>OX246750.1:11327728-11890228 GCA_945910005.1 Isoperla grammatica
GGATTTTCTGTAACAACAAGCCTGATTTTCTAACGGTATTTTACAAGATCTGTGCGTGCCGCGATCTTCATTTTCGCGTGTTTTTTAGTTTTTGTAGATTGTCGGGCTATGGCTGGAACAGTCCTGTCTTTGTTCTCGCTACTCGGTCGAGGCACGCGACAATAATCTACTCCGATTACGAGTAGTTACAGAAGAGGGGAGTGATTTGCCTATCTATCTCCGTCTTTCTCTGTCAGTGTCTGTTTCGTTTCAACTAGTGCACCAGTGCATATTAGAGATGAGTGATATTCGGACGTATCTTTGGCTTGGACCTACTTCATTCAATACTATCATGAAACGTGTGTAGTGAAGATGGATGATGGTGAAGATGGTGAAGATGGATGCAAGAATGCGGACTTTTCATTGACCGAGATGTACCATGGGAGCCTCTCCTGACTGTCTAATTGGAGAGGACGGGCTTGTCGAAATCGAATGTCAATCATCCGCGCAGCATCTTACTCCCGATGAAGCCATTGTTCAAAGAAAAATTACAGCGTGGAACACTGATCGAAAAACCAAAACAATAACAGGGTTTAACAAAAAGCACAAAAAATACCATTTCCAAATACAAGGACAGCTCCCTATCACTGGGCGCAAGTACTGTCTGTTTGCATTTTGGACTCCGCTTGGTTTAAAAATTGAAAAAGTCGAACGGGATGATACATTTTGGGAGTCAGAAATGGTTTAAAAACTTAAAACGTTGTACCTAGATTGTGTTCTCCCAGAACTGGTTGACGCACGTCTCCGACGCTCTATGCCAATTCATTACCCTCCTTACATAATCGAAGCCATCAAACAACAAAACACAAAAAGGAAAGAAAAACTTGAAGCTGCAGATAGATACTCTCTTGCCATACTACGGAACCGCAAACAACGTAGCCTCGTGTGTACATCCCAGAACAGATACCATTAGATGGGAAATCCCATTCCCATATAAACAGTTCATTGCAAATACAAATTTACAATAGAATGTGAGGCCTATATATTAGTAAATGTAGTCACTTTTCTTAGCAGTTTTCGTTTTGTATATATATGTTCCATAATACATACAAAGCGTTTTTTATTGTTAAAAACTAGGGACATATAAAGTGGGTTAAATTACTAGTATTATGTCCCTTGTGTTAAAATGAGTAAGCACTTTCATTGTTACATTTTGTAAGGTAGAGCCAGTAATATTGTGCCATGTGTTATAAAGTATTTCCATATTTTTGTCATTGTTACGGTACGTTTTGTTTTTTAGATACAAACGCGTATTATAATGAGTTTTCTCGGATAGTTGAGCCATGTGTTGTACATATTTCCATTGTTACGTGTTTATAAGTACAAACTACGAAACCCGTATTATAATGTGTTTTCTCGTATAGTTGAGTCATGTGTTATACATACTTCCATTCCATTGTTACGTGTTTGTAAGTACAAACTACGAAACCCGTATTATAATGTGTTTTCTCGTATAGTTGGCCCATGTGTTACACATATTTCCATTGTTACATCTTAGTAAGTACAAACCATACGAAACCCGTATATCATAATGTGTTTTCTCGTATAGTTGGCCCATGTGTTACACATATTTCCATTGTTAATTCTTAGTAAGTACAAACTATACGAAACCCGTATCATAATGTGTTTTCTCGTATAGTTGGCCCATGTGTTATACACAGTGGTTAATTTGTAAGGAAAAAGGTGGGTATACGCATCATAGTTTCATGTTACAATGTGCTCGTGATAAAAATTGATGTCTCGGTGGGTGGAACTTGCCCCCCCCCCCCCCCCCATCCCTCTTACCAATTCAGCTTCTGGGCTCGTAATCTGGAATTGGATTGGGAGTTTTGGGTTGGATTTGATACAATTTTACTCGTCTTCAAAAGTCAATCGTTATTTTAATTGTCCTGTAAGTTTACGATTAAACGATTAAAAGCAGATACACATAATTATAAAATATCAGTTATTGAAGTACTTATACAGTAATTTTATGTGTCAACTGGCAACAATTCATTTCCAAGAGGAACAACCTAACTGTTTATCCATTGTATTTATTTTCATGACAAGATATCACCTCAAAACGCGTTTCAGAAAAAAATCCAGGCCGGGCAAACTTTTGGTCAGGCCAGGCACGGGGGGGTTGGGAGGCTGTGGCCCCCCAACAAACAGCGCCGCAGACGAAATTTTTTTAAATCAGGTTTTTAGAAGGCATTTGGTGCGTTTTAGAAAAAAACATAGCGGGCTGAATGCACTACCTAAATACTGTAGTTTTCGTCTCTTAAAAGTAGAAAAACACCAGCAAGAAGATTGATGAGAATGAGATCAAGTTACACCGAAATCCAACGAATCTACAATGTAATTTAAACCTTGCAATATTGTGAAGGAAGGGGTGGGAGGGACTCGGGTTTAAAGAAATTTCAATTTCAACGCGCGGCAACTTACCGCTGGCGCCAGGCAGTTTATGCCTGTTCCAGTCGGACCAGTCCAAATTTGCCAATAACAAATAGGATATGATTCTATTTATAAAGTACGGAGGTTGGTTTGGGAAAAACGTAAAACCAAGAGATAAGAGTTTTATTTAGAGTTATAGATATATTCAAGTAAATTTGAAATATGAGCATGTGAGAGTAAAATAACCAATACAAATTATTTTCGTTTTTTATATATGTTAGCCATAATCTGAGTGTTGCGTACCTAATAATTCATGGAAATGGTGGGTATACTGCGTATACCCACGAAAATAGGTGGTTATACTGCTACTGCGTATACCCGCGCTCCATTACAAATTAAGCACTGGTTATACATACTTCCATTGTTACGTGTTTGTAAGTACAAATTGCCAGACGCGTATTTAATAGTTGGTTGTGCCTTCTGATATATATTAGTAAACTTACCAATGATGCGGTGTTTCGAACTATAAGAAACGCTTCCTATTGTTGTGCCATGTTATACATTAGTAGCTATATTCATTACTCATTGTTCCAAGCTGCGTAGGCCTACCGCTAAATACTCATTGTACGGTAGGTTGTACATGTGTCCATCTGTTGTATTATTGTATATACTTCGATGGAAACAGTTCCTATTGTTTTATTGGTGTTTTAAATTTAATAACGAAGTGCTATGCGTATATTTCATAATATGTATATTATACGCGTTTTACTTGAATTATTTTCCTTCCGAGTACGGTATAGGGCACTAGCAACACCGAAAGCCAACAATGGAACAAATGAATTGAACTGATGGACAAACCATCAGCTGTAAAAATAATAAAATTGCAACCATAGAAATAAAAACAAGTGTAGCAATAGTAACTGCTCGCCATTTAAAACTTTTAATGATAGACAACGACTAAGTGAAAGTTTTGTATGTGTATTTGTTTGTTTTTTGTTTTGTTTTTCAAAATCAGACGAAATTATTTTTTGACAGCTTGTTGTTTGTCCATCGATTAAATTAATTTGTTTCATTGTTGTCTTTTGGTGTTGTAGTGCCCTAAATAAATAAATAAATAAATTCACATTAAGAGTCTGCCCACTCAGTAACTAAACTGATTTGCCTCTAGCGCAAAGGCACCGAAGCCATCTGGCCTATGTACTCATATTGCTCAAGATTTATTACCCCTTCGCCTGGACAGCCTGTCAACTCAGCAACGGATGCCGAGGCGCGATACGAGATGTATAGCCCGAAACTCAAGAGTAACGCCTGCATGAACTATTTGCCGATTCCCAAATCTAAATTGTTTCACCAGTCCTAAGCCGTCTTAAACAATATTATGTTTAGAATGGTTTTAATCTATCGGGCTACCGGTAACGGGGTTATCAGTATATTGTGAAAATATCGTTGAAGTAATGCACTGAAAATACTTCACACCCAAGACCAAAGAGTGTCAATGAATCAGTCAGCGTAACTCAGGAACTTGCTTTTATAAATATAGAAGATTATGCATAAAATTAGAAAGACCAAAGTTAATTCGTTACACTAAGACGTGTAACTGTACATATCTTTAGCTTTATTTAGGATTATTTGACGACTCTGTCTATGATTTGTTGTACGAATCAAAGATGAATACAAAACTTAAAATGGTCAACTCCCGTTTCAGAGCAGTAAACAGAAATCTGAAAACGCGAATCAAATTCCATTTTTTGTATGGAAATTGGGAAGTATGATAAGTCCAAATTCAGAGGCCATGGGCGCCGCAAGGGGTGGCAAGGGGGGACAAGGGGGGCATGCCTGGATTCACAAAGATGCCTAACTCTAAGTTGTTCTATGTTGTACTCTATGCCTATCTAAGTTAGGCAAATCCTAGCTAGGTAAATCATCTCTGGGTATTACTACACAAAAACAAATAAAACATTATTAGATAAATTGTTGATATTTTACCATATTTTATCTTTATGACATTGCAGAACGACATGCGTTATTTATATCACTAAGATTTGCCTAAACTAGGACGTCTTAGCACAAGCTAAACGCCATTGAATAACATGATTTATATTATCTTTTGTTTAAAAAGGATGACATGTGCACCATTAATGGTATCTTTGGATGTTGTGCAATATTCGTTAAATATTGGAGATAAGAAAATTTGCAATATTCACGTCTCTAATTAAATAACTGTGGAAATTAAAAAAATTTATTTTGGTATTAATTGGTTTCTTTAAAAAGTATACGGTATACAACATAGGAAGTATTAACGAAAGCAAGAAATTATGATCCGTCAGTTTTGAGCAAGAGGCTCAGCTCCAAAAACGCTAAATGAATAACGTGATGCGTTATTGTAATACAAATATACATTTTTTAAAGTATGGCGTGTACAACAATACGGGTGGGTAATTTAATATATGAACATCTCAGAATGTTCACTTCTCGTTTACGAGCAGGAGGACGAGCTCCAAAAACGCTTCTCAGGTAAAAGGAATATACATTATTTTTCTGTAAAAAAGTATATAGTGTGCAAAAATGAGGGTGCGTTCTTCAGATGCGGATTTTAGTTGTCTATACATTATTAATAATAATGTATGTACATCTTTCAATGTTCACTCCTCGTTTACGAGCAGGAGTACCAGCTCCAAAAACGCTTCCCAGGTACAACGAATACTTTATTTTTCTGTAAAAAAAGTATGTAGTGTGCCACATTACGGGTATGTTTCTATGATGTGGAATAGTTGTTTTAATATGTGTGAAAAGAAAACTTGCAATGTTCACTTCTCAAATCATATTTATTAGAAAAATAATAGAATTTAGTTTAGTATTTATTTTTTTGTTAAAAAAGTATGAAGTGTGCAACAATGAGGGTGGGATATTTAGATGCGCAATGTAGTTGAGTATAATTCAGGATGTCAATCTTAGAATGTTAACTTCTTGTTTACGAGCAGGAGGAAGAGCTCCAAAAACGCTTCTCAGGTACAAAGAAAATACATTATTTGTTTGTATAAAAAGTATGAAGTGTGCAACAATGAGGGTACGTTTTTTTGATGCGGTTTCTAGTTGTCTTTAATCATGTATGTACATCTTTCAATGTTCACTCCTTGTTTATGAGCAGGAGTACCAGCTCCAAAAACGCCTCTCAGGTACAACGAATACATTATTTTTCTGTTTAGAAAGTATGAAGTGTGCAACATTAAGGGTATGTTTCTATGATGTGGAATAGTTGTTTTAATATTTGTGAATAGAAAACTTGCAATGTTCACTTCTCAAATCATATTTATTTGAAAAATAATAGAATTTTATTTAGTTTTTATTTGTTTGTTAAAAAAGTATGAAGTGTGCAACATTGAGGGTGGGTAATTAAGATGCGCACTTTAGTCCTCTCTAACAACGTATGTCATTCTTAGAATGTTCACTTCTCGTTTACGAGCAGGAGGACGAGCTCCAAAAACGCTTCTCTGGTACAAGGAATATACATTATTTTTCTGTATAAAAAGTATGAAGTGTGCAACAATGTCGGTAGGTTTTTTAAATGCGGATTTTAGTTGTTTATAATAATGTATGTACATCTTTCAATGTTCACTCCTCGTTTACGAGCAGGAGGACGAGCTCCAAAAACGCTTCTCAGGTACAAGGAATATGTATTATTTTTCTGTATAAAAAGTATGAAGTGTGCAAAGATGTGGGTAGGTTTTTTAGATGCAAATTTTCGTTGTTTATAATAATGTATGTTCATCTTTCAATGTTCACTCCTCGTTTACAAGCAGGAGGACGAGCTCCAAAAACGCTTCTCAGGTACAATAAACATATTATTTTTCTGTATAAAAAGTATGAAGTATGCAACATTCAAGGTATGTTTTTATGATGTGGAATAGTTGTTTTAATATTTGTGAATAGAAAACATGCAATGTTCACTTCTCAAATCATATTTATTTGAAAAATAATTGAATTTTATTTAGTTTTTATTTGTTTGTTAAAAAAGTATGAAGTGTGCAACAATGTGGGTAGGTTTTTTAAATGCGGATTTTAGTTGTTTATAATAATGTATGTTCATCTTTCAATGTTCACTCCTCGTTTACAAGCAGGAGGACGAGCTCCAAAAACGCGTCTCAGGTACAATGAAGATATTATTTTTCTGTATAAAAAGTATGAAGTGTGCAACATTGAGGGTATGTTTCTATGATGTGGAATAGTTGTTTTAATATTTGTGAATAGAAAACTTGCAATGTTCATTTCTCAAATCATATTTATTTGAAAAATAATTGAATTTTATTTAGTTTTTATATGTTTGTTAAAAAAGTATGAAGTGTGCAACATTGAGGGTGGGTTATTTAGATTTGCACTGTAGTCCTCTTTAACAACGTATGTCATTCTTAGAATGTTCACTTCTCGTTTACGAGCAAGAGGACGAGCTCCAAAAACGCTTCTCAGGTACAAGGAATATACATTATTTTTCTGAATAAAAAGTATGAAGTGTGCAACAATGTAGGTAGGTATTTTAAATGCGGATCTTAGTTGTTTATAATAATGTATGTTTATCTTTCAATGTTCACTCCTCGTTTACAAGCAGGAGGACGAGCTCCAAAAACGTTTCTCAGGTACAAGGAATATACATTATTTTTCTGTATAAAAAGTATGAAGTGTGCAACAATGTGGGTAGGTTTTTTAGATGCGGCGTTTTGTTGTTTATAATAATGTATGTTCATCTTTCAATGTTCACTCCTTGTTTACAAGCAGGAGAACGAGCTCCAAAAACGCTTCTCAGGTACAATAAACATATTATTTTTCTGTATAAAAAGTATGAAGTGTGCAACATTCAACGTATGTTTTTATGATGTGGAATAGTTGTTTCAATATTTGTGAATAGAAAACTTGCAATGTTCACTTCTCAAATCATATTTATTTGAAAAATAATTGAATTTTATTTAGTTTTTATATGTTTGTTAAAAAAGTATGAAGTGTGCAACATTGAGGGTGGGTTATTTAGATTCGCACTGTAGTCCTCTTTAAAAACGTATGTCATTCTTAGAATGTTCACTTCTCGTTTATGAGCAAGAGGACGAGCTCCAAAAACGCTTCTCAGGTACAAGGAATATACATTATTTTTCTGAATAAAAAGTATGAAGTGTGCAACAATGTAGGAAGGTATTTTAAATGCGGATTTTAGTTGTTTATAATAATGTATGTTCATCTTTCAATGTTCACTCCTCGTTTACAAGCAGGAGGACGAGCTCCAAAAACGTTTCTCAGGTACAAGGAATATACATTATTTTTCTGTATAAAAAGTATGAAGTGTGCAACAATGTGGGTAGGTTTTTTAGATGCGGCGTTTTGTTGTTTATAATAATGTATGTTCATCTTTCAATGTTCACTCCTTGTTTACAAGCAGGAGAACGAGCTCCAAAAACGCTTCTCAGGTACAATAAACATATTATTTTTCTGTATAAAAAGTATGAAGTGTGAAACATTCAGGGTATGTTTTTATGATGTGGAAAAGTTGTTTTAATATTTGTGAATAGAAAACTTGCAATGTTCACTTCTCAAATCATATTTATTTGAAAAATAATTGAATTTTATTTAGTTTTTATTTGTTTGTTAAAAAAGTATGAAGTGTGCAACAATGTGGGTAGGTTTTTTAAATGCGGATTTTAGTTGTTTATAATAATGTATGTACATCTTTCAATGTTCACTCCTCGTTTACGAGCAGGAGGACGAGCTCCAAAAACGTTTCTCAGGTACAAGGAATATACATTATTTTTCTGTATAAAAAGTATGAAGTGTGCAACAATGTGGGTATGTTTTTTAGATGCGGCGTTTTGTTGTTTATAATAATGTATGTTCATCTTTCAATGTTCACTCCTTGTTTACAAGCAGGAGGACGAGCTCCAAAAACGCTTCTCAGGTACAATAAACATATTATTTTTCTGTATAAAAAGTATGAAGTGTGCAACATTCAGGGTATGGTTTTATGATGTGGAATAGTTGTTTTAATATTTGTGAATAGAAAACTTGCAATGATCACTTCTCAAATCATATTTATTTGAAAAATAATTGAATTTTATTTAGTTTTTATTTGTTTGTTAAAAAAGTATGAAGTGTGCAACAATGTGGATAGGTTTTTTAAATGCGGATTTTAGTTGTTTATAATAATGTATGTACATCTTTCAATGTTCACTCATCGTTTACGAGCAGGAGGACGAGCTCCAAAAACGTTTCTCAGGTACAAGGAATATACATTATTTTTCTGTATAAAAAGTATAAAGTGTGCAACAATGTGGAAAGGTTTTTTAGATGCGGATTTTAGTTGTTTATAATAATGTATGTTCATCTTTCAATGTTCACTCCTCGTTTACAAGCAGGAGGACGAGCTCCAAAAACGTTTCTCAGGTACAATGAACATATTATTTTTCTGTATAAAAAGTATGAAGTGTGCAACACTTAAGGTATGTTTCTATGATGTGGAATAGTTGTTTTAATATTTGTGAATAGAAAACTTGCAATGTTCACTTCTCAAATCATATTTATTTGAAAAATAATTGAATTTTATTTAGTTTTTATTTGTTTGTTAAAAAAGTATGAAGTGTGCAACAATGTGGGTAGGTTTTTTAAATGCGGAATTAAGTTGTTTATAATAATGTATGTACATCTTTCAATGTTCACTCCTCGTTTACGAGCAGGAGGACGAGCTCCAAAAACGTTTCTCAGGTACAAGGAATATACATTATTTTTCTGTATAAAACGTATGAAGTGTGCAACAATGTGGGTAGGTTTTTTAGATGCGGCGTTTTGTTGTTTATAATATTGTATGTTCATCTTTCAATGTTCACTCCTCGTTTACAAGCAGGAGGACGAGCTCCAAAAACGCTACTCAGGTACAATAAACATATTATTTTTCTGTATAAAAAGTATGAAGTGTGCAACATTCAGGGTATGTTTCTATGATGTGGAATAGTTGTTTTAATATTTGTGAATAGAAAACTTGTCATGTTCACTTCTCAAATCATATTTATTTGAAAAATAATTGAATTTTATTTAGTTTTTATATGTTTGTTAAAAAAGTATGAAGTGTGCAACATTGAGGGTGGGTTATTTAGATTCGCACTGTAGTCCTCTTTAACAACGTTTGTCATTCTTAGAATGTTCACTTCTCGTTTACGAGCAAGAGGACGAGCTCCAAAAACGCTTCTCAGGTACAAGGAATATACATTATTTTTCTGAATAAAAAGTATGAAGTGTGCAACAATGTAGGTAGGTATTTTAAATGCGGATTTTAGTTGTTTATAATAATGTATGTTCCTCTTTCAATGTTCACTCCTCGTTTACAAGCAGGAGGACGAGCTCCAAAAACGTTTTTCAGGTACAAGGAATATACATTATTTTTCTGTATAAAAAGTATGAAGTGTGCAACAATGTGGGTAGGTTTTTTAGATGCGGCGTTTTGTTGTTTATAATAATGTATGTTCATCTTTCAATGTTCACTCCTTGTTTACAAGCAGGAGAACGAGCTCCAAAAACGCTTCTCAGGTACAATAAACATATTATTTTTCTGTATAAAAAGTATGAAGTGTGCAACATTCAGGGTATGTTTTTATGATGTGGAATAGTTGTTTTAATATTTGTGAATAGAAAACTTGCAATGTTCACTTCTCAAATCATATTTATTTGAAAAATAATTGAATTTTATTTAGTTTTTATTTGTTTGTTAAAAAAGTATGAAGTGTGCAACAATGTGGGTAGGTTTTTTAAATGCGGATTTTAGTTGTTTATAATAATGTATGTACATCTTTCAATGTTCACTCCTCGTTTACGAGCAGGAGGACGAGCTCCAAAAACGTTTCTCACGTACAAGGAATATACATTATTTTTCTGTATAAAAAGTATGAAGTGTGCAACAATGTGGGAAGGTTTTTTAGATGCGGATTTTAGTTGTTTAAAATAATGTATGTTCATCTTTCAATGTTCACTCCTCGTTTACAAGCAGGAGGACGAGCTCCAAAAACGTTTCTCAGGTACAATGAACATATTATTTTTCTGTATAAAAAGTATGAAGTGTGCAACATTAAAGGTATGTTTCTATGATGTGGAATAGTTGTTTTAATATTTGTGAATAGAAAACTTGCAATGTTCACTTCTCAAATCATATTTATTTGAAAAATAATTGAATTTTATTTAGTTTTTATTTGTTTGTTAAAAAAGTATGAAGTGTGCAACAATGTGGGTAGGTTTTTTAAATGCGGAATTAAGTTGTTTATAATAATGTATGTACATCTTTCAATGTTCACTCCTCGTTTACGAGCAGGAGGACGAGCTCCAAAAACGTTTCTCAGGTACAAGGAATATACATTATTTTTCTGTATAAAACGTATGAAGTGTGCAACAATGTGGGTAGGTTTTTTAGATGCGGCGTTTTGTTGTTTATAATATTGTATGTTCATCTTTCAATGTTCACTCCTCGTTTACAAGCAGGAGGACGAGCTCCAAAAACGCTACTCAGGTACAATAAACATATTATTTTTCTGTATAAAAAGTATGAAGTGTGCAACATTCAGGGTATGTTTTTATGATGTGGAATAGTTGTTTTAATATTTGTGAATAGAAAACTTGCAAAGTTCACTTCTCAAATCATATTTATTTGAAACATAATTGAATTTTATTTAGTTTTTATTTGTTTGTTAAAAAAGTATGAAGTGTGCAACAATGTGGGTAGGTTTTTTAAATGCGGAATTAAGTTGTTTATAATAATGTATGTACATCTTTCAATGTTCACTCCTCGTTTACGAGCAGGAGGACGAGCTCCAAAAACGTTTCTCAGGTACAAGGAATATACATTATTTTTCTGTATAAAAAGTATGAAGTGTGCAACAATGTGGGTAGGTTTTTTAGTTGCGGATTTTAGTTGTTTATAATAATGTATGTTCATCTTTCAATGTTCACTCCTCGTTTACAAGCAGGAGGACGAGCTCCAAAAACGTTTTTCAGGTACAATGAACATATTATTTTTCTGTATAAAAAGTATGAAGTGTGCAACAATAAGGGTATGTTTTTATGATGTGGAATAGTTGTTTTAATATTTGTGAATAGAAAACTTGCAATGTTCACTTCTCAAATCATATTTATTTGAAAAATAATTGAATTTTATTTAGTTTTTATTTGTTTGTTTAAAAAGTATGAAGTGTGCAACAATGTGGGTAGGTTTTTTAAATGCGGATTTTAGTTGTTTATAATAATATATGTACATCTTTCAATGTTCACTCCTCGTTTACGAGCAGGAGGACGAGCTCCAAAAACGTTTCTCAGGTACAAGGAATATACATTATTTTTCTGTATAAAAAGTATGAAGTGTGCAACAATGTGGGTATGTTTTTTAGATGCGGCGTTTTGTTGTTTATAATAATGTATGTTCATCTTTCAATGTTCACTCCTTGTTTACAAGCAGGAGGACGAGCTCCAAAAACGCTTCTCAGGTACAATAAACATATTATTTTTCTGTATAAAAAGTATGAAGTGTGCAACATTCAGGGTATGGTTTTGTGATGTGGAATAGTTGTTTTAATATTTGTGAATAGAAAACTTGCAATGTTCACTTCTCAAATCATATTTATTTGAAACATAATTGAATTTTATTTAGTTTTTATTTGTTTGTTAAAAAAGTATGAAGTGTGCAACAATGTGGATAGGTTTTTTAAATGCGGATTTTAGTTGTTTATAATAATGTATGTACATCTTTCAATGTTCACTCATCGTTTACGAGCAGGAGGACGAGCTCCAAAAACGTTTCTCAGGTACAAGGAATATACATTATTTTTCTGTATAAAAAGTATGAAGTGTGCAACAATGTGAAAAGGTTTTTTAGATGCGGATTTTAGTTGTTTATAATAATGTATGTTCATCTTTCAATGTTCACTCCTCGTTTACAAGCAGGAGGACGAGCTCCAAAAACGTTTCTCAGGTACAATGAACATATTATTTTTCTGTATAAAAAGTATGAAGTGTGCAACATTTAAGGTATGTTTCTATGATGTGGAATAGTTGTTTTAATATTTGTGAATAGAAAACTTGCAATGTTCACTTCTCAAATCATATTTATTTGAAAAATAATTGAATTTTATTTAGTTTTTATTTGTTTGTTAAAAAAGTATGAAGTGTGCAACAATGTGGGTAGGTTTTTTAAATGCGGAATTAAGTTGTTTATAATAATGTATGTACATCTTTCAATGTTCACTCCTCGTTTACGAGCAGGAGGACGAGCTCCAAAAACGTTTCTCAGGTACAAGGAATATACATTATTTTTCTGTATAAAACGTATGAAGTGTGCAACAATGTGGGTAGGTTTTTTAGATGCGGCGTTTTGTTGTTTATAATATTGTATGTTCATCTTTCAATGTTCACTCCTCGTTTACAAGCAGGAGGACGAGCTCCAAAAACGCTACTCAGGTACAATAAACATATTATTTTTCTGTATAAAAAGTATGAAGTGTGCAACATTCAGGGTATGTTTCTATGATGTGGAATAGTTGTTTTAATATTTGTGAATAGAAAACTTGCAATGTTCACTTCTCAAATCATATTTATTTGAAAAATAATTGAATTTTATTTAGTTTTTATATGTTTGTTAAAAAAGTATGAAGTGTGCAACATTGAGGGTGGGTTATTTAGATTCGCACTGTAGTCCTCTTTAACAACGTTTGTCATTCTTAGAATGTTCACTTCTCGTTTACGAGCAAGAGGACGAGCTCCAAAAACGCTTCTCAGGTACAAGGAATATACATTATTTTTCTGTATAAAAAGTATGAAGTGTGCAACAATGTGGGTAGGTTTTTTAGATGCGGCGTTTTGTTGTTTATAATAATGTATGTTCATCTTTCAATGTTCACTCCTTGTTTACAAGCAGGAGAACGAGCTCCAAAAACGCTTCTCAGGTACAATAAACATATTATTTTTCTGTATAAAAAGTATGAAGTGTGCAACATTTAGGGTATGTTTTTATGATGTGGAATAGTTGTTTTAATATTTGTGAATAGAAAACTTGCAATGTTCACTTCTCAAATCATATTTATTTGAAAAATAATTGAATTTTATTTAGTTTTTATTTGTTTGTTAAAAAAGTATGAAGTGTGCAACAATGTGGGTAGGTTTTTTAAATGCGGATTTTAGTTGTTTATAATAATGTATGTTCATCTTTCAATGTTCACTCCTCGTTTACAAGCAGGAGGACGAGCTCCAAAAACGTTTCTCAGGTACAATGAACATATTATTTTTCTGTATAAAAAGTATGAAGTGTGCAACATTAAAGGTATGTTTCTATGATGTGGAATAGTTGTTTTAATATTTGTGAATAGAAAACTTGCAATGTTCACTTCTCAAATCATATTTATTTGAAAAATAATTGAATTTTATTTAGTTTTTATTTGTTTGTTAAAAAAGTATGAAGTGTGCAACAATGTGGGTAGGTTTTTTAAATGCGGAATTAAGTTGTTTATAATAATGTATGTACATCTTTCAATGTTCACTCCTCGTTTACGAGCAGGAGGACGAGCTCCAAAAACGTTTCTCAGGTACAAGGAATATACATTATTTTTCTGTATAAAACGTATGAAGTGTGCAACAATGTGGGTAGGTTTTTTAGATGCGGCGTTTTGTTGTTTATAATATTGTATGTTCATCTTTCAATGTTCACTCCTCGTTTACAAGCAGGAGGACGAGCTCCAAAAACGCTACTCAGGTACAATAAACATATTATTTTTCTGTATAAAAAGTATGAAGTGTGCAACATTCAGGGTTAGTTTTTATGATGTGGAATAGTTGTTTTAATATTTGTGAATAGAAAACTTGCAATGTTCACTTCTCAAATCATATTTATTTGAAACATAATTGAATTTTATTTAGTTTTTATTTGTTTGTTAAAAAAGTATGAAGTGTGCAACAATGTGGGTAGGTTTTTTAAATGCGGAATTAAGTTGTTTATAATAATGTATGTACATCTTTCAATGTTCACTCCTCGTTTACGAGCAGGAGGACGAGCTCCAAAAACGTTTCTCAGGTACAAGGAATATACATTATTTTTCTGTATAAAAAGTATGAAGTGTGCAACAATGTGGGTAGGTTTTTTAGTTGCGGATTTTAGTTGTTTATAATAATGTATGTTCATCTTTCAATGTTTACTCCTCGTTTACAAGCAGGAGGACGAGCTCCAAAAACGTTTTTCAGGTACAATGAACATATTATTTTTCTGTATAAAAAGTATGAAGTGTGCAACAATAAGAGTATGTTTTTATGATGTGGAATAGTTGTTTTAATATTTGTGAATAGAAAACTTGCAATGTTCACTTCTCAAATCATATTTATTTGAAAAATAATTGAATTTTATTTAGTTTTTATTTGTTTGTTAAAAAAGTATGAAGTGTGCAACAATGTGGGTAGGTTTTTTAAATGCGGAATTTAGTTGTTTATAATAATGTATGTACAGCTTTCAATGTTCACTCCTCGTTTACGAGCAGGAGGACGAGCTCCAAAAACGTTTCTCAGGTACAAGGAATATACATTATTTTTCTGTATAAAAAGTATGAAGTGTGCAACAATGTGGGTAAGTTTTTTAGATGCGGATTTTAGTTGTTTATAATAATGTATGTTCATCTTTTAATGTTCACTCCTCGTTTACAAGCAGGAGAACGAGCTCCAAAAACGTTTCTCAGGTACAATGAACATATTATTTTTCTGTATAAAAAGTATGAAGTGTGCAACATTAAGGGTATGTTTCTATGATGTGGAATAGTTGTTTAAATATTTGTGAATAGAAAACTTGCAATGTTCACTTCTCAAATCATATTTATTTGAAAAATAATAGAATTTTATTTAGTTTTTATTTGTTTGTTAAAAAAGTATGAAGTGTGCAACATTGAGGGTGGGTTATTAAGATGCGCACTTTAGTCCTCTCTAACAACATATGTCATTTTTAGAATGTTCACTTCTAGTTTACGAGCAGGAGGACGAGCTCCAAAAACGCTTCTCAGGTACAAGGAATATACATTATTTTTCTGTATAAAAAGTATGAAGTGTGCAACAATGAGGGTAGGTTTTTAAGATGCGGATTTTAGTTGTTTCTAATAATGTATGTACATCTTTCAATGTTCACTCCTCGTTTACGAGCAGGAGGACGACCTCCAAAAACGCTTCTCAGGTACAATGAACATATTATTTTTCTGTATAAAAAGTATGAAGTGTGCAACATTAAGGGTATGTTTATATGATGTGGAATAGTTGTTTTAATATTTGTGAATAGAAAACTTGCAATGTTCACTTCTCAAATCATATTTATTTGAAAAATAATAGAATTTAGTTTAGTTTTTATTTTTTTGGAAAAAAAAGTATGAAGTGTGCAACAATGAGAGTGGGTTATTTAGATGCGGATTTTAGTTTTTTATAATAATGTATGTACATCTTTCAATGTTCACTCCTCGTTTACGAGCAGGAGGACGAGCTCCAAAAACGTTTCTCAGGTACAAGGAATATACATTATTTTTCTGTATAAAAAGTATGAAGTGTGCAACAATGTGGGTATGTTTTTTAGATGCGGCGTTTTGTTGTTTATAATAATGTATGTTCATCTTTCAATGTTCACTCCTTGTTTACAAGCAGGAGGACGAGCTCCAAAAACGCTTCTCAGGTACAATAAACATATTATTTTTCTGTATAAAAAGTATGAAGTGTGCAACATTCAGGGTATGGTTTTGTGATGTGGAATAGTTGTTTTAATATTTGTGAATAGAAAACTTGCAATGTTCACTTCTCAAATCATATTTATTTGAAACATAATTGAATTTTATTTAGTTTTTATTTGTTTGTTAAAAAAGTATGAAGTGTGCAACAATGTGGATAGGTTTTTTAAATGCGGATTTTAGTTGTTTATAATAATGTATGTACATCTTTCAATGTTCACTCATCGTTTACGAGCAGGAGGACGAGCTCCAAAAACGTTTCTCAGGTACAAGGAATATACATTATTTTTCTGTATAAAAAGTATGAAGTGTGCAACAATGTGAAAAGGTTTTTTAGATGCGGATTTTAGTTGTTTATAATAATGTATGTTCATCTTTCAATGTTCACTCCTCGTTTACAAGCAGGAGGACGAGCTCCAAAAACGTTTCTCAGGTACAATGAACATATTATTTTTCTGTATAAAAAGTATGAAGTGTGCAACATTTAAGGTATGTTTCTATGATGTGGAATAGTTGTTTTAATATTTGTGAATAGAAAACTTGCAATGTTCACTTCTCAAATCATATTTATTTGAAAAATAATTGAATTTTATTTAGTTTTTATTTGTTTGTTAAAAAAGTATGAAGTGTGCAACAATGTGGGTAGGTTTTTTAAATGCGGAATTAAGTTGTTTATAATAATGTATGTACATCTTTCAATGTTCACTCCTCGTTTACGAGCAGGAGGACGAGCTCCAAAAACGTTTCTCAGGTACAAGGAATATACATTATTTTTCTGTATAAAACGTATGAAGTGTGCAACAATGTGGGTAGGTTTTTTAGATGCGGCGTTTTGTTGTTTATAATATTGTATGTTCATCTTTCAATGTTCACTCCTCGTTTACAAGCAGGAGGACGAGCTCCAAAAACGCTACTCAGGTACAATAAACATATTATTTTTCTGTATAAAAAGTATGAAGTGTGCAACATTCAGGGTATGTTTCTATGATGTGGAATAGTTGTTTTAATATTTGTGAATAGAAAACTTGCAATGTTCACTTCTCAAATCATATTTATTTGAAAAATAATTGAATTTTATTTAGTTTTTATATGTTTGTTAAAAAAGTATGAAGTGTGCAACATTGAGGGTGGGTTATTTAGATTCGCACTGTAGTCCTCTTTAACAACGTTTGTCATTCTTAGAATGTTCACTTCTCGTTTACGAGCAAGAGGACGAGCTCCAAAAACGCTTCTCAGGTACAAGGAATATACATTATTTTTCTGTATAAAAAGTATGAAGTGTGCAACAATGTGGGTAGGTTTTTTAGATGCGGCGTTTTGTTGTTTATAATAATGTATGTTCATCTTTCAATGTTCACTCCTTGTTTACAAGCAGGAGAACGAGCTCCAAAAACGCTTCTCAGGTACAATAAACATATTATTTTTCTGTATAAAAAGTATGAAGTGTGCAACATTTAGGGTATGTTTTTATGATGTGGAATAGTTGTTTTAATATTTGTGAATAGAAAACTTGCAATGTTCACTTCTCAAATCATATTTATTTGAAAAATAATTGAATTTTATTTAGTTTTTATTTGTTTGTTAAAAAAGTATGAAGTGTGCAACAATGTGGGTAGGTTTTTTAAATGCGGATTTTAGTTGTTTATAATAATGTATGTTCATCTTTCAATGTTCACTCCTCGTTTACAAGCAGGAGGACGAGCTCCAAAAACGTTTCTCAGGTACAATGAACATATTATTTTTCTGTATAAAAAGTATGAAGTGTGCAACATTAAAGGTATGTTTCTATGATGTGGAATAGTTGTTTTAATATTTGTGAATAGAAAACTTGCAATGTTCACTTCTCAAATCATATTTATTTGAAAAATAATTGAATTTTATTTAGTTTTTATTTGTTTGTTAAAAAAGTATGAAGTGTGCAACAATGTGGGTAGGTTTTTTAAATGCGGAATTAAGTTGTTTATAATAATGTATGTACATCTTTCAATGTTCACTCCTCGTTTACGAGCAGGAGGACGAGCTCCAAAAACGTTTCTCAGGTACAAGGAATATACATTATTTTTCTGTATAAAACGTATGAAGTGTGCAACAATGTGGGTAGGTTTTTTAGATGCGGCGTTTTGTTGTTTATAATATTGTATGTTCATCTTTCAATGTTCACTCCTCGTTTACAAGCAGGAGGACGAGCTCCAAAAACGCTACTCAGGTACAATAAACATATTATTTTTCTGTATAAAAAGTATGAAGTGTGCAACATTCAGGGTTAGTTTTTATGATGTGGAATAGTTGTTTTAATATTTGTGAATAGAAAACTTGCAATGTTCACTTCTCAAATCATATTTATTTGAAACATAATTGAATTTTATTTAGTTTTTATTTGTTTGTTAAAAAAGTATGAAGTGTGCAACAATGTGGGTAGGTTTTTTAAATGCGGAATTAAGTTGTTTATAATAATGTATGTACATCTTTCAATGTTCACTCCTCGTTTACGAGCAGGAGGACGAGCTCCAAAAACGTTTCTCAGGTACAAGGAATATACATTATTTTTCTGTATAAAAAGTATGAAGTGTGCAACAATGTGGGTAGGTTTTTTAGTTGCGGATTTTAGTTGTTTATAATAATGTATGTTCATCTTTCAATGTTTACTCCTCGTTTACAAGCAGGAGGACGAGCTCCAAAAACGTTTTTCAGGTACAATGAACATATTATTTTTCTGTATAAAAAGTATGAAGTGTGCAACAATAAGAGTATGTTTTTATGATGTGGAATAGTTGTTTTAATATTTGTGAATAGAAAACTTGCAATGTTCACTTCTCAAATCATATTTATTTGAAAAATAATTGAATTTTATTTAGTTTTTATTTGTTTGTTAAAAAAGTATGAAGTGTGCAACAATGTGGGTAGGTTTTTTAAATGCGGAATTTAGTTGTTTATAATAATGTATGTACAGCTTTCAATGTTCACTCCTCGTTTACGAGCAGGAGGACGAGCTCCAAAAACGTTTCTCAGGTACAAGGAATATACATTATTTTTCTGTATAAAAAGTATGAAGTGTGCAACAATGTGGGTAAGTTTTTTAGATGCGGATTTTAGTTGTTTATAATAATGTATGTTCATCTTTTAATGTTCACTCCTCGTTTACAAGCAGGAGAACGAGCTCCAAAAACGTTTCTCAGGTACAATGAACATATTATTTTTCTGTATAAAAAGTATGAAGTGTGCAACATTAAGGGTATGTTTCTATGATGTGGAATAGTTGTTTAAATATTTGTGAATAGAAAACTTGCAATGTTCACTTCTCAAATCATATTTATTTGAAAAATAATAGAATTTTATTTAGTTTTTATTTGTTTGTTAAAAAAGTATGAAGTGTGCAACATTGAGGGTGGGTTATTAAGATGCGCACTTTAGTCCTCTCTAACAACATATGTCATTTTTAGAATGTTCACTTCTAGTTTACGAGCAGGAGGACGAGCTCCAAAAACGCTTCTCAGGTACAAGGAATATACATTATTTTTCTGTATAAAAAGTATGAAGTGTGCAACAATGAGGGTAGGTTTTTAAGATGCGGATTTTAGTTGTTTCTAATAATGTATGTACATCTTTCAATGTTCACTCCTCGTTTACGAGCAGGAGGACGACCTCCAAAAACGCTTCTCAGGTACAATGAACATATTATTTTTCTGTATAAAAAGTATGAAGTGTGCAACATTAAGGGTATGTTTATATGATGTGGAATAGTTGTTTTAATATTTGTGAATAGAAAACTTGCAATGTTCACTTCTCAAATCATATTTATTTGAAAAATAATAGAATTTAGTTTAGTTTTTATTTTTTTGGAAAAAAAAGTATGAAGTGTGCAACAATGAGAGTGGGTTATTTAGATGCGGATTTTAGTTTTTTATAATAATGTATGTACATCTTTCAATGTTCACTCCTCGTTTACGAGCAGGAGGACGAGCTCCAAAAACGCTTCTCAGTTACAATGAACATATTATTTTTCTGTATAAAAAGTATGAAGTGTGCAACATTAAGGGTAGGTTTCTGTGATTTGGAATAGTTGTTTTAATATTTGTGAATAGAAAACTTGCAATGTTCACTTCTCAAATCATATTTATTTGAAAAATAATAGAATTTTATTTAGTTTTTATTTGTTTGTTAAAAAAGTATGAAGTGTGCAACATTGAGGGTGGGTTATTAAGATGCGCACTTTAGTCCTCTCTTACAACGTATGTCATTTTTAGAATGTTCACTTCTCGTTTACGAGCAGGAGGACGAGCTCCAAAAACGCTTCTCAGGTACAAGGAATATACATTATTTTTCTGTATAAAAAGTATGAAGTGTGCAACAATGAGGGTAGGTTTTTAAGATGCGGATTTTAGTTGTTTCTAATAATGTATGTACATCTTTCAATGTTCACTTCTCGTTTACGAGCAGGAGGACGAGCTCCAAAAACGCTTCTCAGGTACAATGAACATATTATTTTTCTGTATAAAAAGTATGAAGTGTGCAACATTAAGGGTATGTTTCTATGATGTGGAATAGTTGTTTTAATATTTGTGAATAGAAAACTTGCAATGTTCACTTCTCAAATCATATTTATTTGAAAAATAATAGAATTTAGTTTAGTTTTTATTTTTTTGGAAAAAAAGTATGAAGTGTGCAACAATGAGAGTGGGTTATTTAGATGCGGATTTTAGTTGTTTATAATAATGTATGTACATCTTTCAATGTTCACTCCTCGTTTGTGAGCAGGAGGACGAGCTCGAAAAACGCTTCTCACTTACAATGAACATATTATTTTTCTGTATAAAAAGTATGAAGTGTGCAATATTGTGTGTAGGTTTGTATGATATGCAATAAATCTTAAAATGTTATTTGAATACTTTTCTTTAATGATTGTTGTTTTCGAACGCACAGAAGTACATTAAAGTGATAATATTATTATTGTTAGAATCCATTGAATATAGTTGGTATTGCAGCGGACTACTTGGTCGACTACGGTTTGGGAGCTGGGAGAGTTGGAGCCCGTTTCACAGACGTGCCAGCTGGTTGTTCAGAACACGAAATGTCAAGGCTGGCTAACCTAACTGACGTTTCTTTGTGAAATAAAGTGTTTTGTAAAAAAGGTAATTGAGTAAACTGAGATTATCATTTTCTTTTGAATGTAATTCAAAAAGAGGAAACTATTTTGAAGAATCTACAATGGGTAACGCTGGTAGTAATGTGAGAGATGCTCACAGGCAAAAGTCCAGTGACACTGCACCCCCATCGCCGAGCAAAGATGGACATGCCTTTGTATTCGACAAACAAACAAAACCACTCGTCTTTCAATCATCAAACGAAGACGACGATTCTTGCAGCAGTACGAAATACTCGGATGATGAACTAGGAGCCCCGCGGCAGCGTGCAGCAACAGTTTCAGAAGGTACGACAAAGCTAAATGACGCAGTCATTCCAACAGTTTTCAAGTGGGAAGGTGGTGGTAAAAACGTGTGTATTAGTGGCTCGTTTTCCAACTGGAAGACCTTGCCCATGGTAAAAAGTCACGGAGACTTTGTAACGATTATTGATTTACCAGAAGGTGAACACCAGTATAAGTTTTATGTCGATGGTCATTGGCGGCACGATCCTGGTGTCAAGATCATCGACAACGGCATGGGCTCGAAGAATAATCTGTGTATGGTAAAGAAATCCGATTTCGAAGTCTTCCAAGCACTTGCGATGGACAGCGAAAGTACAGGCGATAACGTACATCGGGAGTATTCGCAGGAGATTCCATCCAGCAAACCGTGGGAAAAGTCTTCGGGACCGCCCAACCTACCGCCTCACCTATTGCAAGTTATTCTCAACAAAGATACTCCCCTCTCTTGCGAGCCAACCTTGTTGCCTGAACCTAACCACGTGATGCTAAATCATTTGTATGCACTTTCTATCAAAGAAGGTGTCATGGTTTTAAGTGCCACTCATCGGTATCGTAAAAAGTACGTCACAACGCTACTTTATAAACCTATTTAAATTTTACAGAGTTAGACTACCACTTGGCAACTATGTAGTTAATTTATTTTTTTAAATGAATGCTTACAACAAGCCAGGACCCCAGTTATTGATGATTATAACTTAACATACTTTTTAGAGCATAGGGCTAGCCTAGGTAGGGGCTTTTACAGTGTTACACATTTTATTTTGTCAGAACTGTGAGCCTACATAATCTGGTAATTATGGGTCGGAATAGGTTCGTTTCTTTCTTAATAACTCTTCTTAACCACCATCCAAAATTGTAGGCCTAACCAGGCCTGGGACGCAAAAAATAATAGCCGTGACGCGTAACTACACTCGAATATTGATTATAATCACCCTGAATACGTGAGCCTACTGTGAAAGCAGCAAAAATATTATTTGTCAAGTAGCGAGACTGGGCATAATATGATGTACTAATATGGTAGGCTTTGTATAATTTTTTTATTGTTTGTGAACTTAGTAAGAAAACAATGGTCCTACTGTTACAACTCTGCAGAGAGTTGAGAGTTGGAGGTGTTGGGAGTGTTGGTTGGCATTGGAGATAGGGCTCTCCATCTTCCTATCTTGCCACCACTCTTCCCTTTCCACCACATTCCAATTTCCTCCTCGCTGCTCCTATAATAGTATTTTTAATTATCATATGAAGTTTTATATATACTAAATTCATTCAATTTTATAGTAATGTGTGCTGATTGGTTAATGCACCTGACCATTGTATGGTTGTAAATTTTTTTAGTTATTGTGCTTCTTTTAGCAAAAGTGACATTTGGTGATATCTGTAAGGATTCTGATACAATTTATAATTTGAAATAGTTAAGACACCCATTTCGAATATTTGTAGGCTACAATGTGCACACATTATGCAATGGTCGTTGCAATGGCAAATGTCAAAGTTTACTTTTTATGGTATTTTTGTACGAATTGGTAAGATTTTCAATGCTAGTTGAAACTGACGTCAAATACTGTAGTCCCGCTTTCATTGCAATTTCAAGGGACCCTGACAACCCCAATTTGAATTACAAAATTTAGAATTAAAAAGAAGAATGGTTGAAGAGGCCAACTCTGCACAGGACAAAAAAAAAAAAAAAAAATAACATTTACACTAAGTATTAGGCCTATAGGCCTACTCCTACACAAACTTTCTGCAGCAACTTCATCACTAGTTTGAATTATCAGAGTTTGAATGAATGAGGGACAACTGTAGGCCTATATGGAAGTCAGTTGGCCTATTGAAATGTATTACTATTCTTCCGTAACATTTTTTGATGCAGTAATCGCTGCCTACACGTACCATAGAGTTTTGTCCCTTTTCCATCTCATTCCATGTGCTGGACGAGTAGGCCTATCATTAGTTTAGTAGGGCCTATATGAATCACTAACATGGTGACACCTTGGCTAGACACTAAACCCCTAACCACAATTGTCGACATCGTGTTCGGGATTTCAATCGTACATTTTTCCATTCACAATCGTTACAAGACATGACGATTTAGTTCTGAACAGCGCCAAAAGAACCGTGTACGTTAACACTTTTACGATTTCCAGATTACCTATGTTTGCGTGCATCTCGGTGAAAAAGAATAAGCCAAAACATAAATGTTCCGTTCTCTCTTGCGTAGCCTACACTGGTCATCAGTGAAAGAAAATACAGCAGGACCAAGTGTTTGGGCGCCAGTTGTAACAAAACAGTTTCTCCACTTAATGAGTTGTATGAGTGCGACTGGTCACTAAACCCTGTAGGAAATTGTATATATTCAAATTTAAAGCCAAATGGTTATTTATGCTCGAATCCTTTTAATTCTCATCGACATCCACTTGTTATTTTGGCTCATGTCTGCTTATAGAGATAATATTTGATTCTATACAGTAAACATTTAACAATTTATCAATCAAAGATGAAAGTGCACAGTGAGCGTGGGTCGTTGTGTACGTACTTGCGTGGACCTATAGTTACCACATAGAGCTTTAATTACTGACGTCAAGCTGATCACAGGGCCGTAGATGTAAACACAGCTGCGAGGAACGCCCCCAATCATTGACCTCGATTAGCTGCATGATATTGGTAGGCTATCGGCTTTTACAAACATTTTATATCTAGGCTTAGATCTATGGCTTTTAGTTTAGGTATCTTATTGAAGACACATACGTATCGTAACTTTTATCAAGACAGTTATTATAATGTTAAAGTCAAGTGCAGTTAAATCTAATAGTATTCGTAGAACTACAGTTTAGCCCACTTCTAACAAGATGAATCAAAGTTGCTAAATGTTAAGCCTAAAGTTTTTATATAAGTGGGCTGCTTTTATATACCCAGCCTATAACGTTTAATTTGTAGAACTGACTAGTAACTATGCTGTGTGAAAAGAGATTGTGTTATGCGTGGGCTAGACTGTGTTGATTGTGTCACTACTGTATAAGCATAGGAACATGAAAAGCTTTGTTGATTGGTCTCGGAGAGTGGACGTGTATAGAATGTCCGAGAATGTGTTTGTTATTCTTCTAATTAACGAGTGTTGAGAATAATCGTTACAACTCGATTTTATTTTGCAAACTGTAACAGATTTTTGTTTTACAAGGACCGTACTGGTTTCATTTTGTATTGTTATTTACTCTAGTAAGTGATGAATATATAGCGTTTGGTGTGTGTGAAGAGTTTGCCACTACGCCAAGCTATTAATTGTCCTTGCATCAAACTCAACAATAAATACTGTATTTACTCACATAGCCTATAGACTAGGGCTGCCCAACGATATCGATGATTCGATACGATATCGATAATGGAAAAATAATTCGATATCGATATAGAATTATTATATCGTACATATCGCGATATCGAACTTGCGCCTAATAAGCTAATTGTTTGGAAAGAAAACGATTACGTCACGTCACGCAAATCACAATATCGCTGTTTTGTGTGGATATTTTAAATTTTGAATAGTTTACACACAAATTGACACACATTATAAGACATTTCAAAGTTCAAACATTTATTTACGTATTACGGTAATGTTGTTTAGGCTATAGTAAGTGGCCTCTGGCTGGTCTGGAAATCCTAAAAACACACGAGGAAAGTTTCGATATCGCCGATGGCGATATTGATACGTTTCTTGATAAGTTCGATATCACGACACGATATCGATAATTCTTCCCGCGATATCGATATGATCTTTTTTAACCGTTGGGCAGCCCTACTATAGACCCCACGTACATATTCCGAGGAGGTTGTGGCAGACACATTTTGCTGAAAATACACCATGTACCAACTACCGGTACTTAAAAGTATAGCTTTTCTAAAATTGTGGTTCAGCTACTATGTGAGGGTAAGGAGTAAATATGGTAAGTTATTTGTGTTGTTAAATTCACCACAGCAAAAATGTTCAGCCAGTTTGGACAAAATTATATCCAAATAGTTTTGTTAGAACTTTATATCTTGTTTTTGTTAAACTTTTCCTCTTTTTATCTACCTATCTAGTTCCATTGTATTATAAATATTGTATATTATATAAATAATTATGAAAAGTAAATAAATACAAAATAAAATATAATCTTTACTTCTCTTTTATAATTATTGCTACAACCCATTTCCTTACCTACTGTATGGCTGTACCGTAATCATAATTTAATAATTCTGTTCATGGCGTACATATATCAATACGGTATACTTCTTCAAGTACATACTTCTTCTTCAAGTACATACTAGGGATAACATCAGGTACCCGATTTCCAGATATTATTTGGAGCGTAAAAATGGCTCTGGATGGATTTTGGGTCCATATTTAGGCTAAAATTGACGACCCCGCGTTCGCATTGCAATACTGTACAGCAATATGAAGCCACAAAACGGGTGACAAACATGGTAGCATAATACACACTCTTCAACTGTTGTTTGTGTTGTTTGTGACTCATTTGTTATTGGTGGTGGGGTGAATTCTTTTGCTACTTTTCGTCGTTATTGCAAGTACAGTATGACGAAAATTGCCAATAGATATTTTACAAGGTTGATATTTGGGTTGCATTCTTTAAAACGACCGGACTCGAACAGACTTTCCACTTTGTGGTCAATGCCTGGGGTCGTCGATCTTGACAACGGAACGCAGCAGTCTTGATAGAAGGCAGTGGAATTTAATCGATGATGGCCCTCTGGCCTACCTAAATCTTCAGCCTCTTAGTTCACGACTGAACGTCGACCAGAAAAGCAACGAAACGCTACAAGCCAGGCTTATTGGTCGACCGGAAACCTCATAAACCGATGCGGTCATGACTAGGTCGAGACCGATCGACTTACGGAATGCAACTCGAGTGATCTCGCAATAAGGTCGCACTTCATTTTGACAATCAATAACACATACATGTTTCATGTTTATTAACATCCTTATTGTCTTGCTTACAGTACAAAACATTATTTTTAGTAGCAAAATATGTGAATGTTGGGGCACATAGTATTTTGGTCTTGAATTTGTGTTCAATTTTTACACAAATTTACATTTGAGTGGCAATGTTACTTTTATGTTGTAAAGGTAAAGGTAAATCTCTAGGGGATGTTGAATTTTGAAGGAACAATACAGTATTGTGGGCAATGCCTAATTGTTGAAGAGTCAATTGGTTATTTGATAAGCCATTCACTTTTGAAGGGTTGCTTGCATTTAGGATAGTGTATTTCGTAGGTTGTCCTCCATTGATTCGAGTCATTTCGTCCAAACCCACCCGCAGGTCCCCAATTGTCCGGTGAGGAGAAATGTACACCAGGTAGATCTTTTCACCTTCAAAAAACAGACAAATTACCATTATATATATTATCTATGATTAGAGGTGTTTGTTTTTCGCGGACCGCAAAATCGCGAGAAGTGTTGATAAAGAAGGGGGAGATAAATAAAGTGTATATCTGTTGATAGGCACCTTAAAAACATCAAAATTTCACCGCGAAAATTCGCAAAATCCTTCAATTTCCAGTCATAGCACCGAAATTTGTATTTAAGAGCGAAATAACACGAAATCTAGATTGTTTTTAATTTATTATAAAAATAAAAAAAAAAATATTTTATTACAGTCAAACGTCATTACAACACAATCGTGGGAACCTAATATTTTTTTCATTATAATGATGATTTCGTTAAGAAGATCAACGATGTATTTTTGCTGAAATTTGGCGTCAAGCAGAGCAAACGAGTACAATTCTGAGAGATTTTACGTGAGGACAAGAAGATTCTTATGTGTTGTGACTGCCGCCTTTAATTCGACCGTAAAGACACACTAGACAAACACAGGTAATGGTTATGTTAATACACTTCGTATTAACTAGTACTAGTTTGTACATACAATTCAAATAAATTAAATTATATAAAAATTCCTTTTTAATTTAAAAATGTTTCTGGTGAAATTTACTGTAGAAAATCTCCGAAAAAGCATAACACCGCCATAACATCGAAATTATTAAATCTATAAACGAAATTTAAGAAAACATAACACCATTTACAAACACCTCTAGGCCTATCTATGATGCAATACAGTACAATCCAGGTCTTCCCTATTCATAGGTTGCACGTACGTCACATCTTTGCGCGTGGCGGCCACATCTGTGATCAAACTTTGACGTTGCCATGGAGAAACAATTGAAGGCTGTTTTGGTAGAACACATAAATTCTAAGTTTTTTTAAATATGGCTTGTTTTTTAAATAAAATTGGTATGTGTCGTAATTTTTAATTGTTTTATTACTTATGTTTAATTTATGTGAATATGTGTAAGTTTGCCTAACGGCTGGTTTGAGCTTGGGGGGAAGGATAGGAAGGAACCAACAGCTTACCTGGTAGTAGTTGCGGCCTTCGGAGTAGATAGAAACACAAAACGATATATACATTGCGCAGTCTTTCCTCCACCTTCGTCGGGTGATCAAGGCCACGTCAGGCCGAAACCGTCTCGACGTTTTGTATATATCTTTTTGTGTTTCTATCTACTCCGAAGGCCGCAACTACTACCAGGTTATGTTTAATTTAAAAATTCTAAATTAGGCTTATTTATTGAATTTGAATAGTATTTGCCAATGATCTAGGATTGGTCCTCATCAATAGGCAACACACGTACGATTTTTTTTGTTAAACCAAACACTTAGTTTAATAGTATTAGATACAAAAAGTATATTAATGCAAGTCGCACGTAAAAAAGAAATTTTTAAATAGGTTTAATGTGGTCGCATTTATTGAAGTTTAAACTGGGGATCTGAAACGCGTACAGGTGGCTGTGACGCAATGGTTCTGTAGTCGTGGCAAAGCAGACCAATCGCTGAGGCGGTGAGCGTACGCAGAACAAAACTATGACGTCAAATCCACTCTACATGGCGGCGGCTCGTTTTTCGCGCCCTTTTATTTATCGTTACTAAACCAATTATTTTGAGGCATAGACTGATCCGTTTTTCAAAATTCAAAGACACAAAATTATTAAATGAGAGATAAGGTATTTAAAAATCGATTAACATTTTCATACGCGTGTTCCCTATTGTGTGGCAATCATGGCCGCTGTGACGTCACGTGTGAACTATGAATTGTGGGAATATGAAAACAAGAGCTTGGAGTTTTATTTTGCACAAAAATCAACTTACCATCAACCGAACGAATCTTCAGCTGAATTCTTGGATGGTTGTCATCGAATTTGATAGTGTGATAAGACGGCCCAGCTGGCTTTGGTGTCTGGAACAAGGAGAACGAACATGAGTTAGTGGTCGGTCACAACCCACAATCTTGGGCAACATCTGGAGAAGGGGGGGGGGGGGGGCACTATGAAAAGACTCAACACAAAACTGACACAACGGATAAATAATGTCATGGACATTGTCGTGCTTCTATTTACTTCTCTATTTATATCTCTGGCATAATTTGTATTTGTTATTGGCGCCTTTGTTTATCAAGATTTTGTTTCTAATCAGTGCCGTAATGGTGACTTAAAATTTGAGTCAAGTATCAACTTTTATAATATTAATTAGCATCTTTAGGTACCCATTCCCAAAGCCTTTAAGATTGTGTAATTAAAAATATAGGACTATACACTGTTCCTTGTCAGTTAAAATACTTATAAAACTCCTTTAAGATCGGATTGGAACAGTCACTGCTAACGACGGAACAGTTTGACGGTAACGTTCAGTACGTACCTGTATGATCTTGGCCACACCGCCGCGAACGTCGACCAGCTTTCCGTCTCTCACGACAACGGGCGGCAGTTTCTTCAGGAACTCCTCGGCTCCGATTCTCTTCCCGGCGGCGGGGTTCGTTTCGCAACGTCTCTTCGTCGCGTTTACGTTCTTCGCGTTTTCGGAAACGGCCGCCGCACGAGAAGGCGGCCGTTGCATCGACTCGGAGCTGCTCGACTGGCTACGACATTTCTCAAACTGTTCCTTAACCGCGTGCGGCAAGTCCTTGAAGTCGCGATTCTCCAACGTCTCGGGCGTTATCGTCGACAGAGACGAGAAACTGTGTTCGATCGACTTGCGATCGACGTCCGAATCTGTGCCGGACGCCTTCGAGAGTCCTTCTCTAGTGGCGTTTAGACGTTTGGCGGCGGACGTCGGATGCGATTTCTTCGTCGTTTGTTTCGAAGCGGGCGGGGAGGGGTCGGAAATGCCGCATCCTACCACGTCGGCGCTCTCGCCAAACGTAATCGTCGTGGAAGTGTCCTTGACCGTTTTGTTGCCGTCATCGTCGGGGACGGGAGACTTTTCCGCGATGTTTGTGTGCGCGATAGACTTCTTCACGGGCACGGGAAGATCTTCCGACAGTTTCTTGCCCCTCTGATTTCTTACGGGCGGCCTCGGGGAGTCTTTCATCGGTAGTAACTGTTTTGTGAGACTGGGAGACGCCGGTAGACATTTCGAGCGTGCGTCTTGCACGTTTGCGTCCAATTGTGTCCGACTTGGATCGGGACTTTTGTGCAGTCTTGCACTATTGACTCCCACTCTTTTGTCTTGCATTAATTCCGAGCAGTTTAACTTTACCTGTGCCCCGACAACAGGGTTTATACTCTTTGTGGCTTCCGTTTTTCTCGGTGTTGGTCTATTAGCGTTCACTGTCTCGTCTTTATGCGTCGGCAAAGTCGCCGACGAGATGTGGCCTAGTCGCTGTCCTGTGCCGCCAAAAACTTTCAAGCGGGATTTCGGATCTTGATACATCGTCTCGTGTTTGTCAATAACCTAGAACAATAGTCAAGCATTAGATGATAGCAGTGTTGTTAAAGCTACTTTTGAAAAGTAGCACTGTTACAGCTGCAGCTACTTGATCTTTGAAAGTAACTTAGCTACTTTTCAGCTACTGTATTTTGTAAGTAGCTTGCTACTTGTACAGCTACTCAAAAAACGTAGTGACGCTACTTTACAGCTACTTTAATTTTTTATAAAGGACTAAGAGAACGTACTATTTATTGAAACGACGGTACAGTCCGGAACTGAGTCATACTCATGTCACAGCTCACGGGGTGAAAAACAAACTCAGCGCTGGGGAGGCGGTTTTGGGACTATAGAACAAAAAGGGCAATGACAGTCAGCATTCCGAACCTGTGACAGTGGGAATTGTGCAAACAGGGAAGCAAACGCATGTTCGTTTATTGCAAAAATAGAGTAGTGGCGATTTTTCACTACAAATACTCGCATATAGTAGCTTGCTACTTGCTACTTTACCGCATTTTCAAATGTAGCGCCCTACCAATCTCGCTACCAAAAAAAGTAAGATGCTACTTGTAGCGCGCTACTTAACAACACTGGATGATACTAACAGCCCTTGGACATAACTTCCAAACTGTCCTAATACCCTAACGTATCTAGTTAGTCACCTGAAGAGGGACACATCAGGTAAAGCTGGTGTGCACCCTATAATGGGTATTCGTACAAAAAATTATTATTATTAATTAGGGATGTCAAACGATACAAAATTCCCCCGACTATCGATAATTGTCCCACAAAAAAAAAATATCGCGATAATGTCAGCACCAAACAACAAAGCATCGATATTGCCTATTAAATTTATATTGCAATATATTCTGGAATAAGCACCATTACTAAAAATTTGTGCATTTATGATGCTTTTTTTTAAATTTTGTCTACAATGCTCATCGCGACTCATTGTCCAGTATAATGAAGCACAATAGCCTTGGGAAAGGAAGGGTGGAGGGAGACTTGAACTGGTCCGGCCGGTGGGCGGGGGGTCGGCGATTATCGCGATATCGCGCAGAATTCAATTCATCGTACGATTATCGCGATACGACGAGCCATATCACGATAATATCGATATTTATTAAATAAAATAAAAATAAATTCACATTTAGAGTCTACCCACTCAGTAATTAAACTGATTTGCAGTTTAATTTAAAGTGACTAAACCAACCCTGTAGGCTCCGAACACCATCGACGAGTGAGCGATAAGTTATCGCCGATAACCAATCAAAGATCGATATGACAAATACGAAACATATGAATCAGTGATCGGACAGTGCGAACACCTGCGAACAAATGCCAGAATCAACAAGGCCGATTCAGAACAACTTTGAATTTATTGAGTGCTTATATTGTGAGTTTACCTTGAAGGGCACACCGTCTGGATACGACCTCTGCAGTTCCGACGGGAAGAAGCCGTCTAAGATGTCCTTGACAAACTCCTGAGTGACCGGGTCGTCGTAGTCCCGGAACGGCCCGGAGAAGAGCAGCAAGCCGTTCGAAAACAGAGTCAGCGGTACCGACTCCGGCATCTGTCCAACAATAGGGAGGTTTACTGTGATTCTTTGTATGTGTTTGTATTTATTTATTTATTTATTTATTTATTTATTTATTTATTTATTTATTTATTTATTTATTTATTTATTTATTTATTTATTTATTTATTTATTTATTTATTTATTTATTTATTTATTTATTTATTTATTTATTTATTTATTTATTTATTTATTTATTTATTTATTTATTTATTTATTTATTTATTTATTTATTTATTTATTTATTTATTCATTTATGTATTTATTTATTTATTTATTTATTTATTTATTTATTTATTTATTTATTTATTTATTTATTTATTTATTTATTTATTTATTTATTTATTTATTTATTTATTTATTTATTTATTTATTTATTTATTTATTTATTTATTTATTTATTTATTTATTTATTTATTTATTTATTTATTTATTTATTTATTTATTTATTTATTTATTTATTTATTTATTTATTTATGTATTTATTTATTTATTTACATATTTATTTATTTATATTTATTTATTTATTTATTTATTTATTTATTTATTTATTTATTTATTTATTTATTTTATTTTTTTATTTTGTTGTTGTAGGTGTATTGTATTGCATGTTTATGTATTTGTCTTCACTATAGATTAGGATAAACTTTCTGATGTCTGAACACAAAAATACTTCATTTCGACGACTTGAAAGAAATGTTTGTATCTAAAAACAAACTGCCAGTTTTACACTTTAGTTTTAGTTTAGTACACCGTTCACTGTTTTTATGGTGTAAAAACGGGGCATGCCGTTACTATCCCATATCAGAAATTGAACAAACATGTTAATGATAAACAAAATAATTTTTAATTGCGGATTTATCTTACTCGAGTATTTAATTATAACCATATTGAAATCAAATAATATTAGAAGTACCGGTAGTTAGATTAGTATAGAGTATATTAGTGTGACGTCACGTTTCCCCTCAACCAATGACGAACCGTATTTGTGACTCTAAACAATCATGACAGTTGACAATTGACAGATAGTTTTGTTTTTGCAAACATTGTAGCGAGGGTTATCCGTTCAGATATTTCGTTTTTCTTAACACCAAACAGTGAAAAAGAAGTTGATTAAATTGATCAGTCAAGTATCGTAATGATACAATTACTACTTTAAATAATATCTACGTTTCAGAAAGTTGTTTGGAGTCAGGGCAGCTCGTCCGCCTTTTAACCTGACGTCATCACTAATACAGTCTATTAGTGGTAATGAGAGTAGTGGGAGTGGTAGTAGTAGTGGTAGTAGCCGGGTAGACTAGTAACTCTACTAACGTAAGATGAGAGTTACATATTTACTAAGGATGACTTTCTATCTACATTAGTAACTCTACCTTTCCATGGCACCTCACACAAATGACGCTACGCCCACCTTGAACGTAGCTCCCTGATTGGTGTAGACCATCTGGCTTTCACCCTCCCTAACGAACAAGTTTAGCTCGTCGATGCTCGCGAGAAGTCTCCGGAAGTCGACTGTGAATTTTTCCTGGACTTGTTGGTATCTACTGTGGCCAACCCATGTTACACCGTAGTCGCTGAAGAATTCCTGGAAACAATGTTCAAAAAATTGTTTTACGAACAATTATAATTTTTATAATTTTTTGTAGGAGACCTCCCCGCCGAGACAAGCCGTGTCCTTATTTTGGTGACTAACTAGGAATTGTATTATTTGGAATAGTTTGGAAGGAATTTCCGAGGGCTGTTGGTATGACTCAGTCCCAGCGTTCGCTTTGTGAATGAGAAAAACCTCGGGAAAAAACGTCAGTCAGGATTTCCGGTAGCCGACATCGAACCGGCAATCTCCTGAATTAGAGTATCGAGTCTTACTGCTGAGGTATCTTAATCGGTTTGAAAGGGAACGCACCAGAACCCGTCTCTAATTATACTTGTATTTAGAACCGTAGCCAGGAAATCTCGCAACATCGGGTGGGCAGTTTGACTCACATTCATCTCCTCCAGGGTTTTCGTGAGGTTGGCGCACCTTTCTTGTAGGCTCTGGTATTCCGCTTTGTCCAACGTAACCTTGGAACCGTTTGCACCATCGCCCGTCTTCTCCCTGTTCCGTAGCTGGGAGAAAACATTACCAATCACTAGAGGTGTGTAAAATAAATAAGGTATTTTAAATAAAATATTTAACGATTTGTAGCATTAGGGCCTAATGACTTTTTCCGTTAACTCACTGAGAAGTGTACGTAATACATACTAGGGATGGAAAAAAACAGTTATTTATATTCCGAAACTAAACCCATAAACTAATCACGTTTAAACGGTTAACTGCCCCCCCACCCGAAAATAATGTTTGAAATAGAATATCCCTTGTACTCCCTCATAGCTGCAAAATAGACACTTTAAAACAGTTTTGTTGATACTTAGAAGAGCTGTGATGAATGAGGGTCCTTTACATTCCATTTAGGATAGAATTTTAAGAAATTATACCCCCCACCCCCACACAGTAGCACAATTTTCTGAAATTTGTGTTTAACTTTTATTAACCCCTGATAATTAGTAAAAATGTAGTTATAACTATAAAATACTAAATGTAGGAAAATTGGGTTTATAGCCACTATGTGGAAACACATCTGGAGATAATCAAATACGTAAATAATGGGGATGACATCGGGTACTCGGGTACCCGACTCCTACCCGACTCCTCTTGTACCCGACACCATTTTCTAGGAGTCGACTCCTTCAATCATTGGTTGCTGTGTGTAAGTGTATCATGTATTGGCGGTCTGTTACCGGTACCCTTTCTGTTTCCCTTTCCCTCCAATATTCACCTAATATTACAAATCAGTTATAAAAAAACAATAAAGAATTCTACTTTACTGCCAAATCATTTTTTTTTCTCCCGCCTGGAACACACGCAGCCCGCCGAGGGTGTTGCATTGCAACATTGGTTAAAATTAATCGCTTTTACTTTATCTTTTTGTCGTTCGAGGAGTCGACTCCTGCCCGACTCCTAAGGCTCAGGAGCCGACTCCAATATTTACTACCCGATGTCATCACTAGTAAATAATACGATGAAAATAAAGTAGGTGTATCCTACCTTCTGCATCAACATGTGAATCTTCCCGTCTTTGACTCCGATCTCTTGTCGCAGGTCGGTGACGTGTTGTTTGTAGCAAGCGAGCTTCGCCTCCACATCGTACAGCCGCCTTGTGATCAACGAGACGAGCGTGCTGTCGGTTCGGACTGGAACACAACTTGGGGCTGGTGAAATATTTCATTTCACTATTTAGAGCTTTTATTTTCATTTCATTTTTTTTTTTTTTTTTTTTTTGAAATAATTATTACCTAAATTTTTATAATAAATTATTTTTGTAAGAATAAAACAAGTAAATGAAATGGAATTATGTTATACAGGTCTCGGTCAATACGGGTCATACGGGTCGAATTCTATTTAATTCCCCTCGGATTTGACTTGCGTTATAATATTTATGTTTTTAATTTAAAACACTGCCACGAGATGTGAATGCTAGAAACTCCCAAAAATGGAAGAATGTATCAACGATACGCTATTTTTAGCGCCGTTTCAACGACATGGTCTGGTGTTTATAGTTTGCTACAAATCACATGAAATCAGAAGGCGGTTGAATTTATTTATTGTTAGGCCTACTTGTTTGGGCAAACGACAATGGCAAGCGTCAGTTTCCAGGTGCCCCGTGCACCATTTGAATGTGTGTAGGCCAGTGTTGTTAAGTAGCGCGCTACAAGAAGCGTGTTACTTGTAGCATGTTACTTTTTTTGGTAGCGAGACTGGTAGCGCGCTACATTTGAAAATGCGGTAAAGTAGCGAGTAGCAAGCTACTATATACGAGTATTTGTAGCGAAAAATAGCCGCTACTCTATTTTTGCAATTTTGCAATGCAATATAAAATATAAAACCTCTTATAGACATATATTTGTGACTTCTAAGTTGTTGCTAACATTATTTTCATAAACATAAAAATGATCATTGGTAAGAAAGCCTAGATGTTCAAAGAAATAATTAAATATTATGTACTCCTGGTCCTTTATAACAAATTAAAGTAGCTGTAAAGTAGCGTCACTACTTTTTTTGAGTAGCTGTACAAGTAGCGAGCTACTTACAAATTACAGTAGCTGAAAAATAGCTAAGTTACTTTCAAAGATCAAGTAGCTGTAGCTGTAACAGTGCTACTTTTAAAAAGTGTAGCTTTAACAACACTGGTGTAGGCCTACCATAATCACCATTTAATAATTATATGAATCATCATCATCATCATCTGTTGCCCGGTCCAACTCTGCGTTGGGTCGGCATTGAAGATAAGCCTCTCTATCTTCTCTATCTTAATATTGGATAGTACGACAAAAGAATGGCTGAAAAAGCCATCTTGGCATAAGAAGAAAAAAAAAAATTCTTCTTCTATCCTGCCACCACTCCCCCTCAACTACATTCCTGTCTCCTCCTATCAATGCATAATGTTTCAGTTTCAGATGTTTATTATGTGAATAAATAATTTTTTTTGTTCCTCTTATGCAATGATGACTTTTCAGCCATTCATTTTTCTCGCTATCCAATACAAATTTTAAAAATAATAATTTTAAATAGGCTAATAATAATAATAATAATAATAATAACATTAATGTCCACAACAAACAAAATTAAACCGGACTTACTGAAATGGGTATTTCCCTGATCATCTCCGTGAGATTCGTCCACGTCTTGAAGGAAGGACAGCTCGTTATAAAGATTTAGCGAAGCCGTACCCACGGTTGCCTGGTTGGCGATGAAGTTCGATCGCTCGGTACGCCCCGGAAACGAGCCTTGCGACAGTATAGACCTTCTAGAATCAGAATGGAATGTCAATACCGAACCTAGTGCACATCGATCGATACATTTATAACTTTCGATAATTGGATGTTTTTGTAACTCTTTTTAGAAGTAAATCTTTTTTGATGCATGACTTTGTGCCAAAAGAGGGGGGAAGTGATTTCTCTGCCACTGTGGCAAGGTAGCGCTGCCACAGATGAGAAGAAAATGTTAAAGTAAAGTAGCCTGAACCACAAGGAGATTGTTTTATGAAATAGTTCTGCATTCAAAACGTCTTCATTTAAATGGTTACCGTACGGATAATATGGTCAATTCACGCTTTATGCTTCCCACTGTCTCTATCACTCAGCCTAGCTCTACAGGCTACAAAAGAAATGTTTGACAGCTAGTCAGACAATCAGCGTCATATCGAACACTGACTGATATTTTGCCACAAAAGAATTCGACTAAAAAGTATGGTACGTTAGCCGTTAGCCCATATTGTTTTACATTGATACTAATGTCACACTTACCAGGCACAGGCTTAGCAACATTCCCACAGGAATTTTAATCACAACACTTTAAGTTGCTCGAGACCTTGGTTTTACGGATTAAATTAGAACGTCTACATGCAATGAATCCTTACCTTGGTGGAATTGGTGCTATTGGTTTGTTTGAAGGTTTCTTGTTCTGGCTCATGCTTGACAATATAGCATTCATTATGTTATTTGACAAAGTATGTATTTACCATACCAGGTGCCTGCTTATGTCAATCTGAAATCATGCAAAGAAACCACTAAAAATTGAAGAACCTGATTTATTTTACCCAAACATTGGAAACTAATTCCGTGCATCCAGTTTTAAATAAAACATTCAATCCAATATTTTGTTTTCCCATTAAATTCACTTTAAAACTTCACTTCTATCAAATTTGTATGCTATGACAGCCATTTGTCAAAAAAACATCACATGTCGTTTACATTCCGTCGCCATAGCAACGGGCATCTTCCTAGCAACCAGTAAACAACAACAGTTGACCTACTGTGCACGATTAAAAAATGTAGGTGCTAAACCAGCGAAAAAATCAATAATATTGATTTTTAGCGTATCGGATGAAAACCGAAAAAGTATAATGGTACAGGGAAAAGAATTTCGAGAACGTTTGAGGAATCCGCGTCAGCGTAAACGCGTTGTTCCGGCGTTCAGCATCCAAACACTTCAGAGGGATGTTATTGTCGAGCCACCGCCTGTGATAAAGCCGCACACGATAAGACCGCCCAGTTTACCGACAGCTTTTCGAAGACACTACTCGCGTGGAGACTTTCCCATAGCACTCGAGTTCGAGACGAACGGTAACCGGATCGCATGGAAGGTAATCTGTTCTTTTAAAGATTCACTTGTGTTTTCATTTGATTTACTTTGTTATTGTTTTAAATCAGTGATTGTGTACACGTAAATACCAGCATTAACTTTAAAAGTGGTAAGCAAGACTAGTTTAAGGTCCAGGGAGGCATAGAGGCTATTTCTGTTTTTCTGTATACAAATATTCGTACCTTAAACTGAATTGAGCAGTTGGTTAATGTAAGACTGTATGAATATTGTTTTTATTCTTTGGTTACGAAAGTTTCCTAATCTTGGCAGGTGGAAATTGAGAAGCTGGACTTCCACCATTACCTGCCCATGTTTTTTGACGGCCTGTGCGAAACATCTCACCCGTACAAGTTCTTTGCTCGGCAAGGTATTAGCGACATGCTCTCCAACGGCAGCTCAAAGATATTACCCGTTATACCACAGCTGATAATTCCCATCAAAAGTAAGTGTTTATAAGACAACATACATTAGTTCATACTACGTATTATTAGTATTGCATATAGTTTTTACACCCTACACAAACATCTGGAGTATGCATAAATACTTCAGATGTTTATTATAGATTTTCTTTTAGTATGCATGGTATTTTTATGTACGGTGAGTCAAGTGCAAGTTAAACACCTTGTAAACTTACTGTTGTTACAGAACTACAGGTACAGTACACAACGTTCAAGACTCACACGTCTAAACATGCATTTGAGTGTAAAACAAAGGTCTTTAATAAATCAATAATTCGTTTTTCGTTAATTACATAGATGATGTGAATAGCTTCAATGTAAACAATCAGCTACAAGAACCAAGTAAATTGATCCTATTGATTGAATGAGTGATTGGTTGCTACCTCATTGGAGGAGAGGATAAGTAAATGACAAAGTACTTAGGTTAGATTGTCGATTGTTTGGTAAATTAGGAACAGAGCAAAATAGGAACAGGTCGATGTTTGCCAGCTAGACTTGACTCCAAAGCACGCTGGCAAATGACGTATTTAACAGATAACGGTACAAACGAATGCTTACAGACGCGCTCAACACTCGCAACGTGGACGTTGTCTGCACCACACTGAAGGTATTGCAGAACATGGTGATGACAGCGGAGATGGTTGGAGAAGCCCTCGTTCCGTACTACAGACAGATACTACCCATTCTCAACCTGTTCAAAAACAAGAATGGTGCGTACATTTTTATTTATTTCTGAAAATAGTTTTAGAAAAAGTAATTTATTTGATAAAACTCAAATCTAAAACTGATATTTTATAATTCGTGCTATATGAAATAATGGCGAGTATAATTACATTGAAATTAAATAATTGGACATAACACTGTTCTTAATAATGATTTACTGTATTTTAATATCTCAATCAAAAGGACATGCTATTGTTGTATGTAGATCTTGGTTGTGATTGCACATGAACATTAAAGAATGTTTTCCTTTAAGAGCCGTGTAATGTCCAATAACTTAATTCCAATATTATTGATCAGTTCAGTTTCATTTTTAATGACTTCAATAGTTATGTTTTACTATTATTTTGTACTTTATTCAATTCAATTTCAATTTCAATAGCTTTTATTCGTCTCTCTTTCTTACATTTAATATTATGCTATTTAACTCTCTACCACTTTGAGTTTAAAATGCAAAATAATGCATAATGACAATTTCGATAAAACGTTTTACAACTAACTCTTGAAAATGCATTAAACAAAATAAATTCATATTAATTTTTTTTTTATTTATTTTGTACAGGTAATGTTGCACGTAGAGTTGCCGACTCCCGTATTTCCCATTCCCTCCCCTAACGCCCTACTTGTCCCCTTCCTCCACCCACCGACGTCACACGATCATAGTCGTCGAGTACGTTTTCAAACAACAAACGATAATAATTCCGTCTCGTCTATTCCAGTAAACTGCGGCGACGGCATTGACTACAGCCAACTGCAGCGCAAGAACGTCGGAGACTTGATCCAAGAAACTCTGGAGGTCCTAGAACGCTACGGTGGAGACGACGCGTTCATTAACATCAAATACATGGTTCCCACTTACGAGTCCTGCATCCTCAACTGAACGGCGACCGTACTTTGTCTCACGAAATAGACGGTTCCCCCCTTCAAGTCCTGTACCCTCAATTGGACAGCGGCCATACTTGAAATTGTGCAGAAGAGGCAAACAAGAACAGCACAATTTTCATATGGCTACTTGAGTAAACTGGCGTAAATTACCCAACTCAGATTATTAAAGTACGAGCTATTCAAGCGTTCACACACAGGAATTACCTCGGGTGTCTTCTTCTTCTTCTTCTTAATTTCATATCTAACCGTCTACGTAATGTAAGCCGGATTGTACGTCCAAACTCTAAACACGTAATTATTATATAAGTACCGGTAGGTTAACGAGTGTCGAGTTCAATCCAGCTGTATGGATATGGTTGTCATTCATTATTCCTGTTATTCCTGCTTACAATGCACATGGTGAATGACTCAGTTCCTGGCTAAGGTTATTCTACCCACATGTTAACATTTTCGTAGATATGAATAACGCACAATATATGGATTTAGTACATTAAATGTGCTCATTTGAGACGATCAAAACGATGTTTCAGGAACGTTTAAGTAGAGCTGTATGTGCTACGTAGGTACCTACTACTGTACCTAGATTAGGCAGCAAATCACATTTGTTTATTAGAGGTTTCTGTCTGTCTACAGTTTGTAATTAGTCATACATTAAATGCATACTGCTAGTTCATAGTAGTATGAATTTTGATACAGTTCACAATCAGTTACTCAGGTACACATACATCTAAATGTATACTTTTTTCTCTGTGGCACTTGCAATGCAAAATAATAGATTTCATAATTTTGAATCATGTTAGAGAAAAATAAATTCAAAGCGATAGGCAATCAATAGGTTATCAAGTAGCCTTTAAGTAACTTGAGTACTATTATCAACAGGGCTCGAATTTAACGCTCGCCCATGGCAAGTAGATTGTTACTCGGGCGAGCAAAGCTTTCAATTCACTCGCCCTTGGGCAAGTTTTGTTAAACGAACATAAATCCTTAAGAAATGCGATCGATACCTCACCACCACAAGCTACAAAGTACAGACTGTGTTCTCGATACCAATAATTCTTCTTCCCGATAATTACAGCAACTAGGTCAGAACAGTGTTCTTCAACTTGACTGAACCGTCGGGGCAAGTTTTGATACAAATTAGATGAAATGGAAATGGTAGGACTAGTATTTTCCTTTCGGGAATCAGAAATCTCACTCGCCCAATGAGCGAGTGCTTAACAATTTAAAATTTGAGCCCTGTTTATGAAACTCTCACTCATAGTTTTATGGTATAATGTTTTACATTTAAATACCAGTCCAATGATTCATTAGCTACTATGTTAAGACATTAGAATATAATTATATTAAGTTTATACTAGAATGTTGATTGTTGAGTATTACATTGCTTAATAATAACGTATCCATTTCACAGTGTTGTAAATGTTATCGTTCTTCTACACGTAGGTTTATAAGTAGGCTAGGGATGTTGGCCAATGTTTTAAAAGGTAGCCCGTATTTTCATCAACCGTATTTCTTTATTTTAAGGTAAGCTGTTGGATTTGGATCCTATCCCCACATTCTATACACATTCAAAATCAGATAAACATGATCAATGATCTTCATATTATTGGCCAACAAAATTCTTTCTTTCTATCTTTCTTTCTTTTTATTAGCATTTTGCAGTACACTCATGAGCATGTCAATATAACAGCGAGTATTAAAATTTGTCAGCTAGTTCTAGATACTAATATCATTAGAAGGAAGACATTAGAAGGAAGGCTATAATTTGTTATCCTTCTTTGGTATTGTCCTCCCTCCTTTCTACATCAGTTTTGTAACTGAATAGGAAACATTCAAACATGCTGACTTGCAGAAGTATCGGACACTTTAATTTCGGAGTCGAGGTAAATGCGAGTTGATACATTATTTATGTAGCTGCCAACATCTGTCGATGATTTATACATATCACACAATTCTGATGGATGGATATAACATTGGTGATATAAATAAGTTTTAACTAGGTTGTTGAATGTACAGTTATTTATTATCATAATAATTGTTATGGATACATTATTTTATTACTAGTTATCAGTCACTTTGTAGCCTAGTCAGTTGCAGCTAGTTAAGTATAAGTTATAAAATGTTATTTATTCTCTCCTAAGAGTGTTGACTAGCAATTTCTACTGATTCACAGGCAAACTAGTTGAAACGGTGTTTCAATTCATCACCAAACCTATTTTATGGAATAAAAAAATACAATAAAGGCACTGTTACTAACTTAACTTATTATTGTGCTCAAAATGTCAAGTGTGAAACCCCATTTCTTTCTCTGGGTGACGACTACTAGAGCTGGACGGAAATATAAAAGTTTCGGAATAGTTTCAGAGTGTAAGTCAACTTGCAACATTTCCTTTTCAACTTCTGGATTTTACTTAAATCCATTGTTATCCACATGCATGTGAACTGTGAGTTTGGTGCTGTAATTTAGTAACAACGAGGCACATAATACAGTAGTGTAATGGAATGGTATGATATTCGGTCCCCACTGAAAACCACTTCTTGTAACTGAATGTACAGATTTATTTATTAAACGACAGCCGAGCAAGTAAGAGAGACAATCGTGAATCGAGTTTTGCAATCGAGCCCCTTGAAACAGGCAAAAGATCAATCGATTTCAAATATAATATTTTCAATTGATTATCTTTCATTTAGCATCATATTGATCAATCAATCGACATCTATATATCAAGCCTGCATGACCACAGTAGGCCTACCTACTTTAAATTAATTTTCAGTAGGTAAGCCAAATGCACTGTACTCATTAAAAAATATACACTTGTAATCAAATCCATTCATAAGCAAATTCATTTCCAGTAGGCCTACATATAAAGTTTACAACAATAAATTACATTGATACAATAATCACATATATACAGTACACATAAAATAATAAACTAGCATCTAAAACTATAAATATGTAAGACTGTGTGTACAACTAAAACGAAGATTAAAATGCCGCTTCTCCGGCTGATGTATTCCTTGCGAATACTGGACGGACCAAGGAAGCCATCTCCCTTATCTTCCAATAATGTCAATAGACGTAGAATGTGATCACCCACGCCGCAACATTGACAAGCTTGACGGGATGATGTGTTATGTGCGTAGCGGACACACTTCCGTAGTTTCCAATCATGTCAATAGAAATAGACTGCATATACGACCGCCATCCCGTAGATTGTGTCCTGCAGTGAAAACGGAGATTGTTGTAGTGTTGTTATACACTATACAAGATACACCCTAAGGATGACATAGGGATGACGAAATGAGTACGACAATATTATATATCAAACTTTTGAAACGCTCCATCCCTGGCCTGACTGTCAAAGCTTACGCTGATGACTTTGTCATATTTTTCACAGAAAAATGCCCAGTCAGCATGGAACAAAAAATGATTCGTGCCATGAAAATTGCTGCAGGCTGGCTCCAGGTACATGGTTTTAAGATCAACTGCAGCAAAACCTTCTGCACCTACTTCACGATGAGCAATAAACCTTTTAATTTTAACATTCCTCTTGACGGTATAAACATTAAACAGACTGATGAGATGAAATACTTAGGCGTTACCCTTGACAAAAAAGTGACCGGTAAGCTCCACTTTGAAAAGGCAGCAGAAAAGGGTGAAAAACGATTACGTCTAATGCAGAGGGCCTGTGGTGTTTCCTGGGGTGCCAAATTAGATACCCTAACGCTGACATACACTACTTACGTAAGACCAGCTATCGAATATGGCACCGAAATTTTCCCTGCAGCCGCCACCTCCCAGGCCCGTCTCATCGACAGAGTCCAAAATCAAGCCCTCCGACTCATCACCGGTGCAGTGAAAACCACCCCTATAGACGCCATGGAATGGTACAGCCAAATCGAGCCAATGCAGCTGCGTAGAGAACAGCGGGCTATCCAGCTGCATGAAAAATTGGCACGCCTCGACCCTGACAAATGGCTCAACTACCCAACCTCAAGAGTAATGGCTCACACCAACTTCGCTGAAGCGGTCACTAAGCTGAAAGAAAAAGTCTGCCCCGAGCTCCTGGTCGCGGTACGCCAACCTTTTGACGTCCCACTGCCGGCCTCCCTTCCAGATAGATCCAATCAGCTTATACCAGGAATAAAAATAGATGGCATTGAGAAAAAGGAAGGTCTCGACAAGAAAGAGCTGAAAGCGCTAACTGAGGTACACTTGAAAAAGTATTTTCCTCTGAAAGAGTGGGTGCACATTTTCACGGATGGCTCCTACGACTCAGCCACACATAGAACCGGCTATAGCATCTACTGCACTTTCTTCGAGGAAGCCACTCCGATGGGCGTCGGCACAACATACTTCGATGCGGAGGTTGCAGCCATCGCCAGAGCGGCTCAAAAAATTGCAGAGGTGCCAGCCTTCCCACTCAACAAGACAAAATTTGTTATCCTTAGCGACAGCGCTTCAGCAATCCAATTTGTCTCTCAAGCAGTGAACCTCCACCCCCAATCGCTGCTCTTCAAAAACTCCCTTGCCAGTCTCCGTCAGCAGAATAAAGAACTAGAAATTCAATGGATCCCTAGCCACTGCCAGATCCTGGGCAACGAAAAAGCTGATTTCTTGGCCAAAAAAGCTACGAAAGCTGCTCCTCCACAAGCTGCGGCTACGTCCTTCAGAGGTGCTAAAATCAAGATCAAGACAGCCATCAAAAAGGCGTACAAAAGCACATATGAAGAGGCCTTACGAGCCAAAAGCTGGTGGGCAGAGATCAACAGAGGACCTGATAAAAATTGGTCCAGAAAGACGGCCACCGCCCAGTTCCGGCTGGCAACAGGCCATGACGTCCTGCAGCATCACCTGAGCCGCTTTAACATCAGCAAAGAACCGGCAACGTGTAAATTGTGCAGCTCCGATGTACAAGACAGGGCACATCTTTTTAGATGTGCTGCCCTCAAGGTTTTTATCGACTCCCTGCCCAATGATATGAGCAGGCCAGAAAAGGAAGCAGTTTTATATTGGATAGTAAGACAAAAGAATGGCTGAAAAAGCCATCTTGGCACAAGAAGGAAAAAAAAAAAAAAAAAAAAATATTATATATATTATATATATATATACTAAGTATATATACTAAGTTCTTAAGATTTGTAAGGTTTCGAACCACGAGAAATTCAAATAACGATGCATGTCGCACACTTCACTGAAGATACCATAGCCTACATGCAAGTTTTAATCGGTACAATTCACGTCAAAAATCCGTTAGTACGTAAAATCTTTACCGTTAATTTGTTTCGTTAACTTGTGAGTTGTGGTACCTAAAGATTGCCAAAACCAAAATTAGTTGTCGTGAACTTTCATCGGTGAAACGAGACGTCCCCAAAACGGGACAACAAGAAACCGAGGTTTCGTTCTCGACACATTTTTTTTTTTTTAGGTGGTAAGGGTGCCGCTCTCTTCCTTCCCTCAAACGTCGACTGCCTACTCACACTGAGGAAGTGGTTGCTGGCGTAGCTGTCGGTCTCCGCGTCCCACAGGCAGCGCATTCCCATGACGATACCGGCTCCGCGTTGTTCGGCTAGCACGACCTGCACCATGTACTTGTATCGATTCAGGGCCTTCTCTGCAACACACAATCGACACACGTGTCACAAAGCTTAGATATTGATAGCATTCCTAGTAATTAAGACTTCGGGTAAATGTCAAATATTGATGGGGGTTTGCACGTGTCCACTAATCTATCTTTCCTTTATTGTCAATTTTATTCATTATTTAGCTTAAAAAATGTATTTCATTTTACTTCAGGGCATTTTATCATTTTATTTGTTTATTTTATGAATTGACATGAATATATATAGATGCCCACTTATTAAATCTTGGGGGGAGGGTTGCCTCTGCCACCGGGCTATAAGGCCCAGCCGCAGAAGAGAGAGCTACTACTACTACTAATTTCCATCGTGATTGGGCTTGGAAGTCGATAAGATTCGTTATTTGTTTAATCGAGTGTTGCCGGTTGCCACACGTCTTGCATAGAATACGTAGGCCAACAGTGTAGTTTTCCTAAGTAGTTGTAATGGAAAATGAACAAAATATAATATCATAGCTTGTGATATTTTTTATTGTTTTCGAACCGCATTCTCATTTTTAGACCCGAATCTTACTCCTAAATAAATAGTTGACTTACCCTTTACTCGATCTCGTATCAAATTTGCAATTCTGGTTGTCAACTCTTCAGATTCTGCTAGTGAATATACTTTGCCTGTTAGTTCTTCATGTAGAATTTCATGGATTAACTCATTTATCAGGACGGCTCGAAATCTGTGATAAAAATAAGTAAAATGTCAATCTATTTCCTAATGAAGTCAGAGTTTAGTCTAAAATATCAAATGGTGAGGTTGTGGTGGGTAATAAGGTTACATGATATGGGGGGGGGGGGGGGTCAGATAAGAATTTACACAAAAACAGCATGTTTTCACCTGCTGATGACGACTGCAGCTAAGTAAGTAGGCTAGTATGGCAGTAGGCCTACATGGCTATGGTAAATAATGTCGTAATAATTGATATTATAAGTTAATAGTTATAGAATAAATAATAATAAAATTAAGGGGAAATGGACGTAGGACAGTTCTCCTTCTTGGTCAGGATGACGGTGGACTGGAATGGATTAGGCCTAGATGAGGATCAGCAGGGACAGAAACAGGTCAGGGAATTTGGGGATAATCTCAACCCAAACGAGGAGGGGAGAGGGGAAGCAACAGGAGGAAGACAAAGGGAAAGAAAAAATACCACCAACAGCCGGTTAGGAGACAACCACAACAAAGTAAAAAACAAAACACCAATTTACCGTTCTTTCAAGTTGGGTCGTACTTGGAACGTGCTATCTGATTTCCTCGAACTGGATCCACTGACAACAGTGCCATGCTCCGATACAGCATCAGGATCTGCGACGTCACCTGTCTCAACACATTGCACTTGTACCCCCTCGTTTTCTTCTACGCGTACTTCAACCCCGTCCCCACTTCCTTGTTTTTCAATCCCAACGTCCTGCATTTCACGCCGACTTTCTTGTTTTTCAATACCATCACCTTGTTCTTCCATCGCACCTTTTACTTCACCCCCACCTTCTTGACCTTCCTGCATTTCAACACCACCATCCTGCACTTCATCAACACCACCATCCTGCACTTTAACTCCACCTTCTTCTTGTACTTCAACTCCACCTTCTTGTACTTCAACTCCACCTTCTTCTTGTACTTCAACTCCACCTTCTACTTGTACTTCAGCTCCACCTTCTTCTTGTACTTCAACTCCACCTTCTCCTTGTACTTCACCTCCACCTTCTCCTTGTACTTCAACTCCATCTTCTCCTTGTACTTCAACTCCACCTTCTCCTTGTACTTCACCTCCACCTTCTCCTTGTACTTCAACTCCATCTTCTCCTTGTACTTCAACTCCACCTTCTCCTTGTACTTCAACTCCACCTTCTCCTTGTACTTCCACTCCACCTTCTTCTTGTACTTCAACGCCACCTTCTCCTTGTACTTCAACTCCACCTTCTCCTTGTACTTCAACGCCACCTTCTCCTTGTACTTCAACCCCACCTTCTTCTTGTACTTCAGCTCCTGCTTCTCCTTGTACTTCAACGCCACCTTCTTCTTGTACTTCAACTCCACCTTCTTCTTGTACTTCAACTCCACCTTCTTCTTGTACTTCACCAGGTTTCTCCTCGCTTTTCTTCTTTTCGATATTAGACTCACTCTCAGTTGCTTCCATTGTTTACCGATAAACTAAGACCTAATCCACAGAAAGCTTTTGTAGGTTAGGTGGGGCCTCCACAAGGCCTCTACTCCAAATTAACCTCAAAACTTGTTCACACCTTACAAGACTTCAAATCAAAGCTTCGATCTTGATCCCTTCAAAACATAGATTTATTGAAACGGTACTGACTAACAACACAGCATATTATACATACTCAAAGAAGGTGAATTATTTGAACCACGGATTTGAACAGTGAAATGACGCCATAACCCACCTAATCATAACAATCCCCACCGCCCGGACCTATCTTTGGCCCGGACATTCAAGCGGGCGTGTCCCGAAACTTGACTGACAGCAGGCTGTGTTCCGTCATTCACAGCTGTTGTGTTTACAATATGGCGGCGACCTTGCGACAGTAGCAGGTCAATGCAGTAATTTTTGTATAATTTGTAATGTATTTATTTAATATTCATCGATTTTTGTCACTTTATTTTTAATAAGATATACTTTACAAAGCATCAGATTGATCTCAAGTATGTGTCTAGGACCAATGACGAGATTGTGCCATTGGGGCCCACTGACTGCATTAGGTAGGCCCATGTTTATGAAAATAATGTCTTCTATTATGCTTGTATTTAAGCTGTGAAATTTGCTTTAATAATATTCTTCTATCCTAGGTATTATAAAAAGCATATCATTCATGACAGTTCACTGCAACAACATGTGGTGGCCTCCTACAGCATCAATTGGCGGTTTTCTGAATTCTGGCAGTTTCCTGCTTTTTAGCGGTCTCACTCTCTATAACTTCATGAGTGCCATTTATGAAGGACCAGGGTATTTGCCTTTCTACTGGACTCCTGTAAGTGAAATCTTTTGAAACGAAATTATAGCAAAACAATTCATAACTACATGATAATATAGGCCTACCTACGCTTATTTGTTTGCTGCTTTAAGAATATCCCGCATGAATTACTGTTGACTGATTGTGAATCACCCATCTGTTTCAGGACATCCAAGAGGATACAGAGTATCTTCAATTCTGCAAGGTTTGCCAGGGTTACAAGGCGCCTCGAGCTCATCACTGTCGAAAGTGTAAGTGGCGTAGCGGCCGGATTTGGTCACCGTCCGTCCGTACGTACGTTCGTACGTATCAAGGCCGGTCTTATCCACGCACTGCGGATACGTCCCGCAAGGAGATTGGACTGGCCGGCATTTGATAATTACCGAACGGAAATATTTATGTGAAATTATAAATGTGTAAATTATAGCAGACATCTGGAAGAAATATTTGAAGTTGACCAAATCATTTAAAAACATCACGGCCGGTCGTAGGCGAGCTACGTGGAAGTACTAACAGTGTCAATTGCACGCATACTGCAAGGTCACTTCTTGCACTAACTTGTAGGCTCCGTCAATCAAATCAAATATTTCTGATAGCGTGAGACTATACCGGTATTGAAATTGGCTTCCTTGCACGGCGTCAGTGTTTCCGCACGACTACTTCGTGTCAGAAGGAACCGCTCCGTCTTAAACGTCTGTCCGTTAACTCCGTCTTAACGGTTCCAGGCGAGCGTTGCGTAATGAAAATGGACCACCACTGTCCGTGGATCAACAACTGCGTCGGTCACTTCAACCACGGCCACTTCACCGCCTTCCTGTTCTGGGCCGTGTGCGGCTGTTTCCAGGCGAGCGTCGTGCTCATGTGCTCTCTGTACAGGGCGTTAAATAGAACATGGTTGGTAAATAAATAAATTCATTTGAATGTGGTTTGTCTACCCACTCACTTATGAGAACTGATTTTCAGTTGGGGACGTTATTTATTTATTTATTTATTTATTTATTTATTTATTTATTTATTTATTTATTTATTTATTTATTTATTTATTTATTTATTTATTTATTTATTTATTTATTTATTTATTTATTTATTTAATGTCTATCCTATTCAGTTATAAAAACTGATTTACAAAGGAAGACCTTAAATAATTAGTATGCACCTCGTTGCTATGACGGCTCCAAACTCATGGCAGTATCATATTTAAGTAATTTCCAAAGTTAAAAACCCTCAGGACCAACAAACCACACAACAAGTAGGCCTACTTTAAAAAAAAAATACTTAAGTAAAAAGTAAAAATCTTGCTTGACTCCAAAAAAAAAACTTGGTTGCACAGCTCTAGTTTTCCGGGCTATAAAAAACAATATCCCTGCCAAGTAACCATGTGTGGCATAATGGGTTGTCTGGATGCTAGTCGCTTAGCGATTGGGCAATTCATACCGAACCTTGGTCGCTAAACGACTGTTCCGCTCGGCAGGTATATCTACTACGGGTCGGGGACTGAGCCCATCGTCACGCTGACCGTCTACTCGCTCGTCTTCTGTGTCTTCTCTCTCGGACTGGCGATAGGGGTCGTGCTGGCCGTCGGAATGCTACTCTACTTCCAGGCCCGGTCGATATTGCGGTAGGTGATTCTTTTACGTGTGTGACACTGTTGAAAATATGGGTTTTTGTGTGTGTACCAAAGTGATACTACAGTAAACCACCAGTTATACGATCGTCGAGGGTCTGGCTAATGCCATCGTATAACTCAAAATATCGTACAACTGATTATTGATATTTACAGCCACAGAACATGTGGCAGCTATAAAACAAATTATGGGTAGTGGTATGTTTTGATCGGGGGGGGGGGGGGGGGGGGGGGGGGTTAGGGGTTAGGCCATAAACTAGTCACATCAGTTAATGATTGAATTTATTGATTATAAGAAACCTTTATCTTTTATTGTTTTTAGCAATTACCAATAATATTGACACATTAAACTAATCGTGGTAAATCTATTAATTTAATAAAAAATGGTTGACTGCTATAATGAATTCATGTTCGCTTATAAATGGCCTACAAGAAGAACTCATAATATCGTGGATCACGGATCACGTATCGTACAGAAGCCCGGGCAGCGGGAAACACGGCTCGCGGCTACTGACGCTGCATCGGCCGCCAACACGTAGCGCGCGAACGCGGTGAGTGAAAGCGACCCGTGAGTCACGCATACGCTGCGTTGCCGTGTCACTCACCGCTCGTATCAGGGAACAGATAACTTTAGCAGATAAGTTAGGAATTCTTTTGGAATAAAACAAGATTATTTTGTTTTGCGTTTTTTTTGTCCAAATTTAAATTGAAAGTTAATTTAGAGCAACTCTTTAGACAAACAAGGATTCGCGTGGGACTGGAATGTCAATACGATGACACAAAGACAGCTGTTCTGCCTTGCCTCATCCACTTGCTACCTGCTTTATTGTGGGTTGAGTTGGGTTCGGTTCGGCTGGCGCATGAATGGGGGGGGGGTTATACACAACATCCTCCCCCCCCTCCAACCCCCCACCCCCAAATCACTCACCCGCCCAGTCTGTGAACACCAGCCGCTGACAGCGCTCAATACCTACCATAAATCTACAACCAATAAAGCCGTCATTCCTTTTCATTCAAACTTTCATTCATCAACAAGCCGGTGGTAGTCTGTGGTCGGAAACGGTGCTAGGGTTGGGGGGGGGGGGGGGCTCACAAGTTTCGTCGGCAACAACATAAGATCAAGCCAGCAGAATGGCCTGCCAGATGACTCATTAGAGCACGGCGGTCCAGACCGCTTTTGTCAAACGAGATATCGTATTACTGAGAGTTCCATACTTGCCTGGAGCTAAAAATACATCGTATAAACCCAAATATCGTATTATCCGATATCGTATAACTGATTGTTTTATTCATAAATACACTAAGCAAGTTGGTGGGGACCAATCGTTTTCATCGTATATGTACAAATATCGTACAACTGAGCATCGTATAACTGGTGGTTTACTGTATCCATATTCCTTTATTTGTGTATGTAGTAAATAAGTTTTCCCGTAAATTATCATCTAAAGTATAGCAAGCACTTTGTATGTTTGTATATGTATGTATTTATTTGCATAATATAGACCCCTCATCACGATATGCTTGGTGCATATAGTCAAACATCTTAGTAGATTTTCAGGTGTTAATGTAAGCCTAGGCCTATGTTATTGATAGTGATATATTTCATTATAGATTTTTCATGTTATATTCACCAATTAATTATTAATGCTGTAGGCATATCATATAAATATTTTATGATATTATATTTTATACTTTATAAATATGTCAATATTTTATTGACATGAATCAGAAGCAAAAGGGTTGCCTCGACTGGTTAATAAAAAAAAAAAAAATTATGGCATGAAAAACACCAATTGTGGGCAAATGGCGACAGCTGGTGGCGGCTGCCATGCACTTTGAATGTAATGTTTGTTGAAACCATGGTTACGAAACCAAGCTTACTAAATTGGAGCATAAAAAAGTTTGGAACCTGAAGAAGCCATCTTAGCATTTGAGATTGAAGAAAAAAGTTTTCCAAATCCTAGTCACTGGATGACCAAACAATAAGGTGGCTCGTTGGTCCAGTGGTTAGCATCCCTGCTTCCAATGCAATAGGTCCCGGGTTCAAATCCCGCATCAGGCAGAAGTTTTTTAACTTCTAATGTGGATTCAATTCCATTACTTCTTGGCTTAGGAATAAGTAAACGGTGACTTTGGAGCCGTCCTAGCAAAGAAGCACTCAATAAATTCAAAGTTGTTCTGAATCGGCCTTGTTGATTCTGGCATTTGTCCGCAGGTGTTCGCACTGTCCAATCACTGATTCATGTTTCGTATTTGAAATATTGATCTTTGATTGGTTATTGCTCACTCGTCGATGGTGTTCGAAGCCTACAGGGTTGGTTTAGTCACTTTAAATTAAAGTCCTCCACTGCAAATCAGTTTAGTTACTGAGTGGGTAGGGCCGTCCTAGCAACGAAGCACTCAATAAATTCAAAATTGTTCTGAATCGGCCTTGTTGATTCTGGCATTTTTGTCCGCAGGTGTTCGCACTGTCCAATAACTGATTCATATGTTTCGTATTTGAAATATCGATCTTTGATTGGTTATCGCTGACTCGTCGATGGTGTTCGAAGCCTACAGGGTTGGTTTAGTCACTTTAAATTAAAGTCCCTCACTGCAAATCAGTTTAGTTACTGAGTGGGTAGACTCTAAATGTGAATTTATTTATTTATTTATTTATTTATTTATTTATTTATTTATTTATTTATTTATTTATTTATTTATTTATTTATTTATTTATTTATTTATTTATTTATTTATTTATTTATTTATTTATTTATTTATTTATTTATTTATTTATTTATTTATTTATTTCTTTATTTCTTTATTTATTTATTTATTTATTGACTTATTTATTTATTTATTTATTTATTTATTTATTTATTTATTTATTTATTTATTTATGTATTAATTAATTAATTAATTTATTTATTTATTTATGTATTAATTAATTAATTTATTTATTTATTTATTCATGTATTTATTTATTTACTTATTTATTTATTTACTCATTTACTTATTTATTTATTTACTCATTTATTTATTTATTTATTTTATTTATTTATTTATTTATTTATTTATTTATTTATGTATTAATTTATTTATTTATTTATTTATTTATTTATTTATGTATTAATTAATTTATTTATTTATTTATTTATTTATTTATTTATTTATCTATTCATGTATTTATTTATTTACTTATTTATTTATTTAGGCCTATTTACTCATTCATGTATTTATTTATTTACTTATTTATTTATTCATTTACTCATTTATTTATTTATTTTATTTATTTATTTATTTATTTATTTATTTATTTATTTATTTATTTATTTATTTATTTATTTATTTATTTATTTATTTATTTATTTATTTATTTATTTATTTATTTATTTTTATTTATTTTTTTTTTATTTATTTATTTATTTACTTATTTTTTTATTTATTTAACGAACTTTCAGGAACCAGACCGGCATCGAGGACTGGATCGTGGAAAAGGCGCGGCACCGCGTGTACCAGGAGGGAGACGCGAGGTTCGTCTACCCGTACAACCTCGGCCGGTGGGAGAACTTCAAGCAGGTGGTCACCTGGTCGCTCACGCCGTTGGGGGACGGCGTGACGTGGCCCGTCAGAGAGGGATGCCATCCCTACGCGCTCACGGTAACTTTGGGTCGTGTGATTGATCGGGATTTAATTGCCAACTTTGTAGCCGACGTCGTATCCAAATTTTCGACGTCAAATCGAAATTAGTTTGACATCAGAATTTATTTTGCTTCCTTTTTTTCCTGCTGTACTTCTACCCATGACTCTTCTCGTTTTAGCATTCAATGGCCTCTTTCCATCTTAGCGGGTTGGTTTTCCTGGTCTTCTCAGTTCAAATTGTCTCTTTGGGCTCCTTTTCACGTGTCCAAACCACCTAATCCTAATCCTTTATTTTGTTAACTTAAAGTTTAGGTTTTAATAAAATATGTATTTGTATATATCTGTACACTCTATTTTGGGTAAAGGGTGTTTCCACCAACAGTCTAGGGCAGGGTTGCCACTTTCAAGGATTTTATCCTAATCTCAGGATTTTTAGAGTGTCTCAAGGATAACAGGATTTTGGGCAAAATCTTAGGATTTTCTACTGTCTTTAAAAAATACATTGAATTAATACATTTTTAAAAATTCAGCTAAAAAAGCAATGTAGACAGTAAAAGAACATCAGGTACCAGTAAAAATAAACATAAGTGACTGCATAACATTTCCCGCAAGTGGTAGTTATGGTAAGTAAAGTAAAACGTTAAATATATTCGAAGAAAATTCCGATTCTTATGCGTTTCTGCACGTAATGATGACTAGATTCTCGAAAATCGGGCTGGCATAACATATTTTGGCATGAAACCTGAAAATTTGTAACATTCCTTCGCAGTTATAATATGCTAATGCTGAATATAACTGTTTTCAAGGATTTCTCAGGATTTTTTTAGTTTCTTACAAGGATAAAAAAATTGACTTGGTGGCAACCCTGGTCTAGGGCATCACAGAATTAGCATGGGCCTGCCGAGCTCGGCACCTCATCTTCACACCCCTCTTCCCGCGACACTAGCTCTATCCACTTTACATGTCCTCCCACCACCTTTCTCTCTCCTCAACCACTGCCCACTCCTCTTCTCTCTCCTCCACATCTGCTTGCAGGTCTGGTATTAAAACGACAAGTGATATAGGTCTCTCACAGCAAGAAGTAAGATAGTATCAGGACTGCCCACAATTAGTTTCCAACCTAACAGGTGCGAATCACTAACGTTTTTCCCGATTATCTAGTACAATGTGGTTGCGGTAAGTTTTTTGAGGGTAACGCACAAGAAAACGTGCAACCAGGTTTCCGTCAAAAAACTTACCGCAACCAAATTGTACTAGATAATCGGGAAAAACGTTAGTGATTCGCACTTGTTAAGTTGGAAACTAATTGTGGACGGTCCTGACTCCCCTGACACGATCTTACTTCTTGGTGTGAGAGACCTTTATCACGGGAAAAAGTTAGTGATTCGCACTTGTTAAGTTGAAAACTAATTGTGGGCGGTCCTGACTCCCCTGACACTATCTTACTTCTTGGTGTGAGAGACCTTTATCACGGGAAAAAGTTAGTGATTCGCACTTGTTAAGTTGAAAACTAATTGTGGGCGGTCCTGACTCCCCTGACACTATCTTACTTCTTGGTGTGAGAGACCTTTATCACGGGAAAAAGTTGGTGATTCACACTTGTTAAGTTGAAAACTAATTGTGGGCGGTCCTGACTCCCCTGACACTATCTTACTTCTTGCTGTGCGAGACCTTTAATGATGATTAGAGATACGTGAAAATAGCGTTTTGTGTATAGATGCTACAAAGCTGCTTTTTCTGTAGAAACTAAGGTTTTTCTGTTCCTATTTTTTTTTTTTTTTCAGATCAAGAAGCTAATTTGTATTGGATAGCGAGAAAGATGAATGGCTGAAAGGTCATCATAGCATAAGAGGAAAAATTTTTTTTTTATTATATTTAACATAGTAATTATGCTTTGTTTATGATAAATGCAATTTGGTTGATTAAATTTTAATAGTATAACATGATTTAAAAATGAAAATTTGAGAAAACTTCATTCTCAAGTTTTTTTTTCTTGGCAAAAAAATAGATGCTACAAAACGCTATAAAATGACACTTGAAAATGTTGTTTTCACGTATCACTAACGATGATGTTTGCAGCTGGAGCAGCAGCGCCAGAAGTCGGAGAAGCGCCAGCGTACCCGCGCGTACTCGGCAGTGAGGGCTTACTCCGGCTACTGGTTCCCGCTGGTGCACGGCTGGAGGGTTCTCTGTCACCCGCCCTTCACGGACGAGATGCGCGTCCCGTTGCGGCCGGGAGACACCGTGATGGTCACGCGCTGGCGGAGGTGAGACCACGGACTCTGAACGTGAAACACGCCTGGGATTCTCATCATTTCCGTTTTTTTTTATTTTTTTATGATAATTCTTGATTGTTTTTGTTTTAAAAATAAAAATAAATAAATTCACATTTAGAGTCTACCCACTCAGTAACGAAACTGATTTGCAGTGGGGGACTTTAATTTGAAGTGACTAAACCAACCCTGTAGGCTCCAAACACCATCGACGAGTGAGCGATAACCAATCAAAGATCGATGTTTCAAATACGAAACATATGAATCAGTGATTATTATTATGTGATAAGGCTATTATTATTATTATTATTATGTTTTTATTATTGTCCTCCTCCTCCTCCCGTTTCTCCACCAATATATTCCAGTATTTTCTGTCTATCCGCATTTGTAATCTTGCCACTTCCTCCCACCTTTTATCTCGTATTTAAACGTCATCATCATCATCATCTGTTGCCACGTCCAACTCTGCGTTGGGTCGGCATTGAAGATAAGCATCTCCATCTTCTTCTATCCTGCCACCACTCTTCCCCCTCAACTACATGTCAGTCCCCTCCTCGCATTTCCACATCCTTCCTCACTTTGTCGTGCCATCTTTGTCGTGGTCTTCCTCTCGTTCTTCTACCTGGAATCTCCAGTTCTAGCATTCTCCTCGGAAATCTTTCTCTTTCCATCCTCTTGATACGTCCGAACCATTTCAGTCTTCTCTTCATCTTCAACAAAATAAACTAATACGTTCCGTTTCCGTGTGTCCAGGTATTGGCTGTTTGGGGAAAGAGTGCCCCTGCCCGGTGACACCAAGAGAATACGCGGCTGGTTCCCGAGATGTTGCGTCGTGGAAGTGACGGAAGGGGGACCCCCGTTGGATACCGACGCCAAGAACAAATAACGGGGACCAGCGTTTCCTTCGCCCCGATCATTGGGACTCGACGCCAGAGCGTAGCTCAGTGTACCGCAACCACGTTGGTTCAATGTTTTTTTAGCAATATACATATTAAGAACATGATTGATAGAAGGATAGACCCCAACAACTTACCCGGTGAAGGGGAACCATGTCCCTGCTTCCCCCTCCACCTTCTTAGCCTTCCAGCCCCTTCTTTCTGCCACTCTCCCTTCCCCTGCCCCCAACAGCCAATAGGGCCAGCTAGTTTAGTTCGTAGGTTAGGATAGTTAGTTAGTAGTCTACTCACTCCCGAGTGATCAAGGTCTTGTATTGAAACGTCTCAGAAAACTTGTCTTGTCCTCTATATATGTTGTTATTTAATCTCTCTACCGCAACGGTCTACAATTCAGGTAAGCTGTTGGGGTCTATCTTTCTACCAATCACATTACCAGCCTTTTGTCCTCTCTTTAACCCAGTATAAATATTGTGATCGCTACACAATATTGAAAAAGTGAGAATTGACTTGTTCAACGACACTTTCTCTCATTCACTGCGCTGCTATACTACTACTGTACTGCCCTACTCATTCGCGTATCATGGACGCTTATAGTCGTCGGTCGGTGTAAAAAAGATTTAGGAGACCGTGATGAGACTCATTCAAAGGGTAGGGCCTACTACATAGTTTTTTAAATGGTCTAGGACAAAAAAGCATCAGTTTACAAAATTGATTGCTATTGTTGTGTTTTACTATATCCCGAGTGTTTTTGTATGTGCGTTTTGCTCGAGAGGGCGGTAGTGCGGTGACAGGACTTTGTGGTTTTGTCAGAACTAAAAAAACACGATCGCAACGGTTTCAAATACCTATGCAAAAATCGTTCCGGTTTAAATTATTTACGATTCTTTCCTTAATTTTTGCCGTGACGGTTGAAAGATTTAAAACTTTTCGAATCCAGTTTTAGTTTGGTTACGAAACCGTGGCGGGGATATTCGTCACTTTGTCAGTGTTGTGTATAAGCGCATTCATAATTTCGTGTGGTTCTAATTTGTGACTATCTAGGAGGGTTGATATTCCCATTTAAACAAGGTCACCTGTGTAACTAACAGTTCAAGTAAGTGATTGAGCGATGAGACTAATATTCGCAAATATTTAATCGCATCAATTCGATTGGAAGTTCAAAGAATTCTAATCGTCTGTGCGTAATGGGTTGAACTTGACTATCTGGGTCACGTGTTTGTCTGCCAAAAGAGGATTTTTTTTTCCATACGTATATTCTAAACAAATAGATTCAAATTATTCAATATTAGAACATTTTTGTAAATACCAAGATTCAGAATTGGATTTTTACATCCCTCTTTGCACATCTCTACAATATCTCATTGCCTCATTGCACAATCTTATAAACAAACAAAACAATTCTTGGTAGGCCTACATCTCCATATAGAGAGCGAGTTGATTGAAAGACCCATGCTGTCACTGGTAGCCGAATTGTTACAAACCACTTACATGGCCAGAAATGGATGATAGAACCTTAAGATCAATTTTACGTTTGTAGGGTTCACTTCTGTAATTGAGATTTGTTGAGATTTGTGATGTGTAGGCTTCGATCCGATAAAGCGAACGTGACACCCCACATGTAATAGGGATGTGCTTTTTTAGTTAAAACTATAAATGTGAGAAAACTATTTTTAGAGTTAATTTGTCAACTTTTGATAGTTTTTTTTGTGTGTGTATGTATCTGATAGTTTACATATTTTGCTTATTAATTCTAAAATAGAGTGCTTTATTTGTTAGCCTAATTTCTTACAAAACGCAGCTAATTTGTGATATTTCTTTATAATAATACTGCTGAGTCTTAATTTAAAAAAATCAATGTGGAAGAAATTTGGTCCATGTTGCAGTGAGTAATCTACAGCGAAACAAAAAGTAACACGTTTCTAAATACTAAAGAAAAAAAATTAACCTCTTTACCGATTTATGTAGGACAAATGCTAATTAATGCTAATTTTCCAAAAATGAATGCTCAACTAGTTAGTAAAGCATACATCTCTAGTCATACTCGTAGCCGCCCATCCCTAGAAATCGCACTGTTGAGAGTGCTCCCTTAAATGCAATAATATACCTAGAAATAATGTACAAAACTAACGGGTCAGTTATGTAAAAACTATGCGCGACGTCTTGTCGAGTCGTGTTCCGATATTGAGCTGAGAGGAATACGTGTTCTCAACCTCGGAGTCTCGATCTCAATTAGGCCCATAATGTTTCATTTCACGACGTACTCTGCAGCTAGGTCATGTGACGTCGGCCGAATAAGATCCATTGTATCACCCGGGACGTCGTAAGGGAACGAAATCATTTGGGGCGGGAAATTGGTGGCAAGAATGTTACATGTATAATTCTAATAAACATCCTTGAGCATAATGGACATAAGCTCGTTTGAAATCGCTTTAAATCTATCTTCGGACATGGTATGTACTGGGATTTTCGTAAACGGTGATCGTAGCAATGGAGTTCATATACCGGTACATAAATTATATAATGTCCCTCACTGAAAATGATTTCTTTTAACCGAGTGGGTAGACAACAAATAAAAATGTATTGCATTTTCATTTCTTTTTCTCCTTCAGTTGAGTTAAGTGGCCCTTACTGTATAGGGAATGTGCAACTGATGTCACAGCCGAACCTCAACAATGGAAACTGTTGGACAAACAACAAGCTGTCAAAGTAATAGCTGTGCGAAAAATGGGGGAGAAATAATTAGTTTTGACGATAGTAACGGCTTGCCAGTTAAAATTACTGTTCAATGATGGACAACAACGATCTGAAAGTTTGTAAACGTTTTTGAACATTTGAATTTTCCAACTTCAGAACATTTTATTTTTTGACGGCTTGTTGTTTGTCCATCGGTTCAATTCATCTGTTTCATTGTTGTGTTTTGGTGTTGTTCGTACCCTATACGTGTACATACAGGTTATCAACACTCTGACACCCAAACCAATTATATTGGAACACGGCTTAGCTCTTGAACAGTGTCATCAAATAAAGCCGGAAGATATTTTCGATATTTGTGCCTTAACGTCCAGTTGTAATCTGAGCAGGCAGCGAGCAACGAATATGTGTACAGACTACGGTGGTTATGATTAGCGCTGCTATTGCTTCGCACATTAATAATTTAGGCATCGCCATGACTTTGGGTGGTGTAGAGATGCAAGACATGCTTCGTGGTAAATATGTAGCCTGGAAGCTAGAATTAAAGAAACGGACCGACTGTAAACCTCGTCTCGCACTTTGTCAATATCGGAGGTCAACTAGTTAGTTAGTTTACCAGTCTGTGGGGCGTGTCTGATTTGTAAGTTCACGTACTTGCCAACTTATACTTGTACTTGTGTACTTGACTCGTGAACTTCCGAACTTGACTAACTTGAATTCAGATAGCTCTTGATTTGATTGATTTTGGGCTTAACGTCTTACATTTTTACAACTTGGCTAATCAAGACGACATAACTCTTGAAGGGACTGCTCTTAGTCCCTAAAAATAATTGGACAGAAGTGAGGTTAGATTTGTCGCTTCGTAAAACGTCCGTAGTGGCGGCCGCAATGAGTAAACTTAGGCATAGCTTATGTTGTACAGTAAAGATCATAGAAAGAACAATTATTTCAACTTAAATGGTGTTCAAGTCACAAATATAAATAATAATTTGATAATTAAATTTCCATACAGAGCCTGGTCTTCTGACAGCCAGTTTAAGTTAGTAAGTCAAGTTCACGAGACCGCATGATTTTGTATCCGTGAACTCCCATACTTGTCTCGCAAACTTTGCATTTCAGACATCAATATTGACGTCACTTCCGTACTTAAAATAAGGTCAAGTTCGAACTTAGCAAGACGTACGCATTTATTGCTCAATTCAGACACGCCCTGTGTCCCTGCTTAGGTTGTGAACAAGTTACAAACGATGGAACCGGTCGTTACGGTTAATCCCGCACTTGCCTACTCTACAGTACTGACTGCCCTCGCTAATAACGGTCGATTGCGCCGTTAAAACACCAAGAAAACAAATTCTATCCCGGTGAGACGATCGAAAATTTACGCGATGTCTTGAGAGATATTTATTTTATTGTTGGCCACCATTTTTTCACATCTATCTTTGCATACATGCTTTTTGGAATGTTAGTAATAAGTTATATATGTATATATATTTATGTGTTGTATTATATTTGTATTGTATTGTATGGCCTGCCACATGTTTGATGATACTGTGTATGTGGGTACCGTGTTGTGAATTGTGATCCTTTAGTAATTTGAAACAAAATTAAGAAATTACTCTTTTAATGGGCGTATTGTCTTCATCTTGCCTTCCAACTTTGTCTGGGCTGGAACGTGTTAAGTTACCCATAATTAAATACGTGTATGGAAATTAAAAACAGATAAATGTGTTCTTAAAGAAGCATACTATCACTATTTTATCTGGTCCCAGCCTAGGTTTGTATCAAAAGCTATAATTTTGTACTTCACAATGTATTCGTTCATCAACTTTGTGGCCTCGGATGGTAAACTTTCGTTGTTAAAGCATCAGAAACTAATCTTGGTGCATAAACTCAAAGAGGCAGTAATACTAGGCTTATGTCATATTATGTACTAGTGTGTCTGGTGAGTTTTCTGCATTCAATCTTGATCCCTGCACATTCGGTACGGTGCAGGAGAGAGAGGTTCAGAGGTTCGCTCCAAACGTAGCCTACCGCTCGGATAACAAATATGTAGTGCATAGATAAGACAATATGGTCAATATTTAGTTATATTTCTAATAAATACCATGATAACTCGTTACTTAATTTGGTACCAATAGTAACATTACTGTGTTTGTTAAAGCTTAATGCAAATTTCTACTTAAAAAATGTATAATGCTACTTTTGTATAAAAACAACCTTTGTGTAATAAATTGTTTGGGGCTTATTTTTTAATGTTTTAAACTGGAATAATAAACATTTCTTTAAAGAATAAAATTGAAAAATTTGAAGTGTTTTCATTGCTGAAAAATAAAATACCTACTCTATATCCGAGGTCTATATCTATATCACGCTCCCGTCGTCGCGCTCCTATTGGACGGTGGCGCTGACGTCCTGGTCGGCAGCAACTCAACACTCGGCCACAGGGATGTCGTCCTCACGCTGTCGGCCCGAGCGACGACCAGAGTCGACATCCGGTCCGGTAAGAAGGCGACGCCGTTGCACTACGCTGCAAACCGGGGAAAAAGACATATTGTGTCTTTTTAGCATTATGATACGTTTACAACTACGCGTTGCGAGCGAAGCGAAGGCGCGAGCTCCAATCAGTGGTTTGCGTGAAACTCGGCTGCTGATTGGAGCTCGCGCCCTCGCTTCGCTCGCAACGCGTAGCTGTAAACGTACCATTATTTTTCTCTAAATTTAGCAAGTATTATTTAAAAATTAGCATTTTTAGCATCTGTTTTTTTCTTTTATCAACACCTTGAATACGAAATGATTTCTTACTCTTCTAATGTAAATGTGTGTGCAGATATTTAAAATAAATTCAATTACTACCACTTTAATGGTTATTAATGGTGTAGCGTTTTAAAAAATGTTCAAAGATTATGCATCCAGAACCTATAAGCTTTTTAAAAATGTATCTCTAATAATGATTTTGATTACTCATCAAAATTGACGCTCCAACTTGTTGAATTTGAATTAGAACTGAAAGTGACCGTGTAGATTTAAAAGCCGCGCCAACCGCGGGAAGGAAGTGGCCTGCCACTAGTTGACATCTTCCGCCAGAGATAGCGCCAGAGTGCGAGCGCCGGCCACTTCCTGGCAACTCCCATCAGAAAACATCGGCGGTGCTTTTGCAGGGCACAGTCGGCCCATGTGGACGGTTCTCCGTGGGGGTGGGCGTTGCAATGTCGCAATCATCGGGGTACATTATTAAATGATCGCAATGCAGTGACAGTGCACAGGTAAGCACGTTGTATTCATAACTCATGTTGTAATAATATTACGCAGAAACCTTTTTATATATTTCTATTAGAAATTTAGGATTTCACACTGTACAGTTTAGTGTGTGGGTGTGAAATCTTATAGGGCCAGTATTTTTTATCTTACGGATGATTTTAAGCGTATCTGTGCAGTGGCGTATCCAGGGGCTGCTAGAGCCCCCCCCCCCCCCCCCCACAAACCCCACCCCGAAATCCCAGCTTTAATAATATACTTTACAAATCATCTCAATTTTACGCAAAATATTAAATACATTTAGGTCCGATTTTTCGATCGGTGAGCGGGAGCTGATGGTCCGTAATCTGTAACCCAACCCCTATGCAGATAAAGGACCGTCAGCTAAAGGCCCCGTTAACGCCCCGTTAACCGATTGAAAAACTTGGCCAGTCATTTACGTATTAATTTCTCTATTTGCTTTGTCAGGAAACACCCACGCATGTGAAATCGTATGAGTTGTAATAATATAGTAATTTAGTATGTGTAATGTAATGTAATATTGTACTGTATCACGTCCAGCAAACACCTTAACTTCTTCTAAAACACTTTATTCTAAAACATTTTAATTAAACCACTTGGAAAATACGGATTTTGAGCAAAAATTCTTGCAGCACTATTGCGATACTCCCTCCCCCTCCCCCCCCCCCCCCCCACACTACCTACTGAGTCGTTTGTGAAGCACCTGTTAGTTTGACTGTAATGATGATTAAAAAAAGGCTTGGGCCAGGACAATTAATAACATCGGTAATCATGAATATGACAGAGATTATAAAGTAGGACGTTGAGAGAGTGGAAACTGAACGTTTCAATGTGTAACCCCGACTGGGAATCGAACCTAGTTATTAGTTACCAACACCAGTTGTGGTTTTCAATATTGTTTGGACTGAATATTGAAATGAAATGAAATTATTATAATTATCATTAGACCTACATCAATTGTATTTTTAAGCAGTATGGTGTGCTTTTTCTGCCCCCCCCCCCCCTCCCCCCGGCCCCGCCCCACCATTTACATATTATTTTGTCTAGAGAATTACTAGAAATACAAAACAAATAAGCAATCAATTCCAATCCATATTCATGGTTTATGAACCAAGCAATTGCCGTGTTCAAAAATACTAAAAAGTTATCTTTAATTTTAATTTTATTAATAACAGAGTAGGTCTTGTACAATAATACCCTAAAGGTATTAATTTTGTTAGTATTCATTATTTTTGTATTGTCGCCATTATTATCAACATAACTCATCGTCGCGATTAGCTTCGAACCATTCATTATAATAACTTAGCCTACCGTGATTGTTGCATCGACATGTTGCATTATTCTTGGGTGCGACTGTACTGGCTGGAACTTCACTTCCCATTCAAGAAGTCCCCATCCTGTCAACGTACTCGCACTGTTGATAAATAAATAATCGTTAACTGTAATCCGTTATCTACCATTGGATAAGCTGATCTTACAATAGGAAGCCTAATGTCGATTAAGATGCAGTGTTTAAGTCAGTTGTACATACCCATGTCTTCTATCAAAAGCGTAATCTGTGAAATGTTTTGTCAAGCACATATAAACGTAATTAACTCTAACAATCTGGAGTTTCTTCAAGTTTTGTTTATATCTACAAATAGAGGTCCTAATCAGTGTTGTGACTTATCTAGATAAAATTATCTAGATAACGTATCTAGATAAAATCTGTTATCTATTATCTTTATCTAGCTAATTTTTTGGTGTTATCTTTATCTTTTATCTAGATAAAAATACAGATTATCTTATCTAAAATTTTAAGCTTTTAGATAAAAAAAATAGATAAAATTTTTAACCATAATATAGATACAAAATAATTATAAAATATACCATTTTTCAAAATGAAAAATACTTCTACTGGTTTTCCCCTTTTTTGAAAATGGCGGCAATTTGTTATTAAATTTTTGTAATCTAGATAATTATTCTAATCTTTTATCTATTATCTAGATAATTTTTTGGGGAATTATCTTTATCTTTACCTAGATAAAAAATAAATTATCTAGCCACAACACTGGTCCTAATGCCAATTAAGATGGAGTGTTAAAATCAGTGAAACATACCCACTACTTCTATCAAATCAATAGTATACGTGTAAAAGCGTACTCTGTATGAAATGTTGTATCAAGAGACAAGGACCTATAAACGTAATTAACTCGAACAAGGTGGAGTTTCTTGCAGTATTGTTTATATCTGCCAATAGAGGGTCTAATGACAATGAAGATCAGAGGAACATGTCCACGTCTTCTGTCAAATCAATAGTATACGTGTAAAAGCGTACTCTAAGAAATGTTGCATCTATAAACGTGAATAACTTGAACAAGGTGGAGTTTCTTGCAGTTTTGTTTATATCTACCAATAGACGGCCTAATGCAAATAAGGATGGAGTGTTGAAGTCAATTAAATATACCCACCTCTTCTATCAAATCACGAGTATGTGTGTAAATGCGTTTTCTTCGAAGTGTAGTCTCAAGGACATATAAACGCTTTTATCTCGAACAAGGTGGGATTTCTTGCAGTTTCGTTTATACCTGCCAGGAGAGAGCCTAATGCAGTGGCGTGCACTCCATAGACGCAAGGGAAGCACTGCTTCCCTTACTAAAATGCTACAGAGTGCTATGTATAAAAGAACACCCGTATACGATTCGCCACGTCTTGAATTCTTAGTATTCTCAAATTTAATTTTCCATTTAGCCATCTTTGCGGCAGTTCAGTTTAAATTTACGCGCGTCTAGCTCTGACAGGCGACAAGCCAGCACCCCTTCAGTCCCGACCGCGGCCGAGTATCTCCGGCACTGACCGAGGCTCCGGAACGCTGAAATGAATAGCCCATATCACACTACAATTGGAATCGTAGACTGGAGTCGCCAATTGCAATCGCAATCTACAATTATCCAATCACACTTGACCAGCTGTAAATCCTAAAATCGTTCAACTAGGAAATAAATTAAATAATAATAACTAATAAGACAAGCCTTAATCACAAACAAATATATAATTAAATTTATTGGCTCTTTGTTTCCATGAAAGTAGTTGTTGCTTGAGGTTATGTTGTGACAGTGCTCAATTCGTATTTAACCGTTCTCCTTCCTGATTGGTTCACGTGACTCGGATCTACGATTCCCAATCTTATTTTAGAGCTCGGTCTATAAAAAGATTGCAACCGTAGACTGGCCGAACTGAGCTACTGCGCATGCGCCGCCAATCGTAAGCTCGAATCTACGATTGCAATTGTCAGTTCGGAACCTAATGTGATATGGCCTAATCATGCGTCTTTGGCATTTCGCACGATTACAAAAAATAGGTGTCAAAATATATGTTTCGACCTTAAATCGCGGTAAGTGACAGTGACATTGGTGTGAGGGTTTACTGTGCGTCTTCCAAAGTACCCACAGGGACACTAGTGAACTTTAAAGCACTGAATTTAAGCTAAATGTAGTTTTTCAAGAAAACTAAGTGTGATCGTGTGGGTGAGGTGCGAGTTTTACCTCGGTGTGGACGCTCGTTAGCGAGCTGCGTTCAGAGCGCATGGCCAGATGCAGACGGGAGTGAGCACGTGTTACAGCCTGCAGTGGCGGGAACAGTAAGTGCAGTAACACGCAACTGTGGTTGCATTTTGGAGGAGTTTCTTAATCGTCAGTTTAGTAAACGGAACTTTCAAGACAAAACAAAAACAAAAATAACTGCAAAAAAGTTCCTCCGACGGCTGGGGCTTTTTCCCAGACCCCGTCCTTGTTTGGGCAAAACCATTGCTTCCCCAAGTTCCATAACCACGGCACGCCACTGGCCTAATGCCAATTAAGATGGACTGTTCAGTTCGATTAAACATACCCACATCTTCAATCAAATCAAGAGTATACGTGTAAATGCGTAAGTCTTCGAAGAGTAGTGTGAAAAATATATAAACGCAATTATCTCGAACAAAGTGGAGTTTCTTTCAGTTTTTTTTTTATATCGGCCAAAAGAGACCCTAATGCAGATTAGGACGGAGTGTTAGAGGCAATTGAACATACCTACGTCTTCGATCAAATCAATAGTATACGTGTAAAAGCGTACTCTAGAAAGTGTTTTATCAAGTACCGGTACATATAACCGTAATTATCTCGAACGAGGTTGAGTTTTTTGCAGTCTTGTTTATACCTGCCAATAGATAGCTAAAGTTTGTAAACGCCATAATGCTTTTGGCTTGAATTTCATTTTGTTAATAGCGAAGGGTACCTCTACGTCAAAAACCCCAAAAAAGTTTCATTCTTTAATTATATCTCAAGATTGCAACATGTCGATGGTGTTCGAAGCCTACACAGGGTCACTTTAAATTAAAGTCCCCCACTGCAAATCAGTTTAGTTACTGAGTGGGTACTGGGTAAACTCTATAAATGTGAATTTATTTATTTTATTTATTTAACATCGAAAATCTTAGTCAACAGCGCACTGTGTTTTGGTAAGCCCTACAGATCGAATGAAATATTATAACCATTTGCGTAGATATTTTGGTTATTAAGTCGATAATTATTAGTAATAAAATTATTAGAAATTAAAACCATATTGATTATAATGTAAGACACATTTTTGAGAATTCATTATGTAGGTCTTACCAAACCACAGTGCGCTGTTGATTCAGATTTTTGATTTCGAAGTCTATTCTTGAGATATAATTTAAAAATGAAACTTTGGTGCGTTTTTTGACGTAGAGGTACCCTTCCCTGTTATATCTTTACAAAAGTCGGAGCGCGTACATGTACATGTACACAAGCCACCTAGGCTCGTTGGTCCAGTGGTTAGCATCCCTGCTTACAATACAGAAGGTCCCGGGTTCAAATTCCGGTTCAGACAGAAGTTTTATAACTTCTTTTAAGGATTCAGTTCCATTACTTCTTGTCTTAGGAATAAGTAAACGGTGACTTTGAAGCCGTCCTAGCAACGAAGCACTCAATAAATTCAAAGTTGTTCTGAATTGGCTTTGTTGATTCTGACATTTGTCCGCAGGTGTTCACACTGTCCAATACTATTATAAATCCATGGTCCAATCACTGATTCATATGTCTCGTATTCGAAATATCGATCTTTGATTGGTTATCGCTCACTCGTCGATGGTGTTCGGAGCCTATAGGGTTGGTTTAGTCGCTTTAAATTAAAGTCCCCCCACTGAAAATCAGTTTCGTTACTGAGTGGGTAGACTCAAAATGTGAATTTATTTATTTATTTTATTTATTTACAGCATGGACTTGGACCTGGACTGGGACCCAGACCCCGAACTGCCCCCCCTCACCGCCAGAGAGAAGCAACAGATACTCGACGTTCTTCGTAGGGATGAACTGTTAAGAACACAGGATCTGCTGAAAGTGCAGTAAGTAAAGACAACCCTCCTTCTCCATGATGCATAACATTAATAATAATAATGGTGTCTTTATTTTTTGTCTTTTACATAAAAAATACAACCGCACTGGGACATGAAAAAATACATTAGGAAATAATTTATTATAAAAAGAAAAAAATGGGCGAATTTAAGTACATATGTACTTTTCTTACAATTAACCGTTCTTAAAATTACACTATATGAAGTACCTTTTAAACTGACATTTTAACATGATTATTCTATCTTAAAAACTAGACATGAAAGGGTGAAGTACACTCTACAGTTTTTCTTTAAACTTATAATCTAATTTTAAAATAAAGTTAAAGTTAAACTAAAAAAAAAGAAGAAAAGGAAGGTGAAAACAATTCAAAGTACACTAGAATGATGGTATAGATTTGTTAATTACGGTCTAGCGATCTCAATTACAATATTACTAAAGTATAATTCAGTACATGGAGCTCTGAAACGAGCGCTTAGAAGTTGGAGCCAGCGCCGCTTCGCCCTGATTGGTCGGGAGTTCTTTACTTTCTTTCCAACTATAAAACACCCTTAAATACCTAATTAGTTACCTGCACCCTCATTCCAGAACAGTTTTCCGTATTCATAGTCGTCCCCTACCCCTAGGGGCGCCCGTTGTTTCTATGGATGTTTCTATATATGAAATATGCATGGAACGGTTACCTAGCAACAAAGGGCGCCCCTATGGTTAGAGGACGACTATGAATTCCCACCTTAAAGTTGCGCCCCTTATTCCGTAACTCGATTGTAAGTTGCGCCCGTGTTACGGATAGGGGGCGCAACTTTACAACCGGCTACAACCACCTGAAACAGTTCTAGAATGAGGGCCCCGAAGAGGGGCACATCAGACAAAGCTTGTGTGCACCCTGCAACAGGTATCCATATGTAGAATTATAAATATTTTAGTGCATTTCATTGGTAATCTGTTGCACAGTTTTCTTTCCCTTTGCTGTATTTTTTCCTTTAATTGATTTGGGACTAATTGTGTTTAACGACGTAGATCCACTCGACAACTAGGTTATATGACATCGGGAAGTGATTGGAGGACAGGGGCAATTAGGAGGACGACTTACATTGAAATGGTTCCAGGGGAGTGAAAGGGAAGGACCATGATTTCGTCGTCTCGTACAACAGTTACTGGCAGAGTTTTTTCTTTTTTTTAGTATTTTGGTGTTTAACGCCATACTCGTCATAATATTACGTCGGATGGTAATTGAAGGAACGAAAGTGTAGCGTTCGGGCCCATGTATGCGTCCGTTTTTCGGTTCATCCAATCACAGCCCATACTCATTCGACCTCGATTGCGAGATGCTGGTTGTGATTGGATGAACCGAAAAAACGGACGCGTTGCTGCATGGATCGGACGCAAAAGGACTAATATATAAAGGAGAAAGAGAAAGGGAACTATCTCATTTTCAGAAAGCCATCCGTCTCCCGTTGACATCCATCGTCTGTGAACATATAAGACTATACTTGACTTGCCCAGTGAACATGTCTTATCTAGAAGACTACTCTTGCATTTACATCCATTCATCATAATATGATTGTTAGTTTTCGCGAGGGAAACTTTGGCATTAGGATGGGAACGTGTTGCATTGTCAGAGCATTGTCAGAGCCTGTGTGTGTCCAATCTAAAACCAAGCACACAGTTAAAATTGTGTTATCTTCCGAAGTGAAATCTTTACTCTTTACATTGCTAGATGACACTGAAAATGTGCACGATATTATAAAAAAAAAAATCGTCCTATGTTTCGTTACAATAAATAAAATGATGCAAGAATACAAACAAGTCAAAATGCTACTGGCAAGGGGCGTAACCAGAAGTTTTGTTCGGGGGGATCAATTCTACCTTTAATGGGTGGGGGAGGGCAGGTGGGGTAGTCTTGTTCCTCAATAATAACAAGGTTTTGCATGGCCACTATATATAGGGTGTCCATATTTTAAAAGTGAAAAAGCGGGACCGAGTAGCTATCGGTTAGTGGTATGGTAGTTGTAGTTGTGAAGACTGTATGGGTTTTGGGGCAGAGATTTTTGGCGCTATTTTTACCCTCAAGACAGCATTTACAACGATCTGAGCAAACAAGGAAGGGATTATTTTGGATGAATGATTAAATTCAAATATTAGTTCACAATTATGAACTAGCGTGAAATCGATAGGTTTACAAAAACGGGACAAAGCAACGTCCCCGTGATCAGTTGTGTGCACACCGGGAAAGATCCCTAAAAAACGGGACAAATGGCCCCGCTATCTATAAATGTTTAATTTGGAGCTGCAAGTTTAGAAAGTTCATAAACAGTACAATGAGTACATCACATTGGATATACGTGTGTCCTTTTTTCAATTTCGCGGGGGCGGAGGGGGGGGGGGGCGATCGATCATTCTGATCCCCCCTCCTCGCTACGCCCGTGCTTCTGGTTAAAACCCTCAAAATTGTACGTCATCATCGAAAATAAATTATATTACCCCCACCACTGAACGATATCCCAACTCGAATCAATCATCAATCAATCGATGCACCAATCAATCGTGTTCCCGTCTCTAACCTATACGATCTCACCTTAGCCTCATGCAGTGTTGTTGCTAGCGAGGTGATCGCCTTATAAGCAGTGGGTGTATCTGAGATGTGTAAGTTTACTATAGATAGCAAGGGATGGGCGTAGCTGTATGCCTACACACATACACTCACACGCTAGGCGTAATAACTAAACTTGTCTAACATTCGATGACCGAAAACCGCTATTGCGGAAATACAATCGTCAAGGACCCATTAGTCTTGAAACGGACGTTTCGTGTTCACATACGACGTTAGCTCATAAAAAAGAAAATACTCTCTTTATTTAGACACAGTATACTATATGTACAAAATATGCTGAAAGAAAAATCAACGATGGGATTTAAAGGATATCAATAATGTACTGTATATACATTGTACTGTTGTCCATTAGAAATTTAACAATTTGACTCTGTATATCTAATTATCTATCTATCTATCTGTATATGCCACACATATTATGTCTTCATATACGACGTCAGCTCATCAAAAAAAAAAATACTCTTCTTGATTAAGACGAGTATACGTACAAAATATGATAATATGATAAAAAAACAACAACTCAACGATGGGATTCAAAGAATATCAAGCGGTACTGAAAATACATTCCATTAGAAATTTAACAATCTAACTCTCTGTCTATCTAATTATATCTACCTATATGTATATGAGAACACGTTAAACATTGTTAACCCACACAATATTTTGTCTTGGGATAGACTTTAGGAGGAAGTCAAAATATAGAGTTCCTGGATTTCTTTCTTTCTTTTTTTTGGTTGACACAGCGAAAGCACAACAACAACGGCAACAATAATCGAACCCAATTACCTCGATTGTCACTGTGACTATGAGAGAGTCGAGTACCTCTGCACGTACACTTATCCTCCACTCTTGTGCAAAGCTAGACACCCCCTCCCCCCCCCCCCCCCGCCCACTTATTACACGCCACTTGAACCGCCTAATAAAAGCACTCTACATAACACAGCAAATAGAGCCATTTAATGTATGCATGGAATGGAATGAACAGTGTTGCTGAAGACGAAGCTACTGTGTCGGCGGACATGTCCTGGTCCAACACAAACCATTAACTAACGATTTCGTGCTCTCTGGAGCGAAGACAAACACTTGTAATTACTTTTAATAGCTCGCGCAGTGGTCGTGGTCTGCTAAACTACGGCTACTGAGTTCCACGTTCGAATCCAGGGTTGGGCATGGATGTGATGTATCTCAGTAGAACTTCGTGAACAGGGTGAATTACGACAACATCAAAATATGCGGGAACAATTTTATTTTACAAAATGAGCACCACCAGAAAATTCCAAAATTTACTCACCGCGAAACACCGAAATTCACATTATTTGTGGTTTTAGTGATATGACGAAAAGCTTAAAAAAAGTAAATAGTTTGATTAAATTAGATGATATTATTTCAGCTTTTTGTTACCTATAATTTTACGCTATGTGTTTCAATCATAATTCTGGAAAACCTTCTTGTATTCCCACCATCTCAAACCAAACTGAACTGAATATCACAATATAAATATTTATACATAAAATAACGAGTTACGCGCGTGACAATGTAGGAAAAAAATGATACCGAAGTGTTTTTACTCAATAAAACCGAAATTTGTCAATTTAGAAACGAAATTCACACCAAAATCAAACCATTTTCATAGACCTCTATAATCTGTCCGCCATCGCATCAATGACAGAATATGAGTCAAAGGAGTTTCCTGCTGGAATTTGTGTCTATAGCTTCGTAGACCACAGAAATCTGTGTTTAAAGATCGATACATATTCAGATGTTATAAGTTTTAACCCACGTCGAAAATGTAAATTTCTTGCGTGTTGCATGTTAATTTTTAGAAACTGCATTTCGTTAAACGAACTATAGAGATTAGAGAGTAATTTCACAGTAATAAAAGGAAAAACATCAAGAACATTGGAAACGTGGGATAGTTATTATTATTAACTTTTGCTGTAATTATTTTAATATTTTACGGCGAACTACTAAACCACATAGTATGATGGCTTTAGACAACTTTTACACAGAGTGGACACAATTCATGGGAGGGGGGATCACAGAAAATTAACTGAAAACCCCTTTTCTACTTCCATTTGTGCTATATAATTTACCCCCCCCCCCCCCCCCTCCAGATGAGGATCTAAAGTGGGTAGATTAATTATACAAATTTTTTTTAGAGTGCATCAAAACAAAATTGCAAAGAAAATCGAAAGGGAAACGATACTTCGATCTGAATGATGCAGCCTATATCTATAGTCATAGCAACGAAACATAATAAATTATGTCCCCCACTGAAAATCAGTTCTTGTCAGGGCCGTATCTAGGGGCTGGTAACCCACCCGGGTAAAAAAAATCGGGAATAGACCATTTTCGCTTGTTTATACCACCGTTAACAGTCACCAGTAACAAATGTTATAAAACACATGCTTAAACTCGTTTTAACACTCAAATCACACTATAACAATCGAGAAGAAACATTTTCCAGGGCTGTGCGCCAGGACCCGTACTGGCTCTGGGGGGGCTCTGGGAGGGCTCCCCCCAGACCCTCTATTAATTGTATTTAACTCAATAATACCCGAATTATTTTGATACCCTAGTTACGGCCCTGTTCTTGTAACTTAGTGGGTGTAGACTATAAACTACAAAAGGATTTATTTTTTGCAACATCCCACCCACACAATCACGTCACATCACATTCACATCGATCGAACTGCGATTCGCCCCCCCCCCCCCCCCCCCCCCCCCAGAAACCGATTGTCACCCGTCATCATCACCTGTTAATGTCATTCTATTGCGTTCAATCATTCAGAAAGATAGATATTATAATATACACGACGTGAAGTTTGGGTCCTTCACCTCTACAGTGGTTCAGCGATGGACATTCCTTCGACAACCGTACTGTACCGCGCCATCGTACTCCAAGCAAGCGATGGTTCGAGGAGGAGGTGAGACAGTGTAGTGTGCGCAGTGAATGTGCGCGGACGTTCAATCCTCAACATCGTCTCGCTGCGCGAAAGAATGGTGTATTAGTCAAACAAAGCCTTTGGTCTGAGTGAGTTGGTGGTACCGGTCGCTTACCGGCACCCGTGTTTATAGTGTTTTCAAACGCAGTGTGCATGTGCAGTGTTTCGTAATTATATCGCCGATTAAAACGTGACTTATCTATAGTGTTTCGTTTACGAGTGAAGTTTGAAGTTGTCGCGTTACGCGCAAATAAGTCCTTGAGTTGAGAGAGGCATCTTGTAAGCAGTACACACAAAGCAACAGGCTATATAGGAATTACTCACACTCATACACAAACACGTTTCTGTAACAGCAACGTCGTGTTTTGTCACCGGAAAACATAACTTTTAATTTCCGTTACAGATTGAATTGTAATTAAAACAAGACAAGCTGTTTCAATGTTTCAACAGTGAAAGTTGGTCCAAACTCGTAGAGTATTTACACACATTTTTACTTGAACGTGTAAAGAAAGATCTTTTACACGACAGAACAAGGCTGTCTACAATCAACTCCTCGACCTAGGGATTATGTACTATTCCCGCGTTGAAATTACCAAAACGCCGAAAGGCACGCATTAGTTTTCTAGACGAAATACCTACGTAAAAACTCTTTGAAAATCGTTTCTGTAGTAGGTATCCAAAAGTTTCAAGGTTGTCGGCCTGTTTGAATTTGAAAATGAGTAATACGTAATCATTAGTACCATTGTCAACGGTTTGATTAGGAATTAGGGATGTAAATATTGTAATATAACACGTCTGTGTGTGTTTGTTCCTGTAGGCCTGAAGCTGTGTCGTCAGTTAGTGATGTAAATAGTAAATAAATACCCGCCCGGTACTTACGTGTGTGAGATGAGGTGATAAGATAAGACAATGTGCTAGTGAGAATTGTCACGCCGAGAGAAGAGAGCGAGAGAGCGAGAGGGGGATATGGCTGCTGTCATTGCACGCCCCAATCAAGACGATGATGATAACAGGTTGGTACTGTACAGGTTTACGTTCAATAGGTATCATTGTTGTAAGATTTGGACGTCGCGGTATTACGAGCGTATTAACCCCCCTTCCGCGGTGTTATAATATAAATCGAACAAATCTACATAAATCACCACCCACAGTAAACTTTCAATAACACCGGAAGGAAGTTGCGTGGTGTTCTAATAGATTATGAAACTCGACCCCCCCCCCCCCCCCCCCCACCCACCCTTGAACTCTCGCAAAACCTTTGCCATTTCTTGAGCAGTCTATCGACATTATCTAGAGATTTAAGGGGACTATATTTATTATGCGTACGTTGCCATAATCACGATTTGATTTTCGTGTTCCACGTTCGTAAAGTGCACAAATGATACAGAAAATTTGGTTACCAAGTTACGAGTTCTTCTTAACACTGTTTTTTTTTGTATTTTTACTTTTTGTAGAAAGATATGTGAAAAATCAAATTTGAGTATTGCTTGTACGTAATGTGGGCGCTCAGTTTTCGATTTATCTGGTGTGAGATCGAGAATAAAGAAGATACCAGTAACGACTGGAGGTTTTTCCGAGGTTTTCCTCAGTTATAAAGGTGAATGCTGGGATTGAGTCCTTCTAACAGCCCTCGGATATTCCTTCCCAACTATCCAAACACCCTTACGTTCCTAATTCTCCTCATTCCAGACTTACGTACAAGCTGCAATCGGTTGCAACTTGCGCGCGGTTTACGGAATAGGGGGAAAAGGCAACTTTGCAACCGGCTACAACCGGCTAAAACTGTTCTGGTATGAGTGCCCTGAAGAGGGGCACATAAGGGCCAAGATTCACAAAGATGCCCAAGTGCTAAGACGTCCTAGTTTAGCAAATCTTAGTGATATAAACCACGCAAATGTCGTTCTGCAAGTGCAATATCATAAAGATAAAATATAGGAAAACATCAACAATTTAATTAATGCCATAAAGATAAAATATCATCAATTTAATTTAAAATATTTTACTTGTGAATGTGTAGCAATACCCAGAAATGATTTATCTTGGTTTATCTAGGTAGGATTTGCCTAATTTAGGAATCTTTGTGTGTCCTGGCCTGGCCCAGGCAAATGAAGTTAGTGTGTAGGCCCTGCTTCTACGGAAAATCAATTATTATCATTATTATTTATCGAATGAGATAATTGAAAAGCCGCTTCTGATCGGCTTGGCGGACGTTCCTCAGCATCAGATTTCAGTGGCAGTGGCCTGACGGGCGCCGTTGTGGCGAGGTTGTCCGGCACGACAGGTAGTACAGCATGCAACAAGTGGCCCGCGGCGCGGCGAGCTATTTCCATCAGCCGACAGTGGTCTTACCCCTTTCTTACATTGTGCTCTTTGCAATGATGACCGCGCAATTACAGTATAGGTTGTCTGCCCGGCTTGGCATCAGGACGTCCCTTCAGGGGCATCGTAGGAGGTGCAGTCACAACGCTATTTCCATCAGCCGACCGAGGTCTTACCCCTTCCTTACATTGTGCTCTTTGCAATGATGACCGCGCAATTACAGTATAGGTTGCCTGCCTGGCTTGGCATCAGGGCGACCCTTCAGGGGCATCGTAGGAGGTGCAGTCACAACGCTATTTCCATCAGCCGACCGAGGTCTTACCCCTTCCTTACATTGTGCTCTTTGCAATGATGACCGCGCAATTACAGTATAGGTTGCCTGCCTGGCTTGGCATCAGGGCGACCCTTCAGGGGCATCGTAGGAGGTGCAGTCACAACGCTATTTCCATCAGCCGACCGAGGTCTTACCCCTTCCTTACATTGTGCTCTTTGCAATGATGACCGCGCAATTACAGTATAGGTTGCCTGCCTGGCTTGGCATCAGGGCGACCCTTCAGGGGCATCATAGGAGGTGCAGTCACAACGCTATTTCCATCAGCCGACCGTGGTCTTACCCCTTTCTTACATTGTGCTCTTTGCAATGATGACCGCGCAGTTACAGTATAGGTTGCCTGCCTGGCTTGGCATCAGGGCGACCCTTCAGGGGCATCATAGGAGGTGCAGTCACAACGCTATTTCCATCAGCCGACCGAGGTCTTACCCCTTCCTTACATTGTGCTCTTTGCAATGATGACCGCGCAATTACAGTATAGGTTGCCTGCCTGGCTTGGCATCAGGGCGACCCTTCAGGGGCATCATAGGAGGTGCAGTCACAACGCTATTTCCATCAGCCGACCGTGGTCTTACCCCTTTCTTACATTGTGCTCTTTGCAATGATGACCGCGCAGTTACAGTATAGGTTGCCTGCCTGGCTTGGTATCAGGGCGACCCTTCAGGGGCATCATAGGAGGTGCAGTCACAACGCTATTTCCATCAGCCGACCGAGGTCTTACCCCTTTCTTACATTGTGCTCTTTGCAATGATGACCGCGCAGTTACAGTATAGGTTGCCTGCCTGGCTTGGCATCAGGGCGACCCTTCAGGGGCATCATAGGAGGTGCAGTCACAACGCTATTTCCATCAGCCGACCGTGGTCTTACCCCTTTCTTACATTGTGCTCTTTGCAATGATGACCGCGCAGTTACAGTATAGGTTGCCTGCCTGCCTGCTTGGCATCAGGACGACCCTTCAGGGGCATCATAGGTCCAGTCACCACGTTTAGAAGTTCTCCTGAGGTAATAGGCACCCACGTCCCGATGAGAAAAATTGCGCCTTCCGTCCTGAGCCAATTTCCGAAAATCGGGATCTCAAATTACAGAAATTACCAACGAGTTTATGGGTCGACATTGAACTCAACCACGACAATAGCTACGAGAAATGTAACAATCCACAATGTCTGTAGGAATAAGCATCAGTAGCGTATACGTAATTATTTTTCAGCAAAGGGGTATTGTACATAGGCTACTTTTCCAGGAAAACTCGAAGTCTAACAGAATAATTTTTGTATTTGAGTCCTCAAGTACTTTGACCACACTCTGTTGGGAGTCCACGCGACATATCCTCGTGGTCCACTAATTGACGTTCTCTGTTTTAGAATATAGAATGTAAAACGTTGTCTTCGGTTGTCGCATAAGATAGCTGTGACGACTGTGATGTTTACTTTCCAACGGATAGATAATATGGGCAAGTCCCGAAAGTGATCATTGCGACAACCCGTACGGAATAAAATAATATCTTTGATTGCGATTGCCATTGGGTTACGCACGCGCTCGTCGATCGTACTCTATCAAATGGTGCTTACGTTTACACGTATCGCAGTTTTTGTATGACCTGTCACACAACAACACTAAAACACGTGCGTTTGACAAATCAAGATTTGTTTGCTTATTCCTCTTCAAATATAAATGAATTAAATGTATCATGAAAAAAATCAACTCTAAACTCGCCCCAAGACTACCTTACAGATGCTTTCGCCACAGGCGAGGAGGTCTAGCCAACCAGCGAACTGCCTGAAACAAAACCCTGCAAATACCGATCGCTGATTGGCTACGAGTGGGGTTCCTCTCGCCTGTGACGAACGAAAGTATGAAATAGGTTGCTGTACGGCCGCTTATACTTGCATTGTGGTAAGATGTTTGTGTTCTTAAACATCGGGGGGGGGGGGGGGGGGGGGAGGGGGGCTGCGATGCGACTGCTCCTCCCCTAGCGTAGTTCATGGCGCTTTAGGGGTTGTAAGTCTACTGCAGCAGGGGTGTTCGCGAAGAGACAAACATCGAGGCCATAACTCTTGCCTCGCGTAGTCACTTAGTGGAACGTAATTATGTTGTAATTTACTTAATTTGCGAGAAAGGTTTTGGACACGTACCGTACTTATGTTTCTCAATTCAATTCAATTGTCATTAACGAATGACTAAAGACATCTCAGTGACCAGACCAGAGGACATTTCCTGGTTCCAATGTTTTGTGCTTCATCATATTGCATAGAATAATCGTTGCCAGTGTAGGCCTACACCCGCCGTCATAAGTAAGTGCAACACGTCATATCACCACTGCTGGACGTGCGGCAAGACAAGCCGGAAACAACTCGGTAGTGTTTCGGTATAGCCACTTGGAGCGAACACGACTATTGATACGACACGACTATTGATTTCCGGTTATTATTTCATTTGTATGTTGCATAGGCCTACATAGGTCAAATCATGCACATCACTACGTGTACGCATTTATAATGATAAATAATAATTATAATAATAATAAGTTTTCGTAGGAATACCCATTAGGGTGCGCACCAACGTTACCTGATGCGCCCCTCTTCAGGTGACTAACTAGGTTATTAGAGTGTTTGGATAGTTGGGAAGGAATGTCCGAGGGCTATTAGTAGGACTCAATCCCAGCATTCGCCTGAAAACCTAGTGAAAAAAACCTTCAGTCAGGACTGCCGATAGCCGGAATCGAATTCCGGTAGCCTCCCGAAGTAGAGTCTCGCGTCTTACCGCTGAGCTACCTCTATTGGTAATCCTGATAAAGGACTTCTAGCAAATTATATTTAATGAATATCATACTATCTAATGGTGCGTTCCCTTGCTTTTGCGTCGCGCGCTAACGTCGGACGTTGGCCAATTGTAGCCATTTACAACAATCGCTGGCACCGCCCCCTCGACGTTCGTCGAGAATTCTACGAGCTACGGTTGGCCAACGTCCGACGTTCAACGTCCGACGTAAGGGCATGGGAACGCACCATTATACGCAAACGCCAACGCGAGTGCCTACATGATTTCGCGAGGTAGTGCCGCGGTTCTGGAAATGTCTCGTTCTGCCATCACCACCGCCACCACCTACGTCAAAAACCGCAGTATACATTTTCACTATTTAATTATATCTCAAGATTGCAACAAGAAATCGAAAATCTAAATCAACAGCGCACTGTGTTTTGGTAAGCCCCACAGACTGAATGAAATATTATAGCTATTAGCGTAGTTATTTTGATATTAATTCGATTAGTAATTAATTAATTAATTATATATAAAAAACATACTGATTATAATGTAAAACACAACTTAGAGCATTCAGTATTATAGGGCTGGGCTTACTAAACCACAGTGCGCTGTTGATACAGATTTTCGATTTCTAAGTCCAATCTTGAGACATAATTTAAAAATGAAAATTGTGTGCGGTTGTTGACGTAGAGGTATCCTTCCCTGCAAAATAAATATGGTATAGTATGGTGTTCCAAATCAAAATCCTTCGTGGTCCACCCCGGACTTACTTTGAAAACCGCTGCGTATAATCCATAGACGTGGGATCCATAGACGCGGAAATCGCATTTTAATAAGTATTGTGGCGGGGGATGGGCTACTCTAATATGGGGGAGAGGGGGGGGGGGGGGGGATATTTGTAATTAGTTCATTTCATCCGGGTAGATGTAGTTTCTTCGGGTTCGGTCGGAATCGTGAACGAGGTTTTCCTTCTGTCACGACGCGACGATGTAATTTGTTTCTTGAAAATACGTTTCTTTATAATTATATGATTTCCATTCATTTCAGATTGCTGAACTCCTTTCCGATTGTAGGTATATGGCTACCTACATTGATGGATAGTCAGTGTACAAATGTTAAAACCGCACGATTTTTCCCCCTTTTTTATATTATATACTTGAAACCGCTACATGAATAACATAGAAACAGTGGTTGATTGACGATCTAAGATGTAATTTCTAAGAATTAAGCACTGGATTTAGTAGTTTCAAATTACGGTTGTGTTCGGGCAGTTAGTTCATTAATTTCAACCAGAATTGCTTGTGATTATGACTGAGTTATGTCACTCATGAGCCGTTTCGCCAGACGTAGGCTACGTGCTTCTCGCCCATCTTCAGTTTTTCACGCGAGAGTAATCTACTGTCATAATCTCATCGTCTCGATTAGCTTTATTGCATTTATCAATTTTATTTACTTGAATTGAAGGAATTAGATTAGGATAATATCATAATATTATTGAAAAGTGGAAAACCTGATCTTATTATAGAAACGACTTGGCTCTTATTCTATGGCGGTCTTATTTCCCATGTCATTCATCCGTATGCCACTGTTTTATGGTAGTTTATAGCCTTGTATTGCTCTCTAATCTATTTATATTTTATGTATTATATAAATTATTATTAATGGCGCCTTCTAAAGTTGTATAACATAAGACTGTGACAGGAAAGTGAAAACTCTCCCATTTCGCGAATGCAAATTTGTCCCGTTATTTTTGTTTATGTTGTTTGTCTGATATATTTCACGTTTTCTACGACGCTAACTGTCCGCCACTATCATAGCAGATTTAAGTGATGTCTTCCGCTTCTATCTGTAAATCATGTTTTTTTAGTAAGCAATTAAACTTAATTTGTGATTAAAATGGATGATCTATTTTTCCCTCTGTCTTTCTTCCTTTATGCAGTCAAGAAAGGAAACCAGTAATAAAGTCCTATATAGATAAGTTTAACGAGTGAATAGCGGTACCCTCATACTTGCTTGTTATGTGTTTGTGTCTAACATTACGGGAAATAGAAAATGTTGCCAGTTGTTGATAATAGCTGTGTTTTAAGTGATAGTTTGATTGCTGTCTTCCGTTCTATTACAAGTCCCTATAAGGTGTAGAGACACACTTACCCGTACTCGCGACATATGTAAATTAAGAGTACCGGTAGTAAAGATATCTTCTTTTATTAATACCTTTTCGGACTTGTTGGGAATAGAATATTTTTGATTTAATTAATAATACAATGCATTTTTATAACCTAAAATTATTTTAGATTGTTTCAATTTTCAAATGGGTTTTCCTTCAACAGAAATATGTGCTAAATGCATATTTTGCTCAGATTAAGTTATCTGATAGAAATTAACATTATGACACGTTGAAAGTTTTTGTTCTCTCATTGAATGGATTCCATATCGAAAATCGATACTTAATTGTAAATACTTGGTCGGTTGGCCCTCAATTTAGTGGATTGGTATAGTGGACCCAAGATTACTTTACACCTGCTTTCGTCACATCCGGGGCAGTCGTAGCCAACCGGCGAACCGCCCGAGACACACCAGCGCCAATACCGATCGCTGATTGGCTACGAACCAGTCGCCTGTGACGAAAGCATGTGTAAGGTAGTCTTGGGACAACTATAGGTTACATGAACAATACCAATAAGGTGACCATATTTTGAAGATGGCAAAGCGGCACAGCGAAAGTGTAAGGACAGGAACCCCACGGACGGGGTCTGGGGCAGAGTCCCAGCCGCTGGAGGCGAATTCAATGTAGATTTGCGTGAAATGCCCAGAAAACAGCTTTCTGATATGAAAATATTAATTGAATGTGTACATTTTTGTAGTTCCCGGTGGTATTTCGCCATCATTATGTAAGAAAGTGTATGACTGTATGACTGTTGGACAGTGAGTCAGCACCAGCAGTCAGCACATGCCTTGGCTCATGCGGCCCGTGTGTGTTGCACGCTACGCTCATATACTGCACCCCCCCCCCCCCCCCCCCAAAAGCGCTATTGCAATCGACAGGGTTGTCGTTAGACGATAGTATACCGGGACACTTTTTTCCTCAAATTACAAACCGGTACAAACACGTCATTTCAATGAGTCTCTCGAGACACCGGTATTAGTGTGTTCTGAAGACGGTACTGTACCGGTTACTGTACCGGTCAAACCGGTACGTCTGGTTAGTGGTCACCTTAAATATCAATCGCAAGTTATATTGTTGGTTTACACGACAGGAACTCGCGAACTGGTGTTCATAAAGAAGATATCTTTACGACTGACTCTTGTCTGCAAGAGAGTGTATGATAGTAGAGTATAGACTACACATAAAAACGCCCCAGGATAAAACAGTCAGTCGTTTTCACAACAGTCGAATTAAGAATCGTTTATTTGTGTTTACAAGAAGAAAATAAAACACCCTGGTCCCGTTAGGGGCAGTCACGACATATGGTAATATAGTCCCTAGGGCAGGCGGTGTCGTGCATCAATCAACCAACATGCACTCTTGCATCTTGTGATGTTACACGGTCTCACAGTTATGCATAGCTACTCTTCACATCCGACCTGCTAGTCTAAGCTCTACTAAGTCATCTCTCTAAGTCCAAGCTTAACCAGCTTAACGTGGGGGGGGGGGGGGGGGGGAAAGAAGCCTCTCCCTAGAGCTTGGGGGAGAGCCCAGTGTGTCCATTCGTCCTGTTTTTTTTGTTTTTTTTAAGACCTGTCCCAGTGTCCCCATTATAACTGTGTACGGGGACGCTGTTTTGTCCCGTTTTCGTTAACATACCGATTTTACGGCTCCTAATTTAACTAATTATGGATTTGATTGACGGTAAAAGAAGAAAACAAAAAAAAGAAAACAATAATATACAACTGAATGAAAACAACTATGTCATGTAATCTGTGCGTCTTAGATATTTTCATTCTAGTTTGCGTCTACCATGTACACTTTTGAAGATTAAATTACGCGTTACGATGATTTTTTAGACGTGGGAAACCATATTATGCGTAGAATAAAATTTTGTGTGGCAAAATGTTAAAAACTTTCATTAATATAGATGCATCAACTTTGTTAATTTTTTTGTTTCAATACATTGTGAGTTCGTTAGCTTAATAAAAATTAATTGTTGTTCTCGTTAGTATTGTCTTAATAAGTTTTAACTGGATTCATACCAGCTCATAAATACAATAAGAGTGTGTGAGACAACTTTTCGTCCCCTCATTGTCTCCCTTGTGACTTGTGAGTTGTGTGTTTCTGTTTAGACCTATCACTATATATAATTATAACACTGTTCAGTAATTGGCTGTACGGTCCGTGTTGTAAAGTACGTTGCTTGTGTCTGAAGGGGGAGATAAATGTGCTGTATCATCTTGTAGAATGAGGGCCACAGCTCTATAGCCAGCGTAGTGCGCAAACTATGGCCAGAATACTGGAGAGGCTGGTGGAAAAATATGGTCGACACCCTCGCTTCTACTGAGCACTAATTCAGTTTTCTTCTCGTTTTCGCACTGACTCCGTTGTAGCAGGTTCTACCCCCATTCATCCCCACACTAATTCGTATTATCACCCCAGCCCTCGGGCTTATGCGTTTTTAATTCTGTATTCCTTCATCATCTGCTCTAGAGGGCCCAGCCCGGGAGAGCGTTCCAGCAAAGTTCAATGTTGAACTACTGCATCTAGTAAGTAAGTAAGTTTAAGTAAGTAAGTAAGTAAGTAAGTAAGTAAGTAAGTAAGTAAGTAAGTAAGTAAATGACAACGAACTTCTATTCGTTGTCCTTCTTTATAAATCAGTTTACAACTGAACAGAAAAAACAAATAAACTATAGCTTCAACCTCGGCTTCAGCCATATTTTTCCCACCAGCCTCTCAAGTATTCTGGCCATAGTTCTAACGAACTATGTATAACTATTAGTATTGATAATCGAATACTTATAAAGTGGCAAGAATATAAGTTAATTGATAAATAAATTATTAAAATTTGGTGTTTAACGACGTACTTGACAGCTTGGTCATATGATGTCGGGAGGGGGAGGGGGGGGGGGTTGAAAGAAAGAGACAAGCAAGACGTAAAGGGGTGGAAAACAGAAAGGGGCTGGTAGTGTATGTAGGAGATTGTGTTACTGAAAAATTAGTCATTGTAATGATTTGTAAATTATGGTTTTCGGTTGTTGGTAAATTTCCAAAATGGCGGACGGTCGGAATGTTTGTAAAGCCTTATAGGGTGTTCAGAAGTCGACACACAGAGAGGAGATAGGGTACACACCGCGTTTGCTAAGTATCTTTTTCCTTGAGATTTCGAATTCAAGAATTTACAAAGTGCATAATTTGTTGTTGCATACATTTTAAACCTGTTTTCACTGTGGTGAAGCGTCTCATGCTATTAATTTAGTTGGAACTTAAAGAATATTTTACTGTATACATATATAATAAATGCCAGCGTTACTATGTAGACGAATGATTAATATACACATTCCAACATGAAGGGGGTGGGGGGGGGGGGGGGGGGGGACTTGTAGGAGAAGGAAAACAATCTGGAAGTGTTTGAGCTAGCATTTACGATTTTATGGCGTTCGCTTGTAATTAAAACTTACACTACCAGTACAGGAGATTTTAAAGCTCCAGCTACATCGTGAAACTTGTAATCGGTATCAGGATCGCAATCGTACATTTTATCACGCTAAATCATTAAGACATTACGATTTTATTGCGTACAGTGCCATAAGAACCATGTAAGTTAACTTTTTCACGATTTTCGGATCCCGATTACGATTCAGTTGCCGACAATGTGATTGAGGCTTTACACTGACTATTTAGCAAGACACTCTGTTACACTAGCCAGTGTAAGATAGGCGAACGAAGCTAATGTGTTTTCGACGAAGGCAGAAGAAGTGGTGGAAAACGTATATTTAATTAATGATTATCTATTTGTCGAAGTGCGCTAACCTAGTCGAAGAGGTTAGCAAAGGGCACACGCACACACGCAAACCATACCACAGACCTATAGCTATCGTTCACCGCAGAGAAATCATACTGCCACAAGATGTTGGAAGTAGATTGATGATGGGTGTGATTCTGATGATTTACTGATTAATTAATCGTAATCAGCTAGCTTTCTATGCCTTGGGCAAATATCGCACAAACAATGGTACAAATTACAGGGAATATGGTTTAATGGTCGATCTTCATAATCGCTATTTGTATAAAATATAATAACGTGTGAATGTCTTACATAAGAAGTAAGTCGTGTTATCGTCAATAGCAAAAACTTGTCAAGAAGCTTTGCCTTGGGATACAATCATACAAGTCTTACTGAGAAATGTCTGTACAGGAATGTTAGTAAGGAGATGCCAATGTGTCAAGAAAAATAATTCAGTGAATGTCAATAACATTCAGGAAACGTGTGTACGGCATTTTATAGTATTGAATGAGAATTTCGAAGATAAAAATTATTCTCGACCGGGTTTCGAACCCGGGAGCGAACCTTGACTACTAGAACATATTATGCGATTATGACACGACGTGCTTAACCGTTAATGTCATATGACGTCGGCGTGTTACGACAGGCAGAGCTACCACATATAACTATAAGTTGTCCCAAGACTACCTTACACATGCTTTCGTCACAGGCGACTGGTTCGTAGCCAATCAGCGATCGGTATTGGCCCGGGTGTGTCTCGGGCGGTTCGCCGGTTGGCTAAGACTGCCCCGGATGTGACGAAAGCAGATGTAAAGTAATCTATATTCTATCCCGCGGGGCTAAAACGGGATAATGTTGTAGGAAAGCGTGTAGTGGAAGTATAAGGAGTGGAAAAGTGCACCGCGGAGGACTGATTTAGTCGTCTCTTACGACAAGCAGAGTCACTCCCGGATCAATCCTACCCCTAATCCAGACGTGCATTTATCTATGGGGATGAAACAATAGTGAAGTACAAATATATGTTATGATCATAAGCCAATAAGCGTAGGCTTGACTGAGTGTAGCCATATACCATGAATGAGTAGTATGAGTATGAGTATAGTATGAGTATGAGCTGCTATGTAGGAGGCAGACTGGCCCTAATATTCTACCAAAAGTGATGTTCTTATAATTTTCTTTGCTAGTGCCTGTCGTATTTTTGTTGTATTCCACTAATCTAATATTATAATACAACAATAACAGTATTATCTTCGCCATGCAATGGAATATACCTGTATTGAGACAGTATGTACGGGAATGGAATGTACTCTGCAAGGCGTTACCTATTCACTGGGACATGTCCAGGCCTTCACCTTGCAACAAGTGAACGGGTGAATTAATATGTGTTCAACTGTTAATATTGTTTCTTGTCGCTAATATGATAGGCATACTGACTTCGTTACATGTATACCTAAACGGTGGAGCTGTGGTATAATGTATATACCCCAATGAAAATAAGCCCTTGATGTCTTGTATGTGGGTCTGGGTAGACAATTAAATACTGATTTATTTATCTATTACACATTTATTTAGTTAATTATTTTCGTTATATTTTGATCTTATTTCACTTGTGTCAAAACCTCACTTATGCACTATGCAGTCACGGTTGGTAGTGGGGGGAGGGGGGAGGGGGGGGGGGGGCTTGTATCCCTTTTCCATTAGTGCGCACCACCTACCTCCCAATTAGAAACAAACTAAACCGTATAATTTTTTGTACATCAACCAAATAAAACTTTTTGTCTTGTTTGACGTTACTAAACTCTGAGCAGGGGCAGGCTACGTGTCGGGCCCATGTCACGTGATCGTGCCGTGTGTTTATTATCTGCGCCTGCGCAAAGCACCGGCGTCTTGCGGTCTGTCCCCCCCCCTCCCCCCTCCTTCCGTCACCCATCACACTTTTTATGTTGTAATTGTGTGGAATGTTCAAGGTGATACCGTCGCAAGTTATCATACTACATGTATGTAGGTATATCGGTAACTGGGCTATTGTTGTAGCGAATACGATAATTTTTCGAATCCAGTGGTGGACTGGGTATAACCGGTAGAATGTCAAGATTTTGATTTTCTTGAAATAAACATTTTTAATTGTTTTTTAATTTGTTTTATAATAATTAGAAGCAGGAGAGAATGCATCAGTACTGGTGAATTGTCATTTTTTATGTGGATGAAATTGAACACAAATCGGATAAGCCACGAGAAACGTTAGTTTGTGATATTTTGAAATCTAGTCAAATGTCAAAATTTTGGAATGTTTGTAATGATTGGTCGTCGTCGTTAAAATTACAATAATGGTTATTTGACGTGTTTTGTGGAGGTGATCGAGTATGAAAATGTTAAAAGTGAAAACCTATTGGGTAATCAGAATACGTAGCTACTGCCTAATAAGGACTAATTTATATATTTATCATTGTCGTGTTGAGAGATATAGCTGCGGGTTTTGAGTGAATCAGTCAAGGCCGGTAGACGTGTGTTGAGTTGAGAGAGAACCCAAACCACATAATACTAACCGGTATTCGAACCCAGAACGCCGGGACCATGTTCTATTGGAAGCGCTCGAAAGAGACACCAGCTTCTGAATAGTGAATAGTGTCTGAATAATAATAATAATGAATAGTGTATAGTGACTAGTTAGTGTATGAATAGTGAATAGTGTACGAATAGTTAATAATGAATAGTGTATTCACATAATGCGCATAGCGGTCATACTGGAGGCCACAATGCCATGAGATTGGTAGTTCATTATTACAATTTTTCATGTGGCGTTTGCTGAAAATTTAACTGTTCTCTAACTTTGGATAAACTCTTTTGTCTTGATTACTCTTTTAAAACTTAACAATTACATAATCACTCTCGTAAACTTTATCGGGGGATGTTTCGTGTTATGTGGTAAGTGTGCTCGTCTTCTATTGACAGCTCAGATGTCAAGATACATTTTTACCTCCTTTACACCCGTTATGACGTCACGAGAAAAAACGCCCAAAATGAACGTTTTTTATTATATCATGAGAACGCTTCCAAAATATATTGAAAAAGTGATTCTGATCTGTCTTTGGTTTTGTATCAGCTAAACAATGGATTTAGAAACATTCACAGTTTGTTATCGTTAGGATTGTTATTTTATTTATAATTTAATAATTAACATTATCCAAGTAATAAAATAACGATCGAAAAAATAATTTTTTTTACTTTTTGAACCAATTTGTGTAGCTGATACAAAACCAAAGACAGGATCAGAATTACTTTTTCAATATTTGGAAGTGTTCTCATGAGATAATAAAAACATTAATTTTGGGCGGTTTTAATACCCATTCCCGAGATGTGATACATTAGGCCTTGATCGGAGCCAGGCACAGAAACCTATCACGTACAGTTGTGTAATTGTTAATAAGTACCTCCGTGGTACGCGCGCCACATGGTGTTGAGTGTTGACTTGTGGTACGATGTATCATTATCATTACAGAGATCTCGGTTTTCGGTGGGAATGTTATAGGTAATTTGGCGTCGCGCCTACTTTTAATCGATCAGAAGGAAAACATTCCGATGGAATGCAACTTTGGACACACTTGTCGGAGAACCTTGTTGGAAATGTTCGGTTCGCTTCGCTCAGCGGTAAGAGACTCTAATTCGGGAGGTCGCCAGGTTCGATTCCGACGACCTCCCGAATTAGAGTTTTCCTCAGTCGTAAAAGCAAATGCTAGGACTGAATCATACTATCAGCTCTCGGACATTCCTTCCAAACTATCCAAACACCCTAATATACCTAAGTCATTAGTCCCCAGAAGAGGGGCACATAAGGAAAAGCTAATGTGCATCCTATAACAGGGATTCCTAAACGAAAAATTATTATTATTCTTCGCCTGCCAGTCCTGCGTTGGTTAAATAAAAAAAAATAAAAATTTACATTTAGAGTCTACCCACTCAGTAATGAAACTGATTTGCAGTGGGGGACTTTAATTAAAGCGACTAAACCAACCCTGTAGGATCCGAACACCATCGACGAGTGAGCGATAACCAATCAAAGATCGATATTTCAAATACGAAACATACGAATCAGTGATTGGACAGTGCGAACACCTGTGGACAAATGTCAGAATCAACAAGGCCGATTTAGAACAACTTTGAATTTATTGAGTGCTTCGTTGCTAGGACGGCTCCAAAGTCACCGTTTACTTATTCCTAAACCATGAAGTAATGGAACTGAATCCTTATTAGAAGTTGAAAAACTTCTTTGATTTGATTGTCGTGTACTCGCCGAGTAAACTCTAAAACGAGTATTTGCTAGTGTAGTTGTTAGTTGTATACTGCTCAAGAGTTGTTCTGCCATCTTGTCAAGCGCAACAAGTCTACAAGACAAGGTAGATCAAGTTTCCTGCACAGTTGTTTCCTTGTCGGTAACATTTCCAAGTCATGTAGGAGAACTAGACTGGCTGTTACTGTACGGTACACTCGCGTTGCGCGCGCAGATAACAAACTATAGGTCTCTCACAGCAAGAAGAAAGATAGTATCCGGACCGCCCACATTTAGTTTCCAACTTAACAAGTGCGATTCACTGACGTTTTTCCCGACTCTCTAGTACAATTTTGTTGCGGTAAGTTTTTTGGCGGTAACGCACAAGAAAACGTGCAAGCAGGTTTCTGTCAAAAAACTTCACGCAACCAAATTGTTCTAGATAATTGGGAGAAAACGTTAGTGATTCGCTTTTGTCAAGTTGGAAACTAATTGTGGGCGATTCTTACTCCCCTGACACTATCTTATTTTTTGTAGTGAGAGACCTTTATCAAATCACGTGTGTGTGCATTACTTGCTGACGTGACCTGTTGCACTCGCCACGTGGGAGATATTGTTGCAGTGGCGTAGGATGGGGAGGAATCTCCCCCCACGCTTTCTTAAGTCGGGTTATTATTGACATTCAACAAATACATGTCACAGCATGGATACTAGCCCCTAATGAGCCTAAGCTCGCTATAAGGGGCTTTTACATTAGTTGTCTATGATGAACCGAAATTGAAACTGAAAGTATAGAAATAGGTAATGGATTTGGAAAAGCTTAAAAACTAGGACTTATTAATAAACAGTAGGCTTATCATTGTTACAACAACAAGAAAACATTGAATGCATATTAAAGTTATTTTATTGATATCTTTAGAGCGTTTCCAGATATTGAAAAAGCGCGGTTCTATAACCAAAGATTTGGTTATAACAGTAATAACAAGCAATAATTTCAATATTTAGACAGTTTTGAAATTCATTGTGTAGAGCTGATCCAAAAACAAATCTTTTTTTAGAATCCCTTTTCAATATCTTGTAGCGTTCTCTAACGTTTAATAGTTTAACATTTCGAGGTACCCCATACTTAATTTTGTACTGAGTGAACTGAAATCCAGATACATTGGCCAAAATAAGTAAATCAAGGCTTGGATAGAACATGTCTTTAGTGTAACCACTCTCTTCTGCACTCACACTGGTATTTTTTGGTTGAACCTTATTTTACGAATCAGTAAGCAGTAGAAGGTTTAGTCTTAGTTCTTCGGGTGGTTTCTTGACTTCCTGGCTGTGGGACGAGATTTGTTTTGTTGTCCGTCGTATTGGTTATTTTAACTTTTAAATAGTTGGTCGTAAGTGTAGATTATGCATGCATTATTGGCTTTGCTAAACCGCGCTCAAACTTTAGTTCAAGTTATTTCAAGTCTAGAACTACAAGAAGCATGTTCTTCATAGTATGATACGTAAGGCTTCCCTTGATGGAATCGCATAGTTGCTATGTTCACACAACCAGGAACTCACGAACTAAACCGAAGAGGTGTTCGCTTTACACATGTCTCCGAGACACTAGACATCGTGTGATGTGATTGCTGTATTCAAACAACTAGAAACTCACGAACTAACACGAGTAGGTGTTGACGAAGAACTACCTATAATCCTATATCTTTGATTCATTTGCCAGCGAGTGTACTTGTGTTTGCACGCCGACAAGTTCATAAGAGTTTGCAACACAATGTGCACGACTTGCACACCGTAAACAAGTAGCGCTGTCGGCGGGGGGCGGCTTTGCTCTGTACTACAACGGTACCATTGATATAATAATAAGGAAAGGTAATTTCTGTTTGAAAATTGACTCAAATTCAAGTTACTGTATATTGTTGTAAGGGAATGTCCGATGGCTCTTACTATGAATAAATCCCAGTAACAGGATTTAGTCTCGAAAGAAACCTTCAGTTAGGATTGCAGTTGTGGAGCTCTAACTGGTGACTAACCGATTTAGAGCCTCGTGTGCTTAAGCAACCTCGGGCTAGGTTAGAAGTGTGGATGGGTGACCACTCACCTCTGAAACACTAGTTACCGTTGGTTAGAGCATATTGGAGGGTTCGAAAGCATGTGTAACAGCTTCGTTCTTCTCGTCAACTGCTCGGCAGTCCAGGTTAGTGGAGGAACCTGTATGACTGGTCAAAGCTACACCGTCGTTTCGGATGGGACGTAAAGCCGATGGTCTCCTTGGTACTTTTCGAAAGGAGTAGGCTACGTACCGGTACCAGGCTTCCCCTCCTCCCTTCCTCATTATCATTCACCAATCATCACTCATCAGGCTAAAGAGGGCATTGTGTCCTTTCGGATGGGACGTAAAGCCGCTGGTCCCCTTGGTACTTTTCGACAGGAGTAGGCTACGTGCCGGTACCAGACTTTCCCTCCTCCCTTCCTCATTGTCATTCATCAATCATCACTCATCAGGCTAAAGAGGGGATTGTGCCCTAAACTGACCTTAATTACAATAAAATAAATAAATACGCTGAACCATCTCTATTGCTATTTCTGAAATGTGAGGCCGCCCTGTTTCAACCTTAGAGGTGTCAACAGCGCGTGACATACAACCAGTAAACAATCTTGGAATGCGATTCTATTTTTCCGTATCGCAGTGTATTGTGTCAACAAAATATTAAACAACATTTTCTCAGAAATGTAAAATAACACGTTTTATGTAGGTATTGTTTCTCAGTAACTGATAACGATGTTTGCCACCCGATATTTTACTAACAAACGCTGCAGTATCAGTAACACACAATCTAGAGTAAGGGAAACTAATTTTGGTGAATTGAATCGGCTGAAGAAGGCAGTAGATGCTATCGAAAACTCCCGCAGTTGTAATGAACGCGTTTATTATGTTCTGTTGTTTAATTCAGTAGTTTTCGACAAAACCAGTCGAGCCTGGACCAAAATCTAAAAAAAAAAAAATGAACGAAATTTGCAAAAATTCCGAACACTTGTTTTGTGTGCAAAGAATTACGAACTCCTACGAACGTAAACCCGAACGTTTCAAAGCGTCTATCTATGAACAACATCACATAATAGACCTCAAACGTGGTACGTGCGCTTACCAAATGTCACGCGTGACCTTTTGTTTATAATTCCAGTGTAGCTGTAATGACTTTGAAGAGAAATTGTAACACCTATTCGATCGCTCCCCGTGGCTGCAGAGTGGGCCTATGTAATCATGCGAGTGTGTGTGCTACTGTTATCGACCTTGTAGCGTTGTTGTTGTTGTAATGCCAACAGTGTTTATTGTTTATTGTCCCCGTTTATAAATCAGGTTTGCATTTGTTTGAATAATACCGTAGGCACTGTATACGTAAATGTGTTTTGCGTTATGGTGCTATTCGTAGGGTCAAATGCACAGTCGTTCCTCACGTGCTCTTCAACTCAGCCTTTCCTCAGACTCGCACAATCACCAATCACAGAGCAGCATTGCCATGTGGACTGCTCTGTGATTGGTGGTTGGGCGAGTCTGAGGAAAGGTGAGTTGAGGAGACGTGAGGAACGACTATTCATTTGACCCTTAATATTTTGAAATCCGTGATTAAAAGTTGTAATACGCACTCGGGTGATAGCAACGGGAACTTGAAAGTCTATAGCTTGACAGTTGACGCTTAGATCTGCATTTTTCCATCCATCACCTTAATTTGTAGAACCCTAATTAGCCCTATTTTCAGGCAAATAAACCATCCATTAACTATAGGACTTATGTTATTCTAACAGGCTTTCTAACTCAAGGATTTTGAATTTCTTGGGACTAAAAAGGAATCTAAAGAGGATTAAGGAATATTGCCAGATCTCCATAAAACTTAAAACTCGTTTGCTCACACACGTATTTTCTTCTTTGTAGCGAAAGACGGCGTTTACCTCGATGCTGCGGCCATATTGCACTTTATTCGCAGCTGACGGTGGCGCATTCTATGCTGAATTTAAATTGAACCACTAATATGTGCTCGGTTGTTGGATAACAATATGTCTCAATGTTTATTGTTTACATAACTCAGGCTACTGTCCTCGTGCATTAATGAACATGCAGACTGGCAGAAAAGAGACAAGAATGCAAAGCTATTAAAAGAATGAAACTATAACAGATGTTAATATGTATAAACAATAGAACAGCTATACTCTGTTCTTTCAAAACAATACTCATAACTAAAAAAAAATAGTGTAGACATAAAATACTGTAAATGAGTCTTTTGTTGTTTTAGCTATGCCTGCCTGGTATGCAATAATTATGCTTGTTTGTTTTTCTCCCATCCTTAGTTAGTTACCAGTGTAAAATTCAATGAATGAGCACCTGTAGAACCAAGCGGAAAAGCAGTAATAAAATCGAAATGTTTCTAAATTCTTCCACACACACAAAAAATACAAAAAACAATAGTCGGTATCGGGATTGTAATCACAATACGGAAATCGTGAAAAAGTTAACTTACGTCGTTCTTATGGCGCTGTTTACAATGAAATTGTAATGAAGCAGTAATAAAATCGAAATATTTCTAGAAGGCCCAACCACACACACAAAAAATAAAAAAAACAATAGTCGGTATTGGGATTGTAATCACAATCCGGAAGTTGTGAAAAACTTAACTTACATCGTTCTTTTGGCGCTGTTTACAATTAAATCGTAATGACGTAATGATTTGACATGAGAAAATGTACGATTGCAATCCCGATTACGATCACGATGTTGTTGATTGCGGTTAAGCTTTTTTTTTATTATTAATCTTTCCGTGCTCCGAATAAAAAATCGTAGGTATTGCGCAGGCAGGTGAGCCGGATACGAACCGCGCGCCCCGTATTGCCGACCGTTCAATTGTGTCCGTCATCATCATTATCAGCGAAGATTCACACACTCAATTACATCACATGCTCGTTAGAGATGGATGGGAAGGTTGATAGACCCAGATACCGGGTAACACACCCATTGAGTCGTCTCGTCTGGCGGGTACAACAACCAGTATTGTGCATGTATCAGGTACACTCGCACACATAATTGTAAATCAAAAGTCAGCCAGAATATGTCTTGCTTCAAGATATTGAAAAAGTGATTTTAAACAAAGATTTGTGTTTGAATCAGCTAAAGAATTGAATTTATAAACTTTCAAATGTTATAACTGCATGTTGTTATGTTTGGGGGGCTATTCATGAAAGTTGTCACGGGATGACAATTACTCACTTTGAGTGATATCTACGTGGTCATCACTTGCTGTTGGCTGATTGCTGTGGCGGACCGCGTGGAAAACACTCAAAGTGAGTATTGTCACCGTGACAACTTTCAGGAATAGCCCCCCTGTAATTCTTAAATCTTGAATTAATTAATTAAGAAGAAAAATATAACAGAAGCAACAGTTTCAATATTATGCAAGTTTTAAAATGTCTTATGTAGTTGATTCGAAACCAAATCTCTGTTTATAATCACTTTTTCATTATCTTGGATCGTTCTCAAAATATCAATAAAATTACGTTAAATTTGCGTGTCACCATTGCGAGGTGTATACCCCTTGCTCTCAATTTTTTATTTTTTATGAATACACTAATTTTAAGCAGATTTTTAAAGATATTGAAAACGGATTAGTTTCACATAATGTAAATATGTTATGTTTATAGTATTGGAAAAAATGTTTGTAATCGTTGATAAATTGCAAATCAAGAAAAAAACATTGCCTCGCGCCACGCGGTTCGCTCACCAACGCGAAATTACGAGACTGCAGACGTTTTGGCGCTGTGCTAAAGAGAGGCGTTCACCGCCTTCTAAAGTAACAAAGGAATAGCGACTCCGCTCCGGAGATCATTACCAACCAACTACAGAAGGCGGTGAGGTGATTGCACAGAGAGTGACAACTGCGATCGCCCGGGGCCTTTCCTCTCGAATGACGTCACTTTCGGATTCTACGAAACGGAGACAATGACTTTCAGGATGTCTGATCGTCTTGTGTTCCATAATGCAGGTGGCCGACGATGGGTGGGGAAACCCCGGTACGTAGCGTACTCCTGTGGAAAAGTTCGATGTAGTTTCGTTTTATTAATCCAGTGACTTGGTGTACGGAAAGATGGCCACTATAGCACAAGACTCAATTCCAAAAATAGCCGTGTTTTGTTTCGGACAAACATTGAATATGCACCAATCAAAGAAATATACAACAATGGAGTTGCCTAGCAACACATTCTTTGTCCACTTGTGATGTCACAGCCTCCTCAATTAAGTCTTGTGCTATAGCCTATGTAGGAACTGCGATATCTAATGTTCGGGAGTATGGCCGCCAACAATGTCAGTGACGTCACGTGAATATTAAGAATAGGGTGAGCACAGTTGAGGAATGTGCACTAAATTCCATAAATCGTCTTTGAATGAAGAACACCTTGTGAAAACCTTAAATTGCCAGTGGCCGGTATCGAACCGGCAACCTACCAAATTACAATATCGCGTGTTACCGCTGAGCCACCTCTATCGTCGCCATGAACCAAATAAAACACTAAAACTATGAACATTCTTATATTTCAAGCTTTCTTTCTAATCCACTATATCTTCTGAAACATAAATTCTCATTGGAACCATGAGTATAACATAATCATTTGCATCTGTCATGATCTATCATAACCACGATTAAGATCTATCGATCATAACCGCATGATGAATCACCTTTCATTTTGGTGTTATTGTGTTTCCACATTAATAATTCTTTTAGGAACTATGTTGCAAGAGTTATTGTGTCACTGTGCCACCTATTCATAGCTTCTCTTCCTCTCTCTCACTTTAGAAGGTGTTTCTCCATCACATTACTGTACTTGCAATGTTTTTTGTTGTTGCACAAATTGTAGTAGATTGCACTTCTCGGTAATCTGTCGACCCTACCGCCAATAACATCATGTTTTTTTAATATATTTTCATAAATAACGAAATAACAATTTAATACTAACACCCTAAAGAATATCATTGAAGGGCGAGGGGAAGGGGAAGGTATGAGAAAGATGCAGAACGAGACTGGAATAAGTGCAACAGGTAATTAATCTTTTAATCTATAATATCGAAAGAGTGGAGAGTTGTTTAAAACATTCCAATTGAATATAGATTGATAACATGAAACGAAAAACATTCTCAAAACGAATCTCACTAAAGTGGCTAAACCTTCTGAGTAGATCAATTCATCATGCATCATGTTTCATCTTTCATCGTCTCGATTCGCGTTGTTGGTGAAATTGTAAAGACTAAGGTTGGAATTCATAGTCGGCCCCTACATCTAGGGGCGCCCATTGTTACCAAGGTAACAGTTGTTTCCATGTTATTTCCCATCAACAAAACAAATCCATAGCAACAATGGGTGCTCCTAGGTGTAGGGGCCGACTATGAATTCCAACCTAAGTATTATCGTCATCTTCACCCAATCACCGTAATAAGGAAAAATGCCCCTGGGCATCCGAGATCCTATTCATCCTATTCACATAATGCGCATGGTGGCCATACCGGGTACCACAATGGCATAATATGATTGGTATAGTTCATTGTTACAATGTTTCAGATGGCATTTGATTGAAATTCAACTGTTCTCTAACTTTGGTTTGCAATTATTACTGAAAAGCATCATACCCAAATCTTTTATCTCGATTACACTTTTAATCGTTTACAATGGTATACAATATCATTGTTACAATGTTTCAGCTGGCGTTTGGTGCAAATTCAACTGTTCTCTAACTTTGTTTTGCAATTATTACTGAAAAGCATCATACCCAAATCTTTTATCTCGATTACACTTTTAATCGTTTACAATGGCATACAATATCATTGTTATCATGTTTCGGATGGCGTTTTGTGCGAAAATCCAACTGTTCTCTAACTTTGGTTTGCTATTATAGACGGTCAGCTACGCACTTTTGTGGTCTCACTCGGCCGGACCAACCGAATGTAGGCTCAAAAAATTCGTTATTTTTACCTGATTACAGCAAAGGCAATCCGGAAATCGAAATCGGTAGCTTTCACTTTTTATAGCCAAAAAACGGCAAAAAACGGTAAATTTATTAAGTACAAGACCAATTGAGTGATTGCGCTGGAGAAGGTGTCAAAAAATTCGATATTTTTTAGAAATAAAGAAACAATAATGCGAAAATGGAAATCTGCAAAGTTTAGCGTAACGATCCTAAAAAACGGTACAAAATGGCACAATTTATTAAATAGACTAACTGGACCAGTAATAATGAAAGAGGTAGGCTATTTTGATATTTTAAGCATAATGTAAACGAAATAATGTGAAACTCAATATATATGTGCCTTTAGGCATTACCAGTGGATGAAAAAGGGTACCAGAAAGGCACCGCTGTCTTTTAGATCGCTTGACTGACTTTCTGGGAGAGAAGGCAACAAATGCAATTAAAAGCATCTTGCGAACATCTAAACCATTAACGTTTACCTTTCATATCCTAAAGGGCAAAAATGGTCATAAAGGGGGGGGGGGGGGGGGTTGGTTATAAGATTATTAGTGCTATTATTTTTGCAAAAATAGAATAAACCCAAATGCAGTTGGAAACGGCCATAAAAGATAAGTCTCAAATTGTTGGTATTATTTCAAGTGCTTGAACAACGGCAAGAAAGTCACATTTAATTAAATGGAAATACTATTTGCAGGGAAAAATAATTGGGTAGGAAGAAAAATGTATCATTGGACATGATTTTGAACGCCGTTGGTCAATATTTATATGAGTTTTATTTACACGAAAACGAAAAAATCAAAATAGGCTTATTGTTTCCAATTATTTAAAAGGTCAAATAAAAGGAAAAAATATATGTGTTCCATCAATCTAACTCCGTAAGTTCTAGACGGTTTGTGTAGTGTAGTGTGTAAAACACCAATGTTCGGCATTTACATTTCTATGGCCTGGCCATGTGTATGTGTAATCTTGTTGAAAAAGTAATTGTAAACCTACGAGTACGAAGCATCAAATTATGTAGATGTTAGATCATGATATTATATTATTATAAAAGTAAATGAAACACCAATGTAAATACAATTTATTAAAACACACATGTGAGATGACGTTAACAACAAATACAAGTTGTACCTTATTGTGTCCAACTTCGCTGTAAACAGAGAAATACATCAGTGACTTTAGAGCCACCCTAGCAAGGAAGCACTCAATAAATTCAAAGTTGTTCTAAAATCATCCTTGTTGATTCTGATATTTGCCTGCAGGTGTTCGCACTGTCCAACCACTGATTCACATATTTTATATTTAAATATCTATCTTTATAGTTGGTTATCGCTCACTCGTCAATGGGGTTCGGAGGCTATAGGGTTGGCTCAGTCGCTTTAAATTAAAATCCCTCACTGAAAATCAGTCATGCTACTGAGTGGATCGACTCAAAATATGAAGTTTTCATTCATTACTTAAAATAGGTTATCCAGCCTCTTCGCTTCCTTGTTAAATATTTTCCGTGCTTTGAGATTCACTAGAACAGAAATACATTCACATATAGTCGCATTGGTAACGCAAACACTATATTTCATTTAAATATATTATATCAAGTTTAGTGTAATGAGGGCTTGAATATCATGTATGTATACTTTAGAAATCGGGGTCACTATTCTTATTGCAGTAGTTTCCTCTTTAAGGTAATGGATGCAAGGTCTCTTCTTGCACCTCTTTGCATTGGTATTCACAGAAATACAAGTCTGTATCTAAGCTTCAAATTACTGCACTGACACTTGGCTGTGGAACAGTGTTTGCATTTGCACGATTAATTCCAACACTTCTTCAGGGGCTGGTTTTGTCACAAGCCATTGGATAGCGCTACTGAACCATTTTCCAGGCACCAGCCATAGTCAAATGGGAGTGGGATACTTAAAGATTGAGAGGTGAGAGAATTGAGAGAATTTGTTACCTAGCGTTATCATTCTACTGGTCTTGTATAATCTACATAACACATTTCTTGCTGAAAGCCAAATACTTTTGATTTCAACTTTCTTAAGTATGACATGTGTGTTAAGTCATCTCTTCCATGCAATGTTAGCGGTTATTTGGAGTTAATCGGTAACTTAAACTAAATATTAAATGGTCCATTTATGCCCCCCCCCTTTTTTTTTCCTTAATGCCCAACGCTATTATTTAAAAATTTCGGATAACATTTTCTTCACGATCTCTTAAGATTTCAATTTTTTGCCACCCTTACTAGCATTATCATAAATTGGTAATGTAGTTCATAAATTGCCCTTCTTTGCCGTTATTTGTATGTAAAAAGTGAAAGCTACCGATTTCAATTTCCGCATTGTCTTTAATGCAATCAGGTAATAATTACGATTTTTAGCTCACTCCCGGCGTGTCTGGCCGAGTAAGACCATTCATTGTCTTGAATTTTTGAGCAAAGGGGACAGGCTACTGGCTAGTATGCCTTTTTTTATAACTTTTTGTTCTAAAGACCAAGCAAAGCACTGCTGATTTTGATGGTCGCTTTATTTGTTCTGAATTCGTTCTAAAATATCGAGTTCGTGCCACCAGTCTAAGTGTAATCGATCGATAGGTCTTCTATACGATACATTGGTGCCCTTTTTTTGCCGTTTCTTGGTTTTAAAGGCAGTGATTATTGTTTCTAACTTCACATTATTTGTTAGTGGCTACATTCAGTTTGAAATTCCGAGTTGTTTGACTCCTCTCCCATTGTTATCGGTCAACTGGTCTTCTAACTGAAATGTGTGCCGTTTTTGCCGTTTTTACGCTCCCAGTGCCAAACGGTAGCGATTTCCATTTTCGAATTACTTTTAATCAACTTTACATAAAATAACAAATTGTTAGACACCTATTTTTAGCGTTATCAGTCAACTAGTCTTGTAGTTTTTAAATAATTCTTTTTTGCCGTTTTTTGGCTATAAAAAGTAAAAGCTACCGATTTCGATTTCCGGATTGCCTTTGTTGTAATCAGATAAAAATTACGAATTTGGTGAGCCTACTCTCGGCTGGTCCGGCCGAGTGAGACCATTCTGTTGAATTTGGGGGGATAGCTGACCGTCTATTACTGGAAAGCATCCGTACACAAATCTTCTGTCTCGATTACTCTTTTAATCGTTTACAATGGCATATAACAACCATTTTCGTAAACTTTGTCGGGGGATATAAATAATATGCTAAAATTCACAATTGTTTTGTGTTATAAGCATATTCGTTTCTATTTTTTTTTTTTCGTAGGAATACGTCCGTTATAGGGTGCACACCAGCTTTACCTGATGTACCCAGCTCTTCAGGTGACTAACAAATAGATTATAAGCGTGTTTGGATAGTTGGGAAGGAATATCCGAGGGCTGTTAGTAGGACTCAATCGCATTCGCCTTTACGACTGAGGAAAACTTTAGAAAAACCTTCAGTCAGGACTGCCGGTGGCCGGAATCAAACCGGCAACCTCCCGAATTAGTCTCGCGTCTTACCGCTGAGCCACCTCTATCGGTGTCTTCTATTGATGTCATCATACATTTAGGCCTCTAACAACGGCACGTGAATACTGACTGCATCTCGCCGTCTTATAGCTAGACGAGCTGAGATGAGGACAAAAAGCGATGGCCCTGAAGCTACATGGTTCGATTCGATGTCATTGAATTGAACATGTTATTCCGATCGTGTTTTTGTTACTCTGCTGTCTATAGTTCTATTGTTTCGGAGTCTTGAGTGATAAACGTGCGCGCGCACGCGCTGGGTAGGCCTACTCGTGCAGAGAACATGCGCCGACCAGAAGCTATGTTGTTGTTCCTTGTGGCTGGCTTGTCTAGGGTGTATTCACGTATTTCGCATGGTGGCCACATTGAAGGCCACAATGGCACATGTGATTGGTAGTTCATTGTTACTATATGTTTCAGCTGGCGTTTGATGCAAATTCAACTGTTCTCTAACTTTGGTTTGCTATTATTACTTAAAATCAACATAAACAAACTCTTTTGTCTCGATAACTCTTTTAATCATTTACAAAAGCATACAATAATCATTTTCGTACACTTTATCGGGGGATATACGTGTACAATTTGTCTTATTTGCCCGTAAACAATATTATTCGTTTTCTATTGACAGCTAAATGAAACTTGGCCGATGTGACGTCACGTGAATACCCCCTATACTGTTGCCTTGTCCCAATCTCTTGAAAATACTTGGGTGGCGCACAAATGTGAGAAAACCTTAAAATTTGTGTTCATTGATTTTTATGTCGATACTAGCAAACCCGGCATGCGTTGCAATGCCACTGAAAATTCTGTTTATTGAAGTGCTTTTTGACACACAATATGTTTTTCCGTCTGTTGGTACACAAAGGGGGGGGGGGGGGGGCGGTTGTACTCATTCAGAAACCTTCGCGGGCGTGCGCACAATAACTCACCAAAGTTTTATTGCAATCGGATGAATAATAATAGAACGCATTATTGCATGTTGGTGGCTCAGTGGGGGTGGGGTGGGGGGGGGCGGGGGGGGGGGGGGGTTGGGAGGGGGTTGTTATCGTCCAGAAACCATCGCGGGCGTGCGTACAACAACTCACCAAAGTTTCGTAGCAATCAGATGAATGGTGTAGTAATGTTTAAAGGACATACATACACACACACATACACACATACATTCGTTTATATATATATATAAATAGATTATATGATTTTACTGAACCGCCCATTTTTTTGAATCACCGCGAAAGTATACAGTCTAGTAGCTTCCTTCTTCTTAATTTCTGTGGAGGCCTGCGTCTTTAGTTTAGTAACAATCTTGTTTAGTTTTGTGGGCGGTGTTTAGTGTGGTAATTGACAGTCTTCCGATAATGGGCTTCTAACTTCTTTGGCAATACTCTCACTTAGCTAAGAAGTTACGTTGGAAATCGTGCTGGAAATGAAATTGGCAACACTTTTAATTAGCTCGTTTAGGCATGAGCGTAGTTTCCACGGTTGCCAGATAAACTAATGCATCGTTTGTGATCGAGGGTATTACTTCACCTGTTGCTGCTGTTACGTCAGAACAGAATTGCTCTCAACTAGGATTGAATCTTACGCCATCTAAACACAGTTGTTTGGAAGTGAGTTAAATTTTATTTTACTAATGTCCGGTATTTCAATGTCCAGATAAAATCTACTTTTCAGTTAAATTGTTTTCACCATGACAACTGCAAATAGAAATACAGCAAACTGGGCTTACCTGACAGTTAAATTTAATCGACACTTTAACTGGACATTGAAATACCGGCCCTTAATCTCGCTCCTGTAATATTAACGTTAAGTGTAGATAAGTAACTAAAGTCAGCGTTCAAGAACTTCGGTAATGCTTTCGTCATCAATCAATGACGTGTTTACGGTCTCGGCCAACCCGAGCACGTATTTGAGTTAGCCACGGCCGCTGGTTGGATGCCGCTCACCCACCCGTGACGGAAGCATTACCGAAGTTGTTGTACGAAGACTATACCCGTCTGGAACCGGGGTAGAATCTCCCAGTCGTAAGAGGCGACGAAAGAAGACCCTGTCTCTTTCACCCCCCTCCCCCTCTCCCGACTGTCCCACTTAAGATTCCTCCTCCCACTTTGGCCCTGCTCTCCCTTGCTGGACTCCCCTTATGTCAACCCCCACGATCTAGAATGGATCTGATTCGGAAGACGTCATATGACCTAAGCTGTCGAGTACGTCGTTAAACACCATATAATCAAATCTAATCTAAAACTTGTCCCAAGGTATAAACCAGTCTCTTGCCGAGCTCAGATACGTATCCATCTCATTTTGTCGCCTCGTACGACTGGCAGAGTCACCCTGGACCAGTGATGATTTCAGACATTTTTCTCAGGGGGGGATGATAAAAATCTGGGGTGTTGCTAAATAAGTAACTCATTTTATGGCTTTTTTTTTTGACGCCATGACGAAAGGCAGGGGTGGAGGGGGTTACGGTCTCTGTTGATGCCATCCTTTCAGTTTTCGAATATGAGGTGATTCCTATTTGCCATTCTTACCTTTACCTAACATCGTTTCAATATAAAATAAAATGTTGCAACATTTATGTAGATGAGTTTTTCGTGGAAATCGATTTATTTCCTAGTCCTAGGCTATATGAGGTGGAAAAATATACCTCATTTCCTTGTATTTTGCAAATTTACATTATTTCACGTGATTTTTTCAATCTGCTAGGGGGGGCATTTACAACTGCCGGGGGGGCTCCGCCCCCCCTGGGATATGCCTGAAATGATCACTGCCCTGGACCTATTCTACCTCGCGCGTAGACGGGTCTGACAAGGTTTCGAATAGGGAAGGTAGTTTTGTATGACGGTATAATAAATCGAATCACGCGACCATGAGACACTGCAATTATATTCGCACAACATGCTCGAGGAGTTGGATTGCCAGTGTGCAGGTAAAAACATGCATAGGTATCAATCCGGTCCGCGGTTATTTCAGATAGACGTGGCCTCGACTTGCGGTTGATTGCAGCGTTGAATGTGACGGGTGTTTCTGATCGAACTCCGGTGAGGGTAAACGGGTGTCTGGTGCGGAGTTTAGCCGCTGTGTGCGCTGCGAGCGATATCGACGTCGTCGTCGTCATCGTCGTCGTTGTCTCGTCTTCGTCCTCGTCTTCGTCTTCGTCTTCGTCTTCGTCTTCGTCTTCGTCTTCGTCTTCGTCTTCGTCTTCGTCCTCGTCATCGTCTTCGCCTTCGTCATCGTCATCGTCATCGTCTTCGTTATCGTCATCGTCTTCGTCTTCGTCTTCGTCTTCGTCTTCGTCTTCGTCTTCGTCTTCGTCTTCGTCTTCGTCTTCGTCTTCGTCTTCGTCTTCGTCTTCGTCTTCGTCTTCGTCTTCGTCTTCGTCTTCGTCTTCGTCTTCGTCTTCGTCTTCGTCTTCGTCCTCGTCACCGTCTTCGCCTTCGTCATCGTCATCGTCTTCGTCCTCGTCTTCGTCTTCGTCTTCGTCTTCGTCCTCGTCTTCGTCATCGTCTTCGTCATCGTCATCGTCTTCGCCTTCGTCATCGTCATCGTCATCGTCTTCGTCATCGTCTTCGCCTTCGTCTTCGTCTTCGTCATCGTCATCGTCATCGTCTTCGCCTTCGTCATCGTCATCGTCATCGTCTTCGTCTTCGTCTTCGTCATCGTCATCGTCATCGTCTTCGCCTTCGTCATCGTCATCGTCATCGTCATCGTCTTCGTCATCGTCTTCGCCTTCGTCATCGTCTTCGCCTTCGTCTTCGTCTTCGTCATCGTCATCGTTATGAACTGCTGTTCGTGCGTTGAGGTTCGAATCCTAGTTTGGACATGGATGTCTTGTGACATGTATCGTCCTTCTTGCGAGTAAAATATCATCGATGCCAAAGTATGTCGTAATGGCACTATAGTTATTGGAGGTTGTAAGCTGTCTGTAACACACACACAATGTTTATTAGTAGCAATGCCAATCGATTAAAAGTGCGATCTATAATATATAGAGTGTCGATAAATCGATATCGAATCAAGATATCGGCGAGTGTACATCTACCATACGCCAGCGGACACAGGTTCGATTCTCGGTCTGGATGAACAAAGTATTGTTAAATATTTATTTTCAAAACAACGGCCGCTTAGGATCGGTGTCACCAACTTTAACGCCGATTAGCCGGTAATCGGAGGTTCTCTACGAACAAACATGGCGACTTCCATGCATGTTTATATGTAATGTATGTTGTTGTAACCATGGTAACTAAACCAAGCTTGCTAAAGTTGCTAAATTGGGACCCCTATAGGGTGCATTCACGTATTGCGCATGGTGGCCACAATGGCATGTGATTGGTAGTTCATTGTTACTATGTTTCAGCTGGCGTTTAATGCAAATTCAACTGTTCTCTAACTTTCGTTTGCTATTATTACTTAAAATCAACATAAACACTCTCTTTTGTCACGATTACTCTTTTAATCGTTTACAAAAGCATACAATAATCATTTTCGTACACTTTCGGGGGGGATATACGTGTTCAATTTGTCATATTTCCCCGTAAACAATATTCGTTTTCTATTGACAGCTAAATGAAACTTGAACTAATACTATAGGTGGCCTCCAATATGGCCGATGTGACGTCACGTGAATACTCCCTATTGTGTAGCTGTTTTCGCCCACGGTTTAATCGATTGTTGACGTCTCGAATCTCAAACCGAGTCTGTAGTCGTATACAAGGTTGCCGAATGTCACGTCGCAAGTGTTTCTGGGAACCGTGGTGGTGTCGAGCGAGGGTGCTGCCTGCCCGCTGGGCTCCCCGGCACAGTCCTAACAGACCGTGGGTTCACGGCCGGACAAGTGTGCACCGCTGTGGTGCCCTAAGGCGCTATGGACGATACATCTCGCTCGCTGGTGTTACGGTTCACACTTGTTGCATGCGTCTGCCGTGCAGCTACAGTGCTTGCTTGTCAGCCGGGCCTGGATTCACTAGAGCTCCTAAAGTCGTCCTAGCAACGAAGCACTCAATAAATTCAAAGTTGTTCTGAATCAGCCTTGTTGATTCTGACATTTGTCCGCAGGTGTTCGCACTGTCCAATCACTGATTCATATTTTTCGTATTAGAAATATCGATCTTTGATTGGTTATCGCTCACTCGTCGATGGTGTTCGGAGCCTACAGGGTTGGTTTAGACGCTTTAAATTAAAAGTCCCCCACTGCAAATCAGTTTCGTTACTGCGTGGGTAGACTCTAAATGTGAATTTATTTTATTTATTTATTTATTTATTTATTTATTTATTTATTTATTTATTTATTTATTTATTTATTTATTTATTTATTTATTTATTTATTTATTTATTTATTTATTTATTTATTTATTTATTTATTTATTTATTTATTTATTTATTTATTTATTTATTTATTTATTTATTTATTTATTTATTTATTTATTTATTTATTTATTTATTTATTTATTCATAGTACCGAAACTTAAGCTATTTTCTTGCTATAAACACGTAGGTCCTATGCCTATGGGCTGTGAGTGTAGAAGAAGAGCCGATAAACTAGTACTACTACTAAATCTAGAGGTATATATTACAATGGTAAAGAACGTATCCTGCCCAAGGACTGCTTTCTTATCGTGGAGGGCAAGTTTGCGTGTTTTGCTGATCCCGAGAGCTGTGCCGGCGGAAGCGTGTGCTTCTTGTAGGGTCACCCTAGCCGATAGATGGAGTGGGAGAAGCCGGACGAAGGCAGTTCACGTCCTCCCCTCTCCCCTTTCCTTCCCTTTACATCCAACCGTCCCTTTTCTCCAAACACCCCATGATTGTAGTTGTCGACGACATCGCTAAACTCAAATAATCAATTAAAGACCTATGTGAACCCAATCACTGCTAACGCTCCGCTAGTGTCGCCGTGCGCAAGTTGTTCAATGGAGCTGCTATATGAGGTTCGTTACTGTATAGATTCGACTGTATAGGTATAGTTTTTGTTCCCTGAACAAAGTCCAGTAAAGCAATGAACGTCTTTCAAACTCGATCATTGGATTGAAAGTAATTCAGGCCTCCAACAATGTCTGCGACGTCACGTGAATATCAAGCATAGGTCTGTAAAAATGTCCTCAGTCATCTTCTTTGCCAGCGGTTACTGTGATGTAAGAGTGGCTATGAAGATAATGTTCGTTAAGATATATTATGGTAATCCAAGTATCCATTGTTTTGAATCTTCCTATTCAGTGTTACCATTTGCAGCGACCAGACAATACAGGGTCAGTTAACCCAAACCCACGTGTATACCTTATAACTTAGACTCATCATCCGACGTGGATGTGGGACTAGTGGTGGGATTTGAACCCACACCTCGTTGGCAGCTGGCTCGGTCCGTGCCATAGCGTAGGTCTAATTGGAGCACAATATGAGTATTGAAATTTGTAGCTGAGGTGACTATATAGACCATTTTAAAAATGATCCAGATATATTCTTGTTTCTCCCCACGGTCCTCTAAATCTTCAAAAACAACAATATACAACAATTACAAATGTGAAATCAAGGTTAATAGATGAATATCTTGTGTCCATCAATGAACCTTGATATAACATTTGACAGCTCATGTTTGATTGTTCTACGTTGTTTTTGTAACGATTTAGGGGGCCGTGCGAGGAACAAGAATAGATACCTAGATCATTTTTAAAGTGGTCTATTGTCTTGAGTTTGCATGGTGCGGTGTGGAGTTGGTCGTCAGCGATAGTTGTAGTAACAAAGTAGAACCTAAGGGATGGGAAACGTTTTGAACCACGAAACACTTGGCTGTACATACAATGCCATTTTTGGGCCGAACCGCCGAACCCAAAAAAGCAAGAAAAAAGAATATTTAAAATGTAACTACTTTTTAGATGAAACGTTGTTTTGTAGCATATTATTTTTAGACAAAAACCGATTTGATTCAATTTAGAATCGACGTCGAAAATTTGTATCGGCATCGATTATAATAATTGAATATCTATGTCGATAGTCAACCTTAAAGCAACCTAATTCATATATGTGAGAGTGTATTTAACCCAACAACAATGGTGTAGCACAAGATGCTTGTCACCGATAGATATAATCACGGCCCTCTAGATCTTCAATGATAAGAATGCACAACAGTGAAAAATGCACCAATTAACATAACATTTGAAAACTAGTTGTTATTGTTGAACATTGTTGTCAAATTGATCTATCAAGGATCCTTAGATAGAAACAATCAAGGCCCTCTATCAATTATGAAAATCGTATATAGGCTTCTTGCAAGCTTGCTTTACAACAATGAAACAAATGAAATGAATCGATGGACAAACAACAAGCTGTCAAACAATAAAATATTCTGATTTTGAAAACAAATCTTCAAAACAAACAAGAAACATACAAAACTTTCACAGCTTGGTTGCCCATCATTAAACGTTTTAACTGGAGAGCAGTTACTATCGCCATACCTCGTTTTCTTCATAATGTTGCAATTTTATTATTTCGACAGCTCGTTGTTTGTCCATCAGTTCGATTCATTTGTTACATTGTTGTAGTTCGGCTGTGACGTCAGTTGCAAGTTCGCTATTGGTCCTGCCGGATGTTGTTTGCTCTTCTCGATGACGTCATCTCGCCCACGCACGTGCACGACCCACGTAGGATAATAATCTTAAAACCGCCCTCTTCTCAAAGCCAAGGCGAGGTTACAGCCTTCCAACTGAACGAACTGAACTGATAGTTGGAGATGTCAAGGACAAGAGTGCAGAACGTTTTTATACCTCGATTCTGTGACAACTTGCAATTAGGTTATTTAAACGTGTCGTATATTGTGTGCTTTGATCAAGGTTAGAGTGAGATATAGTAAATGGGCCAAGATGTGGCATAAACGACAAGAGAAGCACGTAGCCTACTCCTGTCGTCAAACAGGGTGTAATTATTGTGAAGAAAGAGTGGCAGGGTTCGATTCCCGGTTCGGCCTGGGGATGAATTTAGTTCATCAATAAAATACTGGGATAGATGAAAACTGTGATTTTTGACAAAGAGAGAATATAAATGGTATATGTCCTCGTATGTCACCTGTATGGCTATCTCACATTTTGCCGCCATTTTGTTTCAGAAAAATATTTTGCAGTAACTATGGTGTAACTTTGTAACTTTTCGAACGATTTTGCCTCTAAACTATACACCTTCAATCCACATCGAGGCTTGTGGATGATTTAAATTTCAAGTTGATCGGACTTTCCGTTCGACCGCTATCGACAGACATAAAAAAAAAAAAAAAGTGCCATATAGGTCCAGTGGAGAAACTCGCTTCGCTCGCTTAATTGTTAATTTTGCTTGCAACGGCCTTTATGTACCAAACAAAGAGTATAGATTTAGGTATTGGGATGAGGTTTAGGTGGCAATTAAAGTATTCGAAGTGTTGTGCGCTACAGTTTAACCATGGTCAACTTACAAACAAACTCAAACAACATTTCCACATGATTTGGAGGGGAAGTGTAGGGTGAATTATTCATACCAGTATTCACATATTCATTTATTGATGATGCAATACAACAATAATAAACATAAACAATAGTTCCACATGATTACAAACATTGGAGGGAAAGTGTAGGGTGAATTCATACCAAGATTCACATATTCCTTTATTAATTATACAATACAAACAACAATAGTTCCACATGATTACAAACATTGGAGGGAAAGTGTAGGGTGAACTCATACGCAGATTAACATATTCCTTTATTGATTATACAATACAAACAACAATAATAAACATAAACAATAGTTCCACATGATTACAAACATTGGAAGGAAAGTGTAGGGTGAACTCATACCAACATTTACATATTCGCTTATTGATTATAAAATACAAACAACAATAATAAACATAAACAATAGTTCCACATGATTACAAACATTGGAGGGAAAGTGTAGGGTGAACTCATACCAAGATTCACATATTCCTTTATTGATTATACAATACAAACAACAATAATAAACATAAACAATAGTTCCACATGATTACAAACATTGGAAGGAAAGTGTAGGGTGAACTCATACCAAGATTCACATATTTCTGTATTGATTATACAATACAAACAACAATAATAAACACAAACAATAGTTCCACATGATTACAAACATTGGAGGGAAAGTGTAGGGTGAACACATACCAACATTCACATATTCGCTTATTGATTATAAAATACAACAATAATAAACATAAACAATAGTTCCACATGATTACAAACATTGGAGGGAAAGTGTAGGGTGAACACATACCACCATTCCCATATTCGCGTATTGATTATACAATACAACAATAATAAACATAAACAATAGTTCCACATGATTACAAACAGTGGAGGGAAAGTGTAGGGTGAACTCATACCAAGATTCACATATTCGCTTATTGATTATAAAATACAACAATAATAAACATAAACAATAGTTTCACATGATTACAAACATTGGAGGGTTTCACATATTCGCTTATTAATTATACAATACAACAATAATAAACATAAACAATAGTTTCACATGATTACAAACATTGGAGGGAAAGTGTAGGGTGAACACATACCAACATTCACATATTCGCTTATTGATTATACAATACAACAATAATAAACATTAACAATAATTGCACATGATTACAAACATTGGAGGGTTTCACATATTCGCTTATTAATTATACAATACAACAATAATAAACATAAACAATAGTTTCACATGATTACAAACATTGGAGGGAAAGTGTAGGGTGAACACATACCAACATTCACATATTCGCTTATTGATTATACAATACAACAATAATAAACATTAACAATAGTTCCACATGATTACAAACATTGGAGGGAAAGTGTAGGGTGAACACATACCAACATTCACATATTCGCTTATTGATTATACAATACAATATCTTATATATAATATAAATATAATATCATGTCAATGTCTTCATTATCATATGAAAAAACATTTTTGTTTTGTTTTTAAATCGGCCTCCTCCATCCCCATAGCCGTCCATCTCCGCCTTCACCGCAGAGCAAAGAAAATTAGGAGCAAATTAGTGTTTGTGTCTAGAGCGAGTCTATCTGACAGCCTGGCCAAACCGTCAGATAGACTTAAATAGGGTATACAAGAATAAAATTTACTTTTCACTTCACAAAGTCATGCTTTGAATTTCCTAGCACAAATACTCAGCACATTACTTTTTCTACTCTACTTCTACAAACCGCACACTGCTACTTCTAACTACTTCTACCACACAATACTACATATACACTACAATAGCGTTGTGCTGTGTACACGTGCAATATTTACTCGTGAGATAAAACACACGATATGAATATCATGCAAATATACGGATCGAAGCGCGTGTGAACCAACGTTTGCCGAACTAGTATTACATTTATTGTACGTTTAAAACAAAACTAATGCACTTCTTTAACATTCTTAAAATGGTTTGCTCCACGGTGTTTTTATTTTATTTATTTTCTATTTTTTTTTTATTGTTATTATTATTTTTTTATTATAAAAGCTATATATAAATATTGTTCATGTATTTTACTAGTCTTCATTGGTGACGGATTCGAGCCTCTTCTGCAGTGATGTCTTGAAATCTAAAGACAAAAATAAATGTTTAGATTTGATTCAATTGAGAATAAACACTAAGCAATTACGTTTAATGCTCAAGTGTAGTATTTTGCATTGTAGTCTGTAAGCAAACAAAGATTCATACAAAGTAAATAATAATTTGGACGTGATTTCGCAAGACTATATGCGATCTACATAGGCCTTTCTCATGTTAGGGACATAACTGGTTACAGTTTGGATCATTTTAGGAATTGAGTGTGAACAACATGTGAACACAACTCACATACGCATCGTCTTGAGGCAGCCCATGCGTCACTCGTAGATCTATTTCGTGTAAGAGAAGGACACATGAGTTACGTAGATGATGTAGGTAAACTATTACTTTAAGGAAATAATTAAAATATATAAGGTTTTTACTTTACTTCACTCCTGGTGTGGAATTACTGCAACTCGAAGGTCGTTGATGGTGCATCGTCTTGAGGCAGCCCAACGCGCCGCTCGTAGATCTATTTCAAATAACAGAAGGACACATGAGTTAAGCAAATGTTGTCTAAAAACTATCACTTTGTGGTAATAATTAAAATATTTTACAGCTTGTTCCTTTACCTCACTCCTGGTGTGGGATTACTGTAACTGCAAGGTCGTTGATGGTGCATCGTCTTGAGGCAGCCCAACGCGTCGCTCTCGAAATTCTATTTCATGTAACATAAGGACACATGAGTTACGTAAATGATGTAAGAAATCTATCACTTTGTGGTAATAATTAAAATATATTAGGTTGTCCTGATGACGCATCGTCTTGAGGCAGCCCCTGCGTCAATCGTAGATCTATTTCATGTAACAGAAGGACACATGAGTTACGTAGATGATGTAGGAAAACTATTACTTTGAGGAAATAATTAAAAGATATTAGGTTGATACTTTACCTCTCTCCTGGTGTGGTATTACTGCAAGTCGAAGGCCGTTGATGGCGCATCGTCTTGAGGCAGGCAATGCATCATTGGTAGATCTATTACAATAAAATTACAATAAACATTAACAATAGTTTCACATGATTACAAACATTGGAGGGAAAGCGTAGGGTGAACACATACCAACATTCACATATTCGCTCATTGATTATACCATACAAACAACAATAATAAATATAAACAATAGTTTCACATGATTACAAACATTGGTGGGTTTTACATATTCGCTTTTTGATTATACAATACAACAATAATAAACATAAACAATAGTTCCACATGATTACAAACTTTGGAGGGAAAGTGTAGGGTGAACACATAACAACATTCACATATTCGCTTATTGATTATACAATACAAATTCTTATATCTTATATAAATATAATATCATAACAATGTCTGCATTATAATATAAAAACAATTTTTTTTTTAAATCGGCCTCCTCCATCCCCATAGCCGTCCATCTCCGCCTTCTTCACCGCGGAGCAAAGAAAATAAGGAGCAAACTAGTGTTTGTGTCTAGAGCGAGTCTATTTGACGGCCTAGCCAAACCGTCAGATAGACTAAAATACGGTATACAACAATAAAATGTACTTTTCTCTTCACTAAGTCATACTTAGAATTTTCTAGCACGAGTACTGAGCACATTACTATTTCTACTCTACTTCTACAAACTGCACACTGCTACTTCTAACTACTTCTACCACACAATACTACATTGACTTGACTACAATAGCGTTGTGCTGTGTACACGTGCTATATTTACTCGCGAGCTAAAACACACGATAAGAATATCGTGCAAATATACGGATCGAAGCGCGTGTGTACCAACGTTTGCCGAACTAGTAATATATGTTTTGTACGTTTAAAACAAAACCAATGCACTCCTTTTACATTCTTAAAATAGTTTTGCTCCACGGTGTTTTTATTTTATTTTTATTTTTTGTATTTTATTTTTTATTATGATAATTATTTTTGTATATTTAAGCTATATATAAATATTTTTCATATATTTTACTTGTCTTCATTGGTGACGGATTCGAGCCTCTTCTGCAGGGATGTCTTCAAATCTAAAGACAAAAATGAATGTTCATATTTGATTCAATTAAAAATAAACACCAAGCAATTACGTTTTATGCACAAGTGTAGTATTTTGCATTGTAGACTTGTAGTCTATAAGCAAACAAAGATTCATAGAAACTAAATAATAACTTAGAAGTGATTTCGCAAGACTATATGCGAGCTAAAAAATAAGCATTTTCTCATGTTAGTGACATAACTGGCTACATTTTGGATAATTTTGTGATTTTAATGGAAACAACATGTGAAGAACAAATGTTAACATAGCTCACATACGCATCGTCTTGAGGCAGCCCATGCGTCATCGTAGATCTGTGTATTTATATTTACAAGAATGGTTTCCAACCTTTTCTTTATCGTGAATTTATACACAAACTATTAGAATTTTTCGTCCCACTGTAAAGAGATAAGCGTGCTGTGCCCCCTTAATGAAATAACAAATATGATCAAATCTACTCAATTAAGTTATCTAGTTTCTAACTCATTACCCATCATATCAATGTAGGAATAGTTTTATCGCCGTAGCAACAACGCTTGTATTTTGCAACACACTCACTCCACGCTGTCTTGTCCCCTGCTGACGTCACGGCGAACTAGACGCCATGTACATGCGCGCTTGCTCTGCGAAGATCTGCCTCGTGTTTGGTAAGGGTTGGAGAAAGTCTCGAAGATATCCATCGACGTCGTCTGCAACTGCAAAACAAAGCAAACGGAGAAGCAACACGCACAATAAATTGGTTCACCCCCCCCCCCCCCCCCCCAAACGAGCAAACGAGCAACTCTAAGGATGACCAATACCACTGAACGAACACACACACCGGCGGACATATATACCAGAAAAAATGCACGCCGCCCTAAGGTAGGGAATACACTAAATCCGGTAGAAGATCTGTCGAGCGCATGAACACCCAAGTGGCACTGCCAACCTTCGCGATCAAACTGTCCGTAATGGACAGAACCCATGAAGTTCCCGGGTCATCTGAAAATAACCTCAAAGGAACTATACGACTTGAATGCTCTAAACGCGGTCCTAAAGAAAGACATCTCTCTCAAACCCTATCACCTGAAAGGTGTTCAACCAAACAAAAAGCACGCCGCCCGAAGGTAGGGAATACACTAAGTCCAGTGAGAAATCAGTCAGTGATACAGGCAGAAAATAACATACCAATCTTTAGAAGTTATTAAAAGGAGTAATTTAATTTTAATTGTACTCACCCGGCATGATGTGCCGACATCTCAATGGGCGAAGTGGACCCTCCACTTCTGTCTGTCTGCTGCATGGAAGAGATCGAGTCCTCATTTCTCAAGACGATAAGACGCTGCTATGGCATGGGTGGAAACTGTGCCGAGCGGTTGATTGCGACAAGAAACCAAAGGGCTAAGGTTCCCCCGCGTGACCGCTGTTACGTTGGTCTTACCGTGCAAGCACTGCCCCCGGTAGCTGAAACTAGGTTCCCCCCGACACACAATAGCACCCACCCACCCACCGTCCACTCGATTCAGTGCCCCTCCAGCCATGGCGACGCCTCATCTTCTTGGCAGATGACGAGTCGATCTCTTCCATGCAGCAGAGAGCCAGCAGGCCACTCAGCGCCCCACATCTGCCTCGTGTTTGGTGAGGGTTGGAGGAAGTCTCGAAGATATCCATCGACGTCGTCTGCAACTGCAAAACAAAGCAAACGGAGAAGCAACACGCACACAAAATTAGTTCATCCCCCCCCCCCCCCTCCCAAACCCACCCCAAACGAGCAAGTCTAAGTATGGCCAATACCACTGAACGAACACACACACCGGCGGACATCTATACCAGAAAAAATGCATTCCGCCCTAAGGTAGGGAATACACTAAATCCGGTAGAAGTTCTGTCGAGCGCATGAACACCCAAGTGGCACTGCCAACCTTCGCGATCAAACTGTCCGTAATGGACAGAACCCATGAAGTTCCCGCTGAAAAGAACTCCAAAGGAACTATACGACCTTAATGCTCTAAACGTGGTCCTAAAGAAAGACATCTCTCACCCACCCTCTCACCTGAAAGGTGATAAACCAAACAAAATGCACGCCGCCCGAAGGTAGGGAATACACTAAGTCCAGTGAGAAACCAGTCAGTGATACAGGCAGAAAATAACATACCAATCTTTAGGAGATATTAAAAGGAGTGATTAAATTTTAATTGTACTCACCCGGCATGATGTGCCGACCTCTCAATGGGCGAAGTGGACCCTCCACTACTTCTTCTTGCTTCATGGGGTGGTGTCTGAGTGCTCTGCTGTCTATCTGCTGCATGGGAGAGATCGAGTCCTCATCTCTCAAGACGATAAGACGCTGCTATGGCATGGGCGGAAACTGTGCCGAGCGGTTGATTGCGAGCAAGAAACCAAAGGGCTAAGGTTCCCCGGCGTGACCGCTGTTACGGTGGTCTTACCGTGCAAGCACTGCCCCCGGTAGCTGAAACTAGGTTCCCCCCGACACACAATAGCACCCACCCACCCACCATCCACTCGATTCAGTGCCCCTCCAGCCATGGCGACGCCTCATCTTCTTGGCAGAAGACGAGTGATCTCTTCCATGCAGCAGATAGCCAGCAGGCCACTCAGCGACCTGCCGCATCTCCTTGGTAGCTGACAAGAAGGTCTGTTCCACGCAGCAGTCAGCACACAGCCCAATCAGCGCCCTGCATCTGCCTCGCGGTTAGTGAGAGTTGGAGGTAGTCTCGAAGACATCTATCGACGTCGTCTGCAACTGCAATGCAAAGCAAACGGAGAAGCAACGCTCACACAAAATAGGTTTACTCCCCCCCCCCCCCCCCCCCCCACAAACGAGCAAGTCTTAGGATGGCCAATACTACTGAACGAACACACACACCGGCGGACATCTATACCAGAAAAACAGCACGCCGCCCTAAGGTAGGGAATACACTAAATCGGGTAGAAGTTCTGTCGAGCGCATGAACACCCAAGTGGCACTGCCAACCTTCGCGATCAAACTGTCCGTAATGGACAGAACCCATGAAGTTCCCGGGTCCTCTGAAAAGAACCTCAAAGGAACTATACGACTTTAATGCTCTAAACGCGGTCATAAAGAAAGACATCTCTCTCCCACCTTCTCACCTGAAAGGTGTTCAACCAAACAAAATGCACGCCGCCCGAAGGTAGGGAATACACTGAGTCCAATGTAGAAACCAGTCAGTGATACAGGCAGAAAATAACATACCAATCTTTATGAGTTGTTAAAAGGAGTAATTTAATTTTAATTGTACTCACCCGGCATGATGTGCCGACATCTCAATGGGCAAAGTGGACCCACCACTTCTTCTTCTTGCTTCATGGGGTGGTGTCTGAGTGCTCTGCTGTCTGTCTACTGCATGGAAGAGATCGAGTCCTCATCTCTCAAGACGATAAGACGCTGCTATGGCATGGGCGGAAACTGTGCCGAGCGGTTGATTGCGAGCAAGAAACCAAAGGGCTAAGGTTCCCCCGCGTAACGACTGTTACGTTGGTCTTACCGTGCAAGCACCGCCCCCGGTAGCTGAAACTTGGTTCCCCCCGACACACAATAGCACCCACCACCCACCGTCCACTCGATTCAGTGCCCCTCCAGCCATGGCGACGCCTCATCTTCTTGGCAGATGACGAGTGATCTCTTCCATGCAGCAGATAGCCAGCAGGCCACTCAGCGACCTGCCGCATCTCCTTGGTAGCTGACAAGAAGATCTGTTCCACGCAGCAGTCAGCACACAGCCCAATCAGCGCCCTGCATCTGCCTCGTGGTTAGTGAGAGTTGGAGGTAGTCTCGAAGACATCTATCGACGTCGTCTGCAACTGCAATGCAAAGCAAACGGAGAAGCAACGCTCACACAAAATAGGTTTACTCCCCCCCCCCCCCCCCCCCCCACAAACGAGCAAGTCTAAGGATGGCCAATACTACTGAACGAACACACACACCGGCGGACATCTATACCAGAAAAACAGCACGCCGCCCTAAGGTAGGGAATACACTAAATCGGGTAGAAGTTCTGTCGAGCGCATGAACACCCAAGTGGCACTGCCAACCTTCGCGATCAAACTGTCCGTAATGGACAGAACCCATGAAGTTCCCGGGTCCTCTGAAAAGAACCTCAAAGGAACTATACGACTTTAATGCTCTAAACGCGGTCATAAAGAAAGACATCTCTCTCCCACTCTCTCACCTGAAAGGTGTTCAACCAAAACAAAATGCACGCCGCCCGAAGGTAGGGAATACACTAAGTCCAGTATGGAAACCAGTCAGTGATACAGGCAGAAAATAACATACCAATCTTTAGGAGTTATTAAAAGGAGTAACTTAATTTTAATTGTACTCACCCGGCATGATGTGCCGACATCTCAATGGGCGAAGTGGACCCTCCACTTCTTCTTGTTGCTTCATGGGGTGGTGTCTGAGTGCTCTGCTGTCTGTCTGCTGCATGGAAGAGATCGAGTCCTCATCTCTCAAGACGATAAGACGCTGCTATGGCATGGGCGGAAACTGTGCCGAGCGGTTGATTGCGAGCAAGAAACCAAAGGGCTAAGGTTCCCCCGTGTGACCGCTGTTACGGTGGTCTTACCGTGCAAGCACTGCCCCCGGTAGCTGAAACTAAGTTCCCCCCGACACACAATAGCACCCACCCACTCACCGTCCACTCGATTCAGTGCCTCTCCAGCCATGGCGACGCCTCATCTTCTTGGCAGATGACGAGTCGATTTAGCTTCCATGCAGCAGACAGCCAGCAGGCCACTCAGAGACCTGCCTCATCTTCTTGGCAGTTGACGGTCAGTCGATCTCTTCCATGCAGCAGTCCTGTAAGAAAGGATCATAAATAACTTTAGTTCTATACTTGTCCCGAAACATCATAAAACTTGTTGTAGGCTTTCGCGGCCCGAGTCAATATTAACAATTTTTGGCTGCCGGGTGTCGCCGCGTCTGTCGTTTATCCTTACAGATGTTTTTGCCATAGACGAGTCATTCGGAACCAACCAGCGAGTCCTTATTTAAAATGTGTATCGTCATCAAACAAAGCCCTCCCCCCTCCAATACTGGACGTCGTTTATGAGCAGTCACTGATGGTTAATTCAGTCATGCTGGGCAGGCGGGCAATGTGATATTTACCTCTCTCCTGGTGTGGGATGACGTGAAGGCTGGAACTCTGGAACTCGAAGGTCTCGTGTGATGGGGCTGCATTGTCTGGCAGCCCAACCCCGCGTATAGTGACTTGCTGTAACGGGACACTTGAGTTACAAACATGCTTTGAATATTCAGTGCGAATTAAATATGTCTGAATACTTGAAAGTAGTAGTATTCAAAATCGTAACAATGTCTAGTATGGCGTATGATGCATGAAATGAAGTGGGAGGTTGCCATGGACAAGATGCCCAACTTTGCCCAAACACACAATTGGTGGCATGGTAACTTATGTGTGTCACAAGTAGCAATATAAAATGTGCACTATAAACGTAGTATTGCTATTAATTGTAATTCTTTTGTCAATAGTGGTACTAGTAGGCACTATATAAAATACACAAATCTTCTTCTAGAAATCCCAGGAACATACAATTATCTATTTTCTAAAGTATATCATTTAATTTATAAATAATTTATAAAAAACGTAGTATTGCTCTTAATTGTGATTCTTTTGTCAATACTGGTACCAGTACGCACTATATAAAATACACAAATCTTCTTCTAGAAACCCCAGGAACATATAATTATCTATTTTCTAAAGTAAATCACTTAATTTATAAATAATTGCAGAGTTACACAATATGCATTTTGTCGTTCCAGCTGAAATCAATTGTATGTGACGTCATTACTTGAAAACATAGACACCTGCCTGGAAACAAACTTACTGGTATTCATTGTTGTCAAAACTCTTTATTTTCTGAATTTCTAACTAAATGTGTTGTACTTGTATTTTATTTATTTATTTATTTATTTATTAGCAACACAAATACAGCCATAGACCAGTTTACATTGTGTGTATCTAACTAAATTTAAACAAGTATCAAAATTCTAAATTAATAACCACTAATTAGATAATTGATTCACTAACTAATTAGGTAACTAATATTTGCTATCAATCTAAAGTAAGAAATAACTAATTCTAAATAGGCACAGAGAACAAATAATGAGAAAAAATAGAGAAAAAAAGGTGTGTTAAAAGAATTAGATGCAGCAGTAGGACAGTATCAATGCGTTAATGCGTTAATAATGAATTGTTACACGTATTATTGTTGATATTTGAAACTAATGTATTTTGGATAATATGTTGTTATAAGTGAAATAATGATAATCGAACATTTGTTTATTTTATTTGTATGAGATTGTTTGTGACAGTCATTTGAACTCTGTACCTCTACCGTATCCCCCATTACCCCTACCTCCCCCCTACTGTCGAGTTAAGAGAGGAGAGGTACTGGGGACCGAGAGCTCGCCTCGCATAGTGAACAGTTACTAAGTAGTAGCGGCGTAGGTCTGATATGAAAGCAGGCCTAGCTTTACAGCGTACCGGCATAAGTTCGTAGACAAATTGTTTCGAAACACTAATCGCGACGACTTATTGCGTAGACTGGAGAAGAACTGTTAAGTGCGTGTTTTTGCATTGTTCTTGTCAGTGTGTGATTTCATCAGATCAGTCGGTTATTTGTAACACAATGTAATAGTGTAATCAGTGTGATCAGGGTAATATAAGTGGAATAGTATGATCAGTGTAATCTAAGTGTAACAGTGTGATCAGTGTAATCTAAGTGTAATAGTGTGATCAGTGTAATCTAAGTGTGACACCCCCCCCCCCCCCCTCTCGAAGACATCGTTACGCGTACCCCACTGGAACCATTGTTGACGCGTTGCAGGACCCGGTGGATGAGTACAAACACAAACCATTGATGTATTTATGATAATATTTGACTTTAGCTGACTCTTGTTTTTACTCCCTTCTTCAAAAACACTTCCACGAATTTTATTTCCACAAAACGTTTAACGGTCTTTACAATGAATTACAGTGTTGAAACATCATTAAAATGATTACGAAATTAATATACTTGCTATTAAAACTTTGATTAACAACGCATATTTGGTTTTGAAAAAGGGAGTAAATACAATTATCAGCTGTGTCAAGTATTACCGTATTTATTTGTTTCTATATTGAACTCCGGCCAGAAAGTGAACAGGCACGAATATTGCCGCTAATTTTTACAGGCAAGTTATTCAGTTATTAAAGAACATTATATTTATACGATCAGACTAAAGAACTATACACAGAATAGAAACAACCACAATAAATTTAATAGTCTTTAAACTAGAAACTTAATTGGGTATTTGTAATGATGACATTGTTGAATAGTTGGTACATTATTGATCTGTGTATCATACGCTGGACTCGCTCGCTACGACATAACGAGTTATGTTGACGGTCGGTGAGTAATCGGACAGTGATAACTGTATGCATGTCTGAGAACGCAGACTATTGTTTTGATTTATAAAGTTTGTTGACCTAGTGACGTCGCAAGCCAGCAAAACAGCTGATCTACCTGGTGGCGGACATTAATTGTTTTGTTTTAGTTAATTTATAGTATATCGTGCGGTAGCGGTATACTTATACATAAAGTGCACAATACAATAATTCTTAGTTTTCGTTGTTATGGTCGTGAATGAACAAAATATAAACCTTGTATTTATAGTGGTAGTTCTAGCTACCGATATGAAATTGTTAGTGATTGTTAGGTTTGCCTATAACGGATATAGAACCGGCGACCTGGCGGTGATATTTTATCAACAATATATCATCTTTATACCAGACGATTCTGTGATTTTCTATTAGAATTAAGAATCAGTGGTTCTTTAAAATATGTTTGGTTTCTTTGGAAATAAGTTTTCTCAAATTGACAAAACATGAACCGATTATTAACGATGTATAGAGGTAGATAATACTTTATCTGAACGAGCCAGTGCCCGGACACAATAATCAAAATGGCGGCTCATTACACACAAAAACTCGCAATTAAATGTTAACATTTTCTATACATCTTATAAGTTTTGTGTACGGAAATAAACTATAATGGACAGTAGCTGATTACCAGTTTAAAATTAAACTCTGTATTAACACAATTTAAGGCTCGTGTAGAAAGTTGATCTTACCATTAAAAAACGGAAATGGCGGCTCGTAATAACGCAAAATAGGAAAGATCTCATCGTCAAGAAATGTATCATCTATTTCATAAAGAGTTTTTTAGAAGTCTTTTAAAAGTATTTTTCTTTAAACAACTTATGAACTGATGATTAGCATCTAGCGTCTATTAACATTAAACACTCTGCCCTACGCAAAACCTCATTTCCATGGTTGAGCCTACCCTACCATGTTTCGCGAAAAACCGAACAAAGAATCTGGCAGTTTAATTAAAATATCTCCTATTAGGAGGGATAGGAGGGGTATCTCCTATCCCCACACTAGCGAGTGTGATTGATGCATCTTGTCCAGAGATAGGCAACTATAAATCATTTATGTTCATGTATAGGCCTACATCACACACAATTATGTGGACTTACCGTCATTGAGTGTTTGACGCCTCCAAGTCGCCACTGCGATTATTTTGAAACAGCTTTTCGTCACTTTCAAGTAGAACTTTTTTATGAATCAGAAATTATGGTTAACTGTTCATTATACGATTCTTAACTATTGTTGCACCAAACAAATTCATCACAAATATACTTGAAATACGTTGTGCAATGTATACACATCCTTCCAGAATGAGAAGCAAGGAGACAATATGGCGCTCAGCTAAAAAAATCCGAACAATTGCGCGGGAGTTGTTCTGATTGGTGTAATCACACCACGTGATCTGCAACGGTCTTTTTAGATGGCGTCAATGCTACCGCAATGCGAGAGTGGGAGTGAGCGGGGTTTTCACCAGGGTGTGTTGAGAAGGCGGTGTCTTGATTAATAAAGGGAGAACTTCTTTATCGACTAACAAGTAGGGCCTATACCAACTACATGATTATAGAATATTTTTTTAACCTTGACAGGTTTACTAGGGCTGTGTCTCAAATCGATGTTTTTCGCTAGTCGACTAGCGTAGCCGACTAACCTAACAATTATTAAGAAACAATTAATTATAACAATTGGTAATTGTTGTTTTAGTTGGCGAGGTAGGCGAAGCAGGCCAAAATAGAGATTTGAGATACGCCCTAACTACATGAATATAGAAACATTTTTAAACTTCACAAGTATACGACAGTTCTATTTTTAGATTTTAGCCGTTTATTTCTATTTGTTAAGTATTATATTTTACATCTTGTATTTCGTAAGCAATGCTATTAATTGAAATATACAGATGAAAAACATTAATGACTTTCATACCCGAGCCAGGGTTCGTGCTGGAGCGGAGGAATTAACGCCTAATCTACCACGGCCACTAAGCTAGCTGAACTGTTTTAATTGTGGAATATTAGTAAATCACAAAGTATCGCATTTTTTTACCAACAGGGAAGACTAAAGTTTTGATAGTCTTGGTGACATGTGCGAAATAATGATCAGTGTCGTGTACGCAGGCTACAATAATAATGTGACCTAACGTCGCCCATTGCGTTCAGTTTCTGGTTTTATTTCCAAACAGTTTGGCAATTATTTCTAAAATCTCCTCTCTTTTTTGGAACCCTCTGCTTGGCGTGTGTTTATAAATAGTAAACACCTTTGTAACAATCGAAAAGTCAGCGATGACATAATAAAATGCTCGTACAAAGTCTCGTGCAAACACAACTTAACCTACTTTGCCTTGGATACGAGTTTTCAGGTGACATTTGGGGGGGGGGGGGGGGTTGCCAAGTCAATGACACTAGTGTATGTAAAGAGTGTAGGATAACAATATTCTGGTTTAGTAGTATTGACGTTTTGAATGCAAAGTTAGTGAAAACACTGCACAGTGCACACCGAACTATATTATATAATAATATAATTTTGCGTACCAATGCTGCCCAGGGATTCATTGCTCTTTAGATGCTAAAAAGGTATTGTTGTGTTTTATTTTAGTGTTTGACTCGTTTTTAATATCTGAGGGCTGTTGTTAATTGTTATGTCTCAAATCATTTCGCGTTGGGACTGAGGAAAACCTCGGAAATACGTTCAATCAGGTATGCGCTGTTTGTACACATCACACACAGAAGCACAGGAGCACTTTACGTACAACAACGAACCAAGAACCTAACATTTCAATGTTGAATATCTCATAGCAAGTTATTGATGCCAGGGCCTATATTAGTGGGATATTCTGGCTTGTTTGAGGTGTTCTACAACTTTTTAGAATTTAGTGAATTGGGTGTTTGTGCGACTAATTTGTCTTTGTCTCTCTCATTATTTTACTGTCTAAGATTGGTTGAGAAGCAAGGAGGCAGCAGTGAACGGTGGCTTGTTTTGGGCTTGGACAAGATCTTTTTAAAAATGTATCATGGATTTCTTGCCTGGTTCCTTTAAATTATTCCTTTAAAAAAGTTGACCCCCCCCCCCCCCTGCCCCCCGAGCCAAACGACCAGTGTTGTTATTCCGTCTGCCTGCCTATCAGCCACCCACCTCTTATACCTTCCAATATTCCCGCTTACTTTGAAATCGGGTAGGGGGTTTGGTCACTTTACACCTCCATTTACACTTGTCAATGTTATGACGTGATGTGTCTTATATTTGTTCTATGGGTTGTTCTGAAAATGTCTTAATATAGGCCCTGATTGATGCATTTTGCATTCTATAAATTCCAAAGTATATGCTGGACTTACCGTCATTGACTGCTTGACGCCGCCTACTTCTACGTCACTGTGATTATTGTGTAGCAGGATTTTCGTCACTTGAAAGTAGAACTCCTTTCATGAATCAGAAATAATGGTTTTCTCTCCATAACATAGTGCCATAATTATTGTTGCACCAGTAATAATCAAATCAATCACTAATTAACTTGTGGTTAAACAGACGTTGTGCAATGTACGTCCTTCCAGCTAAAACAAGCAGACAATATGGCGCCCAGATCTTACCGGAAACCTTGTTGCACCTCGAACAATTTCCTTTCGAGTTTTTTACAGGCCTCTGATTGGTCTGATGTTGGTTTGGAAACCCCGTAGCAAGTTTTTTGGAGACCTCTGATTGGTCGGATGTGGGTGGCGCGGGAAACAACTACCCCACGTGATCTGTAGCAGTCTGTTTAGATGACGTCAATGCTCTGTACCCTCTAGTAAAAGACTCTACCTAATGAGAACTTGTAAATACTAGTTAAGACAAAAACTATTGCTATTTGTTGTTTAATAATAGTATTATATAATTATATCGCACTGAATAAATAATACTATATACTACTGCATCATATTTTTAGTTTAGGAAAATCTAATTTATTTTTGACTTTATGACAATAGTGTGTCAAATGACTAACCACTACATCCGTCCTTGCCATTGTAACGCATTGCAGCCACACTTAGAAATCAAAATAAAACTACAAACTCGTCTGAGATAGAAAACATTCTGTTTTTATGTTTGGATATAATTGTCTTATTTTATTATTATTGACAAATAATTAATTTATTATTGCTTCGACCTTCAGTAAGAAAACGTATTGGCGTTATGTATGTGTGTATGTGTTGCGACAACACATTACAACAGTAAAATGAGTTAATTTCAAAAAAGGATTCATTTATTGGAACAGAGAAGAGTTCACAAGAGAGAACATTACATTTTCTGTAGAATGACATAATTTGGTTTACTTTTGACAATTTTGAAAGTGTTTTAAAACAATTTAACTGATAGAAATCGGGGATTCCGCAGGCTAGGTCGACATACATACACGTCGTCTTACCATAATATAGTATAATTACTATACAGTATAACTAATAGTAACTACGTTACTGGACCTAGGGTTGCCATAAGTTGTGGTGGTAAAAAAAAGGACATTTTAATAAAGAGTGGTATACTCAGGGATTCATGCATACAGTGGGTCAGGGAGAGGTGAAACCCATAATAGTTGTAAAGGCTGATGTTGATAAGCTTGTAGTGAGCTCGTGAGAGAAATGTGTTTTCGTAGCCTGAGGTGATCGCAGCTCGCAGTGAAACCCATAATAGGTGTAAAGGCTGATGTTGATAAGCTTGTAGTGGGCTAGTGAGAGAAATGTGTTTTCGTAGCCTGAGGTGATCGCAGCTCGCAGTGAAACCCATAATAGGTGTAAAGCCTGGTGTAGATAAGGTTGATCCTACAATCCGTTATCTGTGCTTCTATATACATGTTTTAAAATTATAAGAACCGTTTTTGTAGGTAGGCCTAGTGGGGAGGGGGGGTTAAGCCCCAAAATTCCCTTCAGTATGCCACAGAAATAATGATACCATTTATACTTAAAGCAGTGTTGTAAGGGACCTGAGGCCTAAATGCGACTTATCAAATGGTGAACATGACACCTGCATTTTTGAAAAAGACGCGATCCGGCCGAAGTGAAACCAAAAACCCGGACATTTCATGCTTTTATTAAAAAGCCGCCCGGACGCATGAAGAGCATACGAAAAAGAGGACATGTCCGGGTTTAACCGGACAAATGGTAACCCTAACTGGACCTGAATCAGCTAATAAATCAACGTACCAATGAAATAGCCACGGAAGAAGGCGGTGGGCAGCCATTTTAGCCCTTAAATTTTGGATTTTGACATTGTTTACATTGTTGTTGTGACTGTTTTTGTTGTCTTATTACTTAGCGATCGATAGGGGTTAAAATGCCCGACAATATCAAAAACCGGAAAAGAGAATCGCAGACGCGTATTCCAACCATGTTGCACATCCACTTACCTCGAGTAGATTGCGTTAAACTTGCGCTCAAAGTTCACATGTTGTTAATGCTCGGAGCCTTCTATAAGTAACGATGTGCAGTTATGCCAGACAGTAAGCATTTATTATTATTTACAATACAATGGATGCCACCTGTTGGTAGACTTTGTAGTTAGTTAGCCTCGTTAAAACTGACAAGTATTGTGTTTGTAAATCATCATTATATCAACAGGAGTAGGGAAGACTTGAAACTCATCGTGTACTTGTACACAAAGAAATGCAGTAAGCTCATGGTGTTACTTGTTAGATTCTCTCTTCAGTGCCAACTTTTTTACTTTTGGTTTGATGGATGGAAGATAAAATTATAAAATTATTTCTTCAGTCTTGTCGTCGCCAGTACAATCTCATATGGTTTTCTGTCAAACCCTAGCTATAACTGACCTTGTACAAACAAAAGCATTCGTCTGCGTATCGTACAGAAAAGTATTAACCCTTTCGTTACGAACGTAGCCGTATTATGGCAACACACAATTGGAATTTTTCCCCAGCTTTCAATCAAATCAAACACACCTCATTGACTTTCTCACTGAATTTTTTAAATAGGATTCAAAGTATTCCCTTCTGAGCATTTTCCCCATTTCTTTACTGGTATGACTTTTGAAAGTAATTAATTGTGTAAGTAATTGTGTAAGAAGTAGACAAAAAAAGGATAGGCCTATTTCAAATGTCCCGGAAATTTGATAAATTAATAATACGTTCGGAGTTGAAAATATAAATAATTGCAAATAAACACGATAGTGTTTCAGAAAGTATAATCTTTAACTAGCCTACAAAAGAAAAATTTCACTTGATATTTTTGAAAATACTCAAAATTCAAAAATTTCAGAAATTTCTTAAAAATTAAGATTTTTTGCTTATTTTGAAAAATGTTTTTTTTGTGAACTTAAAAGGGTAAAACTGATTGTTTGACTGTTCCAGGCGTCTGAAGGCCGAGCTGCAGGTTCTGCGACGCAAGGGTGCGCTGCGATGCCAGGACTATGACGAGGGGTCGGGGGCGGAGGGGCGATCCTGTGCCCGTTGTCGCGCCGAACTGGGGCGCATCATCAACCGTGGTGCATACTGCCGCGCCTGTCGACTGCGTGTCTGCAAGGCATGTCGCGAATACAGTCTCCGTACCACAGACTGGGTGTGCTCCGTCTGTCACAAGCACATGTAAGTTGCCGTCACTGTCACAGATTAAGGACTGCCACTGTATATAGGACTGTCGACATGTCTCGGCCCGGAGAAGAATAGGCCCAGAGTGACTCTGCTAGTCGTAAGAGGCGACGAAAGCAGACACTGTCCCAATTTCCCCCCACTGTCCCACAACATTTCTCCTTCCACTTGGCCCTGCCCTCCCTTGCTGGACTCCCCCCCGCGATGCGCGATATCTGATTCGGACATGCGGTGTTTTTTCATCAGCATCTTCATCTGCATATATATCACCCAATAATCGTCTCGATTAGCCGAAGTTGCACAAAAATGGGCCGTCAACGCCAAATATTATCATCAACTCTCCCTGTCACTGTATACACGGGTACTCTCTGGATTAGCCTATGTAAGTCAAGGGTAGTAAAAGATGTCTCCCTTATCAACACCTCTTCGGGTTAGTTCGTGAGTTCCTCTTCCGATAGTCCTTACTTGACCGTACCACGTTACACCACATTATTACATCGCGTTCCTATAGAACTTGATAGCTAACAATGGGAAGCGGGTTGCCTATATGGCGCAGCCCTTGCGTGTTTCGAACTATATAAGAGCACCAAGTACCTACTACTCTACACTGGCCATCCTGTCCTGTCATGGGACAGGAAAATAACAATAAAATTAAATTGAAGTACCTACTTAAAAAGTGTCAATATAGGCAATACGATAACCAATAACCACAGCAGACGAATTGAATCTCAAACCAAAGTGCGGCTTTAAAACTTAGACTTAGTTTTCGTCTCATTTTCCATACACGGAAAAATTCAAACTTTGCAAATTTTAAAAACTCACGCCCGATGCGGGAATCAACCCTGTCGTTATTATTATTATCTGTCCAGTCGCTTATGTACGCCGCTGTGTCCTGTATTATATAGCGCACGTATGGTGGGCGGATTAGTTGTTCCTAACACTCAAGTCGCCCATTCATTTTGTTGCCGTCCAAGTTGAACTGGAACATACATGCGGTTTCGAAGTTATTGCCAATAACCATTTTGTTATGACTGTTTTGTTTTGTGTGTAGAGTGTATCATTTGAAATGCGCGCACGCCCCCACAGGTCAAAAGCCAATTGGAAATGATCCAAATTCTGCGCTGTACAACTGTTGTTAAATGTGTTCCAAGTAAGTTGAAAACAGTTTCGCTCTCTCACGGAGAACTTCACTAGGTTTTCATGAGAGGGGTTGGGCTAACATTTCGAATGATCACTTGCACTCTGATTCAAAACGCGTTTCGTTCAAGTTTTAAATAAATATAAGGTGTTGCGCATGCCGGGTATTTCAAAAACCACAGAACATTTTCATTTTTTAATTATAGCTAACTCAAGATTGAAACACGAAATTGAAAATCTGAGAAAATCCCTACAGACTGAATGATAAATCTATTTAACTTATAATCAGTATGACTGTGATACCTATTTTCTTAAATTACAAGGGAAATAAGTATCACAGTCATACATTATAAAGCTAGATACATTTATCATTCAGTCTGTAGGGCTTACAAAACCACAGCGCTATGACTTCTCAGATTTTCGATTTTATGTTTAAATCTTGAGATACAATTAAAAAATGAAAATTGTCTGCGGTTTTTGACGTAGGGAATACAATACAACAATGTTGTATTGTATCCTGCGTTCTTAAAATCGAAAGAATCCGGGCGATCAGTCTTCCGCTTACAAGTAGTAGTAGAGTGAAGAGTGTAGAGTAAAGAGTATAGAGTATAGAGTATAGAGTATAGAGTGTAGAGTGTAGAGTGTAGAGTGTAGAGTATAGAGTATAGCGTATAGAGTATAGAGTATAGAGTATATAGAGTATAGAGTATAGAGTATAGAGTATAGAGTGTAGTGTGTAGAGTGTAGAGTGTAGAGTGTAGAGTGTAGAGTATAGAGTATAGAGTATAGAGTGTAGAGTATAGAGTATAGAGTATAGAATAGAGTGTAGAGTGTAGAGTATAGAGTGTAGAGTATAGCGTATAGAGTATAGAGTATAGAGTATAGAATAGAGTGTAGAGTGTAGAGTATAGAGTGTAGAGTGTATTGTAGTAGAGTGCGCAAGCCTCATTAGTTGTAACTGACTTGTGAGGGGTCACGTAAGTAGTAAACACACTTATGGTAGCACTCGTTAATAAAACGTATATTTACTAGTGACCCGCTTAGTATACCATCTAACAAGTAAAGACCAGACCTGCATATGGGCGTTATTCATAGTGGTCGATCCCATTGGAATACCACAGTTTCTCGCATTATTGTCGATATACGTGGGTAAAGTCGCTTCACAGCAACTTTGGTGCTCGGGACGTCACAGATGGGCGTGTCGGTCGGAGCCAATCAGCGGGCGGCTTTTACCAATACTCACATTCGGTTGGCCAAGCCTCACTCATCTGTGACGTCACAAGCACCACAGTTGCTGTGGAGCGACTTTATACAAAGAGTCGTCTATAAGTACGGTACGGGTACGTATTCATTCTAAAGTCAAGCTATTTTGGATATTTTGTTACCATTTAATATCTAAAATTTCCTATCTCATGCACATAAGCAGTACTTCCAGAGTCCGAAAACATCCCACTAAACTGCTGAACATCCTGCAGTAGGGGACAACTTGTGGTGACGAAGAGCCCCCCCCCCCCCCCCCTCCCGCGTTCCCCCAAAAATAGCTGAAACCTCCTTTGTAAATCAGTTTTAATAACTGCAGAGGATAGACATTAAATAAATAATAAATAAATAAAACTGCAACACACATTGTGTTGACGCCCCCCCCCCCCCCCCCAACGCGACACATTATACGAGCCCACCGCCCCCCACCCACCCCCCTTATTGTCCACACTGATTGCAACAGTCAGAAGAGCCGGCCGGATTCTGTCAATACGTATAACATTATTCTCTATTCGAAATCACACCCGACAGCCAGTCGACGAGTCTGGTTCGAGGTTTTAATTTCAATCCCCAGGAGACGAACGCACCACGCTCGCTGCTATCGAGGCTGTATGCTCACTTGTTGCCTGGTTACCGTGCTACTCTCTGTCTCTCTCTCTCCCTAGCAACCGGTGCACGCGCACACTTGTTTGCAAGCAGCACAAACTTGGAGAGCAAGTCCGGGAATCGATTCCGGGAATTTGATGGGATTTGAAGGTCATTGCGGACAACGTGACGTCATGATTGAAGGAGATGGTTGGTTGACGTACGACGTGCTTGCGTGCTTGATGGCGGCGCGTCGTTGACGTGCGACGTACGTGCGTGATTGCGACGCGTCGTTGACGTGCGACGTACGTGCGTGCGTGATGGCGACGCGTCGTTGACGTGCGACGTACGTGCGCGATTGCGACGCGTCGTTGACGTGCGACGTACGTGCGTGATTGTGACGCTTCGTTGACGTGCGACGTACGTGCTTGATTGCGGCGCGTCGTTGACGTACGACGTACGTGCGTGATTGCGGCGCGTCGTTGACGTGCGACGTACGTGGGTGATTGCGACGTGCGTTGACGTGCGACGTACGTGGGTGATTGTGACGTGTGTTGACGTGCGACGTACGTGCGTGATGGCGGCGCGTCGTTTTGCGTCCATGCCAATCGTACTGATTTAATCAGGATACTTCTGATTTTGAGAACTTTGTCCCGACACCGGAATTATCTTAATTAATCAGGACACCGTAATTGTTGCAAATGTCACATTTTCACCTCATAGTTTAATATCAAAGCAAAAATCAAACTAGTTTATTTTAACTACTGGAAGATTTTGAAATTTGATTGTATAGCCCAATTCAAATAAAGATTTTCCTGAATTGGGTTTTAATACAAATTATCTTAAAAATAGTAAAAAAAAAAAAACTACTTGCGGATGGATGAGAAAAAATTGAGAATTTGATTATTTGTTATTTAATGACGTACTCGACAAATGAGTGACAACAGGGAGCGTTTGGAGGAACGGGATAAGTAGAACGTAAAGGGAAAGGGGAGGACGTGGACTGCCTTTCGTCTGACTTCTCCACCTCGACCTGTCCAGCTAGGGACGATGGATCATTGATATTGAGACCAAAGAAGCAACCATAAAAAAGCCGAAGGTTTGGCTGTTCCATTGCCAAACTGTGAGAGGACAATCCTCAAGTAACCAACATCGATATCCGTGTAACCAACCAGTGGTTGGTCCCACTCTCGTCAGACTCTTGCACTGTAGGCCTACTACATGTCACTGATAAACAGGTTTCACTTAAAATATTCAAGTTTAAAGACCTCTTGTAAAAATATACCTGGCAAATAAAATAAAACAACATATTGTATTTCCCCGGTTTCATTTGCAGACCTTTTTTTGTTGTTGCTCACTATATTCTAATTTACTGTTACTTAGTTGTTTGTATCTCTGATTGTGGTATGTTAGTTGCACTACAGTGTATTCCACGTAGAGATTGCAGTAGGTAGTTGCATTTTTCCACCACTATCTACCCCCACCCACCCCTTGTGGCGAGTGCAAAAGTTAGTATGTGAAATATACCAGTCAAGATGTCCCTTATAGGCTTCTTGCAAGCTTAGAAGAATAGAATAGAATAGTTTTTATTTTTCTTCTTCTTCATAGTACAGCTTTACAACAATGAAACAAATGAAATGAATCGATGGACAAACAACAAGCTGTCAAACAATAAAATGTTCTGATTTTGAAAACAAATCTGCAAAACAAACAAGAAACATACAAAACTTTCACAACTTGGTTGCCCATCATTAATGCGTTTTAACTGGTGAGCAGTTACTATCACCATACCTCGTTTTCTTCATAATGTTGCAATTTTATTATTTTGACAGCTCGTTGTTTGTCCATCAGTTTGATTCATTTGTTACATTGTTGTAGTTCGGCTGTGACATCAGTTGCAAGTTCCCTATAGTCTTTTGTACTCGCCGCAAGGGATGGGTGGGGGTATACAGGGGCAGAGAAATCCAACTACCTACTGCAATCCCTACATGCAGTACACTATAGGTTGGCTTCGAGTGTAATAATATCACTTATGGAGTTTTCCAACGGTTTGCACTCAGTGCGCACCGGTGCGTCGATTGTATTGTTGTGTAGTGTTGTTCTGTTGTTAAAGGCGCACTCAGTGCGGTCCAGTGCAGCTATTGGAAAACTAGATGTACGTGTTTCGTAGCTTGCTTGTTCTTCTCAGACAATGCATGTTCATTGAGCTCCTGTTCATGGCATTCAACATGCTGTCTAGTGTTTATCGATGCTATTTTGTTGTCTGCTATGCCCTTTAAAAGTTTTAAAGCTGAAGGGGTGTAAAACTACACAAATTTAACGTTGTTTTATTGATACATTGAGAACGCTTCAAGATAATGAAATAGAGATTCTAAACTAAGATTTGGTTTTGAAGCAGCTCTACACAACGAATTTCAAAACTGTCAAAAAATTGAAATGGTTGCTATTGTTATTTTCTGCTAATGACTTAATAATGTAAGCTATAATTAATGAATTCCAGATACAACAATATTAACAATTGTAGCATTATATTGGAATTGTTAAATTCAATAAAGTAGCGATTGGAATTCATAGTCGGCCCCTTCACCTAGGGGCACCCACTGTTGCTATGGATTTGTTTCGTTGATGGGAAATAATATGCAAACAACAGCTGTTACCTTGGTAACAATGGGCACCCCTAGATGTAGGGGCCGACTATGAATTCCAACCTCGTCCCCTACCCCTAGGGGCGCCCGTTGTTGCTATGCACTTGTTTTCTATATGTGAAATGTCTTGTATGAAACGGTTACCTTACAACAACGGGTGCCCCTAGGAGTAGGAAACGACCACGAACTTGGAAACTATTTTTCCAATACCTTGATGCATTCTCAAGATATCCATTAATTTGCCTGATTGATTAGGTTGGAATTCATAGTCGGCCCCTAAAACCTAGGGGCGCCCATTGTTACCAAGGTAACAGTTGTCTGCATGTTATTTCCCATCAACGAAACAAATCCATGGCAACAATGGGTGCCCCTCTATGTGTAGGGGCCGACTATGATGTTTTTTGCGAGGCATCCTTTGTATCTGTTTTTGGATAACTAAAAACATACTATAGGCAACCCAAGACTACCTTACATATGCTTTCGTCACAGGCGAGGTATTCGTAGCTATAATCAGCGATCGGTATTTGCGCGCTATTGTCTCGGGCGGTCCGCTGGCTGGCTAGGAATACCCCGGATGTGACGAAAGCCTGTGTAAGGTTGTCTTGGGTTGCCTATAGTAATATTCCCGGAGCTAATGTTGTTGTTGTTGCCTCTACAGGGAGATCCAGGCAGCGACCGGAGAGTGGATGAACGAGTACGTGCGCAGGCCCAGTCGTCGTCGCGATAACCGGGTGTACGTTCCTCCCGCTGACGTCATCAAGCGCAGCATTCGTCGCTCCTGGACTATATCTAGTGAGTCTTACTATAGCACTACAATACGTGACTTCACAACGGCCATAACGTACAGTGTGTTGTTACATTCTAACTACACACACATTCTACACATAAACACATTCTAATATACATTTTAATATACATTATTATTATTATTATTATTATTATTATTATTATTATTATTAATATTATTATTATTATTAATAGTCTATTCTTGTCATCACACACAAAAAAAAGTTTTGACAAGAAACGGCGTCGACGCTAGCAAACATTATGCTAAAACACTTAAAATCCTAAGAAATCTTGTGCCGCGAAGAGCCTTCTAAACACTAAATACTACGCTAACGTTTTAATTAAACTAAACTAAACTAAAACTAAAACTAAACTAAACTAACACTAACACGTCACAGGTTTAAAAGTCTGCCACATGTGCTTCTTGCACATGGAAGGGAAATGGCTTACTTACTAATATAACGAAGACGAATAGGATTATCACGCACGATTAGGCCTCAAGTCGCGTCGCGTTAACTTGCAAGGTGTTGTCGTCACGGATTACATGTAATAGTGAAGTGACGCGTGTGACAATTCTACCAACCTAAATCTAGTTGCATCCCGTTTTCCTGCCTCAGGTATTGTAGTGATAATATCGCCCGCCTGTTGTCAGAAGTGGTGGGATTGCATTCCATTCACGGTTGGTACAGTCAATACAGTGGACAATAACAATGCAGCTATCGGGCAATCTCGAGTTGAATACCGTTGAAATAGACCGTGTGGAGCGACCGTCTCTTCTCAGAATTTTTCGGGACACCTTGCTTCTTACAGCGTCGCCAGTATATTACTATTTATTGGTTAACGACGTACTCGACAGCTAGGTCATATGACATCGGGGGCTGTTTGGAGGAAAGGGACTAGTAGGACGTAATGGGGAGGAAAAGGGAAAGGGGAAGATGTGGACTGTTTTTCGTCTGACTCCTTTATCTCGATCCTGTCCGGCTAGGGTGCCATTTTGATACCTAGTGCATTCGGTAGAAAAATATGATTATTGCAGATGAATTGAATGTCAAAATCACTGCATATTATGCTTTCACAGGCGAGGTATACTCTTAGCCAATCAGTGATCGTTATCTGCGCGCGCTTGTCTCGGACGGTTCGCTGGTTGGCTACGAGTGCCTCGCCTGTGACGAAAACATATAATGTGTAAGGTTGTCTTGGGTATAGTAAAAACCACATCTACAAAGATTAGCATGGATAAATTGTGTTTAATGTGTCTGTATGGTTGTTATAATGTATTGTTATTGTAAGTTGTATCAAGCCTCTTCTAGAGTTGTAAATATTTTTTTCGTGCGTCGTTCGTTTTCGGCCATCAAAGTTGCGATGTTTTATGACCGACCGTTTTCATTATCCTCTCGGATGAAGCGATGGTATTAGTCCAATAAAAACACTTGTTGTTGTAATGTGCACCTATATGTTCATTGAGGTGAACACACCCCGCTCGTGTTTAGGGTGTGTGACGTCATTGTTGGGTTTGGGGGTGTTTCTGCCGAGCGCGTCGACCAAACGCCGCCGCCAAAGCGTTTCGCATCCTCTGCCGGAAGCCCTTCTTCTTCTTCTTCTTCTCGTCGAGGGCGGCGGCGGCGGCGGCCGTCTTGGGGGGCGGCGTGGCCGACGGCGACGCGTGCGAACCGTGGGCGGCCACGTCCCCCGCCGCCTCCCGGTCCCTGGAGGCGGCGAGGCGACGCGCCATGTCCACGGCGTCGTCCACCAGTCGCCCCACCATGAGGACGGCCTCCGACGCAAAGTCGTCGTCGTTGGCCGACTCGCGCGACTCGTGACGCGTCACCGCCGCGTCGGCCAGCTCCCTGACGATGCGCGACGCCTCCTCGGCGATGTTCAGCTCGCAGCCGTACATCGTCAGCAGCGACTCCGCGTCGTCGTCGTCTTGTATCGCCTGTTCGGTTGGTATTGGCTGTTTGGCTGATTTGTCCTGTTCCATCGTTACCACTTGTTCAATCGGTACCACTAGCTCAATCAGTACCATTTGTTCAATTATTGGTATCGCCTGTTTGGTTGGTGGTATTGCTTCTTCAGTTGGTATCGCCTGTTTGGTTGGTGGTATTGCTTCTTCAGTTGGTATCGCCTGTTCGTTTAATTTCTCCTGTTCAGCTGATATTGCTTGTTGAATTGGTTTCTCATGTTCCGCTGATTTGTCCTGTTCCGTTGATTTCTCTAATTCTTCTGTTGTTTTCTTCTGTTCTACTGTTTTCTCCTCCACTTCTGTTGTCTTCTCCTGTTCTTCTGATTTCTCAATCTCGGTTGTTTTCTCCTCTACTTCTGCTGATTTCTCCTCTACTTGTGCTGTTTTCTCATGTTCTTCCGATTTCTCCATTTCAGCTGATTTCTCTACTTCTGTTGATTTTTCCTGTTTTTCTGGTTTCTTAATCTCTGCTGATTTCTCTTCTATTTCTGCTGTTTTCTCATGTTCTTCTGGTTTCTCCACCTCAGCTGATTTATTTTCTATTCCAGCTGATTTCTCCATTTCAGCTGATTTCTTCTCTTCTTCTGCTGATTTCTTCTCTACTTCTGCTGATTTCTTCTCTACTTCTGCTGATTTCTCTACTTCTGCTAATTTCTCCTCTACTTCTGCTAATTTCTCCTCTACTTCTGCTAATTTCTCCTCTACTTCAGCTGATTTCTCCATCTCAGCTGATTTCTTCTCTACTTCTGCTGATTTCTTCTCTACTTCTGCTGATTTCTCCTCTACTTCTGCTGATTTCTCCTCTACTTCTGCTAATTTCTCCTCTACTTCTGCTAATTTCTCCTCTACTTCTGCTAATTTCTCCTCTACTTCTGCTGATTTTTCATGTTCTTCTGGTTTATCAATCTCTGCTGATTTCTCCCCTTCTGCTGATTTCTTCTCTACTTCTGCTGATTTCTCCTCTACTTCTCCTGATTTGTTAATCTCTGCTGATTTCTCATGTTCTTCTGTTTTCACAATCTCTGCTGATCTCCCCACTTCTACTGATGTATTCTTCACTTCTACTGATTTCTCCTCCACTTCCGCCGATTTGTTCTGTTCTCCTGGTTTCTCCACATCTATTACTTGGTCCTGATCCGTTGTTTTCTGCCCCTCGTCCGCCTCCAGGTCGCTGTTGCTCCTCCCCGCCTGCAAGACGTCACCGCTCGGCTGTTGTCGGTGTTCGCCGGCGCGTTTCGTGTTCTTCTTCTCCAGGTCGGCAATCATGCGCGCCAGATCCTCCTTGTTAAATCGCATCGCGTTCTGCCTCGACGCCGCGTTCACCGTCGCCCTCTTCCTCCCCTCGGCGCTCGGCCGGTTGGCGTCCACCCCCGCCGACACCTCGAGGTCACCGCCGGGTCGCGGCACCCCCAACCCCCCGTCCACCGACGCCAACATGCGCGTCAACTCGAGCAGACCCCGGCGCACGTCTTGCTCCAGGTAGGCGCCCGTCCTCTGCGACGCCGTCATCACCGGACAGAGCGCCACCGTCGCGGCGTCGTCGCGGCCGCGTCGCTCGGCGGGCGTCGCGCGCTCGTAGATGGTCGTGGCGAGCACGTGTTGCACCTGGGCATGATGACATAGACAGACAATGTTGAAGCTGAGATGAATGGCGGACACATGAAACGGATGACGGAAGAGAGGATGCCCAGGAGAATATAAAAAAAAGATGAAAGGAAGAAGAAGACGGGGAAGACCAAAGAAGAGATGGAAGGGAAAGATTGCTGAAGACCTACAGACGAGAGGAGAGAACTGGGAGCAAGTAGAAGAATTAAGATTGTGGGAAGATATTATATAGGAAGAGGTGGAAAAATTTGGTTGTGAGCAGCAGCAGGACGAAACGGCGAGGGATAATGATGATGATGATTGAAGCTGAGGATACAAGCGGGAAAAAACGAAATTTTTGACAAAAATTAATTTTCTGCTAGTAGGCCTAGAAATAATCAGATTTTTTTTTTTTGTCCTGTGAAGAGTTGGCCTCTTTAACCACAGGCCTAATAATAGTAAAATAAAAATATTTTCGAATACAAAATGTAGGCTTATAGACGGATTCCAGAGCAAACAGTAGGCCTAATTCAAGGTGGAATTATTATGTTAATTAGGCCTCATCCTCAGCTTGGTTGAATAGCTGCAACCTTTTTTTCAAGTTAAACTTTGTAATAAAAATTTTGGTTAGACTACAAGTTACAATATTGTATAATATTTGCTAATTTTTCCCCAAGAAAAAAAAATTTGCGACTGTCTGGGGAAAAAACGGGCAATTGATTGATTTATATTTGGGCTATACGTGTCACATTTTCGCAACCTGGCTAATCGAGACGATGGATGGGGGAAATTATCCTCTTTCTCTTTTCCTCCCCGCTCTCCTATACTTGCCCTTCTCCTCCAAAGATTTCACCGTCAAAAACGGGAAAAACCGGCGGTTTTCACCCATTTTTCCCGTTTTTTTTTTTTCTCCACGCATCAAAGTCGCTACCTGGTCGATGCCGGCAATCAGCTCGTTGAGCTCGTTGGTCAGTAGGTTGGCCTCGTGCTCGAGCAGCTGGTCGACGGTCTCGCCGTACATGAGCGCCAGCTCGGCAACGTTGCGTAGCGTCGCCGCCTCCTCCTCGTCGTCTTCGTCGTCGTCGTCGTCGTCGATGTCGCCGAGTTCGCTGACAACGTCCTCGTTGTCGCCGATCTCCGACGCCGACGGACTCACGTTGATGATCTCGTCGTTGGTCTCGAGCGCGCTCAGCGACTCTGACGACGAGACCTCGCCGCGACTCAGCGCGAACCTCGGGCCGGTCGTCATGTCGACGACGCACATCGTCTCGCCAGCGCGTCGCATCGTCTCGGGGCAGACGCAGACGAGGGCGGGGTCGTCGAGCGCGCCCCCGACCCCTAGCAAGTTGGTCAACTCTTCCACGCACTCCCACGACTCGGCGGCTGGAATAATTGACAACGTTTTGGACAGTGTCAGCAGATTATTTGTTGTCGAACGTCGACGTTACCGACAGCTCGTGATGTCGTCGGGGTGTTTGGAGAAAGGGCAAGTAGGATGTCATGGAGAGGAAAAAGGAAAGGGGAGGATGTGAACTGTATTTCGTCTGGTTCTCTAGGGTGGCCCTACCAGAACGACCTGCCAGGTCGAGCGCACCCCCGCCCCCTAGCAAGTTGGTCAACTCTTCCACGCACTCCCACGACTCGGCGGCTGGAATAATTGACAACGTTGGACAGTGTCAGCAGATTATTTGTTGTCTATATAACGACGACGTTCCCGACAGCTCGTGACGTCGTGGGGGTGTTTGGAGAGAGGGCAAGTAGGACGTAACGGGGAGGAAAGAGGAAAGGGGAGGATGTGAACTGTATTTCGTCTGGTTCTCTAGGGTGGCCCTACCAGAAGCATACGTTTCCACCGGCATAGCATAGCTCTCGGGATCAATAAAGCACACAAACCTGCCCACCAGTCCTGGAATTTCAACAGAAAGCAATTCATTCATTCTGATTATTTGATTGTTTGTTGTTGAACAATGTAGGGCCTACTCGACAGCTTCGATCTTGTTATGACCTCGGAATCAGATCCATTATACATCGCGGGGGTCTTCACAAGAGGAATCCAGCAATGGAGGGCAGGGCCAGTGGGAGGATAAATCTTAAGTGGAACAAGGGGGGGGGGGGGGGCGTCCCCTTTTGTCGTGTTCACCCTGAGCCTATTCTATCCCAGACCCAGAGGGGCCAGAAAGCATTACAGCAAATCTGTTCTAAAACATAACTGTTTTTGCGGTTCCAGAATGTCTTGGACATGAGAGAATGAAGTGAATAGGGATGGAAATTTGTCAAAGAGACGCTACCAAAGAAAAGACTAGCCTATCATAAATTTGTGTTTTTGACATCGGTTTAGTATTACCTTGTATTGTTTACATTCAAATTGTTTTCGTTGGGTGGGCATCTGCAGTAGGATTGGAGAGGGGTAATAGGCCTAATAATTCTTTCAGATCCTATCCTAAATTGAGTGTATATGACCCTCATTCATCTTAGCACCAAGTAGGCCCATCAACAAAACTCAAGTGTTTTCAAACGTCCTATGAGGGAGTGAGAAGGTATGGTTTATTTAGAAAGAATAATTGCTATAGGCCTATGGATGTGTTTTTGTAATTAGACTGTGAAACAGATTTTTTCGGGGGGGGGGGGGGGGGGTGGGGGGGGTGGAGGGCGTCGTTTAGCTGTTGAAACGCTATTATTTTATGGTTTAAATTGCTAGGAAAATAGCGGGTTTTCTCATCCCTAGAATGAATTTCATTCTAGGGATGAAATTTTGAAACTTTGAATACCCCACAAGGTTCCCTGAACATTACCCATCCTTTTAAAGAATTCTGTATATATTAGAGTTGCTGTTTGATTGTTCTGTGGACAAAACAATTGTTTACCTAAAGGATTGATAAAATTGATTTGGCATTCTCGCGAGATTGTAGACCTAAACATCAATCTTGTCAGGAGAGGTGGTTACAGCAAATCATTGTAATAGAGAAACAAAATGAGCACATTGCATATAAGTACCAAGAATAGTCCACTAAATAACACACAACGTTTATTGTATCCGAGGAACAAACAATCTTACGAAGTACTTGGACTGGCTCTTAGTGTGAACTCAGTGCCTGATTTAAGGAAAAAGTGGAACTGCGCAAACAAGTCTTTAGAGGCAAAGCACTGGGGGGCATGGCCCCCCAGGTTAGGCACGCAGTTTTTTTTTTTTTTTTTTTTTTTCAAGAACGTGTTTAAATGGCTTGTGATGGTCTTCAATAGGCGTACATTTTATTAGATTTAGGCCTACTACTAGCGCGATTCACCAAGTGCAGGATAATAGGAGGTAATCCTCAGGAAACATGCAAAGTTAAATAGCCGTTAACAAATTGAAGAAAAAATATACTTGTAGATTTAGTACAGGCCTAAGGCCTATAAGATTAAAAAATAAAATAAAAATGAAGTATATTTTTTATTCTATCAGTTCTTTTAAAGACGAATTCTGCACAGATCACAAATTGCAGCCGCGCAAATGACTTTAGCAACTGCGCAAACAGTGTCCAGCTGCGCACTAAATTAGGCCCTGTGTGAACTTACACGATATGCGGCCCCTCAGAATCAGCGGACCGTCGACATCTTCTGCGATGTCCTCCGCCCGTGTGATCACATCGTTGACGATGCTCTGCGCAATCGTCTCGACAAGTTTATCGTGGTCTAGTAAGTCGCTAATATCCTGGTCTTCGAACGCAACATCTTGTAAGACACTGACTACATCCAGAGGAAGTTCTGAAACTGAGATAACATTCCGTCTAAATCGCATCTAAAGGCGTATTGCTTGAGATCTGGTGGATCGGTAACATCAAAGTGTGTTCGATCGATCGATCGTGGCGGATATGGGCCCATGCGATCTTTCATGGGTGGATTTTTGGCTGGTTAACAACAGGCAACAACGCTAACTTGATTTACCATTTTGGAAGTTGTGCCTATCAAAAGTGCTGCTATCTAGATTGGTCTTTAAATCTGAATATAGTATGTAATGCAAATTGAATTGCCTCTCTTGTTGCCCCTTAAGAGTCGGATATATCAAATAATTGTATGAATCAACACAGAAATAACACGCAATTAATTCGTACGTTGAACATCGACCATATTATAATAATATAATATCTCTTTTTTTAGCGACTCGGCCGTAGTTGTAGGAGATAGGCCTACATACATTGAGTATTATGAATATACTGATATTTAATAATTTTGAAATTGTATTGAAAATAAAGGATAGTTCCCTATTGTGATTCAACAGTGACGGAGACAGAAAGACAGAAACTGGCAGACACTAGACCGCAGTTCTTGTACAGTTTTCTAGTTACCTAGTTTCATATTTTCAAAAATTATGAACTTTTAATGACGCCTTTGAACTAAACTAAGTTTGTTTTGTGATGTACAAGTCCATGAGTTTGACATTAAATGCTTAGTTTTGTTCTTCCACTCAGTGACAGCAGTCTATTAGGGCCTTGTCCAGGCTAGGCCTAGCTACTCTAAAATAGTTACACAAACAATAGGCCTACTATTCTAGCAAAATAGCCTAACCAAGGAAATTACCTGAAGTGGACGACATGTAGAGGCTTGTATAGATGTGTGTGAATCTGTAAGGTTTGTGCTATGATTTAGTTGGGAATTTAAAAGAAACGGCAGGCCGATAGCCTGAAATACTGCACAGGAGCCATACTAAAAAAAATGACTGGTGTGTCTTGAACACAACAATGCAACTAGATTTCTATAGAAACAATGGAATTATTACTGCCTTCTTTGTCACAGAAAAATGTTCTCAAATATATTTTAATCTTCCTTTTCAATTATAACAAATTAATTTATTAATATTCTCAGCATGCACCAAACCGTAATTTTTTTAAATTTCATGGAACTAGCTCTTTATGTATTTACTAGTTAAGAAGTAATACATATTATAATATACCTCCATGAACAAATACAGTTATAGTTCTTTCTGATCCCCAATGAGTATGAAAGGCGTAACAAGTGCACAGAGAGCGTTGCGAGCGATCCGGCCAATGGTCACTGAATATTGGATACACCCAATTTTCAAAGTCATTGCAAAACCATTTGACTTCTTTGGAATCTTTGGATATTTTTACAATAATAAGTAGTGCACTGCCTCCTTGATGGGGTTTCAGTTAAGTCTAGCAGGCGGAGATCGTGGCCGGAACGCTCGCAGCGCTGCAGTGTAGTCGTTTTTTGTACGCCTCCCCATAATCAGAGTTGGCAAAGAAGTTGTGCTCTATTAATATTATTTCCATTGTTATAGATATTATAAATCTACTGGAACCATGTAGTTATTTATTATTTTGTTTATTGTAATTCAATTAAATTTACTTAATTTTTGTCAAGTTTATTTACTAAGTTTATGTGGTCATCTGGCTCAACTGCTTTTTGTCACACTTTCCTGTATTGTATTCTTGTGTTTGCATTTAAAAGTCAACCCACAGTGAAATATCTGGGTACATATACATGTTGCTATATTGTATAAACTTGAGATTCTCTTAGTTTGACGTTCCCCTCCTGCTCCATCCATTGCTATGTGACCACCCCTCACCCCCGTGACAACACGACCATCATTCATATTTATTCATTTTATATTATATTACTTATAAACAATCATATTTGTTATGAAAATGATTAGTGGTGATCACATAACTATAGGGGTGGAGCTTTTATACTATGTCAAACTTAAAATATCTGCAATGTACTTGTTTGTGTGTATAGCCCACCTAGAATTGTTAGGGTGTATCTCATTTCGAATATTTGGTCTGCTTCCCCTACTTTGCCAACTAACACAACAATTACCAATTGTTTTTATTCATTGTTACTAATTGTTAGGTTAGTCTGCTCCACGCTAGCCGACTAGCGAAAAACATCGATTTGAGACACAGCCTTAGTAGCCTATCTATTTATAAGACCTTGATGAAACCGATGTATTTTGTATCCTGTACAAATCTAATGGTGAATATAATATGATCTTGTCTTGTGTTCGTAGATCCCCCACGGTGGTCTTCACTCCGCGGGTCTGCGGAGCTGCGAGCCTACAGCAGCCTCCCCCGACACCAGGACCACCCTGGACCCCCCCTGTGCGGCCGGGACGCGAACCCAGACCCCCGACGATCGGTCGATTCCGTCGACTCGGGTGCCGACTCGGACCGAGTCGAGGGGCGACGGTCGATGATTCCCGTCGCGTCCGAGAGAAAGTCCGACCCCCCTCCCACCCCCGCGACCACCGGGGACGGATTCAACGAGAGGCGGTCGCTCATACCGGTAGCGCTACGCGGCCACGACAACCAGACGCGGTTTACAACGGGCGATAACCAGACCGTACAGCAGAGACGATCGGCGTTCTGTGCTCGGGATTCCGGTATCGGTTCCGGGGTGGGTTCGGAGGGAAGCTTCCAGCGTAGGTCGGTGACCAGCGAACACAACGCGGAAGCTGTGATCCCCGAAGTTGCGAAGAAGGTTCTGCCAGACGTCGGTAGTTTCCAGCGTAGATTCCTAACGGCAGACGACGTGAATCGTGATTCCGAGAAGGTCCGACCTGAATCGGTGGACGTGAGCCGACACCAGACCGATCGCTCGGACGCTCCGAGCTTCCTACGTCAGCCGCCTACGCGAGACGATACCCACTTCGCGAGGCGATCGCTAATCGCCGACGCGATGTGTCGATCGCGGGACGAGAGTCCGGTGTTTGCGAGGCGGTCGCTAATCGCCGACGCGATGTGTCGATCGCGGGACGAGAGTCCGGTGTTTGCGAGGCGGTCGCTAATCGCCGACGGGATCTGTCACAACTCCGATCGCCTGCGTCGCTCGGATCAGAGCGGGACGAGCGATAGCGGGGGTGCGACTCCGCCCGCAACGCCCGGCGTACGCAAGCGCGACGACGTACTTGCGCAAGGGACCGGCGATATGGAGGCCGTCTTCCGCAAGGTGACGGTCAAGAGGAGGCGACAGGACACCAGGCGATTGCTGGACAATGGTCAGTACTCTCTCTTTACGTTCTCACTTTAAGACTGATTTACAATGGACCATTTCAAGAATCTGGAACTCTGTCTCTAGTTCTTATCACACTCAGTTCCTCTTAGGCCTGGTAATAGCTATGCTTACATGGCGGACCATACTAAGAACTGTTATTGATGCTTGCGTTTATATGAAGGTGTACCAAAACTTGATTTTGGTCTCGCGCCACACTTGTTTGTGTTGGTCGTACATAACCCTACTTTTTCTTTCTGCCATATAAAATTAATTTAAAGATGCATTCTGGCAAACTTAAGGTTACAAGTTGTTGTAACTATTTTACTTGATTTTTGTTGATGGCAACTACAATCATATTCCACCTTATTCACCTACAAACAGCTTTCGTTCAAAGTTTCAGTTCTTCAGTCAGTTCGTTCTACCCGTTTACATGAAGGACTCAGTACGGTCTTTCGGTACGGTCTGGCTTTTTGGTCGGACTGGACCCAGTGGGTTCGGGTGTAGGGTATTTTCTAGGTGTTTAGATGGCGTGGACCCTACTCAGTACCGAACTCAGTCCGCCATGTAAACAGGGTTATTATGAATAAGGATGTTACCTATTTAGATAATTTAAAAAATGGTCTGTTGAAATAATACTTTTAAATCAATAAGAAATAGTGAAATATAACTACCAAATTGTTCATACTAGTCATCTGCAGTTGCTTATTTCAGTAGTCAAATTTGCACTGTAATTATGTACTTATTCCATTGACTTTTACAGTACTAACACAGAATATACAGTACACCTCCCTTCTTGTCATAATAATATCATGTTCATTAGATACTGTAGTTTGTAATGTTGTTTGCTTGGGTTGGGGGTTGGGGCTACATTGTTGGTGGTGGCAGAAGAGCATGTGAAATAGCAATACCTGTAGGCCAATGTCTGTGCAATCATTGTTTTTCAGTTTTCTATATGCACACCAAACATATTTTTTATGGTACTTATTAAAAACCTTGAGCTGTGAAAGTTCCAACTTTGTTTTGTTTCATCATTTTTCATTGGCCAGTACCTTCAATAAATCAATAATGCTACATTACCTTGCTACATGTCATACGGTAACTTTTCCCAAAATACTTGCCACTGATAATCAATTTTTATTGTGTCAAATCTGTACTTACTTCACCGATTCAAACCCCATTTCCGATAATAATCACTTTTTCCATATCTTGAAGCGTTCACAAGATATCAATAAAATACTGTTAAATTCGCATGGTCTAACATTACGAACCATTAATAATTACCAAAATCATTAAAAAGCTTCAAAGTACAAAATGAGTTCATTATTTGTGTATTATATTGTGTTTAATGTGTACTTTCAACTCTCAAATACGTCATCTTACACGTAGGTAAGCTGTTAAATACTATCCCTAGATTCTATATCCCGGCCGATTTGCATCGGTATAAAAATAGCCAAATTACAAAACAAAATGATGATAATTATATGGTTGATTTGATAGTGATCCTCTGATATTTCATATCATATGCTTTTATGTTGTTTTGGGTAACAGGAATGATGTGGGTTGCATCATCACACTGTTTGTCAATACGTTATTTTGACATTTCATTAACTCTTCGGTAATAAATGGGCACTAACTATATCGTGTGCATGGGAATACTGTATTAGACACACAATGGTTGTGGATCGCCTCATGATCCTGCCTTACTAACATCAATTAACCAACAGTTAGATGTACTTATAGTTGGTTGGGTGTGTGCGCTCTCCTAATTGCTCGCTTGTTTTTTATTATTGTGAGAAAAGTGAAAATAAATCCAATTAAGAAATTTTACAAAGTGAGTGAAATTTGTTTGGCCATCAGAATTGTCTGTGGGTTTAGTTTAGTGAGTAGGTGTGTCGATGTGTTTGGCTGAAAGTGAAAACTAGGTAGGCTTTATCACACAGGGGTAGTTACCCTCTGTTAGCGTTATTGTAGAAATTCTGAAGTAAACAATAAGGAAGTTTAATGGTGAGCCCATTATTATTATTATTTTTATTATTATTATTATTATTATTATTATTATTATTATTATTATTATTATTATTATTATTATTATTATTATTATTATTATTATTATTATTATTATTATTATTATAACAAATACAGGTTTACCTCAATGCATATTGCTTACTGAGTTATTATTAATTACTTTTATTTTTATTATTGTCAATTTTACCTCATTGTAGGCTACCTATCGACAGTGTTGCTCCAAAGAATAAAGTGGTGCGGGGGGGGGGGGGGGGGGGGGGGGGGGGGGGGAATGGACTATACAGCCCACCCCCGTTTTAATGATTCTCTTCAAAACAAATTATTAGTGTATGATAAAATGTTATATAACATTCATAAACCTAATATCATAGATAATAAAATAATCATTATAATAATAACATCTTGGTAAAGTTAGTACCTACTGTAGTCGCACACATGAATTTGTTATTTTCTGTGGTAGTTGTATTTGTCACTTACTTGTAGTGCAATAAAATCATATTATGCCAATGATATCCTCAAAGAATCGGATGGATAAACCTGTATTGCTGTAACATCGCATACAAAACATTGTACAACACGTTTGTTGGCGGTACTGTTGTGCCGGTTGCCCCTCCCCCCCTTCATTGCATCAAGATTAATTCCTGACTATATGATCTCGTAATAATCCACTCCCCGAAATATATTCTTGGCTTGGTCCTTCACTCGCAGCTGAGACGAAATGTCCCCTCCCTGGTCTTTGTTGAGGATACAAATGAAATTACCCTTCTGACTGAGTATGACGGAGATCTTTGCGCTGACATGTCTCTGTGGGTCTCTGTGAGTCTGTTGTAGTTTACCTTCTGATGACGGGGCAGTTTCGCCAGTGCAGTAAAGGTTGATAAATAGATATAGATAGATTTATTTTCTTCTATAGACATTACACAATACATTGCATGGTCTAACTCTAAATCTCTTCCGAGATGTGCGAAGAGCGGTATAGTAGGCATAAAACAACCGTGGTTTTCTTCAGGCCTAGTATACCTGCCTGACCTGATGTAAGAAATGCTAATATAATGTATATATATTGCATATAGCAAAACAAATATAATGCATATAGCAAAACACATTAACGACTAACGTTAACTACAGTAATATTATACAGAAAGAATCAAATTCCAAATAAAATCTACGTTTCAGTTAATATGTTTTCACCATGACAACGGCCAATAGAAATACACCAAACTGGGCTTACCTGACAGTTAAAATTTACTTGACACTTTAACTGGACATTGAAATTACACAGGTAACTAGAGGACAATAATTAACTTTGGGAGTAAAAGTTGGGAGTAAAGGTTGGGAGCACCCGCCAGGGTATATCTTTGTTATCTTAGTATCTTTGGTTGGGAGTCTGCTCGCATAACGGCAAGGTCCGGCTATCGTAGCTTGGCTCACGCCTGGACAGTCGGCAACCGGTGTGGCTGCAACGTGTTGCGGGCAGCTGGGTTGCCAGGGGCAACACTCGAGCCGTTCACGCGGTGCAAAGGAACTCTTGGCCGCACAGGGCCGTAGTGTGGTCCTAAATCGGCCTTCTCGCATCCGGGCGAGAAAGTATGAGTAAATAATAATAGTAAGTGGTAATAGGGTTGAGGTAGCTCCCGTGCGGAGCGTTGAGAAGATGTATCGAGGGTTGCCTAAGCGCTACAAGTAAGGGGTAACAGGGTTGAGGCGATTCCCTTTGTGGCGCGCTGAGAAGGTGTATCGAGGGTTGCCTACGCGCTCTAAGTACGGGGTAGCAGGGTTGAGGTAATTGCCGTGCGGAGCGCTGAGAAGGTGTATCGAGGGTTGCCTACGCGCTTTAAGTTCGGGGTAGCAGGGTTGAGGCAACTCCCGTGCGGAGCGCTGAGAAGGTGTATCGAGGGTTGCCTACGCGCTACAAGAAAGGGGTAGTAGGGTTGAGCTAATTCCCGTGCGGCGCGCTGAGAGTATACGGGGTTACGTACGCGTAAAGAAGTTTCGGGGCAAGTTTAGCAACAAACATAGAACGTTTTCTGATCTAGTAAAAAAAAAAATAGTACTATAAATTAGAGATGTGCGTTGGTCCATAACAAACGCTATGTAATAATTCTGAGTAGTACTAACTACGTAATGTAATCTAACAAAAGGAGATCGGTTTGCATACCAGATTACCCGAACATTATGTCGGTATAATTAATAGGTGGGTGGTCCCCGGGTTTATCGAGTAACACAATGACAATGAGGACGCGCGTAATTCATGTTAATCGAGAGAAAATAACTGAAGCGGGACAGCCGTGGTACAGAAAAAAACAAAAAAACAGACGTTCGGGAAAAACCGAATCGCTCTTTTTGTTGCCAAGCTTCGGTAGGTATAGGTTTGTTCATTACCAGACTATTATATGCGCGGTGAAGTAAGTGATCGGCATTGCATTGCACGTTTGTGTGATAGATGAACGACGTATTGTATGGACGTGTTGCTGAAGGATGTTGCTTGACGTTTATTGGTTATATTGGAGCATTACAGACAAGTGGACACGTATTTTTAATTTCGCCCAACGTAACTTTGCTGACTTAAACTTATTTGCTACTTCGAACGTTACACATTTCCACGTAGAGTATTGATTTGATAGAAAACGTAGGTATGTGTAATTGATTTGCACAAGGCATCTTAAGAAGCATTAGGCTTTCTATTAGTATATAAAAAATAATCTCGGAAAACTCCACCTTGTTTGAGAAAACTGCGTTTATAAGTATTTCCTCTAACACTTCTTGCTACTTTGAAAGCTACACATTTCCACGTAAAGTATTGAATTGATAGAAAACGTGGGTGTGTGTAATAGATTTGAACACAACAACCTAGAAAGCATTAGACCTGCTACTAGAAAATAAAAAATAATTGCCATAAAACTCCACCTTGTTTGAGAAAACTGCGTTTATAAGCCCTTGCACTTACACTTACTTGCTACTTCGAACGCACGCTACACATTTTCACTTAAAGTATTGATGATAGAAAACGTGGGTATGTTTAATTGATTTGAACACAGCATCTTAAAAAACATCAAACCTGCTACTAGAGAATAAAAAATAATTTCCGAAAAACTCCAAATTGTTTGAGAAAACTTCGTTCATAAGCCCTTGCACTTACTCTTCCTTGCTACTTTAAATGGTGCACATTTTCCCAAAAGGTATTGATTTGCTAGAAAACATGGGTATAAGTATTTGATTTGAACATATCATCTTATAATGCATTAGGCCTTATATTAGAAAATAAAAATTAATTCCCAAAAAAAACTCCACCTTGTTTGAGAAAACGGCGTTTATAAGCTCTTGCACTTAAACTTACTTGCTACGTCGAACGCTACATCTTTTACCATAAGCTATTGATTTGCTCGAAAACGTGAGTATAAGTAATTGATTTGAACACATCTTCCTAGAAAGCATTAGGTCTTATATTAGAAAATAAAAAATAAATTCCCAAAAAGTTCCGTTTTGTTTGAGAAAACTGCGTTTTTAAGCCCTTGCTCTTACACTTACTTGCTACTTCGAACGCTACACATTTCTACGTGAAGTATTGATTTGATAGAAAACGTAAGTATGTCTAACTGATTTGCACACACAAGAAGCATTAGGCCATATATTAGAAAATAAAAAATAATCTCGGATAACTTCACCTTGTTTGAGAAAACGGCGTTCATAAGCTCTTCCACTAACACGTACTTGCTACCTCAAACGCTACACATTATTTTCCGTGGGCATAGTCTATTTCGATTCTTTGTTATAGTGATTCGTTTTACCTTGAAATTTTCCAATACAATCTAATTTATTATTCGTCATACTTATGAAAGTGTATAATACAGTTTCGGGATCTATCATCGTAACGTGTACCAACAACAATATAAATAAAGCGGTAACTAAACCTCAATTTAAAAAATCAGACAATTAAGAAAATCGAAGAAATTGTTATAAGTTCCAGTCTTACAATGTCCCAATAACTATATACTTGTTTGTCGAATAGCTTGTTGTCTCCATGACAACGACCAATCAAAACCCTTGAAATCCTCCAAATTGCTTAGTTGTTTCAAATAACTTTCCTATTAGGAGATTGTAAGACCGGCCCTAAGATAACTTTGCACTTCGTTCATGATTGAATTTCGCGATGCTTTAAAGTAACAACAATCTATTTAGATTTTCACTTTGTCCCGTACGAGTGATAATGTTGGGTAGTTTCCTGACTCAGTCACAACCCTTCATGTAAAACAGTAAAACACACGAGCTCGCGCTGTATGACCGAATAACATATTTATCTCCAGTGACGTCATCATAAGGCAAACATGGTAACTCCGGTTTCATAATTCATTCTTTGTCTAGATACTAGTTTATCCGCATTATAATCTATTTATAGCGTCGGTAAGTACGCTCGCGTCACGCGGTAGTGGAACCCTACGATACGATCGATTCCCATCACTAGCAATCGTCGTTGAACGTTTTCCCTTAAGACCGTTCGGAAGTAGTTTTGACGTTATTAGTCAACTAATTGCTCTTAAACAAATAGTAGGATTATTATGAAACTTTACCTACTTGCAGAGAGATGGGATATCTACGCATGGTATTAAGTACATTTGTAACAAGCCTGCTCAAAAATAATACACTCATGTTTGAATTATGCAACTAAATTACTTTCGTCGAAAATGTTCGGCGAAATAATACGGAGAATCTGTTTAAAAATGGGTAAATTATTTTTGAGTAGGTTCATAGGACATACAAGTGGGTAAATATTTATAATAATCCTACTACTAGTTTAAGAGTAATTAGTTGACGGCCAATACATCTGTAAAACTCCTACTGCCGAACGCTCTTAAGCCTCGACCACAATTGTCGGAATCTTGATCGTAATAGATATGGATTGGGATCGCAATCGTAAATTTCCTCGTGCTATATCTCATTATAAATTTCAAAGTTGTTCTGAATCGGCCTTGTTGATTCTGACATTTGTCCGTTGCCGGGTACTAATACGGTTGCTGGTTGGTTGCCGGTTGGTTGGTAATACGTTGCGTACCTCCACGCAGCAAAAAGGCTAAGCTTAAAATAAATAAATAAAATAAATTCACATTTAGTGTATACTTACTCAGTAACTAAACTGATTTACAGTGGAGGACTTTAATTAAAGCGACTAAACCAACCCTGTAGGCTCCAAACACCATCGACGAGTGAGCGATAACCAATCAAAGATCGATATTTCAAATACGAAACATATTATGAATCAGTGATTGGACAGTGCGAACACCTGCGGACAAATGTCAGAATCAACAAGGCTGATTCAGAACAACTTTGAATTTATTGAGTGCTTCGTTGCTAGGACGGCTCCAAAGTCACCGTTTACTCATTCCTAAGACAAGAAGTAATGGAACTGAATCCTAAATAGAAGTTAAAAAACTTCTGCCTGAACCGGGATTTGAACCTGGGACCTTCTGCATTGGAAGCAGGGATGCTAACCACTGGACCAACGAGCCAAAGTTTCGCTATATTATTGTACGATTCTATGGCCACGGAACAAAGGGACGTGGGTTCGATCCCTCATAAGGCGGAGGTGTTTGTAATCGTCCTTGATCGCAGCTTGATCGCGTTAGTTGGGTCATAACTCAAGGACACGAGGCAATCTTGAGGAAGCGACTTGTAACAGTAACTTGAACAAATGCTACCCGACAATATCCCCTTATTTGGAACACGTATGGGGAAGAAGAGTGTAGTTTACATAAATTACATGTTCAAGAGGGAATCATGAAATGGTTAAATGGATTAGCCTACAAACCCTGCTATTTTCCTGTAAAGCCTTCTAATCAGTTATTAACTAAGCCTACTCATTAATTATCGATTTAATTATCACAAGAATAATTATTATAATTACGGATCAATGCCATATTTCCTAATCAATAATTACCAATGATAAATCATTTTAAATGTTTCAATATGATTGCAGTTTTTCTTTATACAGTTGTGATTTACCGACTTGCGGATGGTGTAGCTATATGACAAAAATACGTTTCATCGTGACGGTTTTTGGGTTTTGGAGCGTCTTAAAAATAACTTTTTGTGTTTCCTTGGAAATTTATTCTTGTTGTTGTTATAAAGTTTACTTTACCGTCATAAAAGAAACGAGCAGGTAAACAGTTTTAACAAAGTAACGCGTTTACTTTCAACTTGTATGAGCCGTAGACTTCCTACATTATTTAATTGAATAAATAATAATTGCTATTAATAATAATAATAACCTAGCGTCATGGGTGACACAAATGCGACATGTATGAGCTGTAGGCTATACCTACATTATTTAATTGAATAAATAATAATAATAATTATAACCTAGAGTGAGGTGACACAAATGCAGCGTGAATGCAAGTAAGTCGGCCCACCTAGGCGAGCACAGAATGCCAACTATCAGTGGGTGTCGAACAACAGCTGGTGACGTCACTGGGCTGTGCGCGAGGGGGGGGGGGGGGGGGGGGTACAGACTGTACAGTACAGTACAGTACACATAGTAAGTGGTTTAGTTTGAACGCCATGATTCTGTCTAGATCAGAGAATGTGATTACTGATCGTGTCTGTATTACTCAAAGTCACAATTAATTTGGTGGCTGTGATTGCCTGCCTTTTTATGCACGCTGATTCAACGAAAAAAAAACATATTCTTGGCGTTCTTTCACCCATTTATTGGTGATTGGTCGTTGGTCTCATTGGTCACGCCCGCTGTTCCAGGTAACCAACCGAATGACGTAAATAACCCCCGATGGTCCTGTTCCAATTAGATGGTAGAAACTATAGAGTAAGTAGAAAATTAGCGTTTGTACCATTGGAATCGTCTATATCGTAAAGTTCGAAAACTCTGCCCTGGGACTGCTACCTTATCGTGGTGGCAGGTTTGCGTGCTTTGTTGATTCCGAGAACTGTGCTGGCGGAAGCGTATGCTTCTGGTAGGGGGCCACCATAGCCGGACTGGTCGAGGTGGAGAAGCCAGACGAAAAGCAGTCCACGTTCTCTCCTTTCTCTTTTCCTCCCCTTTACGTCGTACTTGTCCCTTTCCTCCTTACCCGCCGCCCTCGACGTCATAATAATAATTCTTCGTAGGAATACCCGTTATAGGGTGCACACCAGCTTTACCTGATGTACCCCTCTTCAGGGACTAACTAGGTTATTAGGGTTTTTGGATAGCTGGGAAGGAATGTCCGAGGGCTGTTAGTAGGACTCAATCCTAGCATTTGCCTTTTCGACTGAGGAAAACCTCGGAAAAAACCTTCAGTCAGGACTGTCGGTGGCCGGAATCGAACCGGCGAACTCCCGAATTAGAGTCTCGCGTCTACCGCTGAGCCACCTCTATCGTCATATGACCAGTTGTTGGGTACTCCAATCAAATGAGAATACTTATGTTGTGCTTATGTTAAGGCAACTTGATCTGCAGTAGGAGGCTATCGCTTGGGGTCCGCGCACCACGGGTTGGCGTATTGCGATGGCGAGGTGGATGACCTTGAGCGGAGAGACTGACTGACCGGTGAACGGTGACCACGTGACCCCGGTCAGTCAGCCGGCCTGCTGGCTCGGCTGGGTTCGAGCACCGTCGGCTACACTCGTATCGGTATATCCAGTCCACGCTTACAACAAGGTTCCACGTGTTAATATTTGCGTTTTACGACCCGTTATTTTGCAATTTTGCCTAATCGAGACGATGAGTGGGTGAAATATGAAGACGAGGGAAAAAAAACGTCAATGTCCGAATCAGACCCATTATACATCGCATGGGTGGGAGTCCAGCAAGGGAGGGTAGGGCCAAGTGGGAGGAGGAATCTTCAGTGGGACAGTGGGGGGAAAGGGACAGGGTCTTCTTTCGTCGCCTCTTACGACTAGCAGAGTCACTCTGGGCCTATTCTGTCCCGGTCCGAGTCGCAGGTCAACAGGGTTTCACAAGACAGTTATATATATATCTGCTCTCACGAAGATTTTGACATATCTGAAATTCTGCATAACTAATGTGTTTCGATACGATTCCATTATCCTGGAAACTTACCGGTTAACACTTTAGCGTGCACCCCCCCCCCCCCTTTTTGAAAGACCTCTCGTACTGCCTTCCACGCAGTAAAAATATATTAAGTTTAATTTTTCGTTGCTGAGATTTTGAAGCACTTTCGAGTGGTTTCGGTTGTGTATTAAATACACATTTGGTGTTTGCTTTTGTGTTGTTCCTCCGTCCGTTGACCCGCCATAGTTATTAATTGCGATGAGTTCTCTTTTGTGAGAAGAGTGGTTTCATTTGTTTGCATTTACTTCATCCGGGCCTGTATCCCTGATCACAATACAGAAGACTGCGATTTCGATTCCCGTAATGCCAACATTACACGACTCAATACTGTCGTCAAACTTATTGAATTTAAGAACAAAAGCGAATCAAAAACAATTTGTAAAAATCTGCAACAATATAGCTTCTATTAATTGGTGCTTCTTTGTCCTTGAATTCAATAAGTTGGACGAAAGTATTGAACCGTGTAATGTGGGCATACGGCTTCATAGTAATTTGGATAGAGATGTACAGAAACGTAGACATGTCAATAATAGGTTTTTTTACTCTTTACATAAATTATTTGCCCCTTTGCCTTTCAGTCAAACATGATGGTTCGTAAGCAAATAAGCAAGCTGTTTTAAAAATTATTTGCGCCTTTGCCTTTCAGTCAAACATGATAAGCGCGTAAGCAAATAAGCAAGCTGTTTTAACTTTTGGACAGACCCATAGTGTTATAACCAGTGGCGTAGCCTGAAATATATTTCGGGGGAGAGGGGGAGAGGAGGCTGGTGAAATTATACCATGTTATAAAATTAATATAGTCGGTTATAATTAGTTGTGATCGGTTATATAGTAATAAGTGTTGTTATAAGATTGTATCAACTAGCGAGTTAGGAACTGTCATTGTAACGATAGTTTCCTCTTTGAAAATGGGTGTTGAATCATTCGGTCAGTTAAATTGGTTGAATCATGAAGTAGACGGACATACAATGAATACACATCTATAGACAGACGTAGTTGGGCGACCTTTTGTGTCTGGCACCAAATAGCAATGAAATTTGGCACGGTTCTCTATAGTCCATGCCCACTTAACTTGGTTCGTTCATCGTTGTTTGATGTGTAGACACCTATACAAAGCGGTTCTGCAGCAACTTTGTGAATACTGACGTCATAGATGAGTGAGTCGGAAGATCGAGGGAAATGGAGTAAATTAGTTTGAAGAAGCATGAAAGAAGAAGAAGAAAGAGAAGTGTAAGAAGAGACATGACAGGCCTGGCAAGCCGATGTTAGCTATCTATGCCCAAGAATATTGGTAGCCAACCACCCCCTGACCTGATTTATTTTGTAAACAGTTGTGAATGAGATTCATTAAGAACGCAAACATATACTCGAGTAAGACACAAGTTAGACGCGCGTGTCCCCGCACTTGTTAGGCTTGTTATAGTGGTCCCAAGACTACCTTACACATGCTTTCGTCACAGGCGACTGGTTCGTAGCCAATCAGCGATCGGTATTGGTGCTGGTGTGTCTCGGGCGGTTCGTCGGTTGGCTAAAGGCTAGTCTACGTAGATGTTCAAGAACTAAGAATTTGTGACTAACAATTTGTTATTTAGGTTGGTGGTACACACAAAACTTTAGAATTAAAGACTTCGGACGAAGATGAGACACTTTAAGCAATGTTAGTATCTTTGCCTTTGGAGCTGTTTGACGAATCCGCGGCCATCTTTATCAATTTATTTGTAGGTTATGAATTTGTGGTGGTCTATGAACTAAAGAACCTCATTTGACTCCGTTTTTTCACTTGTGAATTAAGGATTTGTTACTTGAGTTGAAAGCTGGTCAACTCTGTTGGTAACAAGTAACAAGTGACAAGTCTTTAATTCTTATGTGAACGCATTCATGTGTTTTGTATATTTCAACTTTGTAAATCGCAAGTTGTAAGTTCTTAAAAATCTACGTAGACCAGCCTTAAGACTGCCTCGCATGTGACGAAAGCAGGTGTACAGTAATCTTGGGTCCACTTTACAACCCTGTGGGCGTATGTCAGGCTGTCTGCTATCTCGTCAGCCTGCATGAGACTATAGGCCTAATTGTGTCGGGGGCCAGCTGACTGATAGTGATAACACAGACCACGTGCGCGCTAATGAACGTGTACGCGCATCACTCAGGCCGCCGCTTTGTTTACGTCGCCGCCTAATTGGGTCAACAACTGACTTAATCTCTCGCCGGCCGGCGTAACGGACACACGCATGGTTACACACTTTCGTGACGTCACAGCGGCCATGATACGTAGGAATCCATGTTATAGGGTGCACACCAGCTTTACCCGATGTGCCCCTCTACAGGTGACTAACTAGGTTATTAGAGTGTTTGGATAGTTGGGAAGGATTGTCCGAGGGCTGATATTTGCACCCTTTACCCGATGTGCCCCTCTACAGGTGACTAACTAGGTTATTAGGGTGTTTGGACCGTTGGGAAGGATTGTCCGAGGGCTGATATTTGCACCCTTTACCCGATGTGCCCCTCTACAGGTGACTAACTAGGTTATTAGGGTGTTTGGATAGTTGGGAAGGATTGTCCGAGGGCTGTAATTATGAGGGCATTCACCTTTACGACTGAGGAAAACCTCGGATAAACCCTTCAGTCAGGACTGCCGCTGGCCGGAATTGAACCGGCGACTTCCTGATTTAAAGTTCGCGTCTGTCCTACCACTGAGCCAACCACCTCTATCGGTAAATCTGTGTTGACATTGGGGCTATTGAGTATTGTCAACTTTCAGGAATAGCCCCCCCCCCCCCCCAGGTATTCCTACACGAAAAAGTTATTATTTTTATTCATATACAGACTTCCTCCTCTGTCTCACACCCGACTTTTTCAGGGGGGAGAGGCGTTTGACCCCCCCTCCCCCGTTAGTTTGACCCCCTCCCCCCCCATATGTACGCCACACTGCATACCGGCGAGTAGTACGGAGTAAGGTGCGGTGCAACATTAGCAAGCTAACCTGTGTACGTACACAGTTTGTCGGACACAACGTAGTCGTGCGTGATGCTAAACGAGTGGAGAATTGTAATTGTTGTTGTTAGTTTCTTGGCGAGACGATACACATGATGACATGATAGGAACCGACGTGCCTTGTGGTGCTATATGCTATACAGTATACACCGACAGAGGTTGCTCAGCGGTAAGACGCGAGACTCTAATTCGGGAGGTCGCCGTTTCGATTCCGGCCACCGGCAGTCCTGACTGAAGGTTTTTTCCGTGGTTTTCCTCAGTCGTAAAGGCGAATGCTGGGATTGAGTCATACTATCAGCCCTCGGACATTCCTTCCCAACTATCCAAACACCTTAATAACCTAATTAGTCACCTGAAGAGGGGCACATCTGGTAAAGCTGGTGTGCACCCTATAACGGGTATTCCTACGAAAAATTATTAATTATTATATGCTATACGTAAAGCCAATGGTCCCATTGGTACTTTTCGACAGGAGTAGGCTACGTGCCCTCATCCCTTCCTCATTATCATTCATCTTAATCATCACTCGTCAGGCTAAAGAGGGCATTGTTTGTGCCCTGTACACGGCCGTAATTACAATGAAATAAACAAATAAATGGGAGTATCTAAAAATGTATATTTTGACGCTAGTAGTATCTAATATAACGATTTACAATTGTTCTCATTTGATAGTTACTTCGGTTCTACTAACTTGCTCTCATACTACGGCAACAACCAATGGCAAGTCTGGATGCCATGGATAAAACAAGAAAGTATCTTTCCGAAGTTCATTATACCGGGCCTTGTCGAAACCATACTAACACCACAATCAAATATCTTTAATAGTGACATTAGTTTGGCAAAGTTTTACTGAGGGGGGGGGGACATGTGGAAATAATGACTTGAAATCGGGAAGGAGTGGCAATTTAATTCATGTCGTTGATGCAACTTGTAAGTAAGATCGGACACCACCATATGAAGCGGTAAACTATTCATGCCCTTATTATCCTAATCAAGAGAGAGTCGTAAGAACCGGAGGGCTAATGACCCTCCTCTTTCGGTTTACCATGGATTCAACATTGAAAAAGCTGCTATGCTTATAAAGAATAACGATACAATGGTATTTCTTGCAAAATACATTTTTTTCTGTGAGTTGGGAAACGAAACATATCACTTATGTTTGGATTGGATATATCTCTAAAAGGAACAGTTTTGTTTGTTTTGTTGATTTAAACAATTTGGTATCTTGAAAGATTATTTGAAACATCGAAGACTTACATTACAACTAATGATACGTTTACAGCTACGCGTTGCGAGCGAAGCGAGGGCGCGAGCTCCAATCAGCGGCCGAGTTTCAAGCAAAGAAGTTAATAGTTTCACGCAAACTCGGCCACTGATTGGAGCTCGCGCCTTCGCTTCGCTCGCAACGCGTAGCTGTAAACGTACCATTACTCGACATTTGGTGAGGACTGAGGTTTTTCTAAAATCGGAATTCTTAGTTACTAATTTTTCCAGAATGTTATGTTCGAAAGTGATGTTTTGGGGAGCGCCAGTCCCAGTAGAGAAAACGTAATTTCCATTATTCAATGAGCGCCTCGTAAATATACAGTACTTGTCTTGTTGTAACGAACCGAATACTAAATACGCGCCATCATTATCTTCAATTATCCAATCATTGTCGCGCCGAGTGCTGCTGCCAGAATTAAATAGAATTAAACTCGGCGGGTGAGTTTTGTTATAATTAATTTAACTACGTCTGATTCAATGTGGGTGATTTACATCCCGGCCGGGCCGGGGTCATATGTACTGTACGGTTCAACAGAGTTATAGGATCAATTAAAACTATTGTGTAGGCTGTGACAAGTAAAGCTTGTACAGAATACAGCAGTCATTGCGGGTTTGACTATCAGTACGGGAATAAAAAAAAAAACAGCACGTAAATGCAAAACATTCGATTTCTGAGATCCTAGCAGGCTACAGAATATGTTCACCTACCCCCCCGATTGATGTATGTTAAAATTGATTTAAAATTGTCACAACACAATTACAAAGTATCTCATCACTTAGAGAATTTAATGCTCTTTCTTACGAATGTTTCTTTTTGCCAATAAAACACTTTTCCAATGAATTAAGGTAATTTGAAAATATTTATTGGAAGTAAGAGATATTCGTAAGAAAGAGGACACAATGCTCAGTCTAGGTCATATAGATTTAGACGATATGAGTATAATATATTGTTGTACCTATCATGGTTGGAAAAGCACACATTTATATTCTTATTCATATTTTTTATTATTTTATTGTTGTCATATTAACTCGGTTAAAAACTTATTTGAACTGTGTCGTTTTTATCTGTATGCCTACTTCCTGTTCTGTATTAGTATTATCCACGGCCATGAGTTAGTTAGTTATACAATCGTATCCTCTGCTTTTATAACCGTGATGTGGCTTACACTTCGTGTGGACTCTCATCTTATGCGATATAACAGGCTCGGGAGGGGGGGGGGGGAGAGGGGGGGGGGTGTTACATAAACTGTAATCTGCATGATGCACTTTCACACAACGTCACTGTAGTTCAAGAAACCCCCAATAGGCCCCGAAATTATGTTATTTCATTTGCATCGTGAGCTGAAACCAAACAAATCACTTTCTTTGTCTGGACAAGACCGTAACAGTCGATTTACAGCTACGCGTTGCGAGCGAAGCGAAGGCGCGAGCTCCAATCAGTGGCCGAGTTTGCTGAAACCATTATTCTTTGCTTGAAACTCGGCCACTGATTGGAGCTCGCGCTCTCGCTTCGCTCGCAACGCGTAGCTGTAAACGTACCATAATTATGATGAAAAGTTTTGCGCATGGAAAATACCGAACGAAGTTCATGTTAAGATTATTAAAGTATCAGCGATGGACGGGTAATATTTTCTTTTCCGGTGTGTACAGTTGTGTTACGGTGACTGCACGTTTGTATATAAGAAGTGGTGTTAAGGTATTTGCAACCAAATTGCAACGTTTTGTACTCATTCTGTTTGCTCAAACACTACGATTTTCTCTATCTATGTGTTCGAAACTACTGAAATTGTCACCTGTTAGATTCATTCTAGTATCCCCCCCCCCTTTTTTTTTAAATATTCTTTATCACATATGCAAGAGTACTTTACGATGCAGCCAGGCATGATCCAATACAATATCTGGGTAAAGAGATATATCGTTCGATCATGTATTGAAGGCAGTTGTGTAAATTTATTTTCTATAACCAGCTGCTTTCTCGATAACCGACTGTATACTTATTGTTTTGCTATTTGTGGTGAGGCTGAAGGTATCTGTTGTTCATTTATTTATGGATTTAGGACGCTCGAATGTATCTGTGTAAGTACCATCTGATTGTTCAGTCTAATTGCTGTGTGCTTCGCTTGAGGTTATATATATCTACTAACATTGTGTTATTATACAGTAAACCTTCGTTATAACGAACTCTTGGGGGCCAGATTATTATCTTGTTATAAAGATACATGCATAAGAACCTTTTGAGATCTAAAAAAAGGGTTTTTTACATAGATCATTTTGTTATAAAGACGTTTGTTACAAAGAAGTTTCACTGTATGTGGTGAAGGTGTGTGTAAATACTCACCCCTAACCCGTTCTTACTTTCTCCATCTTCCGTATGCTTCGGAGATAATGTTTTAATGTGTGGTGAGAGAGGGCGTACTTCCCTAACGTGCTTCGAAGATAATTACTAACATTGTGTTTCTGCTATACCATACTTCTTCAGTGTTACTTCTGTGTGCTTCGGGGGATAATGTTTTAATGTGTGGTGAGCAGGCGTACTTCCCTAACGTGCTTCGAAGATAATTACTAGCATTGTGTTTCTGCTTTACCATACTTCTTCAGTGTTACTTCTGTGTGCTTCGGGGGATAATGTTTTAATGTGTGGTGAGCAGGCGTACTTCCCTAACGTGCTTCGAAGACATAATTACTAACATTGTGTTTCTGCTATACCATACTTCTTCAGTGTTACTTCTGTGTGCTTCGAGGATAATGTTTTAATGTGTGGTGAGAGGGCGTACTTCCCTAACGTGCTTCGAAGATATATTTACTAACATTGTGTTCCTGCTATACCATACTTCTTCAATGTTACTTCTGTGTGCTTCGAGGATAATGTTTTAATGTGTGGTGAGCAGGCGTACTTCCCTAACGTGCTTCGAAGATATTACTAACGTTGTGTTTCTGCTATACCATACTACTTCAATGTTACTTCTGTGTGCTTCGGGGATAGTGTTTTAATGTGTGGTGAGAGGGCGTACTTCCTTAACTAACTTGCTACGAAGTGTTACTTCTATGTGTTGCATATGACAGTGTAAATGTACGCACTTCTATATACCATCTACTTCTTCATTGTTACTTCTGTGTGCTTCGCGGATAACTCACTACTAACATTGTGTTGCTGTGTGGTGATTGTGATCTGTTTCTACCCCGACTAACACGCCAAGTATACTAACTCGCACCCTCGCTCACCGATACTCAAGCCGGCGTGTCCTCCCTCTAGGACCGCGGAGCCGCCGTACCCGACTGACGGAGTCCCTCCGAGTGACGGAGGTGAGTCGTCGCGTCACCCCCGAGGATCACCTGTTGCCCGACTACCTGTTGGAGACGGAGGGTGACGACTACAAGCTCGTCTTCATCTCTTCGGACTCGTCCTCCAAGGAGGAAGAGTTCTCTCACTCTGACGACGCCGACGCCGACAGTTCGTCCACATCGTCGACCTCGACGCCCGGTTTCACCCTCGACGATTGCGATTGGGATTATTTTGAATCGTCGTCGATGGTGCGACCCGTTCTACGCGATTGGAGTTGGCACAATCGTCGTTCCGGCGGGGCGGAGTCGGGACAATCGACGGCGGAGGATTCCCCCCTCCCCCCGCGTCGCCTCATCTACACCCGGAAGCGAGACTCGGAGCTGGACTCTGACAGTCCGCACTCGCCCAAACGCGGCGGCGGCGGTGGCGACACGAGCGGTGGTGGAGACAGTTTCATCGCGCGTCGCAGTCTACCCTCCAGTAAGAGCTCCTCGGAGTGGTCCATCCTCGACGACCAGGCGTTGGGCGGCAGCTACATCGACGCGCCACACAGCCCGAACGCGGCGCGTCAACGCGCGCGTCGCGGCGTCGTACAACGTCCTGATCACGATAGCTCCTGCTGTGAACGCAGCTTCGAAGAGATCACCTGCACAGATCAGTATTACTTCGGCGGCGGTGGAGTGGGAGGGGGAGGGGGGGAACCGGAGGAGAGGTTAGAGCGCTCTCCGCCAGGTGGCAACACAGGTCGCCACTCGACCGATCGGCTCAGTGAGCAGCGCGTATCGCAACACGGCGCAAGTGAAGTGACAAATTGCGAGACTTGCGGCGCGGTCACCACTCAAGACTCGGGTATACTACCCGTGCCAGTACCGGTACCCATACCAGTACCCGTACCCATACCCGTGCCGATACCCGCGTCCCTATGGCCGCTCCCTCAGGACTCCACCCTCGCCGATATCGTGTACAGCGCGGTGCGGGATAGCAACGGGAGCATCAGGATACGGATAAAGTCTCTGCGACCGTCGAACGCGGCTGGACCGTGGTGTCTCTGGCAGGTAGGCGACACGAGGGGCCTAACGGAGCCGACCGCTGGAGGAACGGGTTTAGAATCGCGGCCAGTTCATCATCCACCACCACCGCCAGATACGCAGATATTCTACGAGATTGTCACCGACGAGGACGTCAAGACGGAGGAAGTGAACGCGGCCGCCGTCAGTTTAGAGATGATGCTGACGAAACAACAGACGACGACGGAGAGTAAATCTGACGACGGGAGTAATAAGTGCGACGAGACGCAGAAGTCGGCGGGTTCTGTGGGCGATGTCGTTTTGGTGGCGCGCGCGGTGAACGTTGGCGATGTTGAAGGTGAGGAGATAACGAAAGTGGCGAACGCAGGCGTACGAGACTGTCAAGGTGGTAGTGAAACCGAACTAGTTACGGAACCTGTCGCAACTGTTGGTGATAATGTCGATACGGGGTGTGATAACGTGGAAGTGGTCGTGGAAATATCGACGGGTGGCGAGAAAAACGACGAAATCGTGTCGAGTGTGTGGGGAAATGTGTTAGAAAGTGAAAACGATAGAGATTTCGCGGAAAATTACTTGAATCTGTCGATGATTACACAAGATAAGACAAAGAGTGACGACGATAGCGGCGTTATCGAGGTGGATAATTCGATAAGCGTAGAGTCAGTGAGCTCAGAGGTTGGAAACCCGTCACAGGTCGATAAAAAATGTACACCGCTCGTCGACCACGAAGCCGACCAAGTGATGCCTGAAGAGCTGTTGCGTCACGATGCGGCCGAGTGTGACGTCATTGACGGGGTGGTCCTCGTGATGCGACGCCCCATCGCGGAGGTGGAGGACGCCGACGACGCCCCCGTTGAAGACGGCGTCGTCGTCGTCGTCCCCGAGCTATGCCCGCGCGAGCGTCTCTCGTCCGGTTCGTCGTCAGACAGTGAGTCGTCAACGTCCAGCGGGGAACCCGTACAGAAGATCTACCACTTCACCGTTGACGACGATGACGACGATGCGCCGAGCGAGGAGACGTCGTCGGAGGAATCTACCGACGACGAAGATAACGACGGTAAACGTTTCTCGGAGGTGTTTATCGTTAACGACCTGGAGAGTGATTCGTCCATTTCCGAAGGGAAGGAAGAGGAGGAAGAGGAAACCTCCCCTAGCGACGAGGGTGATAACGTGGTCGTAAAGATGTGTAAACGATCCAGTAGCGAAGGGGGCGTCTTGAAGGAGATACGTGAACTGCCCGAGGACGAGGAAAACAGCTGCAAATCTTCTACTTCTTCGTCCTCGTCCGACTCTGAGGACGAACGTCGGTTGGTCGCGAATAGACACTCCGGTGACATCGCCGCGACGCCTGACGACGACGTCGACGGTGGAGGCGTCGTCCTCCTGAAACACACCCAGGACGTCGCCGTCGTAGAGGACGACGACGGCGAAGAACTGTGCGAGGTGACCGAAGACGCCGGCTATTCGAGCGAAGCGTCTCTCGAAAGAGCCACGCCCCTTATCGCGCCTGACGACAAGACAAAGGTGAAAGTAGTGATTACCGAAAACGACGATAACGTTCAACATAAAAATAAAAATCATTCGATAAAAAGTTTACGATCTATGAAGAAAAAAGATAAACTCGGTAGTTTGGAGGAAGAAAACTATTCAGGTGATAATCTTATGGTGCTTGCGGCTAACGATGTTGTCATAGAGAATGTACTCGTCGACAAAATCGGTACAGTCACCTCGGAAAGTGTTAGAAACGAAATGAATACCGTGCACGAACTTGAATCCGTCCACGAAACGAGTGCCGATATTTTAATAAAACAAGAAAAATCTGTGATCGAAGAAAGAGAAACGACTGAACACGCGGATGCAGCTAAAGTTGACCGTGTCGCGCGTTATAACCGTCCTGAAAACATTGACCCTAATGTGATATCTTCTGTAACTGTGCCAATTGATTCCGCTATTACCAGTGATAAAAGTGATAACTTGATTGATTCTATAGACGATACCGTCCAAATACCCGAGTTGCTTGATATTCCTTCAGGTGAAACAGAAGAAAATCTAAGTACTGCTAATAAAGACGAGTCGATGCCCGAAGAAACGTGTGCAGTGGTAGTTGAAACGTTATCTACAACCTTGCAGGCGGATCGTGAGTTAGTCGAGAACTGTGTTGATGCCACATCGGGTAACTCTGCAACTGCAGAAGTTACTGCAGACTGTGATGCCGAAATCGACACGACTAAAACTACTGTAGAGGTGATTGAACAACAAGTTGTTGAAATTGAGAATGAAAAATGTGACATTGATGTGGATGTTGCTGAAATTAACAGTGATGAAGTGAAGGAAGCTTTTGATAATGTTTTAGAAGGGATTGCAGCAATTAAAATGGAGGTGGGTGAAGATTTGAGTAATGTTCTTACTGAGAAAGTCATTGATACAATAGCTGAAATTCAGACACTTCTTGAAGATTGTAAACTAGCCGATCAAACTCTTACTGAAAGTTTAGCTGTAGTTTCTGAACTAGATTCAACAAGTGATGAAAATGCAGCTAACGACGAATTTGTATCACAGAGCTCCGGTGACATTGTGAAAGAGAGTTCTGTTGACGGTGAATCTGTATCAAAGAGCTCTGAAGCGATTGTGAAAGAGAGTAGTGCAGATAAATGCGAGTCGCAGAGCTTTGAAGAGGTTGTAAAAGAGAGTAGTACAGAGGAATGTGAATCAAAGAGCTTTGAAGAGGTCGTAAAAGAGAGTACTACAGAAGAATGTGAATCAAAGAACTTAGAAGAGGTCGTAAAAGATAGTACTACAGAGGAATGTGAATCCAAGAGCTTAGAGGAGGTCGTAAAAGACAGTAGTACAGATAGTACAGATGAATGTGAATCAAAGAGCTTTGAAGAGGTCGTAAAAGAGAGTAATACAGATGAATGTGAATCGAAGAGCTCGAAAGAGGTCGCAAAAGAGAGTAGTACAGATGAATGTGAATCAAAGAGCTTTGAAGAGGTCGTAAAAGAGAGTATTACAGATGAATGTGAATCAAAGAGTTTAGAGGAGGTCGTAAAAGAGAGTAGTGCAGATAAATGTGAATCAAAGAGCTTTGAAGAGGTCGCAAAAGAGAGTAGTGCAGATGAATGTGAATCGAAGAGCTCTGAAGAGGTCGTAAAAGAGAGCACTACAGATGACTGTGAATCAAAGAGCTCTGAAGAGACTGTAAAAGAGAGTTCTCAAGATGAATCTGAACCAATGACCCCTGAGGTGCTTATAAAAGATAGTATTACAGAACAAGAATCGCCAGCTATTGTACAAGAGAGTAATCTAGACTGTGTATCTGAATCAGTGAGCCCCAATGGCGAGAGTAATCTAGAAGACGAATCTAAACTAAAGAGCTCCGAAGATACGACCGATGTCACCGTCGAGTCTGTCATAAAAATGGCCGCGACGTCGTGTGCAGACTTCCTGCGCGAAGAGACACTCCACGAATCAAAGTCTGCAGCGTCGCGATTGATTGACGGCGATTGTTCGCCGCTCACTGGTGGTAATAACGAGGCCGCCGTTCCGTCTACTACAGCATCCGACATCACCAGAGAATTAGGTACAGTGGAACTACCTGTTGATTCAAGTAAACCGGATGTGAATCGATCGCCGGCCGTGGCGGGAGTCGAGACGGGCCTCGTCGTCGCGCCGATAGAGTGCGCCTCTGTCGAGTCCACGACGGTGGCAGGTGAAAGCGAGCCTCCAGGTGTGACGGAGGAAGAGGATCGTCTGACAGTTGGGAGTAACCGCGCGCACGAGGAGGTTGTGACACGTCCGCCGCCCGCTGAAGTGACAGGAGGCGAAGGCAAGAGGAACAGGAGGAAGAAGAAGGGTAACAACAACAACAACAACGCCGCGCAAGTTGTCGTCGAGGATAATCGCGAGGATAGTGCGATAACGGTCGAGGAAAGTGTGGTGGTGGACGCGGCGATAGAAAGAGTTGTCGTCGAAACTAGTGGGGATTTAGTGACGGGAAAGAAAAATAAAAAGGGGCAGAAAAGTGCGATCGAGGATGTGATAGAAGGGAAGAAGAAGAAGGGGAATAAGGGGAAAGTGAGTGTTTCTTTGGGGGATATTCTAGGGGGTGGTAAGAAAAAATCGGCCGCCGATAAACAAAACGCGGATACGAAGAAGAATACAAAGAAACAAAAAAGTGTGTTATCGTCGACGAGTGAAGAAGATTTGATTGTTTCCGATATCGGTAAGGTTGAGTCAGAGCTCGAGGCAAGTGATATTAATAGTCAAGGTGTCGTTGAAGTGAGTGGTGACGTCAAGAGTAACGATGATGATTCATGTGCGGCGGTGGGAACGGTAAACGCAGCGCGACCAGGTGATACGGAACCGAGCGTCGTCGACCAGAAGCCGACGAGTGGAGACTCGCGCAAACAGAAGAAGAAACGGTTCAGCAAGTGGGGCAAGAAGAAGGGTAAGAACAGCGTCGAGCCGGAGGATGTGGCCGTCGCGACGCCCGAAGTCGAGGAGGTGTGCAAAGAGGTTCTGAAAGTCGAAGAGACTCCTACCGCGTCGTTGCCCGTCGACGTGATCGAGTGTGAAGTGCATTGCACCGACCAGGAGTCGAACCCGGAACTGTTTACGGTACACGAAGTCTCGCCGGTGATAGACGAACTAGAAACGAGTGAGATATTCGGCGAGGAGAGAGATTTTAGTTCGGACACATCTAGCGACGATGCCGGCGACGTGTTCGAGTATAGGAGAAGCGTCCCCGGGCGTAGTTACTCGGGTAAAGTCAGGCGCGGAGTAGAACGGGACTCGAACCCGGCACCGGAGCGATACACGAGTCTCGTGATGATCACTCAGGACGCGCCGAGTTACCCCCTCAAGCCGGGGGCGGTGAGCGTCGTCACGAGCGAGACGACGACACTGGTCAACGGCGCCGCCGATGACGTCATCGTGCGTCACACCAACTGGGAGGACGAGGATATAGACAAGTCGATGCACGGAGGTCTTGCCGGATACTTCACGTTGACCCTGGAGAACTCGGGACGTCCGACCGTCCTGAGACGACCGCTCGTCACCAAGAACAAGGTCGAGGAGGAGGATGACGTCATCGTGGTGACGGGGGGTGAAACCCTCTCTGCGGTCGTCTGTCTAGAGGAGGGTCTCGCCGACGATGACTCCTGGGTGGAGGAGATCGACGAGAGAGAGGAAGAGTTCGCGACGACGACGCCCACGGAGGATTCGTCGTCGGGAGACGAAGCGACGTTGACGACGCCGATGACGCCGTCGTACGGGGACCGCGAGGAGGAACTGCGAGGATACCACCGCTCCGCGATAGACTTTACCCTACACACGATCGTGGAGGAGAGTTGCGAGGAGAGCGAAGCGGAGCCCGACCGGAGGCGGAAGTCGCGTCCGACGTCGGCGTCCGAGCTGGAGAAGTACTTCTTCTTCGGCCTCGGGGGCGGCAACAGCGGCGCCGGCAGCCGTGAGATGGACTCGTACTCCGAGTGTAGCTCCATCTACAGCGAGGGGCTGGAGTCGTTGGGGGCTGACGACAACATGGAGGAGGGTGGGGGTGGTGGGGGCGGCGCCCTAGCCGAGGAGCTGGCCTCCTCGCGACTTGAGAAGTACTTCCTGACGGGGTTCATGGGCTTCTCTGGCGGCGACACCCGCGACTCTGACGGCAGCGGCAGCGTGGGGAGCGACAGTGAGGGCCGCCCCAGCCCCGAACAGCGACGCAAGCGCCTGGTGAGGGCACGCGGCACGGGGAGGCAACACTCCAACTCGAACAGCCTCGACAACCTCGTCGCCGTCACCGAGGCGGAGATGACGTCGCCGACGTTGCAGGACCAACAGCCGGAGAGCTCGAGCACCGAGACGGACGACCCGTCCTCTGCCGCCGCGACGGGGTTCGAGAAGAGCGACGGCACCTTCGACACCGTCAAACGCAAGAAGAAGAAACAGAGGAGCGGGACCTCGTCGACGCCGGAGGTGCCCGTCGAGAGTACCGAGGAGGTTCACGGCGACGAGCTGCTCTCCGTGTCCGACTCGGAGGACCGCAACAAGACTCCCCAGCCGGAGCTCCCCGCCGAACTCTGTCCTAACCGCACGAAACACCAGAGCAGAGACAGTGGGTTCATCGGTAGCTGTGACGACCTCTTGAAGGAGCCGTCTTCGTCGTCGTCGTCCTCCCCCGGCACCGAGCACGTGGAGAGCGCCAACGCGGTGGAGGAAGTGAGGTCGTCGCAGCATCAGGGGGGGCCCTACCCCCCGGCCGTCTCCCTCACGCGCAAAGACTCCTTCAACAACTGGAGCTCCGACGAAGAGACGAACCTGATGATGTCCAAGATGCGCGCCTTCTTCAAGACGATGGTCGCCGCCGCGGGGACCGTCCAGAACCCCTCCTCCCCGACATCCCGTCCTAAAACCCCCGCGCAGAAACCTCCCCAACTCGTCTACTTCGAGAACGAGCTCACTAGACTGATGAAGACGGTCCCGGGTATCCGCGACGAACAGGTACGCGAGATCGTGGAGTATCTGAGCAGTGAGGACACTTGGAGTGACTCCTATGACTCGTCCGACTACACCAGCTCCGACCTAGAGGGCGCCGCTGCCTACTACCACCAGACAACCGCGCAACGCACCGAACTACAAGAACAGATCTCGCAGAGTTGTCAACAGATCATCAACAAGTTCGACACGAGTATCGAAGACGACGACGTGACCCCGAACAAAGACACCGCCCTCGTTTACCAACGTCTCGTCGCGTCGTTCAGTAAGATGGCGGTGGGAAACAACGAGAGCTCCGACGCGACCAGCTCGCCGCATAGTTCACCGCCGCTCCTAGCTAAGGTGATGCATCACATCGGCTCACGATTGGTGGCGTTGATGCACGAGGTGTCCAGCCCCAAGGCGCGACCGCGGCGACCCTCTTCGGCGTCGACCACGACCACCGAGGAGGAGGACGACGATCTACAACTACCCAGGAGTCAATCCCACGACCTGTTACTCGCGAGGCCAGGGTTGAGATCGTCAAGCTCGGGGGTTTCCGATCAGGACGAACGGTTCAGCTGGAGGGGTAGTTTCGAATCGGCGCTCCTTGCGGCGGATTCACGTACTAAACTGTCGGCGGCGAAGCGACGCTCCGCGGGTGACCTCGCCTCGAGTAAGAGCTGCAGCCGTGAGCAGCTCGACAGGGTACGAAGCTGTGGGAGTATCGGCGTCGAGGAGAAGATATGGGGACGCCGACGGTTGAGCGTACCCGACGCCAACAACTCGGGCGCGTCCAACGACGGCGACGACGACGACGATGACGACGACGACGATGACCTACGCTCGGTGACGTTGCCGCGGAGTCTGCAGACGTCGTGTGCCGCGGGTACCAACTCTCTACCGCGGCTGCCGACGTCGACCGCGAGCGCCGCCATGCACAAGTCGCATAGCACACATCATGTGAAGAGTGCGAGGTATAGGCCGCCCGGGTTCAATACCCGGCCGACGGCGCCGAAGAGAGCCGTCTCGGCGCCCGGGCTCCAACCCCGTCGTGATCCGCAGCGGCGACGCATTCAGCCGACCAATCCCACATCAGCGGGTAAGTCCGACTCTCTTGCTTACGTCATCTACTGTAGTGTTATGTCGACAACCAAATACATGGTTGTCCACAGGTTGACTGCAGTGTATAACGAATACATGCGTTATCCCCTCTAGAACATTGTGTTCTGTGTTCTGCAACACTATTGGACAATGACAACATTGTGTTCTGTGTTCTGCCACACTATTGGTCAATATTAGGTAACTAAAAATACATCATATTATTATGTATCCCACAGCAACCTGCTGTTGTCCACTACTATTATTTCTTAGAAATCATTTTAAAGCCTTACTCGAGTAAGTCATTAGGAAAATAGTAATTTCTAAACACCTGTTTTAAGAAAATCGTTTTACAGCGCTAAATATTAGTAAACGACAATAATACAAAGCCGTTTATAGATTGATTGATTGACTAATTTTGGTGTTTAACGACGTACTCTAAAGCTTAAGCCATATGACTTCTACCGAACCATATACAGATCGCGGGGGTCGTCATAAGGGGACCCAGCAAGGGAAGGCAGGGCCTATAGTGGGAGGTGGGAATGGAACATGGTCTCCATTTGTCGCCTCTTACGACTGGCAGAGTCACCCTGGGCCTATTCTACCCCGGGCCTTTCAGTTCTTTTGCACGTTTCTACCGATATTGTTCCAACTACATGTTATATACGCAACCTTACTAGGGAATGTGTAACAGTGGAATTCTTCATATCTGAATACCTTCGAACAAACTAAGTTAAGTTTTTCTATTAATAAACTGGTTTCCACCAGGTTCTAAGTGCACGTGTACTATGAACAAGCAATTTGTAAACATACTTCGTATTTCATAAACGTTTGATCTACATACTTACTTGCAGTGGAGCGTTCTTACATACGCCGCGTGTTGCGTAAAAAGGATGATGATATATTTTAAGTAGGTATGTAGGTAAATGAGTAATCAGCAACTAGAGGTGTTTAAAAATGGTTTTATTTTTTCCCACATTTAATAATAGATAAAAAATAAAGACTCCAAAGACATAATTTTCAGCGCATGATCCACAGTCACACGGAACTGAATTTGGGTGCCCTAATATAATTGGTTCTGCGTTTTATTTATCTGAGCAAATTTTACAAATATTATAACAATTCATTCCTGTCGAAAAACTAAAGAATACTTTTTGGAACAATCCTTCACACAAAGCATTTATGCGTGTATTGTTGAAAATACTTGCAAATAGTTGGATATTTTTTAAAAGTATTTTTCAAACAAAATACATTGTTAATGGAAAAACTGTATATTCGATACAAATTACAAGACATTTTAAGGCCGGCGGGTTATGTTAAATACAAATGTATTTCAAATACATGTATTAATTATTATTTGTTGCATTACGAAACTACTAGGCGAGATAAATACAAATGTATTTCAAATACATGTATTAATTATTATTTGTTGCATTACGAAACTACTAGGCGAGATAAGTGTTGCTTTGTGTTGCTTTTTACAATTACTGGAAGCTATTGTTTGGCTTTCTGAAACAATTATTTCAACAGTGAACTGTAAAGTAAACAATCATGTCGTCTTGGCAGACAACATGGCCCCCAAGCGCATTATGTGAACGCACCACGCAAGTAACAACATGGTAAAAAACATGTAAACAACGTACAACATAGTGGTCGAGTGGTTTATCTGTCAGCCGCATTCCTTGGCCTTTGTTTACACCGCGCGCGCAGCCAAAGAGATTCACGAAGAAGATATCCGCGCACTTCGCGATGATTTACACTTTGATTGTTGTAGCGAGCCAAGGAGTTTCACGACTTGTTCTCGGGAACACTGGTGGGTGGGCTCGAACCTGTGACCCGCGCGATCTCTGGGTGGCTTGGCTGGCTAAACCTCTTCACACACACTCGCTCTTAGGGTACCAAAACGAAACTGTTGAAAGATATCTCAGTTATTTATTCATCATGTATAGGCTGGTCCACACAGATTTTTAAGACATACGATTTAAGGTCTAACGCGTAGTCGTAAAGTTGGATCATAGGAAACACGTACTGGCGTTCACACAAAGTTTTAGTTTTAAGACGTTGTTTTCATTGTTGTTTTTAAAATAACGTCTTAAAACCTTATGCATTATGTCTTAAAAAATCTGTGTGGACCAGCCTTATTTTAAAAGCGTCAGAATGTACAATTATTTGACTCAGTATCAAATTTTGGGGGATTTGCGGGGCTAAATACTATCAACATTTACAGATTTTCTGTAGGGAAAAAACCGATACAACATTGATTTTGTTTGTTTTGCTTATATAATTAGACAGTTTCTATCATATCCTAAACGTAATGTGTTTTTTTATATTATTTGAACACTGTCATAATATCTAGCGCCGCATAATACCAAATCTTGTATATATTATATATGGAATGCAATTTTACGTTTTTCGAGCTGTGTGTCTTGAAGTTAACACCAACGATAGAATTTTCTCAGTGATAGTACCTGGTACCCTTATTTTGAGATCTCTAGTTCGGTTTCCACCACCAGCAATCATGACACACGGGCGGGTTTTCGAGAGTTTCCTCAGTTATAACTCGAATGCTGAGCCCATATAACGCACCTAGGTTATTAAACTATCGCAATTCACTTGAATGGACTAGGTAGATTATCGAGTAACTATAAATTTAATACTGTGATTCATTAAATATTGGTACATTAGGCATACAAGTGGATTGTGGTTGACCTTTCGTTGAGCTTCCTATAGATGTATACATAATGACGTGTAAATAATTATATCCAATCACGCGGATATAAATATAATATAATTATTAATTAATACATAATTTCTTCAGTTTTGACGAACTAAATTTAGTGAACCAATAAAACCAAATCTTCAGCGATCATTAATTCAATCGGACACACTAGGGTAATTAACTAGGCTAGTTCGATCGCGGCCTATCACACACACACACACACTCAATAATAATCACAACAACGCTTTAGAACTAGGCGAATATATATGTGTATATATAATATATGTTGCGTGCATATTTTCTCGCATTGCGGTGAAAATATCCACTCGTCCGTTCACTTTCTTTCTACAACGTCTCATCATGCCGCTGGAAACAACGTCAGCTGGAATATAACGTGAAAGCACGGTCACGGAATCAAATGCAAATTACTTTTATGGATTAGATTAATTTATTATGTCTAGTGTGTTGGTCAGTTGGTTGGTCTTAAGGGGGTGGGGGGGGGGGGGGTTATTTCTGTGCACACAAGGTCGGCGGTAAGATCGATTTGTTGTGTATCGCGTCGTGGGATTTGATCTTGTTTTTAGGAACATGGCCTCTCGTCTAAATTTAGATTACCATTCATGTAGATCACTTCATAAGTAATCAGACTATAATAATGTGTATATAGGTCTGAGATAGAGACCATTTTAAAATGTATCCTACGTTTAATAATCTGTTTACATTACTAACAAACAATTTGTTGTGTATTCATTTCTTTGATTGGATTCTGATTGTGCGATATTAGATTGTTCAGGATGTCAATATTGGAAATTTAATTTGGTTCAAGGTGGTGCGTAGTCGATGTTATGCCAAAATAAAACACTTTAATTGATGATGTTATATGTTATAACATGGTTGATTGTTGGCTATGGAAAGTTGGATCTCAAATTTTCATTGTTGTGTTAGAAGTTCAAGGTAACCGTAATTCGAAAAACAAAAACTATAGCAACCATTTATGAAAATGATGAATGATGAAAAATGCTATCAATTGTTACAGGGCTACTCTGTTATCAAGAGTATTCTTACATTTTTAATTGTTGACCGCGAATATGTAGGTGGCCTTGATATCGTGCAAGCATGAATGGACACCAGTAATTGGTGGAATGTTATAAAGAACAATGTATTAAATCCCTCTTGATGATCTAGCCGTGTAAACAGATCGCCCCAACATTTAACTAATGAACTAAGGCCCGTGCTCACCAAACTTTTAGTACCGAGATAGGTCTCTGAACAAACGTGGAGCTTGGTAGGACAGTAGACACTGTGCATTTTGAATGTAATGTTTCTTGAAACCGCGGGGATACAGCTACTCGTAGTTATTGTGGAAATGGCAGTGTAAATGCAAGAAAGAGTATACGTTGTTATTGCAGATAACATAAAGTCACAGCATAGATATAAATATTGTTACCAAGATACGTAGCTCACTGCTATCTGGACGTACCAAAACTGATTCTCTTTTGAGATTTCAACAATGGATTAGGTATTCTCGGAACGTCGCCATATTGTATATTTAGAAATTATTATTTTCAATGCTGAAATAACTACTTTATGTCCAATGGGTATACAGATACTCGCGTACTTTCTTTTTATAGCCATCAATATCAATGACATACGCCAGGCGATGTATAACACATTGAAAAACACATGTTAAAATGTAAACAAACAGGCATCATACAATATGGCGGGCATCGAGGAACGAGCATAGGTCCTCGGACCTCCATTCAGTTACATATCTTGGTAACAACATTTATATCTATGGTCACAGGCAGATTTATTTTTTGTTCAAACAAATCGACTTTGTTAGAAACGAAGATTTATTTGTTTTTGTAATAACTTATTGTCGTTATATTGTATCGCACTTGTGGGGCAATGCCCTGTCGCAGATATAAACTAGGAAAACGCTCTGTTTGACGCGTTGATAAGCGAGCGCGTCCATATCTACGAACGTTCTGGCGAAAAGATCTCAAAGATAATAAAAACAACAATTAACAACAATTCAAGGATGCGCATTGCAAATTTTTTTTTAATTTCCATAGCTATTATACTTCCCGATATTGTTGAATGTAGTGCAGTTTGCGTTGCTAAGAATTATCGGTGTCTTGTTTTCGCCGCGGTCCGCCACCGTTATACCCTGTTCACATTACAGTTCTTAACTGTAGTTAACACGTTAACTACAGTTACCAATGCTATGTGAACGGAACGCAGTTAACTTAACTGCAGTTAACGGCCTAACTACGTTCCTACAACTCAGTTTAGCTTTTAACTGAGTTATCTTCAAGGTCATTGCCAGGCTAGGCCTAGACACAGCCCTACTCTCACTATTCTACCGTACATGATTCATGCAACTGCTTTAAATGGTGAAATACCCATGTATTATAATGTCTTGTTGCATATACACACAATAGGTTACATTGAAACAGTGAAAAATAACAGGAAAATCAATTTTACGAAACTAAAAGATGATTAAACAGCTGAAAGGTAAACAATGTCGGCCATGACAGAATAAAAGACACTGCCTTGTGAACTCGAAATATTTTTCGTTCATAAGGCTTGTTGCGATGTCACTGAACTCAGTTACTGTGATGCCAATGTGAACAGAAGTCGAATCAAATCAACGTTAAGAAAATGTCACGTGATATATAATAACTGCAGTTACTTTAACTAAGGTTAAGAAGCATAGTGTGAACGAGGTATTACTAACAGTTATTGACAGCAATAGAAATGTAATTTCTACCTCGAATACGTATCTGATCGTGTTTAAATTAGTATATTCGTGACTGGACAAAAATTTACTGTAAGAAAGCCACCTCACATTTTTCTGTTACTGTTGCCAATATTGATCGTATCGCCATAAAATGAACATATTCGTGACCGAAAAAAGCTTTAGAAAAATATGGCTATCTCACATTTTGCCGCCATTTTGTTTTAGAAAAATATTTTGCAGTAACTATGGTGTAACTTTGTAACTTTTCGAACGATTTTGCCTCAAAACTATACACCTTCAATCCACATCGAGGCTTGTGGATGGTCCAAATTTCAAGTTGATCGGACTTTCTGTTCGACCGCTATCGACAGACATAAAAACAAAAAAAAACAAAAAAACAAAAAAAAAAACAGAATGAAGTGCCATAAGAGTCCAGTGGAAACGCTCGCTTCGCTCGCTTAATAAATAAATAAATGAATTGAATTGAAAAATAAGTTGGTCCTCGACCAGAGTCAATACAGAAGGTCTCCCTCTTGGGGAAACTTCTACGAAACTCTGAAGCGGACAGTGGGGAATTCGATCCCAACCCTCCCTATATATTCTATTGCGACGTTTATTTATTTGGTTCTGTCGAGATAGAGTTAAATTCAAAGTTGTTCTGAATCGGCCTTGTTGATTCTGACATTTATCCGCAGGTGTTCGCACTGTCCAATCACTGATTCATATGTTTCGTATTTGAAATATCGATCTTTGATTGGTTATCACTCACTCGTCGATGGTGTTCGGAGCCTACAGGGTTGGTTTAGTCGCTGAAATTAAAGTCCCCCACTGAAAATCAGTTTCGTTACTAAGTGGGTAGACTCTAAATGAGAATGTATTTATTTATTTATTTATTTATTTATTTATTTATTTATTTATTGAACTGTGTGGTTGATCTAGAGGTAAATTACAGCTCGGTCATCGTCTGTGAACTTGATATCGTTTTCCCATCATGGTAATAATTTCTCTTCGACGAGCGAATTACGCGCATGAAGTGAGGATTTCACTATTTTACGTTGTTGCATGACTTGCATGGCTACGTTGCTTGGCTTTGAGCAACGTCGCATTTTTAGGTATATTAGTAATTTTTCGTATAGGATTACCAGTTCGGTACACACCATAGGTCCAGATTCACAAAAGTGCTTAAGTGCTAAGACGTCCTAGTTAAGGCAAATCTTAGTGATATAAATCACGCATATGTCGTTCTGCAATGTCATAAAGATAAGATATAGTAAAATATCAACAATTTAACTACTCATATTTGATTTGTGAATATGTAGTAATACCCAGATATGATTTATCTTGATTTATCTAGCTAGGATTTGCCTAACATAAGACAACTTAGAGTTAGGCATCTTTGTGAATCCAGGCCCAGCTTTACTTGATGTAGCCCTCTTCAGGGCCCTCATTCCAAAAAAAAGTTTAATGCGGTTGTAGCCGGTTGTAAAGTTGTTGCGCCTCCTATTCCGTAACCCCTAAGCTAACCAAGTTTTATTGCAAACGAATACTGGAATGAGCTGGCTCAGGTGACTTATTGAGGTGTTTGGATAGTTGGGAAGGAATGTCCAAGAGCTGTTATAGTAGCCCTCAATTCCAGCATTCACTTTTACGACTGAGGAAGACCTTGGTAAAAACCTTGAGTCAAGATTGCCGGTAGCCGGAATCAAACCGGCGTCCTCCCGAATTAGAGTATCGCGTCTTACCGCTGAGCTGCCTCTTTCGGTTATATTTACGTATGATGTACCCAGATCTTTGTCAAAGTGGATTTTGAAAATTAATATTGCTAATAAATCGAGAGGCACATCTTTTGAAACTCTTTTACAAGAGGATTGAAGCACCAAGGAGGTTATTGTATCTTATTTTAGAGAGGATGGGGTTATTGCTCTTATGCGGGCTTCTTATCTTATATTATTGTGTTTTATTGTTTATTTATTGTTGACAATGTATTTGTGTTATATTTTTGTAGACGAGCACGAGATACGAATAAAACGGTTTAAAATAAAAATTAATTAATTATTACTATCGGATTCAAAAGTTGTGTTTTTGATTTAACAACAGCAATTTTCAAGAACACATTGATTTGAGTACAATCTTCCATACACCGATAGAAAGAGGTGGCTCAGCGGTAACGTACGCGAGACTCAAAGATTCAGGAGGTCGCCGGTTCGATTCCAGCCACCGGTTGTACAATAACCTCCTACGTATGTAGACGAATATCTCTCCCTCGTGGTAGATAAATGCAGTTTCCTTCTCTCTCCACACCGTCTATAACCATCAACAGTTCATTACACACTATCTTATCGGCAACGCCCGCTTCCAATAAATCTCTCTCTCGCTAATGGGTCCGTGTTAATTGCTTCCCAATCAATAACCTCTCGCTCTGTGTGCTGTGCTGTGAGATGTAAATACTTGCGTGGCGGGGAACAATGGCGACGGGGCCCCGCGTGACGTCACTGACAGATGGACGGACGGGTGAGTCACGTGTTTGGACACGGTCGACCTATCTAGGCACGCGTCGACATCATAACTTCCTTCATACGTTTGCGATAATAGATATTATATACAGTCTCGATACTTTAGTTTACTTTATTGTAATTAAGGCCAGTGTAGGGCACAATGCCCTCTTCAGCCTGATGGGTGATGATTGGTGAATTATAATAATGAAAGGAGGAGGAGAAGCCTCGTACCGGCACGTAGCCTACTCCTGTCGAAAAGTACTAAGGGGACCATTGGCTTTTTTTTACGTCCCATCCGAAAGGACGGTGTAACTTTGACCAGTCGTATAGGTTCCTCCACTAATCTGGACTGCCGAGGGGAGTCTAGCAAGGGAGGATAGGGCCAAGTGGGGATCTCCTTTTGTCGCCTCTTACGACTGGCAGAGTCACCCTGGCTGGGCCTATTCTACCCTGGACCAGACAGGGAAGGGAATTACTGGTATAAACCATCAGTAAAACTCTTGTAAAACTTATTTCTCTCAATGTATGTGTTGTATACAATACCTCTGTTAGGTTAGGACTTGTTGACTTACTAGACGCTCTCGTTAAAAAATTTCAAGAATCTCTCGTTGGAACGTAAAATGGTGAAGGGTTGTATAGAGAGGGGGGGGGGGAGGAGGGAGGGGAAGGAAGTCTCGTAACAAAGAGAATATAAAAAATGGTTTCTTTGTCGTCGGATGCATCGACGATTTCATTCATTCATTCAGTTGTTCTGCAGGGAACAATGTCCTCCTTGACTTTCACTCGCTTGCATTTGGGCGGTATAGGTTGGTTTGGTACGATACAAGGCGTTGTCTGTACGACTTATTGTGAGGGAATGCTTTTGTCACGATGTTGTAACCACGGTAGATATCACGGGGTGTTATGTACCGGGTCGACTTGAGACTGAAAGAAGTGAAAATTCTTTTTAAAAAATTTCATTTTTTTTTTTTTTTAATCAAACAATTTGGTAAGATGTATTAATTTGGTGTCCTATAGTGTTATTAAGTGTTCCAGAGTATTCTGTTATGATGACGTCACGCAATAAGTGTTATTAAACTGTGTTTTTATTGGCACATCTTTGGCATTTCAGAATAATGTAATATTATGCGCGAGGTAAATTTAGGTAGACTGGTTGTCGTTATATCGTAAAAACTATGCCTAAAGGCATCATTTAGTTATTGTACCGATAGAGGTGGCTCAGCGATGTCACGCAGTGCTCTATACGCAAGGTCTCTGGTTCGATTCCTATCCTGACTGGTGGTTTTCCAAGGTTTCCTCAGTCATAAGACGAAATTGCTGAATGGATAAGCCATCGGTCATTCGTTCCCATCGCTCTGAATAGCCTAGTTACTAAATTAGTTAGATGTAATTAGTTAGTTAGGTAGTTAGTTATTAAATTAGTGAGTGTGATATTTAGTTAGTTGTAGTTATAGTAATGCACATCTGGTAAAATTTGATGCCTACCCACCCTGCAATAGGGGGTTCGTTCAAAAATTGCCATTTCTGATTATAACACTTCTCATTATTAAGTGTTTATTTACTTATTATTGATTTACAAAACAAAGACCAATAAATAATAATAACATTCCCGCAGTCATGTGCGGCCCCATATTGAAATCACGATATGTACGAGTTCTGTGGCTTTATTCACCTCTCGAATCATTGATCTACTGATTGACTGATTGATTGATTGATTATGGGGATTTCCAGCTTCATTTTATTTACCAGAACGAAAGAAGTAATGCGATTTAATGGTGAGCCACCTGAATTTATTATACCGTTAATTCCACAGTCCACTTTACTTTCTCGGGAAACAACGAAAACTACTGGTTCCCATGTTACATTTCTTGATCTAGATAGTAATACGGCAACCAACAATGAGCAAGTAGGTGTCAGGCGCTGCACTGCTACTGTTTACGGTTTGTTGTGTTGGTGTCGATGGGATCTGTGCGTTACGTTGGTATTGTTCTCTGTTGAAGTGTCTTTAAAATAAACTGTTTGGGATTTCGGTTCGAACGTTGGTATTTTGCATAGCAAAATACGCGGCCATTTTCAAACGAAAGAGAATCAAAATTTCTCGTGAGGTTCTATCCTATAGCAAGTTCTTTCTATAGATTTATATGCATGTTGATGTATGACCCGCATTCAATTTATTACAGAAATAATAGCTTCAGTTAAGAATTAATTTCACTTGGTCAAAAACCGCAGAAAATTTTCAGTATTTAATTACATCTCAAGATAGCAACAAGAAATCGAAAATCTACATCAACAACGCACTGTGTTTTGGTAAGCCCTAGAGACTGAATGAAATATAACCATTAGCGTAGTTATTTTGATTATTAATTCGATAATTATTAATTAGTAATAAAATTAAATATATATAAAAACACCCTGATTACAATGTAAGACACAACTTAGAGCATTCAGTATGTAGAGCTTACTAAACCACAGTGCGCTGTTGATTCAGATTTTCGATTTCGAAGCCCATTCTTGTGATATAATTTATAAATTAAAAGTTTGTGCGGTTTTTGACGTAGAGGTATCCTTCCCTGTTAAAGTCACCGTAATAAGGTTGTGACATTCATATTATGGTAATACTATATTAACTGCACTCTACCTCGGTTCTTTGCGCCGTGTTTGCCGAAATCATTATCGCTTCTTGTAGTGAGAGCGGTCGCCAACGAGAAGAGCTTCTTCGCATGCATGAAGAAGACTCTAGTTATGTAACTGTAATAGTATTGAAGTGTTGTTAAACCATAAAACCGCGGGAAACATTGAGAGAACACGTTTTCTCAATAAAACTACCGCCGATTACGTAAGATTATTGCATTCGGAATTGTCATCATTTGGATTACAAAGGCGTAGACTGATGTTTTCGCTTTGGATAGTAAGTCTTTACTCCAACGTTATGTTCATTCATGCTGTGTTGATACGGTCGTGCATGTTGTGGGTACATATTATGTACCATGTCTGTTTGGAAGTCGCCGTTTATTTTGCATAAATTATAGATTACTGTACATATTGATCAATGAATGTGTATTTATTTATTTAATGTCCATCTTATTTACTTGTACAGCTGATATACAAAGGGGAACAAAATGTCTCAACTCCAACCATGTGTTATGCTTTACAAGCACATGAAGATACCACAATTTTCTGCTTGGGTAATGTGTTGTAATCGATTTAGGTAAACATTTTGTGTTTTGTAATTATTTTGGCGTCATTTTACGAGAAGAGATATTATCTGAGAAATTCCCGTCCATATCGTATAAAAAGGTTAAGTCCTTGATTGCAGGTCCTGATTTTTTGCAATCCTCAAAATATTCGTTTGAGCTGGGACCGTTAACAAACCCCCTTTTCTTTTTTTGACATTTTTCCCCTTTTTCCTTCCTACCCATTTCCTCTCTTTCCATTATTTTTATTTCTGTCATATATACAATACAATCTTACTCGATTTACTTATATTTACAATTCTCAAGTAATTTTCTCGTTCTTTTCTACAGTACAGTATAGTTTGTTTTGTTATTCTTGCTATTTTATGATTTATCATTCATTGTCCTTCTTTGTAAATCAGTTGTATAACTGAAATAAATAAATAAAATGTTGCAGTGTTGCCGCGTCGTCGCGTAGAGCAGTCTGGCATCGTTGCACGCGTCGTTTCAGCACGGTTCGTCGTACGTGTCGTCTGCATGGCCGTGATTAGAACTGACCATGCGGCGGTTTGTGTCGTATGGAATTACACTCTCGTTAGCCGCCGCGTACTCTCGCACGGAGGCCATTGTTACAAGACTTCCCCCCCCCTCCCCCACTGTCGCCAGACATAATAACCGGTGTGCGAAAAAAATTTAATAGCCCAACAACTGGATGGACGTAACGGAAGCCAACTAATTGTGAGGTTCGTGCAAGAAAGGGAATTCCGTACAATTTGCCCATTACGCCAACGACACTGTTCAAGGAAATTTTGGGAAAAACTATATTGCCAATTGCCATTGTGCTAATATATGTGTATAAGACTAAAAAGTGTCGTAAGAGTTCTGAAAATTATTGATGCAACGGTAAAAAGACGATTCCGGTTGAAGATAACATGATTTTAAAATTTTTGCAGCTCTGAAGTCATCATTGACTCTTGCAGATTGTTGATGCAATGGAGGAAGGAGTAAAGTTTCTCAATGTGCCAAAGCTTTTTACACAGGTATAATATTTGGCGTAGTCGGTAAAAATTTGGGTTGGATAACATCTCAATGGGAATTGGATTGGCGCATTTTGGGGACAAGCAAGAAAAGAAAACGTGTTGATAATTTACTGTAGGACATAGTTTTTTTTTAACTACAACGGAACGCCATGATATTTTGAGCTTTGGAGTAAGAATGGTCTAAAGCTCAATGCTTGCCAGAAAGGGCGTAAAGCGGCTTTGTTGAACTGCAAAGAGTTTGGATGGCTGCCTTCCTATGTCTTTGCTCGGTGTGTTTGTGTGTGTACACGCAAAGAGTTTGGATGGCTGCCTTCCTATGTCTTTGCACGGTGTGTTTGTGTGTGTACGCAAAGAGTTTGGACGGCTGCCTTCCTATGTCTTTGCTCGGTGTGTTTGTGTGTGTGCACGCAAAGACTTTGGATGGCTGCCTTCCTATGTCTTTGCTCGGTGTGTTTGTGTGTGTACACGCAAAGAGTTTGGACGGCTGCCTTCCTATGTCTTTGCACGGTGTGTTTCTGTGTGTGCGCAAAGAGTTTGGATGGCTGCCTTCCTATGTCTTTGCACGGTGTGTTTGTGTGTGTGCACAAAGAGTTTGGATAGCTGCCTTCCTATGTCTGCACGGTGTGTTTGTGTGTGTACGCAAAGAGTTTGTACGGCTGCCTTCCTATGTCTGCACGGTGTGTTTGTGTGTACACGCAAAGAGTTTGGATGGCTGCCTTCCTATGTCTTTGCACGGTGTGTTTGTGTGTGTGCGCAAAGAGTTTGGATGGCTGCCTTCCTATGTCTTTGCTCGGTGTGTTTGTGTGTGTGCACGCAAAGACTTTGGATGGCTGCCTTCCTATGTCTTTGCTCGGTGTGTTTGTGTGTGTGCGCAAAGAGTTTGGATGGCTGCCTTCCTATGTCTTTGCTCGGTGTGTTTGTGTGTGTGCGCAAAGAGTTTAGACTGCCTTCCTATGTCTTTGCTCGGTGTGTTTGTACGTGTGCTCTCGCCTGTGAATCTGCTTCCGCTTGCATTCATTACACAAGGAAGGTTTACCTCGAGGTTTACGCTATGTTGACTTTGGTGTATGTGGTGTCCTTCGCTGGGAGCAAGTGTGGTGCTGTATACCAGTGTCCTTCGCTGGGAGCAAGTCAGGCTGTAGACCAGGGCCCGGATTCACAAGAGGTCCTAAGTCTTATTTTGGCCTTATCTCTAAGCCCGACCTAACTTCGAACGTCTTGTAAAACCAGACCGTGGTTACATGAAAAGTTACATATTCCTGGTGAGAACAAGAACAAAGAACATAATGAACATTCCAATTATATGTTTTAAAATCTATTCTAAGATATTTTCTTGGTTTTATAAGAGGTTCAAAGTTAGCCCGGTCTTAGAGATAATACCAAAAAACGACTTAGGACCGCTTGTGAATCCGGGCCCAGGCGCGTAGGACTTAGGTCTAGTATTACAAGTCCCAATTACTACTTTTTGTCAAATAGCTTGTTTTCTCCATGACAACCACCAATCGAAACCTTTGAAATCCTACTAATAGCTTACTTATTTGCTACATATAACATATAACTTTCCTATTTGTTTATTGTAATGCGGCCGCCCCTTATTATAATTTTTCGTAGGAATACCTCTTACCTGCACGCAATCTTTTCTGGTGTGCCCTTCTTCAGGGCTCTCATTCGAGAACAGTTTTTGGCGGTTTAACCCGGTGGTTGTAAAGTTATGCACCACCTATTTCGTAACCCGGGCGCAAGTTGCACCCAGTTGCAACTTTACTGGAATTTGAGTAGGAATGTCCGAGGGCTGTAATTAGGACTCAATCCCAGCTTTTGCCTAAACGATTGAGGAAAACCTCGGGAAAATCTTCAGTCGGCGACCTCCCGAACTGAGTCTTCGCGTGTTACCGCTGAGCTATCTCGTATAGGACTTGTGTGCATTGTCCTTCACTGGGAGTAAGTCGTTCATTCGGGATTCGAACACACACTTCCAGATTAAGAGTCGTCGGGCCAGGTATAAGGAGTATTCACGTGACGTCACATCGGCCATATTGGAGGCCACCTATAGTACTATTTTAAGTTTCATTTAGCTGTCAATAGAAAACGAATAATATTGTTTACGGGATAATATGACAAGTTTGAACACGTATATCCCCCGATAAAATGTACGAAAATGATTATTGTATGCTTTTGTAAACGATTAAAAGAGTAATCGAGACAAAAGAGTTTGTTTATGTTGCCTTCAAGTAATGATAGCAAACCAAAGTTAGAGAATAGCGTTGAATTTGCATCAAACGCCAGCTGAAACATAGTAACAATGAACTACCAATCACATGTCATTGTGACCTCCAATGTGTCCACCATGCGCAATATGTGAATACACCCTATACAGCAAGCAGTATATGAATATGAATGAAAAAATGGAAATGAAAAAATGAATATGAATATCGCTACTTCGTCGTGCTCTATCTAAGCTCTTATCTACGCTCAATCTAAGCTCTACCTAAGCTCTATCTACTCTCTATCTTTGCCCTAGCCGGGTTCGATCAACAGAGCTAACCGTAACCAAAGCAAACAGGGGAAATATACAACCGGCCGTGCGAGTATATTTACACAGAGTGTTTTCCCTCCTGATTAGCGCTCGTTTGCCGAGCAGAAAAGATCTATTCAGTATTAGCGAGGTTTAAATATCGCGCGTACTTGATCTAGTTTTGAGAATTAAAAAAAAAACTTCGTCCTAACGAGAGAGTATTTGTAATTGTGATTTGTCTGTTTGTGGGTGGGGGGAAATATTATTTACACTTGGCATCAGTTTTCCTTCCAGTATTCTAATTCAGAACCATTTCCCGAGGCTGCCGCGATACGCGTTATGTTATAGGTCCTCATATATTCAATATTTCAACTCTTATAGCTGGACACAGCTATGCAGCTTCAACATATTGAACATTTAGTAAAACAATTTTTTAGTGTTCCACTCGCTGAGTTTGTTTCTATAAGCGGAGGTTCAGTAAAGGTAACTAAATTATAATTTCCTCAAGTTTTAGAGACTTTTACGACCAATCTTTTGTTAGTTTAATCCGTTTTATGGCATAAATAAGAGTTTCTCAAGAAATAGGGCTAGAGATTGGAGGAAGGGGTTAAAGAGATATACAAATGAAAGGGGATGGCGTCAAAATAACTACAAATAGGCCCCTACATTTGTTTATTTGTAACCCATTCAGTTACAAGGACTGATTTAATCAGTGGCGGACATTACATCTACCATATATTGTGTGCTTCGTTGCTGTGACGCCTCCAAAGTCACTTCTTACGACACTGGCAGAGTCAACCTGGGCGAAATTCTACCCCAGGCCCAGAAGGTCGAAAACATTTATTTTCTTACTTTCACAATTAATTTCGTTTGAATTTCAATGATTCAATTTGTAAACATTGGTGTGTCTTTTAGAAATGTGAAAACACAGTGTACCACGATCCTTCAAGGATTCAATTCAAGGCGTCACCTACCCCTAGGGACGCCCGTGGTTGCCACGTAACAGTTTCATGCACGTTATTTACCATATAGAAAACAGATTCATAGCAACAACGGGTGGCCCGAAGGAGTAGGGGCCCTTTTTCCTTTTTTTTTAAAATTATGCAATCAGTTTATAAACACAGTTCAAACATACGAGAAAAATATGTCAAATATATTTTGGCACCAACCCCGCCCACATTTATACATTGTAAACACAGATAATATGTAATTATTAATTAATTATCTGTTTAGTGTCAGTGATCAGTCAGAAGGTTAGTGACTATGTGTTTGGGTCTGGCTACCTAGGGGTAATTCATAAACTTGAATCACTATGCATTCATTCCAACAAATAAGAAAATATAATTGTGAAATTTTCAGAGATAAGAATTAATTCACGAGTTTTTAAGGAGTAACCTACGTTAGGAAATAATACCGGAACGCGCGTTCTGGTTTCGGAAAAGGAATCGGAACTGCGTTCCGGTGCGTTCCGGCTCAAATTAGCCCCTGATTATACTTATACCTTACCTTAGTGACCCAGCCTCCACACAGTGGTCGTACAGTGTCAGTGGGTATGACGCAATGACGGGTAAGACACACCTGTAAATATATAGTGGATACCCTGGCGGCTCACTCGGGTTCATTGCACTGAATACCTAACATTGTATTACTCGGTAAACACAGCGCACGCTTCGTAGGGGTGACCAACGCGTTCCATGGGTTGACACTCACACTGTTGAAGTATGTCAGTTGGAAGAATAATTCAGAATACAACAAACACGACAACAAATGTACTTGTGTATCTTTCCACCTGCTCAGGGACTTCTACATCTTATCGTGGTGGACAGGTTTTGTTGATCCCGAGAGCTAGGCCGGCGGAAGCGTATGCTTCTGGTAGAGACACCCTAGCCGGGCAGGATGAGGGGGAGAAGCCAGGCGAAAGGAGTCCACGTCCTCTCACCTTTCCCTCTTCCTCCCCACCAATCCACATACTTGCCCCTTTCCACCAAACATCTTCATCTCCCCCCCCCCCTCTCATCGTCTCGATTAGCCAGGTTGTAAAAATATGGGACGTGAGACCCAAATATCATCTGGATGTCACGGGTTAGGTTCACGCAAAGCCCGGTATTTTTAAATTTCGGTTATTTTAGGTTGTGTAAGTTGTGTTTTTTCAATTGATTTTTCTTTTAACTGATAGATTGACTATCGCTGTTGTTACGGTCTGCTGGAATTCGGGGGATTGTAATAAAAACATTTTTTTTTTTCGATGGTGTTCGGAGCCTACATGGTTGGTTTAGTCGCTTTAAATTAAAGTCCCCCATTGAAAATCAGTTTCGTTACTGAGTGGGTAGTCTCTAAATGTGAATTTATTTTTATTATTTTTTAAATTTGTTTATACTAATTACTGACATTTCATTCATCAAACCGTTGTGTGCGTGTATTGTAAGCAGCTTGCACAATCTCGGCGGAAACGAGCGTTTCTCGCGTATCCCGAGAGTGCGCACGAGGAGGTGTGAGAACAGCGCTCGGTTATATTACTTTATGGACGGAATCGTAGGAAATGATTCTCGTCGTTCACACCAGCTGAATAATAACGAACATAACGGCGGGTGCGGTGTGTACTGTGTTCGCGGTCTCGCCTCTCTGGCAATGTTTCGCATATAGCATCAGTTCACGACCATAGCACAAGAACAGCTAAAAATGGGTACTATTTGGAAGGTTGGAATAAAAAGATGACTAGTAAATCAATTTTTATACTGGTATTAAAGAATTTAACAACTTATACCTTGTAGAGTTATTAATTACATTCATGTTGCTTGTTTTAAGAAAAAATATCTCTTACATATAGAGCTCAGTTTCAGCAATGAATTTATATTAATAAAATACTTATGTCATTATATTATTATATTCTTTAAAAAATGTGAAATAGTGTGAATTGTGTACGTTAAATATGTAATGTATTGCAATAGCTGTTGCCAGCTAAATAAAGAATTATTATTATACTATTTTTATAACCCCAACGTAAGCAAGTGACATATACCTCACATTCTTATATTATTTATTTTATTTTATTGGAACTAGTGCCAGTGTAGGGTACACTGCCCTGTTTAGCCTGACGATTGATGACTGATAATGAGAAAGGGAGGAGGGGAAGCGTCTGGTACCGGCACTTAGCCTACTCCTATCCAAAAGTACCACGAGGACCATCGGCTTTACGTCCCGTCCGAAAGGACGATGTATTTATAACTTTGACCAGTCATATAGATTCTCAAATTCCTATATCTAAAGTCACTCCACAGCAACTTTGGGGCTGGTGACGTCACAGATGAGTGAGGCTTGGCCAATCAAATGCGAGTATTGGTGAAAGCCGCCCGCTGATTGGCTCCGACCGACACGCCCATCTGTGACGTAGGTCCCGAGCACCAAAGATGCTGTGGAGCGACTTCACTGCACCCCTTTTGAAAAGCAACTCCCGCTCTTATTTCTTGTCAAGGGGTATACCTCGCAATGAAAAACCACGCAAATTTACGATTGTTATATTATTCATTAATTGTAAATTATTTAAGAGCAGAAATAACAATTTCGATATTTTTACAGTTTGAAAATTCATTGTGTAGAGCTGATTCAAAATCAAATCGCGCGGGTAAGAATTTTTTTTTCAATACCTTGTAGAGTTCTCGATACATCATTAAAATACCGTTTAATTTGCGTTGTTCAAGGTAAGGTGGTACCCTTACCGTTAATCGTCTCGATGGGTTTCGTTGCGTAACCCACTGCGTTGCGTATTTAGAGAGCGAAAGGGTACATCCCACCCACGTAATGTTACGTCCGTCCCAACATCATCGGCATCAGACGCAATTATTTACAGATGAACGACGCAAAGTTGTCTAATTTCAACTTTCATTCCGGATCTGATCGCCCTTAATTTACGGCCGGACAACAACAATCGATCTGCTAGCTCGATGTGTTCGATTCGATTCTTATCGATATCACTTGGAATGCTCGTCAGACGGACTTTAGAGACGCGCGGAGTAGTAGAGGAAAAAAGTGGACTAGTTTTGCGTAGAATCCGTGTTCTAGATTGGTTCACAACTGGAACGGCAGCACGAGGTGGGGATACACGGAGTAGTAAGGAGCGGCAGTCAGGAGGTATATACACGGAGGACTATATGTAGGAGAACCCGAGCTCCATTCCAACAACTTTGAGCGTGTGGGGCTACACGGAGGAAAATATGCGCGGATTATTATTTGATTTGATTTTTTGTTGTTGAGCGAAGTGCTCGACAATTATGATTATATGACGTTGGGGGGTGTTTGGCGGAAAGGGACAAATAGGACGTTAAGGGAGGAAAAAGAAAGGGGAGGACGTGGACTGCCTTTTTATGAGAAGATAAAACTGGCAACGTAGCCAGGAACTGAAGAATTAGTGAATGATTTGACTGAGGATCCCCATTTTCAAAACTCTCCAGAATTGCCGGTAGGTAGCGGGAATCGATTGTTCTCATTAGTCTCGTCAATGGTTACACAATCTTTGGTATCTCGTATGCTACCGCTGAGCTATACCCCTATGCGTTCCCTCGCCCCCATGATCGTATTAATGGGGTAGAGGTGAAGTACTCTAGAGATTTTTCATCCACGCTTTAGGAATGAACGTGCAAGAAGTGGCGCAGTGGTGCTTCTCACAAGGAGCAGACTACGCGTCGTCCCGGTCCCGCACGAGTCACTCTCCGTTGCGTAAGCTGCGTATACGAGTACGTCTACTACGACACAACAAATCATTGACCCGTCTTCGTTTGGTAAACCGCGGCAACACTTTCAAGTGGTCATGTTGTATCAGTCAGTCGATATACTCTGATGGAAATAGACACACAAGTGGTTAGAGTTGATGAGCAGATCGCTGAATGTGCAGCATGTAATGGTTCGCTGAGTCGTTGTAGCGGGTTTAGTTGGACGATACACTTGTGGAGTGTTGCGCTATATATAAAACATGAGTGGATGATATAATATGAGAACGAGTGAATTTAAAACAGGTACCTACCTCTATCGGTCTGCCCTTCGCCCCAATCATGGAGTCGTAAGAGGAGCCCAAAAGGAGACCCTCATCCTTACAAAATAAATAAAATATACAATACATATAGAAATAAATTAATAACTAAAAACACTTCATCCTTTCTTTTTTTCTTTGTCTGAATCTCTTAGGCTTCAGCACTGCGCGTATTTATCACTTTTTAACAGTAACGAAACTGATTTTCAGTGGGGGACTTTAATTTAAAGCGACTAAACTAACCCTGTGGCTCCGAACACCATCGACGAGTGAGCGATAACCAATCAAAGATCGATATTTCAAATACGAAAAATATGAATCAGCGATTGGACAGTGCGAACACCTGCGGACAAATGTCAGAATCAACAAGACCGATTAAGAACAACTTTGAATTTATTGAGTGCTTCGTTGCTAGGACGGACAAATTTCAAAATACTCCAAAATGCTTAATTTCAACCTATAAAAGACGTGTTTTAACACCCGTCTCACGAGGAGTGTCACGGTCCTTGGACCACCGACCATGCTTGGACGTGGTGATGTCATCGCGGCATGACCGGGTCATTTGACCTCCGAATTAAATGATTAACACAGAGAGCCGCCATAAGACTCTAATAACCAACACATCTCCGCACGTCTACGCATCCGTGAGCTAAACATCTTTGTAGCAGACAGGATTAGAGCTGCAATCCAAAGGGATCTGCTTACTTTGATGTTTCTTTTTCATGATTGATCTTTTAGTGTTTAACGACGTACTCGGCAGCTAAGGTCGTATGACGTCTTCCGATACATCGCGGGAGTCTTCATAAGGGAAGTTCAACAAGGGAGGGCAGGGCCAAGTGGGAGGAGGAATCTCAACTGGGATAGTGGGTAGGTAGATAGATATAGATATATATTTATTATTTCCCACAGTAAAGTATGCATAGCCACATTAAAATATTACTTGAATGTTACGAACGTTGACAGGCCTATGTGTAGGCTACCTTTCTGGGCATTTGGACATTTGGTACTGAAGTCTCATTACTCTCATTTGATCGACAAACCAAGTGTCCGACAGTTAAAGGACCTGAAAAATGAGATAAAGGTAGTGAAAACGGCTGGTGATGTACCGCAAACCAAGGAGCGTTAGAGGCGTCGTACAAAATATATGTTTTCGTTGTTTCAAATCGTTTTGCCCTTCTGTGCAACATTGGGTTTCGTGTTAAAAATTATAATTTTTTTGGGGTCCGCGGAGTGAAAAAGGTTAAGAACCGCTATACTTGAGGTTCAACATACCCTTCAATTGCACCGAACTTTTAATAAATACATTCTTAAAACCAGCCAATCAGATGTAAGAGCGTCATCAACGCGTAGTCACCGTATTTGTTATCGTGAACCACATCATAATGTAATTTCTAATTTACTGCGCACAAACCTTGACGTTTTGCCAAATGAGTGTAATTTCAACAGCTTATTATTTAAACTAATGCAACGCTGATCGTAAACAGCTCTCTAGACAGTCGCTGGCTGTTATTAACGTTATTGTATATAGAATGCCTGCCTGCCTGTCTGAACACAATGTCTACTAAATTACAAATCAATTACCATTCACATATAGTACCATATTATTATTCTGCCTAGGCGTAATAAGATCCTTGCATTAAAGTTAACGGTGTGTACACACAAAGTGAGATATTTATCAAGTGTAATTAATGTTACTATATAATAAATATAGTTCTCCCCATCGAACCATTCTCATTCTGAACTCATACGTCTAACCGCCCATTTCACGCACTCTGTTTCAATGAAGATCCATCCATATATATATATATATATATATATACTTGGCGTTCGTTCATTTAATTATTAATGCAATAGGGCACTAGCAACACCGAAAGACAACAATGGAACAAATGAATTGAACTGATGGACAAACCATCAGTTGCCATCAGCTGTCAAAATAATAAAATTGCAACCATAGAAATAAAAACAAGTGTAGCAATAGTAACTGCTCGCCATTTAAAACTTTTAATGATAGACAACAACTAAGTGAAAGTTTTGTATGTGTATTTGTTTGTTTTTTGTTTTGTTTTCCAAAATCAGACGAAATTATTTTTTGACAGCTTGTTGTTTGTCCATCGATTCAATTCATTTGTTTCATTGTTGTCTTTTGGTGTTGCTAGTGCCCTTAATGAGTGACTTTAAGGCTGTATCTTCACCTACCTTGCGGAACACCCGATTTCGGTCATGTTTTAAAATGGTTTTAAATTGTCCCAAAAGAATTTCGAAATATATCATCCTATAGAGAATTGAGCTCTTTCTTATGAATGTCTTTTTTTTCAATAGATAGTTCCGTTTTGCAGATGTTCTTAATTAGGTGTGAAAGGTGTCCAGCAACATCACATTACAAAAAGGTGATTAAGAACATCTGAAAAACCGGAAATATTCGCGACAAACTTATATATTGTTACAACTTATACAATCTCAATCTCACCTTTACGGGAATGTTCCCGTATAAGCAAATACAGAAACTAATAATATGTAAATCTATTTAATTTTTTGGGTGAATTAAGATGATTTGCAGAGTATAATCAAAGCTGGGATTTCGGGGGGGGGGGGGGGGGAAATCCAGCTCCCCCAACCCCTCTCTGTATACGCCACTGAACGCACTAGTGAATCGCCGAAGTTTGCAACAAAGAGTAGTGGAAAACCAGAACGAATCTTACAATATAACGCACTTGAAATGAACGTAGGTACAACAACTTCTGAAAAACCAGAGCGAATCATGCCATGTTTGCGTCACGTTTTTATTGAACCGTGGGAAACGTTAACGAAACGTTACACAAGTATCTCATGTTTTGTTACGTTGGCATCATCATCGCACCTTTTCGCCATCTCCGAAACGACATCTAAACATTCGTAGACCGTATAATTATTGACTGTAATAAAAAACATGATGGTCTTCTCCGCGTCAATAAATAAGTGGTAACATAAAAAACCGCCCATAAGCCCCAACATCTTCACGTCGGTAAAACAGCCGACCTGTCATTTCGGCCCAAATCATTCGTATTATTTACAAGGTTTAATTAAAAGGCCGGTCGGAACTGTTCGTGTGTTTCCGCGATCTCACAAGAAGTACCGCCTCGACCTTGAGATCTTAGTGGGCGTGGCTTCGCGTCAAGTCCGTAAATCCCCTGGCGGAGAGTCGTCCACGTCGGTTTAAAGGGAGAATCGTTATCAGTAAAACGAATGCATTGATCTGATTATATGAAATGAATTTGAGTGGTTTGATGTGTCAACAGTCAAAACAAATTTACTTCCAAAATAGCAAAATAACAAACGGGAATCTACTACTATTTTGAACTTACCTAGAATCATGTTCTTGTTTCTTAACATGGTCCCCTAAATAGTGAGTGATAACAATTTTATTCATACGAATTAAAAATGTAAAGCCATGGTTAATTTGAAAACTTATTCATTTTGTTGCATTCATTGTATTTTTTCATTGAGATCTTCAAGATTTTGGGGACCGTGTGAGAAACAAGAAAAGGGTTATGGAGATAAGTTTTAAAATGGTCTTTATTCTCTATCTTTCTATACTTTAATTATTACTCTTGCATTATTTCTTCATTAATTATAAAGCTATAGTGTTTTAATGTTCATGTTCGAAATTCTGTACTAGTTGATCCTTTGGTTCTGTGGCAAATATGCCACAGTGGTACGAGTACGTGAACTGCAAGTAATGCACCCCGGACATCACTGCAAGTAGGTTGTGCAGCACTTGGTTGCAGTTCGACTGATCGATAGTGTGCTCCAGTTCGAGATGCTGGGGTTGCCAACTTGAGAATATGGTTGTTTTAGTTGACTTTTGATGCTGTCGTGCTTTACGAGAAATTGATAATAGATAATTGTGGTTGGAGGCGGTGGTTACAAAACTTGTAATGGGATTCGAACTCGAGTCCTTTTGTGTGTGAGTCCCGCTCGTCTCTAACTATACCTAATATTGCATCGTTTAACCAACAGAAAATGATTACCTGTAGATCAAATAATACACAATATTTATTTGACATTTTAAAACTTTGAAAAGCGGGATTTGTATCATGATTTTGTTTTTATCTTTGAAGACCACATTTAAAAATCTAAATTTTAGAAATGTATACGCTTTAGATATTATCGTCAATGTCTATCTATATTATATACTCTTCAAGTAAATTGTGTACAATTTAGTGCTTGTGAAATGGTCTGAAAAATGTCCAAACGCAATTTGCAAATTGGATTGGTAGCTTATGAAGAAATGAAAATGACTGAGCAAATTGAAACAGATTATAGACTCTTACGTGGCAAACATCCCACATGTTCTCCCCCCCCCCCCCCCACTTCCACGAGACGTGGCCATTTTGGAACTAAATCAGTTATTAGTATTCAGTAACACGAATTACATCAATCGAGGATGCCAATCAAAATGGAGATTGATCATTAAAAGAACATCATTATTATTTTTGAAATGGAGCGGTTCGCCTTTCGTAGTTTTATGCGTTACAGCTAATAGGCTACCAGCTTTGTGAATGAAATGTACACATGCAATTAACTTTTGATTTGTTTTTCGTCTTTGTAAGGACGGCAACCAAATCTGTAACATGGCGATAAGATTCTCAAGGTAAATAAAATAAGCCACTATCAGAAAAAATAAACACTTAACAAAATTCTTGTTGCCGCATGATCGAAATTTACAATAAAAGTTACAACCCTTACATTTTCTTCGTTTTATGTTTGTATATCGAATTTAAAAACGGCTGTTTGGGGGATTTTGTTATCTTCATATGTGTGTTTTTCTTTGCATTTTTTATTACTTATTGGAAATTGTCATTAATTTAAATAAAGCAACACTATTTTTTCAGCACATTCCACGCGTTGTCCTGAAGTGTGCGTACTGACAGACAGTTTGCTGGCTTCTGTTATCGTTGAAAATGTGTTTTCTTCTATGACCTCACCATGTACAAATCAGCATAGCGCACCTATATGTAACATCTACGGCTCAAAGCCACAACCACAAGTTAGGTCCATACTCTAGTTGGTTATCACAATAAGTCACGCTCTAATCAAAGTGTTAATACCTCCTCAGAGGAAAAGGATGAAAATAACACACGTGTAATGATTATGAAAAATTATCTTTGGCTTTCTTCCTTTACAATTAATAATTAATTTAATTTAGAAACAATTATACATTCTCGTTAGACGACAGACGTGCTATCCTTATAATTTATCATTGTTATTATTTTATTTGCTGGCGAGTTCTGTCTGTCTCTATCGTAGAGTGAATCTAGTGGTCAGTCAGTTCGTAATGGACTATAGGTCGGTTAATGAGTTTCCGTATGATGATGTACATTAATCCTCGCCAAAGAGCTTAAAATTAATTGACCTTGATATTGTTATAGCATAGGATGGATGGAACCACCGTGCGTGAACATACCAGTTCCTGGTATTGGATAATAAGCGTGCGCGGAGCTGGGAGTGAGCTTTATAATAATTATAGTTAATAAAGGAACAACTTCCAACCTAAATCTAGTTGCATCTCATTCTTATGCTTCGGGTATTGTATAGTCATAATTTCGCCCGCCCGTTTTCAGACGTGTTTTTACTCACACCTTCCTCCCTGACCATAAAGCTTGATTGAGCCTGTTATCGTAGGTATAAAAATGTAGCTTGCGTGTATTTAATTTTTAACTAAGATAATTTAAACAATTGATAATTTTTTTTTTGTAGTTGAGAACGTTATTTTGGTATCTTCACGACAGTCGAAGTAAAGAGAACACAAGCAACGTTTTTCTGTGGTTGAGTCAAATACTCAGCGAAAAGTAGAAAACGATATTTCAGAATATTATATAGTACCGTTATACCACAACACCCACGCAACTGTGACAGTATAGGCAACCCAAGACTACCTTACACATGCTTTCGTCACAGGCGAGGCACTCATAGCCAACCAGTGAACCGCCCGAGACAATAGCGCGCAAATACCGATCGCTGATTGGCTACGAATACCTCGCCTGTGACGAAAGCATATGTAAGGTTGTCTTGGGTTGCCTATTACACAGTCGTTGGTCACCGTGGCACTGTTCAACAGGAGTAGGCTACTTGCTTACTTCTTCCGGATAACCATTTGGCATGTTCCCTTCTCGTTGTTGCCATTCTTTGTCTGTGTCGCTTCGACCGTGCAAATAACAGGCCAACAAGTATTAATGTGTAGTACGGGCAAGGTCAGCTGGATACTTGACCCTTTGTGTCTATCGTGGGTTGGTATGATTTGCTGCCATCCTAACAGAAAGAAAACTATGTTCTCCGAGGCCTTGAATAATCCTGACACATCCAAGCATGCCCTAATAGAGAAACCGTTTCAGTAAATTGTTTTATGTTCCTTTCGGGGTACATTCTTTATTTACATAAATTCGTTGGAAACGTAAATGTATAACAATTCTCTTAAAGAAAAGAACGAATTCGTAATTTTGCAGATTCTTTGTCGCAGTTCCTTGCTTGGGGATTTAGTTTTTTTTAAATATCTTAATTGAATAGTGGATGACATATGTAGCTCCGATATGGAACCAGAAGACATGTGGTTGTTTTCCATAAAATATTGCTCTTTTGTTTTAGTCTCGCCATCTTTAATTCAATCATCGTCTCGAACAGCATAAGTATAGCGTTATCGTCGCAAACATTATCTAAATTCATTGAGTTATGGGTGTATACAACCGAAAGTGCAGTTAGGCTATATTATTTATTTGTATTTATTGTTAGCACTCATGTGTTGAAGGTTGTTAGAAAAGAGCAATGGTCAAAACCAAAATATTCGTGATCAATCAATATATTATTATACACAGACACTGATAATTTGCTACAACAAGTAAGAACATGACAAAACATTATAAACATTGACTTTTCGAATCATTCTAAAGATCTAAATTAAGTACAAATGTAAGTTGATTGGTTATTCTCTTACTTCAACCAAGCGAAACAAAGCTATACTAGAGTCAACTAAACTTGCGTTAATCTGCAATCAGAGCTCCGTATAAATTGTTTAAACTTGAATATTGTAATGAAGTTTGAAAACATTCATCAATAATCAAAACAAACAATCGTGAGTATTCAATAATGCAACATCTTCTAAGAACTGTATCGCTTATCAGCAGAATGTTGCACTTGTGTAACGTATATTGTGTACATTATGAAACTGTATGTTTAATACAGTGCAGCGTGTTTATTGTACACTTCACGTTGTGTTGTTTGTGTGTTTTGTCATCTTTGCGTTATCAACATTGCACCATGTGCGGGTAGGTTGTTGTACAAGGTATAGGCCTAGGCTCGCTGTTGTCATGTCGGTTCGAAAACATTGGTCGTATTGTTTACAGTATTATGTTTGTCAATCAATATTGCAGCGTTGAAAATATATTTTCGAGTGTTAGACATAAATCGCCTAAAAAGCGAGAGAATGATAACAGATAAACCATCCAATCCTCGACTATTTTTTATAATCTTCTGCCCACATTGCAGGCAGTTCAATACTTTCGCCAAACTGATTGAATTCAAGAACGGATGCAAATCGAAAACTATTTGCTTAGAACGAAGTTACTATTATGTAAGTTCGTGCTTAGAAAATGCAGCAATAGCGAGTTTTAATTGATGCTTTTTTGTCCTTCAATTCAATACGTTTGTCGAAATAGTTGAACCGTGTAATGTGGGTATTATAATGACATCAGCGTTGTAAACTGGCGTCTCTTTGTACAATTTTGTTTCAGTTCTCCTTACAAAGTACAAAGTAGCTTACAAAGTAGCAACACCCCCCCCCCCCCCCCCCCACCAAATCCTTTTCTTTCACTACAACAAAGCAAATTACGAAAGTTTCTTAGTTGGCAATAAAATGCGGTATATAGTTTCGTCTAGTCAAGAAGTTGGCCAATAATTATAACAATTACCTGCTAAGTACTTAACCTTAAAGTTAGGAGATTGTGCCGGCCGAGAGTTTCATGTTCGGGGCTCGCGTGCGCTAAGAAATAGTTTCAGAAGTTGAGAGTTTGTTTTTCAATTATAATTAGGTGAAGTAGGTGCGAAAAACAGGTGCGAGAATCAACTATTCCATTTCAATTTCGGGGGGTGGAATCGTTTTATCTGAACCTTCGGTGTTAGCCTGGAGATTAGCGGATAGTGAACGTGTTAACCTGGAGATTAGCGGATAGTGAACGTGTTAACCTGGAGATTAGCGGATAGTGAACGTGTTAACCTGGAGATTAGTGGATAGTGAACGTGTTAACCTGGGCCCGGATTCACAAGAGGTTCTAACTAGGGATGACATCGGGTACCCGGGTAGCCCGGGTACCCGACTCCAAATATTAACCCGGAGCCGTTTTTCGGGTCCGGGTAATTCTTTAGTCGGTTTCTAGGCTAAATTTACATTGCTGCGGTCGATTCCGGTGGAGCCAGCAGGTACGGCAGGCGCCTACCCTTCCACAACACGTGACTCGACGGGGAACAGAACAGACGCGAACCGACTTGCATTCGTTACTGTTTGTTCTTTATTTAACATGCTGGTGAATATTCTGACTAATACTTGTTCCATTACTATTTATTTTCCTTAAAATATCATGTTTTATGTACGTGCTTCTGTTGTGTATTGAGAAAAGTTTTTTTACTCGACGTGATTTCTGCAGGCGTATTCCAAAAGACTCACCGAGCGGGCGGCATGCATATCATTCGTCCCTCGTCTTTGCTCCCCGCGCACTTCACAAGGCCTAGCGAGGACCTTCAAAATCAAGCCTACACATCGAAAAATACGTTTTCAGGATCCGGGTACCCGGGTAATATGAGAGCTGGAACCGGTTCCGAATTTTATTACCCGATGTCATCCCTAGTTCTAACTCTTTTTTTGGTCTTATCTCTTAGACCGGCCTAACTTTAAATCTCTTGTAAAACCAGGAAAATATTATCTTAGAACAGATTTTAAAACATATTATTGGAATGTTCATTATGTCCTTGTTCTCAACAGGAATTAGTAACTTCTTCATGTGACCTGGGTCTGGTTTTACAAGAGTTTCAAAGTTAAGCCAGTCCTAGAGATAAGACCAAAAAAAGACATAGGACCTCTTGTGAATGTGGGCCATGAAGATTAGCGGATAGTGACAACGTTTGTAAATTCTATCTTCACTTTGTAAAATTTGATTCAATGGATTTAGACATGGTAATGAACGATGCATATTACCACAGTTTATTGTTGTACCATTACGTGCTATATCTTGTTTCAAACAGACGCGGACAAAGGTGTTGAACATTTTATGAGCCCATAGCTTGCACACCCATTATTATTGTAAGCAGTGCTGTGCATTATTATTGTAAGCAGTGCTGTGTCCAAAGGGGGGGGGGGTTTAAGCCCCCCCCCCCCTCCCCCGTAAAAGTACACTACGAGTGTTTATTATATTACTTGAAAAGAAAAAATAGCTAGAAAAGTGTGAGAAGGAATTTTATAAGCAACACCTTGGAATTATGCGGGGCTAAATTTTCAGGATCAACAGTTATTCTCAAAACAGATGCTTGGATTAAATTTGGATGCAAACAATATTGTCTAGTTTGATCGAAACGTTATATACTTTGGATCCTTTATTGGGATAATCGTAGATCTTGGTAATTTAACATCTATTCCAAATTGTGGATATTTGAATTAAATTTCATTTCAATAAATCGGGGGGAAAAATCTCGCTGTTAGTGTTGAACACTGAAAACCCCATACGTAAATTTGTATTTATAGTCTACCCACTCATTTACAAGAACTGACTTTCAGTGGGGGACATTTATACCATTTATTATCTGCTTCGTTGCTGTGACGGCTCTAAAGTCTATCTAGGACCCTTTGTATGAGTATGATCACGGTCTTCTTAATCCTCAACAATAACAATACACAACAATTAAAAATCAGTTTGCAAATGTTATATCAAGGTTCATAGATGCATACAAGATCATCATCTACTTACCTTGATTTTATATTTTTAATTGTTGTGTATTGACGCACATAAAGATTTAGAGGACCGTGATGATAATCATACAAATGGTCATAGATAGTTTTTGAAATAGTTAGGATTTCAAGTTCAATTTTATTCGTGTTACAACCAACTTAGATCGTACAGTACTCATACATATACAGTACTGTACGAATAGTTCTGCAGTAGTGAGTGACAGTTACACTTCTCTTTCTAAAACAAGTTCTGAATAATATACAACAGTGCTCACAACGATACAGGTTGTTAAACAAAACAACACAAAACTATATAACAATCGAACGGTTAAGAGGCATAGAGTACGAAGTGAAAATATATATATATATATCGCTCTCTTGTCTTGTATGTGTACCAAATTTCACTTTCCCCTCTCACCGTGTTACTCTCTTGTATCTCTTTTGTATACGATATGAGATCACAATCTCTGTGTCAGAGTTAGAGATAATTGTGCACTCGCGCATATGCGTTGTTTTAATTATGTTTCGTCATTAGTTGTAATTGGTTTATATCTATGCAACGCTGTTATCTTTGTTATCTCGTCGCACCGGAAAACTATAACGGTATCAGTATTGCACAATATATGTATTAATGCATATTTCGCACTTCAGCTCACGTGGTGTGTTTTGTTTTGCAATTGTCATCGGTTTAGTTTAGAATATGTTAATGGATGTATTGCGAGTGGAGTGCTTGTGCGAATATTTTTTATTAGGTTGCTGATTGGTTGAAAGTTGAAACACGTTTGTTAAATAAAAGTTAATCCTGATTGGGACAGATTTTGAATTAGTGCAGTGATTTGGGGCACATTTGATTGCCACAGGATTGTGATTTAATTAATTATTTAGATTATTAATTATTTAATCATTATTTAGATTAGAGTATTTAATCATTTGTTGTGTGATTATCTCCTAGTGACAAAGTAACTATGAGACCATGAGACCATCTTAACATTTGCGAATGATGCATGAGTTGATAGATTTTAAACCGGAAAATGTTATCTAAAATATGTCGAAATTTATAATTGTCTTGTTTTTTGATTAAGGAAAGCACGGTTTTTATTGACAGTACAAATAAAATTAAAATTCGTGTAAAAATATGTAGGAATTCTCATAAAGAAGAAACAAAACAATAACCCAATTTCGATGGACGTAGATAGTAATATACAGGATCTTGCCGCTCGAAAGTTATAAATAATATTTGTATTTCATCATGATTTATGTTTCCCATGCCTATGTGTGCAGCTTCATTAAATTATAATATAAAATCGTGACTTAAAATGAACAATATAAATAACAACAGGAACCACGGCAATACCAACCTAATTCCAGAAAATTACCACTAAAAACCAAATTGCTCGCCGACTGGAAACGGAAGAAGGGGCGTGACACCGGGACAAACTCAATTTGTGATCCGGGCCCCCCACAAACTACAGAGACATAATTTAATATCATTGCTTTCACCCCATTTCAACCGATTCTAAAAATAGTAATTTCCCTACTCCGTTATTTTTGTCAGTTCTTTTATATTTCGCTTTATGTTCGCTTAATGAGCTCAACTTTCTTTTATATTAAAGCGCCTTAAGTCTACATAATCATTTATATGGACGCTAGTGGCTGGCATACGTATAATATTTTCTTCGATTCAACTTTCTTAAAACCAGATGGACTGTAGTTTTAATCTTTTTAACCACAAACAGTTTTCTTGTCGTCTGTAAATGTGCCATCTACAATTACACAGGTGCAGATTCCGGTAACAACCTTACAGATGCTTTCGTCACAGATGAGTGATGATTCGTAGCCAATCGGCGAACCCCGAACTCAAAGACCGATCGCTGATTGGCCACGAAGCACTCGTTACGACGATCACATCTGTAAGGTTGTTTCGGGACTAGTATAAATGTAACATTCACTTGCTACAGATCAAATAACCGATAGAAGTCAGGAAAATAATCTTTTTTACGATTTTTGTTTTATTTACAAAATGTTAGCCCTTACTGTTCAAGTAGGTAGGGGCCTATATTGTGTTTTGCTTCAATTCTGCCTGTTTAAAAAAGCTGCTTCGAAGAGCAGAAACATTTTCCCTACCGTCAAAAGCGTCCGCCAAGTGTTTAGTGTGAACCAGCCTTTAGGCTATACTGTCAGTGGTGTAAATACATGACAAAGACCCCCCCCCCTCCCCCTCCCCCCCCCCTCGAACTATAGTTTTACTAGTAGGAGCACGTGTGCTGTAATTACCAGCTGTCACCTCTGCGATTCGTCAGAAACGAGTTCGTTTTTTAATCTGAATGTTTATTGCACCTAAGTTTTAACTATAACATCTTTTTTTGTATTATTTAAACGAATATTGTTTGCCCCAAAAAATAACTGATTTGGGAACGTATTTAAAGAAGACTGCAAACGACGTTACTCCTATACGTTAGTCCTATACTACGTTTCAAGTTCTTTAGTTTATATTATAATACCGGTACACATTTTCACCTTCCTGTGCTTACTGTCACCACCTGATAATTATTCTACAGCACATAGCCCGCACTCAAGTCTTTATGACTTTGCGGGCTTCTCCAACATAATAATTATGTAAGTAATAAATAGATGGTACGTATGTATACCAACCAATGTATCAACCATAATCTGTTTGAGAATAAAAATGATCTTGAATCTGAATTTTACTGTGTTCAGTAGAATCTGACTGTGTTCAGTAGTTGGTCATACTGGGATCATCGGTCGCAGTCGCGGTCGCTTCAAAGAATCTGATCATACTGAATACAGTAGTACCGGTCATGAAGATCCTGCTTGATTTCTTTCAGAAAAATTAATTTCACCCTTGCTTGCTTAAAACAAACGGGGGGTGTAGGGTAGGGTACAACAACCATATATCATGTAAACATGGTGAATAGTTTCCCTTCGTGCTAGATACAACCCCCCCCCCCCACCCACCCCCCACCCCACCCCCGGAAACATAACCCTAATGAAGAATGAATGTACGCCAACTGGAAAACGCCCTTCCTTAGGGGGTGGGGTGGGGGAAGGTCAGCTGTAGTTCAGGTGTATATTGGTACATGTCCAGTGCAATTCGGATGCACAATAGTGTGACTCATAACATCGTGGTAAACAATCGAGGGCCAGCTGTGGAGGTCATTGTTAATTACCATTAGTGCATGAATTAATTACTTAGTTGAGCTGGTGCGGTAGGAACCCCAACTTGCATGGCCTGACGTAATTAGCCTTGATAGGCTGTGCATGCACACGCAAGCAACGGTCTGGTTGCTACTTGCGCGCTACCTGGGAGGGGGGCGGTGTAACGCGGAACTGAGCGCTTTTGTTTAGTCGAGGGGGCGGCAGTGGAATATTGGGGGAGGAAGGTACTATGGGAAGGTATATGTATATCAAGCAATGGAAAAAATGCATGGTTTGCAAATTTAACGTTTCGAGATTGAAAACGTGATTGGTTTTGAATCAGCTATGAAAATTGAATTTGAATTTATAAACTTACAAATATTATATAATTATTTTTAATAAGGCTCTTCTTGAAGGGGGGAACTATTTTCGTTGTGGTGAGAACTCGGTATCACTCAAGAGCATGGACTTAAAACTATATCTGGATCTGCAACATGGTTGGAATACGCGTCTGCGATTCCCATTTCCGGTTTTGACATTCTCGGACATTTTAGCCCCTATCGCTAAGCAATTACACATCAACAGTCACAACAACAATGGGAACAATGTCAAAATCCGAAACTTACGGGCTAAAATGGTTGCCCACCGCCTTCTTCCGTGGCTATTTAATTGGTTCATTGATTTGTTAGCTGATCAAGTCCAGTAACGAAATTACTATTATAAGTCCATGCTCAGAGTTTGAACTCATTGTGTCTTGTACGAGTGTTGGTTGCATGCACAGCACATGAAAGCTCTCTGCAATTGCAACAAGTTATAGATTTGCATTGTCAGCATATTCGGCAATCATTCGCTACGTCATTGTTACGTCAGTTGTGTACGATACACATTCTATTCTACTGTCTGTCTGTCTGTCTGTCTGTCTGTCTGTCTGTCTGTCTGTCTGTCTTGGTGCTTTTAGGAAGGAATGTTTTATTGTAGGATGTAATAGGAAATTGTCTGAAAGTGACAAACTGTATGAAGTTCCTGAACGTTATTCAATCTTCTTCTTCTTCTTCTTCTTCTTCATCATCATCATGTTATCAACCCGTGGGTTGGTCAGTTACTCTTAGCTATCCATTATTTTCCTCTTTTGTCGGCCAGTCTTTCATTTCTACAACATTATTTTGTTGTTTTTTTCAGCTCAGCGTCCTAGTTTCCGAGAGCCTTGATAATTTATTGTTGTGCATTTCATTTCATACATGCAGTTTATTACATGCTTTATAACCATTACAACATTCGTACTAATTTAAAATAACTGTGTCTTGATGCGCCGTATAACTAGTTACGTGAGTTCAGTTTGAATCACGTCTCTAATATCTTGATACCCTAGATTTAGAAACACAGCAATGCATTAAAATTACAAATTAAAATATCAAGATTCATAGATGCGAAGCGTGTATATAATATATCATACTGGCCTTGATTTTACATTGTTATCAGTACCAGGATGCCGCACAAGAATGTGTTAATAATATGTTTACATAGTTATATTTTTTATTGTCCTCTTTTGTAAATCAGTTTTGTAACTGAATGGAGTAGACATTAAAGAAAGAAAGAAGGAAAGAAAGAAAGAGGGAAAGAAAGAAAGAAAGAAAGAAAGAAAGAAAGAAAGAAAGAAAGAAAGAAAGAAAGAAAGAAATTCATATAAAAGAAAAGAAACATCATTAAATCCCTGATAATTGAAAAAAGAAAAAATTTAGAGAGAAGGAGAAAGAAAATAAAATAATTAAAGCTATCAAAACATACAAAAAACAAGCTAAAGACCAAGTTTTTCTTGAATATCTCAGCGGGTTATTCTCTTCACACGCCCCCCCCCCCCGTAACATGTACCCTCCAGCATGTACCCTACCACGTGATACCTACACTAGCAGGCCACCCACGTACCTATAAATACAGGCCATGGCCGCTTCGCAATCTGAATTATGTAGGTTCGCGTTCCACTAACTAATCTCAACGCGCGCCTGTCATTACATAACAAGCCGATTATAGTAATTGAACTCTCTGCCGTAATAATTGGGCTTGTGCGGACGACTGGGCTTGTGGGTTAGAGTCGACCAGGAGGCCGCGGGTTCGAACCCCTGTTGGACGACTGGGCTTGTGGGTTAGTGTCGACCGGCTCCAGTGGAGGAAGCCTCGGGTTCGAACCCCTGTTGGGCTCTCATTGATTGGCGATGCACAAGGGGGGGGGGGGGGGCATGCGGAACCGAATCCGGTACCTCTATCGTAGTAACGCGGGATTGCTTGAATATATTGAGGTCACATTTTTTTGTTATTTATTAATGTGAAATATTTATAAAATTTTATTTTTTTAAATTTTTCAAAATTTTAAGAAGCGTAAAGGGAATTACGAAATTGGAGAAGATAAGCATAGCAATTAGACAGAAACTAGGACTGAGAGATTACACATGGCAGGCACGCACTCGGCAGAGACCGTCTTAAGTTGTTTGGTCATATGGAGAGAAGGGTAGTGCATGGAGAGGATCCCGAGACGACTGAATGGGTTAGACGAAGAGTAGGAAGACCAAAAGAGAAGTGGAGAAGCTACGCGAGAAAGAGACGTTGAAGAGGGAAACGAATCTTATGAGCACATGTGGAGAGAGAAGCAGTGGGAGGACAGAAAAGAGTGGAAGAAATTAGTGGAGAAGGAGGAGGAAGATTACTGATTAGGAAGAAACGCTGAGCCTGGCAAGCTGATTCGTTGAAAGTTTCATCCCCTAGACAAGGGTGGACAACCACCGCTCAACCCGACATTGGAAATGACAGACAGACAGATAATTATTATTTCAACTGCATACATCCAACACAAGCCATCGAAGAGATATCGTCGATTTATCTTGTTGTCGAAACAAATAATGGTGCCCGTATACTCCGGGTTCGAGTCCCCGTGTGTATCGTGTGGTATGATGGCTCCACGTGGTAACCAAGTCAAGGTTGGTCCACATCACAGCTGAAGGAAGTACTGACACCACTGGTAATTACTTGTATGCGTGTTGTACGCTCTCGCAGCGTCCGTTAGCGGTACTACTGAGTGGGTACACTGTGTATTGTATGCCGTAGCATGGTCATTAGTATGTATTCGACCTGGCGTAGGGCTCGCGTGAACTTACGAGTGTGCGGAACTTTCAAACCACAAATTGAACTTGAAAAAATTGAACTAAAATAAAAACAATTATGGGGAGGAGTTTAGCTGTCAATTGTTCTAATAATTCTGCACTGGACTGCACTGAGTGCGTCTCTAACATTACTCAAGAATACAATAGTCTACACTCATTGCAATCATTAATTGGAATTTTGGAAAACGCCATCAATGGGGCTATAAGGAGGTTGCTTAGCTGCGCTACCTATTTGTTATAGTTTGACTCGCGAAATACTTTTGCGTGTTACGCGTTTTTCTTGTCTAAATAATAGTTTTAAGTTTTTTAGCCCTGCCATAATGAGCGGCATTAAAAGACTTCCAATTGTAATTGACATAGTTTACTCTAGTTAAATCCACTTCACAACATCACACGTGAGTGTTTTCTAAGAACTAGGCAGGCCTACTTTCATTCACTCGTCGCTCGTGATTTGTAAAAACATACACACAATTAACACGGGTGCATTTTACTTTTAGCCCGGAGGTATTTCTTCAAGTTTCAGCCGTGTAAGTCTAAATAATTGAACACTTTCATTGCAGTCTTGGCTAGCCAACCAACGGGTCAATGTCTGTCTGACCGTGAAACTGTTTGACAGTTCGCGACAACACCGCTAGATGGTAGCACTGGCCTTGTGGTTCCCGGTGCACCTGTACTAATGTTAATTGTATCACTTTAGGACTAGGCCTAATACCTCTTTTACAAATGGACCATTTTCAAAATTGATTTAGGACCCTTAAATAGATCTAATCACTGCCCTCGAAACCTTCAATGAAACAACAATGAAAAACTAACTTTCAGATAACATTTGAAAACTAATTACTTGTTTCTATGGTTGTGCATTGTTGTCATTGAAGATTTAGATGATCTTGATTAACTCTATCTGAGGGTCCTAGATCAATTTTGAATATTGTTTATGATCTGATCCTAAATCATTTTTCGCCCGATAACTATACTGATAAATCAAGATGGAATTAACGTACACGGTTTACTATCCGAAATTAATTTCTTAACGAGAATACAACCACTGACCCGACTGTATTTGTGCTAGTTTTTGAATTCGGAAATTTAACGTTATGTTGTAATACACAAGTTATTGCCACCGAAATCCATTGAAACAAATACCACCACCAACAACTGGCTAATAATTATAATATTATGCACTTTCATAAAATCACAAAATCTAGGCCTGGATCTACATTGAAACAGTTGTCGCTTCAATCAGCTGTTCTGTGAGAAATCAGCCGTGTAACGGAACAGTTGATGTTGCATAATCGAAATAAGACTTTCAGTCCATGAAGATAATGATCGCTTAATTTCTATCTGTCCCTGATCATCACGAGCGTCGTGTAGAAGGAGCATAACTAAGTTTATTAGGGTGTTGAGATAATTGGAAGAAATATCAGAGTGATTGTTGAGGACTTAGGCCCGAATGCATAGTTCACACTTAAGCCCTCCTCAAGTCAGCATCTTCTCAGCCTCACTTAGCCACCAATCACAGAGCAGTCCACATGGCAATGCCCTTCCGTGATTGGTGGTTGGTCGAGGCTGAGGAGAGGCTGAGTTGAGGAAGGTTTGAGTCTAAACTATATGTATACGGACCAATTAGTCCCAACATTCACCTTATGATTGAGGAATCCTTCGGAGTATACCTTCTGGGAATCGAACCTGAGATATTTTGAAGTAGAATCATGAGAGCTATCGTTAAGCCACCTATTGTATCAGTAACGAGAAACAGTAATTTAGTATTGGCATAGTTATTTTCTTTTGAGGTGTGAGCATATTTTGTGGGCCCTGTGTTTTTGTAAATTTTATTGCATATGGCACCTAATGTACTGTTTTTGTTAATTTTATTCTAGGACAGCTCTTGTCTTGTACAGTTAGACGTGTTGTGGGTTACGTATCCAGACATATTAGTATATTTGAACAGTTAAGACGAAATGTCCATCTCGTGATGATGGGAATCGAACCCGAAACCTCTCGAATCATTCTATCGCGTGTTACTAGCATTGAGCCCTAGATACAAGTAGCACGAAAGCAAGTTGGCAACACTTTTTGTTAGTTTTTTTTTTACGGCCAACGTTTCATTAGACTTGTATTTAAGCTAATTATGATGACGAGTTGGTGATTAGTGAACGAAGAGTGTTTGAGGAAGAGAAAGCTGACTGATGCCGGTACGTAGCCTACTCCCGACGAGTTGGGGCTTCTCTTCAGTTGACGATACACAACAAGGGTACCTCTACGTCAAAAACGGCAGAAAATTTTCATTTTTTAATTATATCTCAAAAATGCTTCTCGAAATCGAAAATCTGATTCAACAGCGCACTGTGTTTTGGTAAGCCCTATAGACTGAATAAAATATTGTAACCATTATCGTAGTTATTTCGATTATTAAATCGATGATTATAGTTATTAAAATTAATTATAAATATAAACCATACTGATTATAAAGTTAGACACATTTAGAGCATTCTGTATATAAAAACTTTTCAAAGGTCACTAAAAAAAAGGTGTAGCTTACCAAACTACAGTGTTTCTATTCAGATTTTGCTTTGACGCTGTTGATTCAGATTTCGATTTTTCTAAGTGCATCTTGAGATATAACTTAAACATTAAAATTGTGTGCGGTTTTCGACGTAGAGAGGTACACTTCGCTCTTAAACTTAGTGACCACCCGTCACTGTCATTATCCTGTCCTAGAGTACAGTGTCTGCTGGTGTCATGAGATCCAATCAAGCTGTTCTTTCTCTCTTCTATCAGTATTCTTGTTTCTATGTATGTATTACAATGTTAAAAACACACACACAAAAATATAAAACTATATACAAAGGTCACTAAAAAAAAAAGAAATGCATTACAATGTATATCCTGGAGAAACTGTTGCACGTATTCCAATCTTTGTCTACCTCTACTTGCTCCCTACGCGCTGGAACGTGGGTTTGAATCCCGCATCATAAAGCATATATGTCCTCCATCTTCATCTATCAATTCCTCATCGTCTCGATAGCGACATCAATCATAATTCTTGCTTTACAGCCTCCTATAGTCCTACATTTTATGCATGGATACCTTTATCTGGTAACTTCGTTTAGATTTAGATGAGTATTGACCGAAGACGTTTTTTTTTACTTTTTTCCTCATGTTATATAATATGTATTGTCTGGCCGAATTTCCAACCTTTATGATTTTGTCTTAATTTTATGTTAAAATGTTAAAAGATATTTACTTAGGAAATTTTATGAAGAATACATGTACCCTGTTTGTTTATAATTTAATAAATTGTGTGTTTCTAAAAAAAAGATAAGTATTGTTTGTTGGTAGACTAACAGTTTTATGTATATGTGCATCACGCAGCTTAGTTCTTAGTTGTGAAGAAGTTGTAGAAACTAGAAAGCGAACATTGGTCCATCACATTCTGTTCCACATCAGCTAAATTAACATAACGTTTTTCTATAATCATCGTATATTGAAATATATTCATTTAAAAACAATAATAATCCTGCGCTTACTCTTATCGTATATTATCGTGTAATTATGTGTATAATAATTATATGAGTGCAATTAATGGATGCCAACATGTGCACAAAATGGAGGTATCGACTTGAAATAAATTAGGAAGTGAAGGGGAATTGGATTTCGAGATGAACATAGAAGAAACCAGTTAATGTTTTTGCAAGGTTGCAAAATGAATATTATAAGAACAGGACCGGACTTGCTGGTATAACTTTGCGTCGTTTTGATATGGTCGGAACAAAATGAAAAATGTTATGTTTCTCATGTTTGCGTCTAATGGCAGTATATGCTGTATGTAAACATTCTTAATAAATAATAAAATAATAAATAATAAAACTCGTCAGGTATTGATTTGATTTGAATTAATTTCTTTTTGTTTCAATCGTACATTTTTAAAATATGTGTTTGGATTAAATTGCTGCGGATTATGGTACACGATTAAAATTATTCCTCAATTTTAGAAAATGAGTTCATGGAATGTTGTTATTACTTGAAATCGACATAAATAAACACCTTTGTCTCGATTACACAATTTTAATCGTTTACAATGACATAATAATCATTTTCTTAAACTTTATAATTAAAAAAAAATATTAAACATGTTTTACTAAAATTTAAAATTCTCATGTTTTGTGGTATAGGTAATTGCATATTCGTCTTCTATTGGCAGCTCAAATGTGAACACACATTTTCTTCCCCTTAATGGCCTATGTGACGTCACGTGAATACTCCCTATACAGTAACACGACGCGAGAGCGTAAAGCATCACAGGTAATGAACTCTTTACTCCGAGTCAAGTCGGAGTAGACTGGAGTAATGAGAGTAATATTGCACCTGTTGAACGGCCGCTTCGTTCCGAGTGCTCGAGCATTATGAATAGGGTAATGTTACGCCGGTGTAACCTTGGGATACAGAGCGCTTCGGTGTTGCGGCCAAGGTGAAAGCTCTCGCCTAGTTGTTGCTGTTGTTGTTGTTGCTGTTGTTGTCGTTGTTGGCAACAAGTTGTCTTTAGGCCCAGGATTTAGTGTTTAACGACGTACTCGTCAACTAGGACAGGTCATATGACGTCGGGGGGTGATTGGAGGAAAGAAACAAGTAGGATGTAAAGGGCAGGGAAAGGGGAGAACGTGGACTGCCCTTCGTCTGGCTTCTCCCCCTCGACCTGTCCGGCTAGGGTAGCCCTGCCAGAAGCATACGCTTCTCGCGATCACCAAATATCGTCAACCCACCAATTGTCATCATAATTTGACTCGAGGTTTGTTAGGTGCTGATGGAATGTACTCCGCCTTAAACGGTACTCCACAATTTGTTTTGACCAGATGGGCACAGTCGAGTTAAGCATATAGTTTGTTTTTCTTATGAAAAATAACGTGTAATAAAACAATTCTATAGCAACCATAAACAAATCCTATGGGGAGGCGTAGCAAGTGCACAGAGAGCGTTGCGAGCGATCCGGCCAACAGTCACTGAATACTGGATACACACAACTTTCATCAATAAGAATTTCCAAGTCACTAAAAAAGTATTTGACTTCTTTGGAATCTATGTATAGGGCACTCAACACCGAAAGACAACAATGGAACAAATGAATTGAACTGATGGACAAACCATCAGCTATCAAAATAATAAAATTGCAACCGTAGAAATAAAAACAAGTGTAGCAATAGTAACTGCTCGCCATTTAAAACTTTAAATGATAGACAACGACTAAGTGAAAGTTTTGTATGTGTATTTGTTTGTTTTTTGTTTTGTTTTCCAAAACCAGACGAAATTATTTTTTGAGAGCTTGTTGTTTGTCCATCGATTCAATTCATTTGTTTCATTGTTGTCTTTTGGTGTTGCTAGTGCCCCGCATATTTTTCCAATAATAATTAGTGCACTGGCTTCTAGAGGGGTTTCGGTGACTTCTAGCAGGCAGTGCTCAGTGGCCGGAACGCTCGAAGCGCTGCAGTGTAGTCGTTTGTTGTACGCCTCCCCATATACTTAAATGTGCATCTGGCCAAGAATTAACAATCTAACACTTAGTATAAAAGTATTGTAAAGCGAGACACATACGTTATTAATTAGTCTGCTTGTCATCATTATACGCTGTGTTATGGTGATGCCAGTATTATACCTGTTGTGCCACTTGCCTACTTGAAGTCAGACATCGCATAACCACCCTTGCAGAACAGTTAACGACCGAAGTCAGTCGGTTAATAACGAAGACGGTGTCTCCTTTCAACCAATGCGAACTGAAGCCTCGCGCAGGCGCACTAGCTGTAGTATGGGCAATCAATGGTATGGGATTGAACAAGATTGAATTGAATCCATTACATGTAAACTTAAGACCAAAGGGTACCTCTACGTCAAAAACTGCAGACATTTTTCATTATTTTATTATATCTCAAGATTGCAACACGAAATCGAAAATCTAAATCAATAGCGCACTGTGTTTTGGTAAGCCCTACATACAGAATGATAAATGTATCCAACATTATACGTATAACTATGATACTTATTTCATTAGTAATGTAATGAGATAAAAATCACAGGCATACTGATTATAATATTGGATACATTTATCATTCAGTCTGTAGGGCTTACCAAACCACAGCGCTATGTTAACTCAGATTTTTGATTCTTTGTTTCAATCTTGAGATATAGTTAAAAAATGAAAAATATCTGCGGTTTTTGAAGTAGAGGTATCCTTTGCTCTCAAGTCGGGAATTGAACTCAATCCCAATATCACTCCTGGGCCGCGATAACAATACTCTTGTTATGTCAACCACCAATACTACGATCTAGGTATAACTTTTTTTCCATGGAATAATTTGTTTTCACCATGGCTACCACCAATCAGAAGCTTTGAAATGTTGCTTATCCCGAGGATATTTTGTCTAGAACCTTGTCCCGAGATCGTTATACCGGGCCTAATTGTTGTATCCCGTAACTAAGGGATAGAGATTGATATCTCGATAACAAGCCTTGTTATCCTTACAGAATCGCGGCCCAGTCGTGAAAACGGGAATATAAAAGCTATGGAACTATGAAGTTGTTCCACAGCAACATTGTGGACGATGCTGACGTCATAATGAGTGAGATATTGTCCAATCAAATATCAGTGTATGAAAATGCCGCCCGCTGATTGGCTCCGACTCATTCACCTATGACGTCACCATTCACAAGGTTGCTGTGGAACCACTTTAGTATAATCGTGCTCTATAAAAAGGAAACGACACCACGATAAGTCAGGTCATTGCCCGGAATGTGTCTTAAATTCGTTATTGATATTTTTTTTTTAAACTTATAATTGGAATCGTTGTCTATATTATGATATAAAAAACAAGCAAAAGTAAATGAATAAATATTTACACCTTGTTGATACTCGGCAACCAATGAAATTGACTCAAAAACGCTATTGTCAGTGTTAGTTCTGCTGTGGTTGTTGACGATTCTATTTCTGTCGACAATTTTAATAACGAACATTTGATTTGCGACCTCGTTTCGGTTATATCTCCGACCGCCAACAACATTTGATATGTGTGGTTTCATTAAAGACGATAGTGTTATACATCCTGGATAAGTATTTCCTGATTCAGGAATCGGTCGTATAGACGCAAAGCGTTGGCTGATCCATCCATCACCGTCCTACTTCGTACCTATCTCTGTCCCGTGACTTCGAATCGCTTTTAGTCACCTTTATCCCAAGTCACTTACTATGGGGAATTTTACATTTAAAAAAAAATTCGTGTACATAATTTTTTATAGTATTCCGTTCCGAACATATTATAAATTTTTTACTGCATTTCTTTATAGTCTTCAATTTCTTTACCATGCCATAAATGTAGGCCACCCAAGACTACCTTACATATGCTTTCGTCACAGGTGAGGTATTCGTAGCCAATCAGCGATCGCTATTTGCGCGCGATTGTCTCGGGCGGGTCGCTGGTTGGCTATGAGTGTCTCGCATGTGACGAAAGCATATGTAAGGTAGTCTTGGGTTGCCTATAGATGTATTTGTATTTATTTATAGCACAGTTCTTAATTTCACGTCCTCTCTTCTTCTCATTCTGTCACTTGTAGCCAGTTATTTGCGGGCCTGACGATGTGGAAGACCTCTGTCATCGAAAAGGAGACGGAATTGTGCAAATCGATCTGGTCTAGAGTTGAGGTCATTTCGAGCTTGACCCCTCCCCGTCTTGTTCACAACATGTTATGATGACGTAGTCAGCCACCTCGCTATATATAGTGTTATTCTTGCACGTGCAGATGTGATCTCAGTAGCGGCAGCTTCACTCTTTTCCGACATAGGAACGTACCTCGCAATGTTAAACCACACACAGTTAATGTCATTTTATTGATATCTTGAGTAGGCCCTACGCTTCAACATATTAAAAAAGTGATTTTAACCAAAGATTTCTTTTTGAATCAGCTACAAAATGAATTTAAATACTACAAAATATTGAAATTGTTTGCTAAAAAAATATAAAAATAATAATAATCTTGTAACATGTGATTAGTGAAGTTAAATAAGGTAGACACATGGAAATACTTGACATTACAATGCCCGTATAACATGGTAACGCCGGTTTTGACCGATATAGTATAATTGTGATACATTCAATAAAATAATAGTAATAATTTAATGTCTCTAATCTTGGCGTACGTAAATTACCGATACAAATAATAATAATAATAATAATAATAATAATAATAATAACAAAGCACAACACAAAACCAGTGTTAAACACGGCTACAAAACTCAATAGCAACAATTGAACATCCATTGCCGTGTGTGGGGGGGGGGGGAGGGAGAGGGGGGGGGGCTTTTGTTCACATTATTATTTACCATTTCTATAATTCGTTTTCTTGTTTTACTTTCTGTTCTTGTTACTACTTTTCCGTTCATCTGTAAAGACTTTCACAACGTTCAAAGGTCAATCATGGACAAGTTGTGAATGTGTTACAATAATATTCTGGTTCTCAGCAACACAATGATTATGGATCATTACATCCGTAAACAGGGAGGGGGGGGGGGGGGGGGGGTCGGAAGGGGATTCACAGGGAGCATTGAAGCCCAACACAAGCAGGGATGCACAAAAACCAAAGCCGTACAAATATACAAATACTCAATAGTATTTTGTTTAGGTACTCGAAACAGAAAATACAAGTTTTAATGATGTCCAATTTAACTTTCTAAACCTGCGTAAAACTTTTTAATTGAATGTATACAGTATATACATTTGATGTGATTGACAAGATTAAAAATAACGATGGTGGTATTTGAAAAGAAAAAAAATCGCCATCCCATATCAATGATTTTATTTTGATTGAATTCATGTCACACTAGAAGTCATATAAAATGTAGGTTATACCCCTTTTTTTAGTTGCCTTCTTTTTCTACAACCATGCAGATCTTCACATTATGTTGATATCTTATTGAGAAAACTTACTTTGATTGCCAGCTTAATCTGTAAAATACATATCATAATTTTGTGTGTACTTTAAAAAAAAATTAGATTCGCAAATAAGGTCGAAATCGTAACGAGTGCAACACAATGTATAGCCTACCATACACACAATGTTTTCATATATGTAGGATAGGATTCGCAAGTACGGTCCACACTTTTACGACAGTTTCTTTAAATTTCATATAATGTCATTGTAATCAATCTCTTCGTCTGGATTAATGATGTCTTAGATTTCTAACCGAGTAATAAATCTTTGGGTGTTGATGATTCATGGGGAGGAGGGGGGGGGGGGGAAGGGGGGGGGAGACAATTAGTGTGATGGACGATGGGTGTGTCTGTCATGGTATAGTGGCAACGCGTGCCGGAGGGCGACTAGGACCCCCCCTCCCCCCCCCCCTCTACCAAGACGACACTTATGTGAACAGACATGCACACTCACTTCCCTGGCAGGGGGGGAAGAGATGATGATTGTGATTATAATATTTGGGCTTAAGAGCGAAGGGTAACTCTGCGTCAAAAAACGCACACGATTTTCGTTTTTAAATTATATCTCAAGAATGGACTTCGAAATCGAAAATCTGAATCAACAGCGCATTGTGGTTTGGTAAGCCCTACATACTGATTACTCTAAACGTGTTTTACATTATAATCAGTATGTTTTTTATTTCTAATTAATTGAAAAACTACGCTAATGGTTATAACTTATAATATTTCATTCAACACAGTGCGCTGTTGACTCAGATTTTCGATTTCTAGTAGCATTCTTGAGATATATAAGTATAAAAAGAACATTTCTCCGGTTTTGACGTAGAGGTACCCTTAGCTCTTAACGTCTCACATTTTGGCGACGATGCTAAATCGAGACGATGATTGGGTGATAATGAATACGAAAACATGACATCAATCCAAGCCAGGATTCGAGCCTGGAACGCGAGGCCGCGCGGTTCCTAGTCCTAATCATCGGACGGTGCTAATCGAGATCAAATGGAGGACGGTCTCTTGCCCCCCCCCCCCCCCCCCCCAGGTAATTTCCTGCGGCGCAAAGATTTGTCCGGCGCGGACCGCTATATGAACAAGATACGTTGATTACAAAAGTCATTTAGGGAAGTGCTGCTATTATTATCGTCGTTGCCACATCCGTCGCATCGCGGTCTATCTGTCGCATCCTATCCCATCCCGATCGTGGTTGTCCGTCCGCTAGTCTCTTAGCTTCCTTGTTCGCATTGTTTGCTGGTCTCTCTCTCTCTCTCTTTCTCTCTCGATCTCTCTCCTTAATCCCGCCTTCATTAAAGACCATTATCTATCTATCTATCTATCTATCTATCTATCTATCTATCTATCTATCTATCTATCTATATCTCTTTCTCTCTTTTCTCCCCCCCCCACCCCCCTCTAATCTAGGAGGTACTGGACAGAATCGTGGTACTTGCTGGTATGTCCGTCCGCTAGTCTCTAGCTTCCTTGTTCGCATTGTTTGCTGGTCTCTCTCTCTCTCTCTCTCTCTCTCTCTCTCTCTCTATCTCTCTCTCCCTCTATCTCTCTCTCTCTCTCTCTCTCTCTCTTTCTCTCTCGATCTATCTATCTATATCTCTTTTCTACCCCCCCCCCCCCCCTCTAATCTAGGAGGTACTGGACAGAATCGTGGTACTTGCTGGTATGTCCGTCCGCTAGTCTCTAGCTTCCTTGTTCGCATTGTTTGCTGGTCTCTCTCTCTCTCTCTCTCTCTCTCTCTCTCTATCTCTCTCTCCCTCTATCTCTCTCTCTCTCTCTTTCTCTCTCGATCTATCTATCTATATCTCTTTCTCTCTTTTCTCCCCCCCCCCCCCCCCACCCCCCTCTAATCTAGGAGGTACTGGACAGAATCGTGGTACTTGCTGGTGTGTCCGTCCGCTAGTCTCTAGCTTCCTTGTTCGCATTGTTTGCTGGTCCCTCTCTCTTCTCTCTCTCTCTCTCCTTAATCCCGCCTTCAATAAAGACCATTATCTATCTATCTATCTATATATCTATCTATATCTCTTTTCTACCCCCCCCCCCCCCCCTCTAATCTAGGAGGTACTGGACAGAATCGTGGTACTTGCTGGTATGTCCGTCCGCTAGTCTCTAGCTTCCTTGTTCGCATTGTTTGCTGGTCTCTCTCTCTCTCTCTCTCTTTTCTCTCTCTCTCTCTCTCTTTTCTCTCCCCCACCCCCCCCCCCCCCCACCCCCAAACTGGGAGGTACTGGACATAATCGGATAAGGCAGTACATTTCAACTAGTACGTTACATTGTAATGTAAAGTTACTCTGGAACGGATGAAATTCTTTGAAAGTTCCAATATCTCAGGAAACTTACCAGGGATCTTATTTTGCAATAGTTATGGGTCATTGAAAGCTCATTCTGTATTCTTCTTGACCAAATATAGTTAATAAGGACAAATAAATAATGTTTAAATAATAAATTATGTTTAAATGGCAACTAGTTCCACTAATTTCAAATTGTATCTTGAATTTCGTTATTTTCTGCAATATGAAATAACACTCAGATAAACCTGCACATCTACATTAATTATCAAAAATGTACCCAACTCTCGTTATGGACTCGATGCCCGCCACCGGCAATCTTGACCGAAATGGGGTTATCACTTATCAGTCATTTAGAATGCGGATAAGTAATCAGCTCCGACTAAAAAGTTTCGAAAGTTTTTTTTTTTTTTTTTGAAGACGATCAATTATGTTGTGATCGAGGTATCAATTTTTCTAAGACGTTCGTCCCTTTCTTCACAATGTCATTGCCATCACTATATTATAACCACGTTTGATCGGAACTATTTAGCATTATTACGCGCAAAACCGTTGTTCTATTTCCAGCCTTATCAATGCAACTATCTCGCTGTAGTATCACCATGTTACCCCTACAGTTGTTACGCAATCTGTTAATAGTTTCCTCGGTTATCTGATTACCGGAAGTGGGTTTTCATACTTGTGTTTCCTGTGGTGTGTATGATAAGAACACAACAACCATTGGCGCACTAATTCGTTGGAACTCGTAGTGGTAGAACGTTCTTCTTGGCGCTCCTTCATCTTACTAGTCTTTACCGCAACGAAAAGTGTAATATTGTGCTCTAGGACATCCATCTTAGTACGCTCGTGTATAGTGAGGTCAATTGACGTTCAAAACAATAACACACGTTAGATCAGCAAAGACTTAAACGCTATTCAGTTTTTGGTCGAAGAAAATGTCGAAATCGGACGGTTATTCCACCTTTTCGGATTCGGATAATCGAAAACCTCCTTCGGGTATCTCCGCCTGGTGTCGTAGTTGTTGTTGTTGTTGTCCAGATGATGACGATGACGTCAGAAGTAAAGGAGTCGAGAAGCCGTGCGATAAACAGATAGTTTATGTGTGTGGGCTCGGGGCTAGGACTGTGTCTGGGGCTGGGGCTGGGGCGGGAACTGGGGCCGGTGGACCAGCTGCAATTGACACGGTCGACGGCGTCAAGGCTACAAGGTTTCAAGTACCCAAGTTGAGGATACAGCACGTTGACTATGGAGAGGTAGATCCAAAGCAATATGCAGGGAAGCATTTAGGTAAGCCAGTGGAGAATTTAGCTAAGCCAGTGGAGAATTTAGCTAAACCAGTGAAGAATTTAGATAAGCCAGTGGAGAATTTAGGTAAGCCAGTGGAAAAAATTAAAGTTTGTCATGATGGTGATGGAGGTTTTGATAAGGAATTCGGAATATCACCTCGCAATTGGGCTCCCATTAAAAAGATACCATCAAGCCACGATTGTGAGACTCTAGGTTTGATGGACAAAAAAGAATTTGATAAAGTGGTCTTGGATGGGAATAAAATGAGGGAATTAGAGGATGTAAAGGCGGGCATTGAAGGATGTGATAACGGAAAAAAGGAGTTCAAAAGTGTGGTTATTAGTAAAGGCGTTGGATTTGAGAATCCACTGGCGCGAATCGAAGTACGCGATGAAGGACAAGAGATCGGATTTAGTAAAAGTGCACGTATCGAATTTGAAAATCCGTTGGCGAAGGCGGTGGTAGACGCTAACAACGGTGACGTAGGTCGTGGCAAAGATATGGACAAGAACGCGAGCAAAGAAGTTAGCAAGAAGGACGGAAGCGCCGTAGGTGAGAATAAAGTTGCGGCTCAAAATGCCGACACTTTGGGTCTTACTGCACGTATCAAATCGTGCAAACTTAGTGGGGAATCTTCAGTTCATGTTGGTGATGACGATAAGCAAAACAGTGTCTCCATATCAAAGTCAGAAAGTAGTGGTGCTTGCTTAGAATTTGCTGAAACCTTGGAATACACTGCTGAAATTGGGAATGGTAGCACAGTTGATGTAGAAAGCATTGGGGTTTCAACACAATTTGTGAGAAACTCAGAAACTACGTTTCATGTTGAAAATGAATTAGGTGGTACTGATTATCAACGTATGGAGAACAAGATAGGAATTAAAGAAGGAATTGAAAAAGCTCTAGACCGTAAAGTAAAGCAAGTTGATCATGAGAAACGTCCAGATGTCTGTAGTGATGTTTCAAAAGGTGGCTCTGTAGAGAAGTATCTTGCAGTCGGTGGACAAGGTAGAACTAAAGGAAAGTTTGGTGGAGTTTGTGTAGTTCGACAAAGTAGCACTGAAACAGAACTTGGTGCATGTAGTGTAGTTGCACAAGGTAGTGATATAGTACAGTCTGGTGTAGTTAGTGTTGTTCGACAAAGTAGCACTGAAGCAGAATCGGATGCATTGAGTGTGGTTGCACGAAGTAGTACTAAAGCAAAGCTTAGTGCAGGTAGTGCAGCTGCACAAGATAGCACTGAAGCAAAGCTTGGTGCAAGTAGTGTAGTTGGACAAGGTGGCACTGAAACAAAGCTTAGTGCAAGTAGAGTTGGACAAGGTAGCACTGAAGCAAAGCTTGATACAGGTAGTGTAGCTGCACAAGGTAGCACTGAAGCACAACTTGGTGTAGTAAGTGTAGTGGCACAAGGTACCACTGATGCCGAGCTTAGTGCAGTTAGTGTAGCTGCACAAGGTAGCACCGGAGCAAAGCTTAGTGCAGTTAGTGTAGTTGCACAAGGTAGCAACGGAGCAAAGCTTAGTGCAGTTAGTGTAGCTGCACAAGGTACCACTGAAGACAAGTCTGATGGTAACAATTCTCCCCAAGGGAAAAGGGAATCTGATGCGAAGGCCGGTGATCGTACAACTCCGCACGATAGGCCTAGTCGTGACGTCACGCCTGTTGACAGACCGCTAAAGCGAGCCCTTAGCCTCGACATGGATGTCACTGATGAGGTTGTGTGCAAGTTCGAAAAGGTTCCGTTTAGAGAAATGACGTTGATCAGTATTCGAAGCGAGGACAACGTGGTGACGAAAGCTGGTAAGGAGTTTGTTTGTAAGCATAGGGTTTTGTCACCCTGAATGAATAATGCTCGTGTTTTCTTTGTGGGGCCAGAGTCGATAAAGAAGTTCTCACGGGGGGGGGGGGGGGGGAGGGCTTCTTTATCGACTCTGCGGGGAAACTTCTTAACCGTCTCTGGCTGGTCTAGGACACTTCTGTACAATGCTACGGATATTGGTTTGCTGTTAAAATTAATGCTCAGAATGCGTTTTTCAACGCAAAGCGTGATTTATGCTGTCTTTTTATTTATATCTATCCCTAGGAAATAAAAAAGTATGCCATTCCCTAGAGAATGTTATGATAATGCTCTATTTTATGAATGTTGCTAATTTTAACTATAGTATTTTTTGTTTTCAGATGATCGATTTAACTTTTGTTAAAAATATTCGTTCAAAGGAACAACACTCATAAAATATAGCGTTTCTCTGATGAATGAAAATATCATATTTTTCATTTCATTGTGACAGTTTAGAATTGAAACTGAGAGCAATGTTTTAAAAGTGTTGAATATCACGCTTTGCGAGGGAAGGTTGGACGGTGGACACACAATAGAGCAATCACTGATTCATATGTTTCCTATGTGAAATATCTATCTTTGATTGGTTATCGCTCACTCGTCGATGGTGCTCGCAGTGTACAAGTCTGGTTTAGTCACTTTAAATTAAAGTCCCCCACCGTAAATCAGTTTAGTTACTGAGTGGGTAGACTCCAAATGTGATTTTTTTTTTTAATTTAATAAAGACGACATTGTATTTGATTCAATCGACAGTCGATACATAGAGTGTTTGCGCAGTCTTAGCGGTATCCGGAACACATGTTTGGTAGGCTTGAAAATTCGCTACTATAACACGCGGTGTTCAATACTGTACGGTCGGAGCTACATGGGCAGTATCGAAAATACATCTGTATAGTTTGTTTTTTGTATTCGAAAATACCCAAGCTTAAAAAGTATCTATGTATTTTGTATCGAAAATACATTTTTTTCAAGTATTTTGCATTTTACAAAATACTTTTCTAAAGAAAATACATTTTCCTATATTGTCTGCCATGCGACAGACTGTGACCTGACTGTAACTACTAGAAAGAATTACCGACTGTAACTACTATAGAAAGCACAATTGCTTTTCTCTAAAATCAAAATCCAAAATTGTATTCCTATTCTGAAGGTCGTTCCCTATTTCCCGATAATAGAACATTATTGCATTGGAAAATTACTGTATTACATTTTGAGTATTTTTTAAACTACAATTAATGTAATGTAGTTTGTATCGAAAATACTATAATCGAAAAGAGTTGTATTATAGAATATATTTATTTGAATATATTGTATTTAAATTACAATTAAGTATTTTCCCCTAGATCTGTGTATGATACAGGTGTACTAAGCACTTCCACCAACGCCCTACTATTATTTTTTTTTCTGGAAATAAATCCATGCGACCCGGCCCCTCCACCAAATTTCCACAAAAATCTTAGGAAAGTGTGCCTTAAGGGACAACGTACATTGTTTCTTGTAGCTGACGGAGTTGTTGTTCTGTTTGCAGATGAGGGAAGCATCAGCGAAGAGATGCCGGTCACTCCGGGCGGTGCCTCTACTCCGGGAACACCCGATTGGGTGGCGCCGGAGGAAGACATCGACAGGCTGGTGGCCATTCACCAGCACAGGACTAGTCTATCATCGTTAGGGGTGAGTTGCTATCTCTTAACCCTTTGATTACTTGCGTATAGACGAGGAAGACATAGACAGGCTGGTGGCCATTCACCAGCACAGGACTAGTCTATCATCGTTAGGGGTGAGTTACTATCTCTTAACCCTTTCATTACTTGCGTATAGACGAGGAAGACATAGACAGGCTGGTAGCCATTCACCAGCACAGGACTAGTCTATCGTCGTTAGGGGTGAGTTACTATCTCTTAACCCTTTCATTACTTGCGTATAGACGAGGAAGACATAGACAGGCTGGTAGCCATTCACCAGCACAGGACTAGTCTATCGTCGTTAGGGGTGAGTTACTATCTCTTAACCCTTTGATTACTTGCGTATAGACGAGGAAGACATAGACAGGCTGGTGGCCATTCACCAGCACAGGACTAGTCTATCATCGTTAGGGGTGAGTTGCTATCTCTTAACCCTTTGATTACTTGCGTATAGACGAGGAAGACATCGACAGGCTGGTGGCCATTCACCAGCACAGGACTAGTCTATCATCGTTAGGGGTGAGTTGCTATCTCTTAACCCTTTGATTACTTGCGTATAGACGAGGAAGACATCGACAGGCTGGTGGCCTGTAATGTTATGTCTGTCACGTTGGCTACACCACCAACAGTATCGGTAGAGCCCGCTAGAGGCCGACACGGTGAGCGGCAGTCGCCGTCTGTCACGAGTTGTAACCAGACGTGTATCACAGCACATCATAATAAACCTCTTTACTTTAATCAGTGTATCTTATATTATACCCACATAATATCACATGGTGTCGGAAGTGAGGGATGTGCTGATGGATGACGGCTCGCCTACAAGATTAAGAAGAATCTACAAGTAAGAAGATTCGCGTAGGTAGGCCTAGGCACGCAAGCTACAACAAGCATGGCTGACGCAATGTTTCATCCACCGCCAATGCTAGACTTGGCGTCCGGCAATGTCGCCGAGAATTTTAGAAAATTCAAACAGAGGTATGAGATATTCATGCAAGCGTCAGGCAAAGACAAACAATCAGAGCAAGTGAAAACAGCCATACTATTAAATCTAATAGGAGAAGAGGCTTTAGAAGTGTTCAACACGTTCACGTTCGAGGGTGACGAGAGCAAAGCCAAAGTGGATGACGTCATAGCAAAGTTTGAGGCGTACTGCAATCCACGCAAGAATCTAATCTTCGAACAAAGTAAGTTTTTCACACACTGTCAAGCGGAAGGGGAACCTTATGATCACTTCGTAACTACCTTGAAGAAGATGGCAGCATCATGCGAGTTCAGAGATCAAACCGAACAAATGCTAACTTTACGAGTAGTGTTGGGGATAAACGATAAGTCCTTGAGAGAGCGTCTACTACGTCTTCCAGCTTTGACCTTGAAACAGGCGTCGGAACACTGTCGTGCTGCCGAGGCTAGCAAGAGTCAGCTAGAACAACTTGAAAACTTAAGGATTGTGGATGCTTCTGGTATACATAATAAGAAGTACACCAGTAAGGCAAATCAAGAAGAGAAGTTACCCTCAAGCAACTGCAAGTTCTGTGGATACAAGCATGTGCCGCGAAAATGTCCAGCTTACGGGCAAATCTGTTCCGGCTGCAAGAAGAAGGGACATTTCTACAAGATGTGCCGAATGAAGAAGAAAGCTGTTCAAGAGGTCGAGAAGCAATACGATCCGCACAATGAGCCAACCAGTGACCAATCGGAGAGTGATGAGGACTACCAGATGGTCAAAATGGATTCTGTCGGTAGAGTCGACGCCGTCTCGTCAACCACAGGACCGACGTGGACTACCGACCTCATCATAGCCAAGACGAAGATGGTGTTCAAATTGGACACTGGGGCGGAAATAAGCATTTTGCCATACAGGTATTTTGTAAGATTGCATAATGTAGGGCAATTAAAAAGTACCAAGGTCAAGTTAGTGTCATTTGGTGATAAAATAATTATACCCAAAGGAACTGTAACATTAGATTGTGAAAAGGGAGACAGAAAAGTCACTGTGCCATTCATGGTCACGGACACAAAGAGTGTACCCCTGTTGGGATTAGAGGCATGTATACAGTTGGGACTGATACAGAAAGTAGACAAGGTAACGATGAGTAAGAGTAGATTATTAGTATCTAAAGAGGATTGGTTGAAAGATTATCAGGATGTATTTGAAGGTTTAGGGTGTTTACCAGGAGTGTATAAAATGCAAATGCAGCCAGATGCTAAACCCAAGGTAGAACCAGCTCGAAGAATTCCCTTAGCGGTTAAGGATAGATTAAAAGCGAAACTTGACAGTTTGGAAAAGCAAGAGATTATAGAAAAAGTGACTAACCCTACAGACTGGGTCCATAATTTAGTCATTGTAGAGAAACCTAACGGGGATCTCAGGCTGTGCTTAGACCCTACTGTCTTGAATCGCAGTTTAAAGCGGGAACACTATCCCATCCCAGTAGCTGACGACGTAATTGCAGGCTTGTCAGGAATGAAATTTTTTACCATTCTAGATATGAAGGATGGGTTCCATCAAGTGAGGTTGGATGAGTCTTCCACTGATCTTTGCACGTTTAATACACCGTTTGGTAGATACAAGTACTTGCGGCTTCCATTTGGATTATCGTCGAGTCCCGAAGTATTTCAACGTATGAACAATGAGATTTTCGGAGATATCGAGGGTATCCAGGTGATTTTTGACGACATTATAGTTGCCGGGGCTACTCAAGAGTCGCACGATCACGTCTTGAAACTAGTGTTAGAGAGAGCCAGGCAAGCGAAGGTGAAATTTAATCCTAACAAGTTTCAGCATGGAGTCAAGGAGGTGAAATTCATGGGTCAACTGATTTCAGACAAGGGTGTACGAGCTGATCCAGAGAGAGTAAGGGCTATCGTCGATATGCCAACTCCGACTTGTGTCGCAGATGTTCGTCGTTTCTTGGGAATGTTGAACTTTGTTCACCAATATATGCCAAACTTGTCGTCAGTTTCTAGTCCGCTTCGCCAGCTTCTTAGGATAGATGTTGATTGGGCGTGGGAACACGAACAGGTCAAGGCGTTTGAACAGTTGAAAACTCTGTTAGTGCAAGCACCGGTACTGTCGTATTTTGATGCTAGTAAACAGTTAGTTTTGCAAGTTGACTCGTCAAAAGATGGAATGGGCGCTTGTTTAGTTCAAGAAGGGCATCCTATAGCATTCGCTTCTAGGAGTCTCACAGATACCGAACAGGCGTACGCACAGATTGAAAAGGAATTAAATGCTATCGTGTACGGATTGACAAAGTTTCATTTCTATGTTTATGGCCGGAAAGTAATAATACAGACTGACCATCAGCCGTTGGTGTCAATAGCATCGAAAAATGTTAACAAAGTTTCTCCAAGACTGCAGAGGATGCAGTTGAAAATAATCAAATATGACGTTGATATCACTTACTTGCCAGGAACAAAAATGGTTTTGGCAGACACATTGTCCAGGGCGTTTTTGAAGGAACCACTAGTAGATTCTGATCCAGAGATGGATGTGTTGGTGCACAGTGTTTCAAAACACATGCCCTTCTCATCAGAGCGAAGGTTAGAGTTTCAACAAGAGACGAAGAAATGGGAGGTTGCTCAACAGTTGTTGGAATTAGTCCAGAAGGGGTGGCCAGATCATCTGAACAAAGTTCCAAGTGCATGCAAATACTTTTACAGTCTTCAGGAAGATATCTCCGTGGATGACGGGTTGATCTTTATTGGGTCTAGAGTATTGGTTCCTCCATCTCTACGTCCCTACATGTTGGGTGTTTTGCATGAGGGTCATTTTGGAATTGCCAAAACTAGGGAGAGAGGTAGAAGTGTGGTTTTTTGGCCTGGAATGAGTCAGGACATCTATGATTTCGTACAAAAATGTGTAACCTGTGAACGATTTGGTAAATGTAACAGTAAGGAACCTTTAATATCTCATCCTATACCTGACCGAGCATGGCAAACATTAGCGGCGGACATTTGTGATTGTAATGGGAAATGTTATCTTGTGTTGAAGGATTATTACTCCAAGTGGATAGAGATTGTCGAACTCCAATATAAGACAGCAGCGGAGGTAATTCTTAAACTACAATCTGTCTTTTCGCGATTTGGCATTCCCGACATACTGATGTCTGATAACATGCCATTCAATAGTTTTAAGTTCAAACAGTTTGCTAAAGGTTGGAACTTCGAGTTGAAGACATCTAGTCCTAGGTACCCCAAGTCAAATGGCATGGCGGAAAATGCTGTAAAACTAGTAAAGAGCATGCTAAAAAAAGCTAACTTTGATCATCAGAATGTGTATCGTTCTTTGTTAGAATACAGAAACACACCTGTAACTGGTTTAGGTTTATCGCCAGCTCAACTGCTATTGTGTCGCAACCTCAAGTCGCGATTGCCCATGATTGAGAGTAAACTTCAACCCGAGGTTCAAACTAATGTTCGAGAAAAGCTGTATCAAGCACAATTAAAACAGCAGTATTTCCATGATAAGGGGGCGCAGAGCCTGCCAGCATTGAGAACTGGAGACAATGTTGTGCTCAGGCGAGAAGGTGTGTGGGAGCCTGCAGTTGTAAGTGCTATGCATGACGCACCTAGATCGTATATAGTTAAAACTGAGCAAAATTCAGAGCTTCGCAGAAACAGGGTGTTCCTACGAAAGTCTGCAACAGACTTTCATCCTATTGTACAGGATGGGGATATGGAAGAGGTAAAGGAAGAGGGCAGGAAAGAAGCTCCTCAGGAAAATATTGTCGAGTCTCCTCGAAGACAAACAAGGAGTGGTAGGGTGGTTCAAAGACCAAAGAAGTATGATGAATACGTTTAAGTAGTTTTAAGACCTTTATTGTATTGTATTGAATTGTACTTTTCTGTGTTTTTCTGTTTGGGTATTGTCATCCTACTGGTTTAGTTATTAGTATAAATTGTAATAGCATTGCATTGTTCTTATCTTAAGCATTATAACTCATACTTGATGGAAAGGTGTAATGTTATGTCTGTCACGTTGGCTACACCACCAACAGTATCGGTAGAGCCCGCTAGAGGCCGACACGGTGAGCGGCAGTCGCCGTCTGTCACGAGTTGTAACCAGACGTGTATCACAGCACATCATAATAAACCTCTTTACTTTAATCAGTGTATCTTATATTATACCCACATAATATCACAGGCCATTCACAGCACAGGACTAGTCTATCGTCGTTAGGGGTGAGTTACTATCTCTTAACCCTTTGATTACTTGCCTATAGACGAGGAAGACATAGACAGGCTGGTGGCCATTCACAGCACAGGACTAGTCTATCGTCGTTAGGGGTGAGTTACTATCTCTTAACCCTTTGATTACTGGCGTATAGACGAGGAAGACATAGACAGGCTGGTGGCCATTCACAGCACAGGACTAGTCTATCGTCGTTAGGGGTGAGTTACTATCTCTTAACCCTTTGATTACTTGCGTATAGACGAGGAAGACATCGACAGGCTGGTGGCCATTCACCAGCACAGGACTAGTCTATCGTCGTTAGGGGTGAGTTACTATCTCTTAACCCTTTGATTACTTGCCTATAGACGAGGAAGACATAGACAGGCTGGTGGCCATTCACAGCACAGGACTAGTCTATCGTCGTTAGGGGTGAGTTACTATCTCTTAACCCTTTGATTACTTGCCTATAGACGAGGAAGACATAGACAGGCTGGTGGCCATTCACAGCACAGGACTAGTCTATCGTCGTTAGGGGTGAGTTACTATCTCTTAACCCTTTGATTACTTGCCTATAGACGAGGAAGACATAGACAGGCTGGTGGCCATTCACCAGCACAGGACTAGTCTATCATCGTTAGGGGTGAGTTACTATCTCTTAACCCTTTGATTACTTGCGTATAGACGAGGAAGACATAGACAGGCTGGTGGCCATTCACAGCACAGGACTAGTCTATCGTCGTTAGGGGTGAGTTACTATCTCTTAACCCTTTGATTACTTGCGTATAGACGAGGAAGACATAGACAGGCTGGTGGCCATTCACCAGCACAGGACTAGTCTATCGTCGTTAGGGGTGAGTTACTATCTCTTAACCCTTTGATTACTTGCGTATAGACGAGGAAGACATAGACAGGCAGGTGGCTATTCACCAGCACAGGACTAGTCTATCATCGTTAGGGGTGAGTTACTATCTCTTAACCCTTTGATTACTTGCGTATAGACGAGGAAGACATAGACAGGCTGGTGGCTATTCACCAGCACAGGACTAGTCTATCATCGTTAGGGGTGAGTTACTATCTCTTAACCCTTTGATTACTTGCGTATAGAGGAGGAAGACATCGACAGGCTGGTGGCCATTCACCAGCACAGGACTAGTCTATCATCGTTAGGGGTGAGTTACTATCTCTTAACCCTCTGATTACTGGCGTATAGACGAGGAAGACATCGACAGGCTGGTGGCCATTCACCAGCACAGGACTAGTCTATCATCGTTAGGGGTGAGTTACTATCTCTTAACCCTTTGATTACTTGCGTATAGACGAGGAAGACATTGACAGGCTGGTAGCCATCCACCAGCACAGGACTAGTCTATCATCGTTAGGGGTGAGTTACTAAAGGCCCGTTCAGAACCAATTAACGTACGTAACTTTTGAAAATTACCAAGTTGGTCAAACGCAGTTCATATGCAACTGTTTGCATTGAAATTAACTAAATTATCGCGAGACGTAATTTACGAAGAGTTGAAGCAACTTCAACTTTACAGCTAATTTCAGTAATTTTCTAAGAACAGATACAAATATTTTGGGTTGGTTGCGGGTTTCAAGAAAGCTTTTGAGGTTATTAATGGACGATTAACTTTTCATTAATCTTGTTCAAAGTTCAGAACATTTTGTACGATTATAGTAGGTCGGATTATCGCGAAAAGAGTCATATCTGATTGGTTCATGTTCATTTGTGAAATTTCATTGAACACCTACATAAATTTCTAAAAAGTGTACACGTTAATTTTCGCACGCTAATTGGTTGTGAAGGATGCTTATCTCTTAACCCTTTGATTACTTGCGTAGACACTGTGGCAACAATGGAATTTGAATTTTGTCCCAGCTTTCAAACACACCTCACTGATTTGAAAGCTTTGGTTCGAAGTAAAGTTTTCCCTACTGGGCATTTTTTCTTTGTTCCTCTACCAGAAAGCAAGGTATAGAAAAATAACTGGTATCACTTTTGGAAGTAATTCAAAATGGAGATGTGTAGAAAGTAGACAAAAGATGGATATATTATCAAATGTCCCAGAAATTTGATAAGGCTATATCACATTAGGTTCCGAACAGACAATTGCAATCGTAGATTGGAGTTTACGATTTGCGGCGCATGCTCAGTAGCTCAGTTCGGCCAGTCTACGATTGCAATCTTTTTATAGACCGAGCTCTAAAATAAGATTGTGAATCGTAGATCCGAGTCACGTGAACAAATCAGAAACGTCTTCTTCTTCTTCTTCTTCTTTCGAACACCCAGAGTTGGAACTTATGCCATTCTCTGCCTAGTTGCCCAATAAAGGTTTGCCACATATTTCCTCCTTGCTACGTACGCTTGCTACGGTTAAATACGTATTGAGCACTGTCACAACATAACCTGAAGCAACAACTACTTTAATGGAAACAAAGAGCCAATAACTTTAATTATTTACTTGTTTGTGATTAAGCTTGTCCTATTAGTTATTATTATTATTTCACTTTTTTCCTTGTTGCAAGATTTTAGGATTGTCAGCTGGTCAAGTGTGATTGGAAAATTGTAGATTGTGATTTCAATCGGCAACTCCATGCAGTCTACGATTCCAATTGTAGTGCGATATGGGCTATAAATTGATAATACCCTCAGGGTTGAACTTAAAAATTGCAAAAAAATATGATAATGTTTGAGAAAGTATAATCTTTAACTTGTTTTTGTACTTTTTTTATTAATAATAATACCTTGTTTACCTCTCAGGCCCGCAGTGACTCCCTGGCGAGCGTGTACTCTGGAGCGGGCGAGGGACGTTACGGCACGGTCACGGTACGAGGGGAGGTGGAGTTCTCTCTCACGTACAACTACAAGGCCAGCGCACTCGAGATCACCGTCAAACAGTGTCGGGACCTGGCGGCCGTCGACGTCAAGCGGAACAGATCAGACCCGTGAGTCAAGTTACCGATTATTGCTTATTATTTATTAATTAATTAATTAATTTATTTATTTATTTATTTATTTATTTATTTATTTATTTATTTATTTATTTATTTATTTATTTATTTATTTATTTATTTATTTATTTATTTATTTATTTATTTATTTATTTATTTATTTATTTATTTATTTATTTATTTATTTATTTGTTTGTTTGTTTGTTTGTTTGAAGGTTTGTTTGTTTATTTATTTATTTATTTATTTATTTATTTATTTATTTATTTATTTATTTATTTATTTATTTATTTATTTATTTATTTATTTATTTATTTATTTATTTATTTATTTATTTATTTATTTATTTATTTATTTATTTATTTATTTATTTATTTATTTATTTATTTATTTATTTATTTATTTATTTATTTATTTATTTATTTATTTATTTATTTATTTATTTATTTATTTATTTATTTATTTATTTATTTATTTATTTATGTATTTATTTATTTATTTATTTTCAGTTGTAGAAGCTGGGAGGATGATAGTCTAAGGGCAGTATGCCCCAAAACACAAAGTGTATGACATCCTTAACAAAATAATAAATAAAATGTAGAAAAGTGCAAAGAAATACAGAACCAGTACACAAAATATTACAGGGATAAAATAAAATAAAAATTACAAAGGAATAGAGGGAACAACACTTTTAAATTTTGAGTGACAGAGTTTGTATTTCTATATCAGAATATGACGTAGAGCTAACGTGCGTATTTATTCTGTTCCAGCTACGTGAAGGTGTATCTGCTTCCCGACAAGTCAAAGAGTGGCAAACGCAAGACCAAAGTCAAAAAGCACACCCTCAACCCTGTATTTGATGAAACGCTCAAGGTACAGTACTCCATTCACTGAAGTTTAAGTTGCAACATGTATTAAGAAAGATTATTGTGTGTGGAATTGGTGCAAATTGGCTGCTTTAAGTAAAGTTAGCAAAAGGCAACATATTTTAAAAGTAATGCCAAGTGTTAGGTTCAATTTTTGATTATAGCTACACACAACATCTTTCCAAAGTTTGACAAATTGTATCTAAAACTAATTTCCCCCCTTTTTGCTTACTGACGAACCACAGTAGTCCCTCATTAATCAAACTAAAACTCAAATTCAATTCAATAGTGAGTTTTATTCCAGTTTGACAATTTTTACATGTTAGAGCACATAGGAAAGCTATAAATATACCTATGTATAATAATTCAAACTATATTGATGGAGTCTCAGCAGAAGATTTCAGTATAGTGCTTGTGCTATTAATTCCAAACTTTGTTATTCAAATTGGAGTTTTTAGTGTGGACCTTGAAATTTGAATAGGGAGCTTGCAATAACGTCTTTTTCGGTATCGCTCGGTAGCCATACAGAGGTACTCTGTAAACATTTGTTTACGTTCTTCCGACACTGCATTGTTGCAATATTGCAGATGTCCTTTGACTGACACATCAACTGTTTTCAAACAAAGGTTCCGTATTATGACTGAAAACAAAATAAGAACGCGTAAACTCTGTTTGAAGACAATCATTTGCATGTGTTATCATTTTCTTGAAGTTTTACCTGCACACATCAATCTATACGGCTTGAGACTGTGATATTTCCTGGATAACCTATGTGTATTTTATTGACAGAACAAAATATGTAAACAAACAATGTGTACCTCATAATGGCCGCCACGTGACGTCTATTGAAAGCTACCTACTACGTACTCGTAGACATGTCTGAACGTGTTTGTTTGTTGCCGACAGTTTGCTGTGTCGCTGGACGGCCTTGAGTCGAGGACGCTCTGGCTGACAGTCTGGCACTCCGACATGTTCGGCCGCAACGACTTCCTCGGAGAGGTCATGATGTCACTGGAGAACAAGGTCTTCGATGACCCCTCACCCAGATTCTACCCGCTCAACGAGAGGGTGAGTTCCCAGCATACAACTTATTCATTCATTCATTCACTCATGCACTCATTAATTCATTCACTCATTCATTCATTCACTTGTACATTCACTCATTTATGTATTGATTCATTCCTTCACTCATTCATATTCATTCATTCATTAATTCATTCACTCAATCATTCATTCATTCTCTCATTTATTAATCCATTCATTCATTCATTAATCCATTCATTCATTTATTCATTCATTCATTCATTCATTCATTCATTCATTCATTCATTCATTCATTCATTCACTCATTCACTCACTCACTCATTTATTTATGTCTTGTTTGATATTTTTCAAGATTAATCTGCAGAACTTGTCTTATTTCTGCTGTATGAATTGTGTATTACAATTTAGACAGCCTTTGCCCAAGAGGAATCTCTTATACAGGCTTCTTTTCTTATGTTCTTATTATTCATGTATAGAGATAATATGTACAAATAGCGTTTTGTGTATAGATGCTACAAAGCGCTATTTTTTCAGTAGAAACCAAGGTTTTTCTGTTCCTATTTTATTATATTTAACATAGTAATTATACTTTGTTTATGATAAATGCAATTTGGTTCATTTTAATTTTAATAGTATGACATGATTTAAAAATAAAAATTTTAGAAAACTTCATTCTCAAGTTCTTTAATCTTGGCAAAAAATAGATGCTACAAAACGACAATTGAAAATGCTATTTTCACGTATCACTATTCATGTATAACATTTATCTATAACTTCTAATGTTGTGTGCTACATGTATAGTCCATAAAAGTATTAATATTATTATTATTATTATTTATTTTACGTGCACAACAGAATTGAACAACTACACAAGTGTGTTGCGAGAAAACAAACAAAAATGTAACATTAAATGCAAAATTGATACAAAACAACAATGTACATACTTTTACATAAACGAACCAGATAAGTAACATAGAAAACAAAGAAACAATATTGGCTCCATCAACATTCCCCATGGCCATATGTTACTGCATTAAAAAGACCTTTTTAACAGTACATATTATAGAGTCACTAATGTTTAAAATAAATATTATTATCTATAGGCCACTAGCAACACCGAAAGACAACAATGCAACAAATGAATTGAGCTGGTGGACAAACCATCAGCTGTCAAAATAATAAAATTGCAACCATAGAAATAAAAACAACTGTAGCAATAGTAACTGCTCGCCATTTAAAACTTTTATTGATAGACAACGACTAAGTGAAAGTTTTGTATGTGTATTTGTTAGTTTTTTGTTTTTTATTCCAAAATCAGACGAAATAATTTCTTGACAGCTTCTTGTTTGTCCATCGATTCAATTCATTTGTTTCCTTGTTGTCTTTTGGTGTTGCTAGTGCCCTATAAGAGATAAGAATGAAAACAAAATGGATCTTATAAAAAAAAGAAATAATTAAATTTTAAATATAATCAAAAATGTGTTAATTCACTTGTTGCCAGACGGAGCCGTTTGACGACCTGGCCGTGTACAAGGGCGACATCATCATCGGACTCAAGTTCGTACCGCCAGATGTGACTGTCATCAAGAAGGGCAAACGGTCGCGCGGCTCGTTACACGTGCTCGTCAAGGAGGCCAAGAACTTGACGGCCGTCAAGGCCTCCGGGCTCTCGGACCCGTTCTGCAAGTGGTGAGTTCACTTTCATAGGGACTGAATAAGTGAGAAAGGAAAAATAATCTAAAAAAATTTAATTTTTATTTTGTACATTATTATTATTTATTATTATTATTATTATTATTATTATTATTATTATTATTATTATTATTATTATTATTATTATTATTAGCCGGCTTCGATGTACCTAGGGGCCAAAATATGATGGGATTAATTTCCTATCCCCTACCCGACTTCATTGTTGGACCCAGGGAGCAGATATATTTTTTAAAAAAATGATTTATTTGTTTAAACCTTTTTATTATTTATTTTTATTTTTTAGAAGACTAGTTGGCTGACGCCCTCTGAACTAGTTGTGGGTGCGTGGTTAAACACAACTAGTAAAAATAATTGATTTATTTTTTTTTTTTTTAATGTCTGTCCTATTTAGTTATAAAAACTGATTTACAAAGGAGGACAATAAATAGAACTATGCACAAAGTTAATAATAATGAAATCATAAATAGAAATTAGGGATGGGCCGATTCATCAAATTTGCCGTACCGATTACCGATTCCGTACATATAGTAACATTCCTTAGTAGCATTCTTTTAATTTGAACTTTGTAACATCTTTTATATCTTTAACCTTTTGAACAGTATGCCTGCGGTTTAAAATAAAACAAAATTAAATTATGAATTAAGATTTGCTACACAAAAAAAGAAACTTTTGTAGAACATGGTTCAACCCCTTTTTAGTGTGGCCATAAAATTTCTATGTTGTAGCCCAAAGTCGTGGACAGGAAAAAAATATTTTGTGGGAATATGAAATAGCTAGGTGGAAATTAACTCGCTACTCAAAATGTCATTCTTTTGTTGAAGTTTATTTATTTATGTATTTATTTTATTTATTTAAATCGAGTTCCGATGGAACTTCACAGATGTATGGAACATGTCAAGAATACATAATATAAGTGAATTTACACTATTATACAGTTACTATACAATACTGTACATACATACTAGGCTACTACGTTAAACCACTACATACTTTGCTTTATTACAGATTAAAAAACACAGATTAAATATAACAGAGCAAGATCTTTCTAAATACGAGCTAGGCTTACTGGTTCAAATTTAAATGTTTATAGGTATGTTCTTGGACAAAATCAGTTACTGCATAGAATGCTTTCTCTATAAGGTAATTTTTAAGCAAGCTTTTAAACTTGTCTTTTTCTACCATTTTTCATGCTAATTGTGTAGGAGCAAAGACACATCTCAATGCACACACAATGTTCTGATACTGGTTTAATACCAAACTCCCAGGCCTAGGCCTACTACACTTCTACACACTCTGCCAACTACTCTCTGCAACTCTCGACAGTCCACACTCCTCGTTCTCACTATCACACACGATAATGGTTTAATGCACTTGACAACTCTCCAAACTCCTAGGCCTAGGCCTACTATACTTCTCAACACTCTACTAGGCCAACTACTCTCTGCAACTCTCCACAGTCCACACTCCTCGTTCTCACTATCACACACGATAATGGTTTAATGCACTTTACAACTCTCCAAACTCCTAGGCCTAGGCCTACTATACTTCTCCACGCTCTACTAGGCCAACTACTCTCTGCAATTCTCCACAGTCCACACTCCTCGTTCTCACTATCACACACGATGTTCTGATAATGGTTTAATGCACTTTACAACTCTCCAAACTCCTAGGCCTAGGCCTACTACACTTCTCCACGCTCTACTAGGCCAACTACTCTCTGCAACTCTCCACAGTCCACACTCCTCGTTCTCACTATCACACACGATGTTCTGATAATGATTTAATGCACTTTACAACTCTCCAAACTCCTAGGCCTAGGCTTACTACACTTCTCCACATTCTACTAGGCCAACTACTCTCTGCAACTCTCCACAGTCCACACTCCTCGTTCTCACTATCACACGTGATCCTCCTCCCCACGAAACCGCTAGATGAACTCTTGCTCGTCTCCTCAACAACTCTACCTCCTCTCTCAACCACGATATATTCCCCAGCTCCAACAATCCACCAGCCCACACTGCTCACCCACGACGCTCGAATTCCACTCCTGCCAACCTAAACCTTCTGCTGCCAACCTTGCTAAAAAATAACTAACCTAGTAAATAACTAATATCTAACAATTGGTAGTAGTTTTATATGTTTTATATGTTTTTATTTATTTATTTATTTATTTATTTATTTATTTATTTCATGATACATTTCTATGGTGATTTTTGATTTGGCACTGAAGGAAGTTAAAGAACTCACATAAGGTAGTCTTGTGCGTGACTTTCCTCAGCTTTGGTTCAGAGAATCATACATTGGTATCAGATATTATATTATATACGTCTCATATTATAACTATAGACTAAACATTTAAACAACTATACGTAGAGTAATAGTATATATAAGTATAAGAAAATCCTCAAAACTGAGCAATCTCGATTCAGAGAGTTAAATCAGATCTGTAATAAATCAATGGTAACTAATTAATTTAATATTAACTAAATTACACATAGGCTATACAATGTATGTAATGTATGGTTGAATCGTTTGTGTCCATGCAGCTACCTGTTGCCTGACAAGGGTCGCTCCTCCAAGCAGAAGACCCCGGTGGTGCGACGCAACTGCAGCCCCACGTGGAACTACACGTTCGTCTACGAGGACGTCAGCCTGCAGGAGTTGTCCGAGCGCTGCCTCGAGCTGACAGTCTGGGATCACGACCGGCTGGCGAGCAACGAGTTCCTCGGCGGACTCAGATTCTCGCTCGGCACAGGTACGGGACCATTCTCACTAGGGCTGCCCTACGATATCAATAATTCGATACGATATCGATAATAGAAAAATAATTCGATATCGATATAGAATTAGTATATCGTAAATATATCGCGATACCGAGCTTGCGCCTAATAAGCTAATTGTTAACTAGTACTACTACTACTAACTGTTAACTGACTACAATTAATCTAAAATACTAAAAGCAGACAAAGTAATAATAGTACGTAACAGGCACAAACTAAACACATTGTTTCCATAGTGAATTACATTGTTTCTAAATCTGTGATTGCACTGTTAGTAATTAAATAAATATTCATGTTATTGGAAACCTTACCAAAGACTCTAGCTTCCCCCTCTTCAGGTGTCTTCAGTGTGGGAGGATTGAAGGCATGGATTGTCTAAGGGATATTACTTTATTCAAGTAGTTGTCTAAAACCTAATAATTAATTAAATATAATTTTAAAAAAACACTTGCACATTGATTTTTATCAGAGTAAACCATAATGGAAAAAAAAACTATGAAAAGCAAAACGCAATCATGTACTAACAATAGATAGAGATCCTAGTAAATGGTTTTATTTTTTAGCATATTTCGTTTTATTAAATCCAAATTTTGCTGTTGAACAGTAATTTCAGCTTTTTGGCAAGGTTCCAATTTTAATTTACCAAATCTAATGTGTATCTAGTATTCTAACATATGTGGCATGCCTACATTGTCACGAAAGAAAAGAAGAAATAAAAGAAAGCTGTCGCTAGGAATGCGGAATGCAGTCGACGCACAAGCTACGAGAAAAATCTGTTGCGAGCCGGTTTGACAGGGGTGGAAGGGTCACTGCAGTCACTGCAGAAAATGTTGAAAATTACCTTTTTGACAGAAATTCGGCGATTTCGCATCAATTCAACAGCTTCAGTCTTTTTCGTTTTTATAACAATAAACTTATGCTATTTTGCGTATACACGGGATTTCATTTTATTCGCGATTCAAAAAGACTATTTTTGGACTCACAACAGACTGTCATAACAACATATTTCAATTGCTGCACGTTTCAAGTGATTTCGCGCTATCGCGCATTGCGAAATACAAGGATCTCTAACAATAGTGGATGCGTGATTCGTTTCAGGTAAACACTTTGGAAAGCCCGTCGACTGGATGGACGCCAACGGCAAAGAGCTGACGCTGTGGCAGAGTATGCTCGAGAGACCTATGCTGTGGGTGGAGGGCAGCATCGCATTGAGACCGTCGCTCGATCATCGCAACGCTCCGTCGTAGCGACGTCCAACGCCATCGTAGCACTAAACACTTACTTTAAATGTTGTCGTGTTGTAATTACTTGCTCGGTGCAAATACATAACAGTTTGAGTTTTTTTTTTAGTTTAATATCTTTAAACAGTTAAAGCTTGCAAACTTCATGTAACAGGATGATTGGGTTTATGAAGCTAAGCTACACATGTGTCGGATAAGAATGAACGTAACTATTTGTCATTATAGTCGCATTCATCATTTTGCAGATTCCAATAATTAAAACAGTAACAATAGTTTACCTGCTAAAGTATTGTAATAAATTATTAGTACAGTGGTGCCAATCATATATATGTTTTTATTTGAAAGAGGGGGAGAACATTTCATTTAATGTATATGAGAAGCTACAATTCCTACCAACATCTGCATTCTCATTAATTTTATACGTAGTCGTACATAAACAATAATCGGAAAGTTCTTATTTTCTAACTTTTTCAGTCAGACGATGTAGGCCCCTATTCAAAAGAACGTTGTTTCTGTATTCTTATCCTTTCTCGTTGGAAAAATATAAAAATAAAACATCTTTTTTCGTAGACCTTTCTATCGAACATTATCAACAAAAATGTAGAACGTACTCATTCTGGCGGCTTACAAGTAAAAAAGTATGTTTATTACAATACATTTTCATGAGTATTTACAACGTGAAACAATGAAACTAATTGAATCCATTATCGTCGCCATTTCTGTCGGAAACTATAGAAGGGCAACTTAATTTCGTTTGAAAAACTAACCTTTGCTATTTTGCTACACAGCCCCATTTGATTTGGCACCATAAACTATACATATTGATTTAGTGGAGGTGTATTGATTGTCGTTACGACTTACAGCTCGGTTTGTGCAAGGGTAATCTAGATACGTAGTAGAACTTTGGCACCAGCTGTCGGGTAGAATATGTTGTGTCGTGAGGTACATATACATGATTTATAAATGTAAACATTAATAAATATTACTAAATGGGTGTGAGTTGCATCTGTGAATGTGACAATATTATGTTATGTATATTATGAATGTATTTTTAATAATGAGATAAATATTTAAGTTTTGATACAGTCATTGTCTTTGATGGCAATGAGTAATTGAGTATACTTATTAAAAAGTATTTTCTGTCCTTTTATGTCTACATACTTGAGAGTGAGTGTAGAACCTATGTGTACCGTAATTTTAGTTACGCCAACTCACGATAGTGATATCTAACGATGTATAGAGAAAAGTTATTTTGTATGTATTATATGCCCATTTGAAAATAAAATGAATTTATAATGATAATGTGTGCATTTATTCTTTATTTGAGCTTATAGTTTAGCCTTGAGCACCTCAGTTTGCATCCTAGAGTGGCCCCTAGCCTACTTACGTCTCAAATCCGTTGTCTGTGCTTACATTGAATTGGAAATGAAAATAATGTTTGGACTGCAATAATTGCTGTTTACCCACTCAAACCACTGGAAGATGTTGGCTGTCCTGTATTCCACTCCCACAGAGCTTAGATGTACGTTGTCGACCAGCCCTAGTGTATGTAGTACACTTCACAATACTGGTGCCCCAGCAGAGTCGTTTAGCAATAAATCGTACACAAGCAGGAACCAACATCATCACATTCGTGAGGTACGCTGCCATTGAGGCACTGGGTCTACTATCGATAACATCAGTAAATCCCCATGAAAGTGTGTTCTTTTTTTGTTTTGCATAATAAAGACAATTTACTCAAAATTGCAATAGAATTTATTAGTTCTGGGGAAACAATATGATGGAGAAAAGTTTTTTTTTTTTAATTTGTTAATTTAACAAAACGATTTTTAAAAATCTGTAGAAAGAACAAAAACATCATTGTTTGTAATGTCAGTAAAAAAAAGTAGTACAATGATGATTGTTATAACTTTAAAAGGTATTATCAGTTTTATCTTACTTATCATTGTTGTTAGAGTTAACCTGTGCACCAACTTTCAAGAAATCTCTTTATTATGATTTGTATACATTAAAGTTTTTTCCTAATAGAAAAGGAAAAATATCTCACACCATTTTTAAACCAATACCTGTGCTAATGCTAAATAAATTGTAATGATTTTTAAACCGAAGAGGCTATTCCCACGAGAACCGTGCCACGATACTCATGGGAATAGTCGTTACGGCCACGCTTCGGCAAACAAATGCTATTGCCACAGTTCTTTCGTGGGAACATGGGTGCTAAAATCGACATATGATGCTCGGAAAAGTTAGGAATGTGTAACAGTATTGAAAAATTATGTGCTAAGAGTAAAAATAGTTCAACCTTAGTTCGATGTGAACAACTTTAGGTTTTAAAGCTTCACTGCGGGTTGCTAATCGAATTGGTATTTAAATTCGTAATAAAAACCAGCCTCAAAGGGTGCGTTCAATAAGTTGTTGAAAATGCTTTGCCCCTGGCATTCTTCAGCACGTTAAAACATCTATAAGCACGATATACTTACCAAACACCTCAAGCATTGGCATGGCTCTTTAGGCGCAAGGTCGTTTTGCCCAAGCCCTCTACATTAGTTGTAAAACAGTGAAGTGAGTGATTGAAAAGGTTGATAATGGCGTAAGTGAAATCAATTAAATTTACTCTAGGCTCTAATACATGTGCAGACGTATGATTTTTGCGCAATTTTACACTTAGGTTAGGCCCAAAGTTTGGTCCGTCTATAGAGCGTTTTGAAAATGCCGCCAAAAACCACCACTTGTTGGAAATTCTCAACTGAAAATCTCCGGCACGTTATGGAACGGGGTAGGGTACGGGCCAAGCATGCTTTTAGCATTTTTAACAGGTTTCGGAACGTACCCTAAGCTGCTCTACATCCTTTAGCATTTTTAACAGGTTTCGAACGTTCTTGTACAACGATCTATAACAGAAAGTAAACCATAGATAGACGATGACACTGCTTTCAGCGCTCCGATCGTCTGATCAGCTGTTCTCATTTCTTCGTGCCAGAAAAAACGAGGAAAATAAGTGCCCTCAGTGTTTATCGTTTAATGATAATTGAATTTCACTTAAAATTGTAATTCATTCTTTGAAGACAATGAAATTACAGGATTAGGCAACAAGTACTTTTGTGTCATGGCTGCCGAAAACGTGGGTGTGCCTATCCATGGTTTTCTAGTATAGGTCGTTTCGATTACTCGATGTTGAATGGTTGAATGTTCCAAACTTAAAACATGGCCGCTAAGGAGTCGCTCACTGAAGATGTGCCGGTGCGAATAATCTATTAAAAACGCGGAAACTTAACACTTTACAACACTAAAAGCCATAAAAACACTGCGAGTGATTGAAACTGCATTATTTCTGCGATTTCTATCTGTGCAAAACTATTATTTTAGTTTTTACCGGTATTTATTTGAATGATGGAACAAGTGTACCTCAAAAAAGGTTCCGTTTTGGCAGGAAAGTTACAAGTTTCTTCATAAAATACAGTGCGAGTAATTAAAACTACATTCTTTATGCGATTTCTATCAATGTAAAACTATTATTTTAATTTTTACCGGTATTTATTTGAATTGTGGAACCACAGATAACGGATTGTGTGCAACGGTTCCGTTTTGACAGGGAGACTTTTGAACAAAGGTAATCAATGCGATGATAATTCTTTATCGAGGTCCCACTAGTGCAGGGATGGCGAACCAATGGCACTTTCTGGCTGGCACGCAGAAATGTGTACAATATATCATATTGTATCAGGATCAAATTGACAACACCTCAAAGGCATTTTCCAGGCATTTAGGGAATTTTGGGTAAAAAAATTTTGCCTCCGGCAGGATTTTACCCAAATCCTTCCTTTTCTGGAACGTTCATACTATTGTAAAGAATCAACCCCCCCCCCCCCCCCCTCAATGATGCACTGGCAATTTTTTCCCCGCCAAGGCCCTTTTAGGCCGCCTGAACAGAGTAAATTCAATAATTTGTAAATAATGGTACTCAAGCCAAAAAAAGGTTCGCCATCCCTGCACTAGTGCTAATTTAGTGTACTGGTACCGGCACGTAGCCTAATCCTGTCGAAAAGTACTCGAGGGACTATTGGCTTACGATCCGAAAGGACGGTATAACTTTGACCAGTCTTATGGGTTCCTCCACTAACCTTGATTGCCCAGCAGTTGACGCGCCGTCCCATACCACAGTATAGGGATAGTCTTTCTATCCCTATACTGTGGAATAAAGACTATCCCTATACTGTGCCCATACCCCAGGGACGCCCATTGTTGACATTTCCCATAAAGAAAGTAAATCCTTAGCAACACCGGGCGCTCCTTGGGGTAGGGAACGGGTTTCCAGCCTAAGCTGTTACACAAGCTTTTGAACCCTCCAGTTACTAGTGTTCCGGATAAGTGCCGTCACCCACCCTCCTCCTAACCTGGCCTGATGTTGCTTAACTTCGGTGATCGTGGGAACCGGCAAAGCGACTGAGGCTATACCGTTGTCTATACTTGCTAATATGTTGTAGCTTATTGTGTGTTGTACCGTTGTACAGTACTACAATCCTTTATCTGTGTTTGTACGTTCCTTCCCGTCTCTCAAATAATTCGAAGTAAATCGTAGGTAGACGAAAAAACTTGACCCCCATCTTCATAATCGTTTACTGTTTTGAATTAATCCCGTCTAGTTTTGCGATGCGCGTACATTTACGCATTGTTAACAGAACCGCTGATACTTAAACTAATTTCTTTTCACGACCTCAGAGAGAGAGAGAGAGAGAGAGAGAGAGAGAGAGAGAGAGAGAGAGAGAGAGAGAGAGAGAGAGAGAGAGAGAGAGAGAGAGAGAGATTGATTGACTGATTGATTAATTGATAGCATTTTTATTTATGGCGGGATTAATGCCCGCGAGGCATTTTCTGCCATCCAACCATTTCATACTTTCCAGAAGTAAGAAAGTAGGAAGTAGAGAGAGAGAGAGAGAGGTGGGGGGGTTCTCTTTGCAGTAGGATTCGCCTAAACAAGGCTACACCACAGTATAAGGAGGACACCCTGTGCTACACCTGACCTGGGACTGGGACTGGAGTGCCCCCCCCCCCCCCCCCCCCAGCCCCTTCGCTCCAGACAGTGCGTCCACAGATAATTTGTTATCTGTGGTGTGTCGCTTCCTTATTGTAAGCTTGTCCACTCCATGTAGAGGTTCAGATTATGGCATTCATGGCATTTGCCTCATCCGATCCGACTTTATTCCGTGTGTCTATTTTACTAGAGTGGAGGTAATTTAAGTTTGACATAGTTTGTTTGAAGCTCCACCCCCTATAGCTGTTGTGTGACCAGCACAACAAATATGACATTACAAATACTATAATATGAAATAAATGTATATAATATTAATGTCGGGATGTCACAGGGTATAAGGGGTGGTCACAGCGATGGAGGGGAGTGTCAAACTAAGAAAATCTCAAGTCTACTCAAAAAACAATTCTCAGATAATTAATAATAATAGAATCAAATATTGTACTGTTCGGTCATCAGTCTTTGCTATTTTGCTTGGGAAATAATAGTTTGTCGATGAAGGGAGCGAAAAATAATAGTTTTCGTGGTGCAAGATCAGCTCAAAATAGAACGTTTCGTTCTCGACCAACCACAGAGCTTCGTTCGGTCAGGTGATATGTTTCGACCAATCACAGACGAGGCTGAGAACCATAGATCGTCTCGACGCCGAACCAAGCCGACCGAGTCGGACCGACGCCATGTTTTTTATCCACGTGGCAGGTTGAGTCCAAAAAGCATTCCGCTCCGCTTAGTTTGTTCAAAACGAGTGTTTATATTCAGAAGTGACTATCTAAAGTTATATCAAGTGATTTGTTATACACCCGCGTGTGTAGTGAAACGTAAATCAATAGTGAAATTGAATTCCGAAGTTGTTAAATTGTAAAACAAAGTTTGTCCGAAAAATCTCGGCCACAGGTGGTACGCCGTGCAATACGTAAGTGCAGAGAAAAATCCGTTTTTTCCCTTTTAAACTATAGATCACGTTAATCTTTCGTCTTAATCGATAGTAGCAATATTATTTACAATTCTTAACCGGAAAATTGTAACGAATGGCAGCTTGAATTCATTGAGGGTTAGCTCGACGATTTTCGAACGTTTTTACGTCTGTTACTTATTTCTCAACCGCCATTTTGCCTAATTTTTTTTGTTAATACTTTACTTTAGCTGATTCTTGTTTTTACTCCCTTCTTCAAGACAAAATTTCTTTATCACTTAAAAGATGTTCCAATATTTGTATTCATTGTAAAGACCGTTAAGAAGTATTTTTGGTAAACACAGGAGTACATTCAATGTTAGCTTGGTTCGGCTGTCTTACACTGGCCAGTGTAGCAAAGCGTCTCGCACGAGCTAAATAATCAGTGTAAAAATGTCCTGCACTGGCTACAATAGGCTAGTGTAAGTTTTAAATACAGGCGATAACGCCATACAAATATTTACTCGGTACAACTTACTCGGGTGCAAAAGAACGTCCTGACTTCAGTCATGGAACGACCAACTACTGACCAAGTACTGACTTACACTAGTGTAATAGTGTAGGACAGGCAAACGAAGCTCTTTATCACCTACATTGTCTAATAATAATAATTTTTGTAGGAATACCCGTTCTAGGGTGCACACCAGCTTTACCTGATGTGCCCCTCTTCAGGTGACTAACTAGGTTATTAGGGTGTTTGGATAGTTGGGAAGGATTGTCAGAGGGCTGATAGTATGACTCAATCCCAGCATTCGTCTTTACGACTGAGGAAAATCTCGGAAAAAACCTTCTGTCAGGACTGCCGGTGGCCGGAATCGAACCGGCGACCTCCCGAATTATAGTCTCGCGTCTTACCGCTGAGCCACCTCTATCGGTCTACAGGGTCTAGACTATGGATGGGTAAACAGGTTTGCGTTTAAACGTTTTCGTCGTGGAGGGGGAAATATCCCCCGTTAATAGCATAGTTCGTTAGTTTAAGTTCAAACTTTTTTCTTTCTATTTTCATTTTATTTATTTTTTATTTTTTATTTCTATTTTCATTGTGTTTCCCCCCTTCACCCTATCCAATACGCAGAGGGCTGATTACTCTGCAGCTTATTTGGGTGTATCGATAAGGATAAGGGTGCTGATAAGGAACATTCAGTTGTTGTATATATTGTAGAACTCAATCCTAGCATTCGTCTTATGACTGAGGAAAACACGACTTGTCGGTGGCTGGAATCGAATCCAGTACCTTCCGATTCACGCGAGTTCACAATTGTATCCAAAGGGAAAATCGAGTCATGGTCTTATATTCTTGATGTTACGAGTTTTGTGTATTGTCTGTGACAATACTTATGAGCAGTGTGGCATGTCTACCGCACTCGTAGATAGACAGACAGACAGACAGACAGATAGACAGACAGACGTTTACCCCATCCAAATTCTGCTCACTTGTTGCATACGTTCACTTTCGTCCACACAACAGTTGTCGTGCGATCGTGGTTCGAATCCTGGTTTGGGCATGGGAGTTATGTCGTATGGTACTACACCCAACCCACTCATTGTTTCGATTGGCCTCGTTGCCAAAATAGAAGTGTTGCTTGTGTCTTGTCTTGTCGTAAAACAACTGCTAGTTTGACCGTGTCCAGTTTTATCTAGAGCGAATGTACCCGGAACTGGGAAAGTTTCGTTCCCTCAGTGCATGAGAGTGCGAAGAGAGGCTCGGCTAGTCTGGCTGTGTGTCTAGGGGGGAAGGGGTAGATGTTTCGCACTCGCAAGTTGCAAGTAGATAATGCAGGTGGTATCAGCCTGTTTGGCGAAGTACCGGTATGCTCGACTGCTGTGTAAAGTAGACCACGGTCTGGGGAGCGCGGCCCCCCAGTTTAGCAGGAAATGTTTTGGGGGGGGGGGGGGGGGGGTAATTGGAGGATTCGGGAGATTGAGGAACTGGGCTAAAATAATACTTTCGTGGTGAAAAAAAAAAAGAAGTAACGGGATGCTCGACTGCTGTGTAAAGTAGACCACGGTCTGGGGAGCGCGGCCCCCCAGTTTAGCAGGAAATGTTTTGGGGGGGTGTTTTGTTGGAGGATTCGGGAGATTGAGGAACTGTGCTAAAATAATACTTTCGTGGTGAAAAAAAAAAAAAAAATAAATAATAATAGTAATAAGCATTTACTTTATAAAAACATTGGATTAGATATACATCGAAATTTGTGACGGTATGCATACCGGCTCATACCGGCTCACTTTAACCACTGACAGATACTAAAAATACGACGATAATTTGCATACATTTTATGCATGTTGACCGATTATGTTGAACGTTTTGTTGTACTTTTTAATTTGTATTCATATTTGCTCATCCAACATTTGAATACAGTAAAGTGTTTCAATTTGTGTCTTTTCCACAGCAAACGTTTTATTTTAGCACGGGTTCTTAACTCCTTGACCACTCTCTAGTCTCTAAAGTCATTTATTTAAACGTGTTCGTGACAAAACACCATGTAAAAATTCTCTGCTAGGCCCTAGGCTATGCATGCAAGACTCCCCCGGCGTACCCGCTTTGTCTATTGTACTTTACACAGCAGTAGTGCATACCATTACTTCTCAGAGTCGACGTTTGAAAACTTGTTTGCGTGTAAAATGTCAGGTGAGAACTATTTCAATTTATAAGAAAAATATTTGAATTTCATTTGCAGGATAACGCTTACAAGGATGTTAATTTACATAACGTTCATTATTTTTATTTTTGTTTCTAAATTGCCCAACATCACCTTTGTAGAGCGTGCATTCATACTGTTTCTGGCCAGGAAAGAAAATTCGAACGTTTTTGATAATTTGGCATGATTAATTTTAATTGACCTTAATTTAATTTGAATTATTTAAATTTACGTTCGAAACCCACGATTTTTACTCTCGGTTAATCACAGCGTCGATCCATCGACTGGATTCTCCCTTATGAAAATTCGAACGTTTTTGATAATTTGGCATGATTGATTTTAATTATTTAAAATTACGTTCGAAACCCACGATTTTTACTCTCGGTTAATCACAGCGTCGATCCATCGACTGGATTCTCCTTTCAGAAAATTCGAACGTTTTTGATAATTTGGCATGATTGATTTTCATTTAATTTTAATTTTAATTACTTCACGAAACCCACGATTTTTACTCTCGGCGTCGATCCATCGACTGGATTCTCCTTTCAAGATGCAGCGATGTGCTGCAGTCCTTGTCAGTTTTGCTGCTGTTTGTTGCAGCTCGTCCTGCAACCCTTGTCAGAGTTGCGTTACCATCGACGTCGCGGCTGCAATTACGTTTTGTTTCAATTTTCAATGCAGAGCAACTTATCGCCTTATATCACATTTATTTAAGCTGTCACCTCTTTAAAAGCATTTCCAAGTGATAGTGATATATATTTACTTTGGTGTAAAGAAGTTTTGGTGTTGAATATTTTATTCTACGAGCCAATTGAATCGCGAAAGAAAATGATCAACATTCTTGATTTTCTTGAAATTTTTATTCGTCTAGCTCGTGACATCTCGAGTTCAAGACTTCAAGGTAGGCTCCAATTCAAGACTAGAACATTTTAATGTGCATTCTCATTGTTTTCGGTGGATGGTGCCGCGCATAGAGAAATAAAACAGTGCCGCGTGCCGCTGAGTAAAAATAATCTTGTTGAAACACGTCTGTTTTTCGAACAGGCCGCTTGGGGCAACATGGCATCTAATGGCGTATTCGATTGGTATGCACCGAGTGCGCACTCAACTAGAGCAATGACGTCATTGCACTAACCAACTGAACAGCATGGTTGGTAGGATTGGCACGAAACTCAAATCTCGTTCTCGTAGTGTGATGAGTTAATGTCAGAAGTTTTTATTCAAAAGGTTTTAGAAATTGAAACAGAAAATGATATGTTACTGTGTGACATACATACGGTAGCACTTTATCTTGTAGGCTAGGCCTAGCCATTGGGTTTAAATTTAAAATAGTACATAGGCCTAGAGTTAAACCCCACAAAATCTTGGTTATGTAGGGGCCCTAGGCCTACACCTAGGCCTAGGCCTATCCAGATTGGTTAAGTAGGCCTAGCCTAGCTTTAGGCCCAGACCTTTTTATTATGCATCTTAATTGTACGCCATAGATAATGGTAGCTTAGAATAGATAGATCTTGACCATGTATAATATCCCTGTGGATCTATGTACAATAAATTACTATCAACTATCAACTACCAGTATTAATCTATACCTCCAGTCATAATAAAACAATAATATGTTGCATTAGTAGATTTAATGCAACACATTCCACGTTTTTAAAATAATAGAGGTCTGTTAAATGCATGCACCAAGTTGATTTGTAGGTTAGGATACCGGTAAACTACATACTTCCTCATCGGAATATTGATTGACAACGTTTGTTATAAATCCTAATATTTTAGGAGTCTCCTCATTTTAAAATACTCAAACATGAGTAGTTCATCTTCGTCGCTACTCTCCGAAGACTAAAAGCTCCACTAGAGCCAAACGCTTTCGCGCATCCATGTTTTCAAAATGACACTGCACTGCGGTCTGAAGCCAGTGCACTGTAGTGCAACACTTTTCTAGTGCATACTCCCAATCGAATACGAAAAGTCGCACTCCGTGCGCACTGAGTGCATGAACGGGCAGCCAATCGAATACGCTAGCCTACTAGTTTTGTTTCAATTTTGTATTTTGTATTTTACCAAATCTTCATTCAACATATTACTGATGGCTCCATTGTTTGTACGCATGTGAGCTTACTCATTTTTGTCAACGTTTTTGATGAGCGTAGCAAATCTTTAATTTCAACTCGATCGGCGCTTTGTGTGTTTGTGTAAAAAAAATTGTTCGTCGGGCACAGGTCAAACGGCTTGACGGATTTGGTTGAAATTTTCAATCTACCTACCGCCTAGCTGAAATATTTGTGCTTTTTTACAGATTCAAGCAACAAGAATCTTCTATGTGGTTCAGAAGGCCTAGGCCTACACCCTAGTGCAGTCATGTCCTGCCCTTTACAAGACAAGACTTTACAAGACAACAGGTAAGCCCAGTCCTAGCTGGTTTTACACACATTTTACATACCGTTTTTGGTATTTGCCATTGGCAATAGACCTACTTACAAAATATATTTAAATGCTTTTGAAATCATTACCCATTAACCTTACTAGGTATTAGTTTTGTGGTGGCGGTAGAGGACACCGTTTAAAAGTGTTTCGTGATGATTATGCTAATTGGGTTTTACGTCCCATATTTTGCAACTTTGGCTAATCGAGACGATGAGTGGGTGAAATATGAAGATCAAAAAACGCCCTGTGTCCGAATCGAATCCATTGCACATCGCTGTGGTCAAGTCCAGCAAGGGCAAGCAGGGCGAAGTGGGAGGAGAAATCTTCAGTGGGACAGTGGGGGGAAAGGGCCAGGGTCTCCTTTCGTCGCCTCTTACGATTAGCAGAGTCACTATTCTACCCCGGGCCGAGACGGGTGTCCTTATGTCCAGGGGCGTTGATATGGCGCGAAGGGGCGCGACCGCGCCTGGGTCCATACAATAATAACACCAACAATACAACAGGAATTGGCTGCAATGGGTAGTGAAAACACAAATTGGATTGTGTGCTATTTTTAACATGGAATGCACTGTCATACCGAAATGCGAATCTCTTTCCCCGCCTTTAAACTTCTAAGAGTTCTGACGCATACAGAAATACGAGCCAGGCTCACCTTGACCTAGCAAACACACTGGCCGGCAAGAATGACATTTCGCTTGCCGATTATTATTATTTATTCTTTCATAATTGTGTGTCTAGTTATAGGGATATTAATTACAATAAAGACTGCATATCCACTATATGTCAACGTTTTCAAGTGTTTGTCTGCTGGGGAGGTGGGGTGGGGGGGGGGGGGGGGGGGGGCAATTTAAAAACATGGCCCTGGCCCCTACAAACCTCGCTACGCCACTGCTTTGGTTGCCTCCGTTCGTCTTCCATTGCAGACGGAGCGACGCTATCATCTTGTGCGAAGTAGGGGGCGAGGAGCGGAATGCTACTGTCTGGAGTCCAAAGTCTAGTTGGGCTAGTTAGTCTGTTCGGCGGGGTATCCACGCGCACGATAACAAGAGGGGGCGGGGAGGGGTAATCTCTAGACATGGGCAACAAGAGTTTCTATTTGCTAGTTTCCACACTCCGATCGAAAATGAAAGACATCACGTAAACGGATTAGGCCTACTCTGCTGACATAACTCTGATTCAGGCAGTATCTATTCATAAACAACTCTAGTGTAGGCCTACCGGTCGAGTTTAGTTTAGTTTCTTTATTTCTTTTGTAGGTATAGAACAATTTTTACAGTTTTTTCATTTGCCTTTATCGAGTGCAGAGCATAGGTGCACATCATTGAAAGACGCAGTACACATTCCATTGTCGATCTGCTACGAGTACACTCAAACGTGGACTATTCCACTTGTTAATAAGCACATTTATTGTGAGAATAGGCCTATACTTATTAGGTGAACGCTACAGTTGCGTGCCAGTGTTCAACGGCTCTTTCCGCTGGCCGCATGAATCGCTTGCAAGCGACTTAGCCGACTGAATATTGGCACGCGGCTGTTACTAATGATGTGTCGATGTTGAAAACTTTTTTGTGTGTAAAATGTCAGCTGAGAACTATTTCAATTTATAAGAATGAATTTCGTTTGCAGGATAACGTTAACAACATTCATACGTATATTATTTTTATTTTTGTTTGTAACTGCCCAACGTCACCTTTGTAGGGCGTGCATTCATATTGTTTTTGACTAGGAAATAATGTTTGGGTCTGTAAAGAAAATTCAAATGCTTAATGTAAAATTTGAATGATTGATTTTAATTGATTTGGATTTAATTTTAATTATTTAAAATTACTAACATTAAATTTATTGTAATGTTATTGGTAATTACACTACCCTGCTGAAAAATCTGCTTAGATCTTTCTAAATCTACCAAGGGGTTTAACCAGATCCAAGCAGACGCCTTCAAGCCCTTCTTAGAGCTGACTTAACTAATCAGAATAAAGAAGTCACCAAAATTTCAAAAAAGAAGAATATATCAGCATCAATAAGAAACAAGCAGTACACATGAAATGTCCGTTCTAATAAGTATTGAGAAGGAGTAGATGCAAGAAGAAATAAGAAGAATCAGTAAGATACTACTATTTAAGTGGACGCTAGTAGAAATAGTAAGTAGTGGATGTAAGAAGAAATGAGCAGAATCAACAAGTACCACACTGTTATCAGATCCTAGTAGATAAAGTCAGAAGTGGATGTAAGAAGACATGAGCAGAATCAACAAGTACCACTCTGTAATCAGATCCTAGTAGATACAATCAGAAGTGGATGTAAGAAGACATGAGCAGAATCAACCAGTACCACTGTGTTATCAGAACATAGTAGATACAATCAGAAGTGGATGTAAGAAGACATGAGCAGAATCAACCAGTACCACTGTGTAATCAGAACATAGAAGATAAAGTCAGAAGTGGATGTAAGAAGACATGAGCAGAATCAACAAGTACCACTCTGTAATCAGATCCTAGTAGATACAATCAGAAGTGGATGTAAGAAGACATGAGCAGAATCAACCAGTACCACTGTGTAATCAGAACATAGTAGATAAAGTCAGAAGTGGATGTAAGAAGACATGAGCAGAATCAACAAGTACCACTGTGTAATCAGAACATAGTAGATAAAGTCAGAAGTGGATGTAAGAAGACATGAGCAGAATCAACAAGTACCACTCTGTTATCAGATCCTAGTTGATATAATAAGAAGTGGATGTAAGAAGACATGAGCAGAATCAATAAGTACCACTCTGTAATCAGATCTTAGTAGATACAATAAGAAGTGGATGTAAGAAGACTTGAGCAGAATCAACAAGTACCACTCTGTAATCAGATCCTAGTAGATACAATAAGAAGTTGATGTAAGAAGACTTGAGCAGAATCAACAAGTACCACTCTGTAATCAGATCTTGGTAGATACAATAAGAAGTGGATTTAAGAAGATTTGAGCAGAATCAACAAGTACCACTCTGTAATCAGATCTTAGAAGATACAATAAGAAGTGGATGTAAGAAGATATGAGCAGAATCAACAAATACTACTCCGTAATCAGATCTTAGAAGATACAATAAGAAGTGGATGTAAGAAGATATGAGGAGAATCAACAAGTACCACTCTGTAATCATATCTTAGTAGATACAATAAGAAGTGGATGTAAGAAGATATGAGCAGAATCAACAAGCACCACTCTGTAATCAGATCATAGTAGATACAATAAGAAGTGGATGTAAGAAGACTTGAGCAGAATCAACAAGTACCACTCTGTAATCAGTTTCTAGTAGATACAATAAGAAGTGGATGTAAGAAGAAATGAGCAGAATCAAGAAGTACCAGTGTGTTATCAGATCCTAGTAGATATAATAAGAATTGGATGTAAGAAGACATGAGCAGAATCAACAAGTACCACTCTGTAATCAGATCCTAGTGGATATAATAAGAAGTGGATGTAAGAAGACATGAGCAGAATCAACAAGTACCACTCTGTAATCAGATCCTAGTTGATATAATAAGAAGGGGATGTAAAAAGAAATGAGCAGAATCAACAAGTACCACTCTGTAATCAGATCCTAGTAGATACAATTAGAAGTGGATGTAAGAAGACATGAGCAGAATCAACAAGTACCACTCTGTAATCAGATCCTAGTAGATATAATAAGAGGTAGATGTAAGAAGACATGAGCACAATCAACAAGTACCACTCTGTAATCAGATCCTTGTAGATACAATAAGAAGTGGATGTAAGAAGACATGAGCAGAATCAACAAGTACCACTCTGTAATCAGATCCTAGTAGATATAATAAGAAGTGGATGTAAGAAGACATGAGCAGAATCAAGAAGTATCACTGTCTTATCAGATCTTAGTAGACATAATAAGAAGTGGATGTAAGAAGACATGAGCAGAATCAACAAGTACCACTGTGTAATCAGAACATAGTAGATACAATCAGAAGTGGATGTAAGAAGAAATGAGCAGAATCAACAAGTACCTCTCTGTTATCAGATCCTAGTTGATATAGTAAGAAGTGGATGTAAGAAGACATGAGCAGAATCAACAAGTACCACTCTGTTATCAGATCCTAGTTGATATAATAAGAAGTGGATGCAAGAAGACATGAGCAGAATCAACAAGTACCACTCTGTAATCAGATCCTAGTAGATATGATAAGAAGTGGATGTAAGAAGACATGAGCAGAATCAACAAGTACCACTCTGTTATCAGATCCTAGTTGATAAAATAAGAAGTGGATGTAAGAAGACATGAGCAGAATCAATTAACCAGTACCACTGTGTAATCAGATCCTTGTAGATATTATAAGAAGTGGATGTAAGAAGACATGAGCAGAATCAACAAGTACCACTCTGTTATCAGATCCTAGTTGATATAATAAGAAGTGGATGCAAGAAGACATGAGCAGAATCAACAAGTACCACTCTGTTATCAGATCCTAGTTGATATAATAAGAAGTGGATGCAAGAAGACATGAGCAGAATCAACAAGTACCACTCTGTAATCAGATCCTAGTAGATATGATAAGAAGTGGATGTAAGAAGACATGAGCAGAATCAACAAGTACCACTCTGTAATCAGATCCTAGAAGATATGATAAGAAGTGGATGTAAGAAGACATGAGCAGAATCAACAAGTACTACTGTGTTATCAGATCCTTGTAGATAGTATAAGAAGTGGATGTAAGAAGACATGAGCAGAATCAACAAGTACCACTCTGTAATCAGATCTTAGTAGATATAATAAGAAGTGGATGTAAGAAGACATGAGCAGAATCAACAAGTACCACTCTGTTATCAGATCTTAGTAGATATAATAAGAAGTGGATGTAAGAAGACATGAGCAGAATCAACAAGTACCACTCTGTTATCTTAGTAGATATAATAAGAAGTGGATGTAAGAAGACATGAGCAGAATCAACAAGTACCACTCTGTTATCAGATCTTATAGTAGATATACTAAGAAGTGGATGAAGGAAGACTTGAGCAGAATCAACTAGTACCACTCTGTAATCAGATCTTAGTAGATATAATAAGAAGTGGATGTAAGAAGACATGAGCAGAATCAACAAGTACCACTCTGTTATCAGATCTTAGTAGATATAATAAGAAGTGGATGTAAGCATCAAGTGCAGAATCAACAAGTACCAGTCTGTAATAATCAGTGCCTAGTAGAAGAGCCCCTTCAATTTCGTGTGACCCCCAACTTAAACAGTAAGAGTAATGGTTCAGGCACGCAATCACATCGTACATCCCGACACTCCTGAAAAATATAAAACTACATACAATTTTTTTTATCTCATATCTCCCGCCCGTTATATTTTTTCTTATTTGCAAACTGCGAATGAGAAGTGGGCAGGGTAAAAGGGGGGCGGCGTGGCGCTAGGTAGCGAGACCGTAGCCGGGGGGTGGGGGACGGGCAGTACAATCGCATCACAACTTGTCGAGTTGTGAGGGTGCATTCGAATTAGTGCAAAACTATCCCTAGTTCAAATGACTGACAACAAAAAGGCTTTCTGACTCCAAAGAAAATTGATCTTATGTATTTTTCCGGACATCTTGTGATGATAAGTTTGCACGATTTTCCGCCTTCGGCAAATGACTCTATACCGCCACCCCTTCTCTTTCAAATATCAATACACTTTTATAAGTCTATGGTTAAACTATGAATTCACCCAACAAAGACCCTCAGGATGAAATTCTAGGTGTCCTAATGGAGCAAGCAGGTAACTGTGTATCCGCTGAGTGAGAGTATATTGTTTAATTGTATCTCAAGAATGTATAATGATTAACGATGAAGTTACGTGTATATCTGACATCAAAGTCAGTATCGCGGGCGACAGCACACGAAGAGCCGTAAAGTACGCCGAAAATGTAAATGTAAAAAATGCTGGTACGGGTAAGGTTGATACAATTGTTGGTAGTCTAGGTAATTATTTACAACTTACGAACTTAACTACAACTATTTACAATTATTATTTACATTTGATAACAAGAATAGAATAGTTTAAACTAGAAGAAGAACGAATGAGACTAAACAAGTTCCAACAAGAGCTTGTTATAATAAGAACAGCACAGTTTGAACTAGAAGAAGAATACATAAGATGGAACTAGATGCAGTAAGATCATTTTGTATCAAGAATAGAATAGGTAGTTAAAACTAAAAGAACGAATGAGACTAAACAAGATCTAACAAGAGCTTGTTATAATAAGAACAGCACAGTTTGAACTAGAAGAAGAATCCATAAGATGGAACTAGATGCAGTAAGATCATTTTGTATCAAGAATAGAATAGGTAGTTAAAACTAGAAGAAGAAGAACGAATGAGACTAAACAAGATCTAACAAGAAATTATTATATAATAAGAACGGCATACTTTGAACTAGAAGAAGAATCCGTGAGATGGAACTAGATGCAGTGAGTTAATTTTACATTTTTTTATCCATGTTACGTTTAAACGAACTACACGTATTTGTATTGGGGTAGTAATGTTTTGTGTATTTGTTTGTCACGGCGATTCTGTGCATCGACCCATACTGTATGGATGGGTAAGGGCGTTTCAGTGTCCGTGCCAAGGCGATCCTGTGCTACGGCCCATACTGTATGGGCACAGATAACGGATTGTAGGTAAAGGTTTTGACACATAATTTTTGTGTCACTGCGATTCTGGGCTACGGCCCATAGGTACTGTATGGGTCGAGGCCATTCTGGAAGAGACCAACAAAATTACTTTTCTGTCACAAGACCCATTCGGAAACACTTTGACAATTACCGTGGTACATTTCGGTGCTACGGCGATTCTGTGCTACAGCGATTCTGTGTCAAGACCTACACTTCTTGCCCACACCACCCACACTGTTCAAGGACTTTAACAAAACTACTGGTCTGTGTCAAGACCCATTAGGAAACACTTTCGTTGAAGAATTCTGTGTCACGACGCTTCTGTGCCAAGGCGATTCTGTGCCAATGTCCCGCCCCTATTTGTCGAATGTTAATTATAATAGTATTACCTTCCGTTCACCGATATATCTAATAATCTTTAATATGTGTTTGTATTTTAATAACTATAAGCGTAACACACACTAAAATACTTAAGTTTTACGAATACTAAATTTGTTGGTGAAACTTTAGTTGAGACAATATATTATCTAAATCTATTCGAAAAGTGTATCTTCTCTAGAAGCTGGGTTGTTCCAATAAACCTTTGCACGACTGGAAAGCGGAATCATTAGGCTTACCATTTATGTACGGTTCAGCTAGCACAGTTGCAATATGTTTAAACAATGACAAATTTGTAATTACTACACTTAATGTCTAAAACCCCAAAATTATTATAGTTTACCTGCCCCAATGACGGGACAGCTTGACCACAGATAACGGATTGGCTTGACGATGTTTGTTCAACCTTGCATTGCACTGAGCGCCTGTATGTATGTGACACCCAATGCGTAGCTGTAGCGCGGGTTGCCTAATCTTAGGGCGATAGTCAAGATCGTGCCGATTGTTTCTTGAAGAAATCGGCCTTTTCGCCTCCGGGGGAGTAAATATCAATAAACAATACATAAATCGGGTTGTGTGCATGATTGTAAACTACGGTAAACAGTTTTTGTCGATCAATTATGGAACAAAATGGTATATATGTGTGCGTGAAAGAAAATATAGTGATGCATAATATTATTGAGTGGTGCATTAGAAGCCCAATATTCCGTGAGTATGCTAAAGAATTCGATGAAAAATACATGTTCTAAAAATAGTATTTGAAATATTTGACTTTGAGGAATACTAAGTCCCCCAAATTAGGTAAATTGCTTTATTCTAATGTTATCTCATTTAATGGGAAAGACAAAATTACCTGTTCCATCAGTAGGCCTCCATACATCACAATGAAATAAAATTAAAACCGAAACGGGATGTTTCGCCGCATGGTGGGTAATGACACGGATAAGGGATTGTAATAAGGTGATCCTTATCTTGACGTTTCGTCCCTTCTGTGAGGGACATCTTATCAACACACGACACGACGCGGCGCAAACTTCCCGTTTTATTTTTATTTCATTAATACCGAGCCGCGAAAGCTTAAAATGTGAATTAATAATAATGATAATGATACTGATAAACGTTTTATACCCTCTTCAGGCGACTGCGTATTGCCGTATTGAAATAGTTGGGAAGGAATGTTCGAGGGCTATTAGTTTGGCTCAATCCCGGCATTCATCCTTCGTCCTTGTGAGTTGTGACTGAGGAAACTATCATAAAAACCTTCAGCCCAGTTGCCGGTAGCAAGTATCGAACCGGTAGCTCTCGAATTAGAAGCTCGTGAGCTCTATCAGTTGCACTATTGTAATAATATAAACCACGATCTCTGCAAATCCTGGCTTGGGCACGGATGTCATGTGTTGTTTTTTCATTCTCATAGTCAACCACTCATCGTCTCGATTAGCCTCGTTGCAAAAATATGGGACGTAAACCCCAAGTATCATCATCGTAATAATTATTATCATAATATGTATGTGTGTTATTATGTATGAAGGACACACACTACAACCATGCTGTCGCAAAAGATTACTACCGCCACCGGTATTTACATCGTATTCGTATGACCACCTGCAGATATGGCCATCATCACTCGCATGTGTGAACAAGCAGTGAAAGGAACCATGTCCGGCCGTTAAAACTTATTTGAAATTTTTACAATGCCACATGCCTACAGGGATGGGCTCGCCGAGTTCCTTCCATTCAAGGCTAACCACTCACAGACCCGCCGCATTCTTCTTCGGCACTCTGAACGAACAAGTCGCAGGCATTGGACACATAAAGCCGCAGGTGTAGAAGACAAGAGTTTCAACTTTCAACGCTGATATTCTTAACTTTTGTTTCAGTACCATATCATACGATTGTATTTTGTTGTGTTGCAGATGATCTTGCCTACATGAAGTTGGTCTAGAGCTGATTGTTTCAACGCTCAGTTGTCAAAAATTAGCAATATACACTATTTTTGTTTCAGACCTCGCTCACCACCAATCTGTCATGTTGGAAATCATATTTTCTCGTGACGGCAACCATGTCGAATTACATTATTACTGCGATTCAGCTTCATATTACCATATTACGCACCTAATACAACTTCTCTGTTTCAGAATGCTGACGTTATCACTGCGATTTAGCTTGATATAATATACAAAACTTCTCTGTTTCAGATTGCTAACGTTATCACTGCGATTTAACTTGATATAATATACAAAACTTCACTGTTTCAGATTGCTGGCGTTATCACTGCGATTTAACTTGATATAATATACAAAACTTCTCTATTTTAGATTGCTGACGTTATCACTGCGATTTAACTTGATATAATATACAAAACTTCTCTGTTTCAGATTGCTAACGTTATCACTGCGATTTAACTTGAAATAATATACAAAACTTCACTGTTTCAGATTGCTGGCGTTATCACTGCGATTTAACTTGATATAATATACAAAACTTCTCTATTTTAGATTGCTGACGTTATCACTGCGATTTAACTTGATATAATATACAAAACTTCTCTGTTTCAGATTGCTAACGTTATCACTGCGATTTAACTTGATATAATATACAAAACTTCACTGTTTCAGATTGCTGGCGTTATCACTGCGATTTAACTTGATATAATATACAAAACTTCTCTGTTTCAGATTGCTGACGTTATCACTGCGATTTAACTTGATATAATATACAAAACTTCTCTGTTTCAGATTGCTAACGTTATCACTGCGATTTAACTTGATATAATATACAAAACTTCTCTATTTCAGATTGCTGACGTTATCACTGCGATTTAGCTTGATATAATATACAAAACTTCTCTGTTTCAGATTGCTGACGTTATCACTACGATTTAACTTGATATAATATACAAAACTTCTCTGTTTCAGATTGCTGACGTTATCACTGCGATTTAACTTGATATAATATACAAAACTTCTCTGTTTCAGATTGCCGACGTTATCACTGCGATTTAACTTGATATAATATACAAAACTTCTCTGTTTCAGATTGCTGACGTTATCACTGCGATTAAACTTGATATAATATACAAAACTTCTCTGTTTCAGATTGCTGACGTTATCACTGCATTTTACTTGATACAATATACAAAACTTCTCTGTTTCAGATTGCTGACGTTATCACTGCATTTTAATTGATACAATATACAAAACTTCTCTGTTTCAAATTGCTGACGTTATCACTGCGATTTAACTTGATATAATGTAGAAAACTTCTCTATTTCAGATTGCTGACGTTATCACTGCGATTTAACTTGATATAATATACAAAACTTCTCTGTTTCAGATTGCTGACGTTATCACTGCGATTTAACTTGATATAATATAGAAAAACTTCTCTATTTCAGATTGCTGACGTTACCACTGCGATTTAACTTGATATAATATACACAACTTCTCTGTTTCAGATTGCTGACGTTATCACTGCGATTTAACTTGATATAATATACAAAACTTCTCTGTTTCATATTGCTGACGTTATCACTGCGATTTAACTTGATATAATATAGAAAAACTTCTCTATTTCAGATTGCTGACGTTACCACTGCGATTTAACTTGATATAATATACACAACTTCTCTGTTTCAGATTGCTGACGTTATCACTGCGATTTAACTTGATATTATGTACCTAATTAATTTCCACTGTTGTAGATTGCTGACAATATTTAAGACGTTGACACTGAGATTTAGCTTGTTATTATATGTACCTGTTGTTGTTTCTAGTCCGGTATGTTCTTATTGACAATAGTTCATTCGTGTCAAGCTGGGTCTAGTGGAGCCTGATTGTCTCTCTTTGTATGTGCTCTTATTTAAACTTGCCGATTCTTGTGGTCTTGTTGTGTCTGTTTGTATAACGCTTGTTGGAACTTATCTGTACTTGCTTTCTCTAGTCTTGACTGGTGTTTCATTCTTGTCTGTTCTTGTCTCTTTGAAACTTGTCTGATCAATTGGTACAATTTAATAAAAAAAGATGACAAGAATTTTCAACAGGGTAGAACCACTTCCTCTGAGCTCTGACCAAGTCTGCCTAGCACCGCTTCCTCTGAGGTCTGACCAGGTCTGCCTAAAACCACTTCCACTGAGCTCTGACCAGGTCTGCCTAGAACCGCTTCCACTGAGGTCTGACCAGGTCTGCCTAAACCGCTTCCACTGAGGTCTGACTAGGTCTGCCTAGAACCGAATTCCTTTGAGGTCTGACCAAGTCTGCCTAGAACCGCTTCCTCTGAGGTCTGACCAGGTCTGCCTAAAACCGCTTCTACTGAGGTCTGACCAGGTCTGCCTAAAACCACTTCCACTGAGGTCTGACTAGGTCTGCCTAAAACCGCTTCCTCTGAGCTCTGACCAAATCTGTCTAGACCCGCTTCCTGTGAGCTCTGACTAGGTCTGCCTAGAACCGCTTCCTCTGAGATCTGACTAGGTCTGCCTAGAACCACTTCCACTGAGGTCTGACCAGGTCTGCCTAGAACCGTTTCCTCTGAGCTCTGACCAGGTCTGCCTAGAACCGCTTCCACTGAGCTCTGACTAGGTCTGCCTAGAACCGCTTCCTCTGAGGTCTGACCAGGTCTGCTTAAAACCGCTTCCACTGAGGTCTGACCAGGTCTGCCTAGAACCGCTTCCACTGAGCTCTGACTAAGTCTGCCTAGAACCACTTTCACTGAGGTCTGACCAAGTCTGCCTAGAACCGCTTCCACTGAGCTCTGACTAGGTCTGCCTAGAACCGCTTCCTCTGAGGTCTGACCAGGTCTGCCTAAAACCGCTTCCACTGAGGTCTGACCAAGTCTGCCTAGAACCGCTTCCTCTGAGGTCTGACCAGGTCTGCCTAAAACCACTTCCACTGAGGTCTGATTAGGTCTGCCTAGAACCGCTTCCACTCAGCTCTGACTAGGTCTGCCTAGAACCGCTTCCTCTGAGCTCTGACTAGGTCTGCCTAGAACCGCTTCCTCTGAGCTCTGACTAGGTCTGCCTAGAACCGCTTCCTCTGAGCTCTGACTAGGTCTGCCTAGAACCGCTTCCACTGAGCTCTGACTAGGTCTGCCTAGAACCGCTTCCTCTGAGCTCTGACTAGGTCTGCCTAGAACCGCTTCCTCTGAGCTCTGACCAGGTCTGCCTAGAACCGCTTCTACAAGGGTCTGATTGAGACTAGTAAGAACTGCTTCCACTTATTACTGATCGGGACCACTTCCCCTAAGATCTGATAATGACTGCTAAGAAACATATATGTTAAGAACTGATTGCAACTGCTAAAAACCATTTCCACTTAGTTCTGATGAAGACTACTGAACCACAGAAGGAATAACTTATTCTGCTAAACCTGCTAAATACCACTTAAAACTTCTTCCACTTACAGGGGCCATAACGGGCTTAATTCTGCTTAGATCTTCTTATAGTGTACTTCCTGAATCTGACTATATCTACTTCCACTAGGACGTTGAAATTGCTAAGCAGAACTAGGCAGATTTTTCAGCAGGGTAGAATTAATCCATTACAAACTGGCGGCATGAAAAATTGTTTGGAACTGGTTCGATGCTAAGTTTTTTGCTTTAGCCTATTTGTTTTTTTGAGAATAGAATCAAGTAGTGATATCGAACAATACTAATTGCGCCCAACGACAGAACTTGGTGAACGAAGGCATCGGTGTAAGTTTCACACGCTGTTTCCTCGGACAACATTTATTTTACACATTTTTTTAACATTTAGTATTTTTATTTTACTTTCCTGGCAGCAAACACTTTTGCAATCTTCTCTCCATTCATAGCACTTTTACACCATGAATCCATGATGCAAAAGCCGCCCTAGAACAACCGCATAGAACAATCCGGTGATTGTCACCACTCACCCCACTATACTTCACTCTATTCTTGTGAGATGTTTCTGCATCTGTGTATTCTGGTCTGACTCGTATTGATACGGGTCTGATAATATATTTAACGCTCTGAATGGGGGTATATGGGTGTATAATACGGAGATTTAAAATAGTGTTCTCTGGGCCTTCACGAACCGTAGTTTTTTTTTTTTTTTTTGATAATGCCATTATTCTTAAAATATATTCTAGTAATTTTTTAAAAAATACGAGAGCACTGTCGATTTTCACCTGTCTTCTCCTTTAACCTCTTAACCTTATCTGACCTAATCTTAACTTTACTCTATTCAGCAGGATGTAGCTACACATGTACGCTACAAGCTACGGTCACAGATAACGGACAACAATTTGTCATGGTATGTGGGAGGTGGACAGTCTTCAAGCAGTGACCCAACTGGCTGCAGTCACTGCTCGACTAGAAGATGAACCAACGCCTTGGGGTCAGCGGTACTGGAACTAAGCATGCTGACACAGCTGCCTGCAATCACTGCTCGACTAGAAGATGAACCAACACCTTGCGGTCAGCGGTACTGGAACTAAGTATGCTGACACAGCTGGCTGCAATCACTGCTCGACTAGAAGATGAACCAACGGCTTGCGGTCAGCGGTACTGGAACTAAGCATGCTGACACAGCAGGCTGCAATCACTGCTCAACTAGAAGATGAACCAACGCCTTGCGGTCAGCGGTACTGGAACTAAGCATGCTGACACAGCTGGCTACAATCACTGCTCGACTAGAAGATGAACCAACGCCTTGCGGTCAGCGGTACTGGAACTAAGCATGCTGACACAGCAGGCTGCAATCACTGCTCGACTAGAAGATGAACCAACGCCTTGCGGTCAGCGGTCTGTCACAGAGGTAGGCGTAGTGTGATTTTTCAATTTCCATTATTTACACGTGGGCCCGGGCCCATCCCATTGATACTGTGATACCGTACATATAAACAGGCTTTTTGTGTTCTTTATACTCAGGAATCAGCTGACGTCATGGCTGTTGGCGGCCATATTGCCACGTGTACTGCAACCTCTAATGAAACCAAACCATGTCTAACTTAACCTGTCTCACTCTTACCTACAGCTTTACCTCTCAACCTTATCTGACCTAATCTTAACTTTACTCTATGCATCAGGATCTACACATGAACCGGTATGCTACAAGCGTGGTGGGTGGACAGTGGAGGTGGACAGTCTTCATGCACTCTGCTCGACTGGAACTCGAACTAACGCCTTGAGGTGAGCGGTACTGGAACTACACGGCAGCAGAGAGCTGCCCATCGACCGGAACTTTCAGCTAGTCTACACGACAATCTGGTATTTAACATTTATTTACATATGATAGGTACTAGGTACCGGAAATTTTCACAGATTTATGTTGCCAGGAAATTTCCGTACAGATCTGCATGTACAGATGAATTTGCTGTACAAAATGTATTAGTTATCCGCAGAGCTTAGATACGCTTTCTAGCGAGAAAAGTTGTCCCTAGAGCCAAGGTAAGTAGGAGAGGGTCCGAATGCATAGTCCAGACGCAAGCCTTCCACAACTCAGCCTCTCCTCAGCCTCGCCTAACCACCAATCACAGAACAGCATTGCCATGCGGACGGCTCTGTGATTGGTGGCTAGGTGAGGTTGAGGAGAGGCTGAGTTGAGGAGGGCTTGAGTGTGAACTATGCGTTCGAGCCTAGGAGTACTAACGTAGCGCGCGCATCGTCTAGCGTTGTGCTGATTGAACGATATATAAACAAAGACCACCAAAAGTATTCTTTGTTGGCGCAATGTTAGATAGTGACACCATGATAATTCATCCTTGAGAGAGGGAATATGAATGTATGTGGCATCCTCACAATTTCGCAAACACAAATGTCCGTCAGTATTGAGTCCGGCCTAGGCCATGTGGAAATCCACACATTTAGATTTAGACCTACATGTTTTAACTCACATGGCGAAGAAGTAGTATGGGACGTAAAACGTTCTTGTCGCGCACGGACTGGCCCGTATTGCATGGTTCTCACTAGCTTGTATTTCAGTAAGCGTGTACCACCTCTCTCTGCTAAAGGCGTGTACACGTTTGTGCCTGCCTACCCAATAGATTGTTCACATGAATTAGGATGTGCCCCGTACACATGCATATCGTGTGCAATGTTTTACACTGTGGCCGGTCGCACACAGTATAGCCCTGTGTGAGCGGCGTGCACAGGTCCATGCTGCATTTACATTTAAAGAATGTCAATTTCATTTAATTCATTCATTTAAAAATTGAATTAATTTGTTTGGATTAAAATTATTTACTAGGCTATATATATACATTTTAAATTACATTAGATTACGCCTGCCCAATGATATGGGTAGGTCAGAAAAGGAAGCCATTTAAAAAAAAAAACATTAAATTAATTGAAACATGGATGGTAGGTGTTAAGCAATATAAATGAATATAAATAAATGATGTCAAAAAATCAAATGTAAATATATACAGTGGAGCCTCGATTATACGTTTTTCAAGGGCCAAACCGGAAAAAAAACGTATACCGGTAACTACAATTACATTTGTTTTCGTTTGTAATGAGTGGAGATGGCAGCTCCCGGCAGTCTTCCCATTCTGCAGTACAAAAATTCCCTTTACGTTGCGTTCTAGCGACCGTACGAACGCGGGGGGGGGGGGGGGGGGGTTGAAATGGTGCCTAGGCCTAAATATTTATTTTACATGTTATACGTGAAAATCATCGTTTATATTTCGAATAGTCTCGTCGATAGTGATAAATAAATAATTTTATTCCAAATATCTTTGCTTGCCGCATGCTTTTCAGCATCGATCGCTTTGTTTTTTCAGTCCCAGATCAATGATGTAGATCAATGTAGACCTATGTTATGTATGATGTAGCCGAGTTCACTGGTCAAGGAACCAAGCTATGAGCCATACAATGACGTCTAGGCCTATACGACCTTATGATGTAATATTTAACCCACCTTGACAATGTACATACAATCTTGTATTGTGGTTAAAAAGCTAAGAAATGAAATGAAATATTTACCTCAATCTTCTTTCGGTTATAATTTTATAAATACAAGGAGAACGCTCTGTTTGACGCGTTGATTATTTTCTAATTTCCATAGCTATTATACTTCCCGATATTGTTGAATGCAGTGCAATTTGCGTTGCTAAGAATTTTCGTTGTCATTCTGTCTAGTGTTTTCGCGGCGGTCCGCCACCGTTACTAACAGTTATTGAGTGTAACTTTGTAACTTTTCGAACGATTTTGCCTCAAAACTATACACCTTCAATCCACATCGAGGCTTGTGGATGGTCCAAATTTCAAGTTGATCCGACTTTCCGTTCGACCGCTATCGACAGACATAAAAACAAAACAAAAACAGAATTAAGTGCCATAAGAGTCTAGTACGAAAAAAAAAACAGAACGAAGTGCCATAAGAGTCTCGTGGAGACGCTCGCTTAATCAACGCAGAAACAAGTTACAGCGACCACGTAAGTGTTTTTTGGACGCGACTGTACGGCCGCGCGTCACCGGGAGACCGCTATCACCGGCTGATGGCGGCAGCTGTCGGCTCAGCGCCCGCGCTCGGCCCGCAGGCCTATTGTACGTCGGCAAGGTCGGGGGCGCGGATAATTATTATAAATCAACAAATTGATGAAACGATCACATCACTACGTGAAATATTACTAGTAATATCGGAGGATAAGAATAGAACAACAGATCGACAAAACAAGCCATTACGAATATTACGAACACGTAAAACAAACTTGGAACGATCTGCATAGACTAGCTCTGTGAAACGTGGGTTTTGGATGAGGGAGGGGGGGGGGGGGGGGGGAGAGGGGTTTAGGGAGGGCTCGTTCCAAGCTAGTTCAACAATCATGGGCCGTTTACATAAATGACTAGTGATTATTGACTAACTCCGTGTCTAAGCCACAGACTTCTTTCATTGGCTGGGAGGGAGAATACTGCGCTCTGATTGGCTGTGACTAAGGTTTCTCTTGACTTGACTAAGGAATTGAAATATGTTCAATTTCTTAGTCAGGTCAAGACAAACCTTAGTCACAGCCAAGCAGAGCTCAGTATTCTCCCTCCCAGCCAATGAAAGAAGTCTGTGGCTTAGACACGGGGGTTAGTCACTTATCACTAGTCATTTATGTAAACGGCCCATCACATGAGCACAGCGCTGGCGTCAAGGTGGCGGTACAAACATTGAAAGATGGCGTAGGAATGTTTACGTTTGATCGAGGTGACAGCATATTTTAAATAATCTCCCTACCCCAATTCTGACTGAGGCGTAGCTATGTTTATAGAAATCAGTTGTCTGTGGTTTATAGTATTTACCTAAGCTTATAGGTCTAGCTACTTTGTCACAGGAATGAATTTGAAGTGGTTGGGTAGCATAGAAATCTTGAAACATTAGAAGATATTTAGCAGCTGTCACCTGTCAGACTGCAATGTTTGTACCGTCCCCCGTGCTGCGATCTTGTGAGTAAAAACGGAACTTACATCGATGATGTTAACATTGATGGTTATGGGAAATGGCCGGGACCATACGGAAATCACGTATAAATACGAAAAACGTATGAGTACAAAACGTATAGGCATAATCTACGTTCCACTGTAATTAAATTACGTACAATTTCAAATTTAACTGAATTGATTAAATTAAAAATTGCATTAATGTAAATCAAATTTAATCATTTATTATTATTAGGCAGATATTAAATAATTAATAAGGGCCTAATGTAAATTATATTACATTTAAAAAAAAAAAATTAAATTACATTTATAACTTATATTGAAATATTTTAAACTAAATACATTTTAAATAGCCTATTAAATTTTTAATTAAATAAAATTACTTAAAAGAGGGGGTTATGAATTATGATTCAGCAATGCGATCTGCAGACAAAAGATAATATTCAGTGTGGACAATTTTTTTCTTTTGGGGGGGAGGGGGGGGGGGGGGGAGAATTTTTCATTTTTCAGTTATGATCGCATTCTGAAAAACATTTCTTTTTTTTTAATTTCAAGCTGTAATATATCCCACAAATGCAAAGTTGAATCAGTATGTACTGCCTACTGCTGTAAGCATAAACATTTTCTAAAGTGTTTTTGTAATTTCAACATCTTGTTTTTTACAGCTGGTTCTACAACGAAGAACACTAGGACACTGCTGGATGCTAGATTGTATAGTGAGTGGGCAAGATGCTCATTTAAAAGAAACAAGCCTAACCTACATCGAAGCTCGAGCCATATTGATGGATTATGTGACGTCCATGGTAATGTATTTGGAGTGTTATTTTTATGAGTTATTATCCTGGGTAGGCCTAGCGTGTGATGACTTGAAAGCATTACTGTATGTATGGAGAGGTGGATGAGGCAATTTAACGGGCCAAATTTTGTTTAATATTGCTTACTTTGATTTTGATATTATTACTTTTACTTACTTTTAACTCTTTTTTTTTTACTATTATTAGTTACCATAGACTTTAATATTCGGCCATACCTGTGATGGAAGTATGAAAGTTAGGTAGCTTTGATTCAAGGTCCGTCAGTCTCATGGCGGACGTTGGGTCTGATTTAGGTAGGTGTGTCATGGGTGGGTTGGGTAACCAAGGTCCATCACCCTATACCACGGTCAGCAATTGGCTGATAGTGGTATCCGCTATGACTCTGGTTTCTTGCTGAGGCGAACCTAAGGAACAACTCTGGCTGCACGTATCAGATTAGATAGCACTGACTTGGTGGAGCTATGTGTGGTAAAAGCACATGGCCGCCGATGGAGAAGCACGTACGCTATTGCTCCTGACGTATAAGCACGCCCATAGATTACCAGCACGCCTGGACATGGAGAGCTAAAGAGCGTGTTCCTTAGGGGTGGCCAAGGACAGGTAAAGTGAACGCCCCGTTTTACCCGGGAATCACATTTACGCTTGAGCCTTGTCGTGTCTCGAAACAGATATAGAGCGATTTAGGTAGCTCTTCTGATTTAGGTAGGTGGTATGGGAAACCAAGTTCCAATCACCCGCCACTATCAGCACTTTTTCCGCTGGTTGTGGCATCCGCCTGGGTCTGGTGGCCCTTTTTTGCAGAGGCGAACCCAATAACACCACCTCTGGTAGTCTGCTGAAGGGGGTGCAGTAGTGAGGTAAAAGCACGTTCCCCCACACTGTGTTGGGAGAGCTCCACCCCTGCACACTACCGCAAGTGTCCTACACGCCTATACGCGCGTCGACGGACAAAGTGAGCTATTAGGAGTCGAGTGCATTGGGGGGGGGCCAAGGACAGGTAATTGATGGATTGATCCGTTTTACCCTGGAGTCAATTACGCTTGAGCCTGGCCGAGACTCGACCCAGACCCAAAAACCTTCCTGCATTAAATCCTTACACGATTTAATGGTACGTGTAGTTTATTTTAAGGGTTGAATTAGTTAATTTAAAGGGTTTTAAGAATTTAAAGGGAGTCTGCATTCGAAGCACGTTGTTGCACTGTCATGGCATCTTATGAAACTAAATTGGCTGGTTGAATGGTCTATTTATTGTAGGACTTGGTGGTACAGAATTGCACCGTAAGGCAGCCACAGCTGGCTAACATAACTATCTGCTTGACAGGGTAAATGAAAATGCAGTACAGTGATCATTGCACTAAGCCTAGAGCCTTCTATATTGTCTCTGATATAATGCCAACAGTTATATGAAGTATAAACATAATATGAGTGTGTTGTTGTTGTTGTTGTTTTGTCATTGTTGTTGTTTCTACACAATTTGTAATTTTGTGTGCATGATAATTAGAGTCTTATATTATTAATGAAATTTACCGTGAAATGAATTCATATTTGCAGAGGCAAACTTCTGAAGACGAATTTCAATAACAGGTTATTTTCTGTGAAATGTTGGGCATATTGGAAACTTATTGGTTTTGTAACAAAACTGAGGTACCCTTGTATATAATACTCTGTGTAGGCCTATAATGTTCAACCATAAATGTACCACTGAACATTTTAGCCTAAAGTGTGGTTATATAAAGCAGTACTGTATCTATGGAGAGGTGGATAAGGCAATTTAACGGGCCAAATTTTGTTTGATATTGCTTACTTTGATTTTGATATTATTACTTTTACTTACTTTTTACTCTTTTTTTTTTACTATTATTAGTTACCATAGACTTTAATATTCGGCCATACCTGTGATGGAAGTATGAAAGTTAGGTAGCTTTGATTCAAGGTCCGTCAGTCTCATGGCGGACGTTGGGTCTGATTTAGGTAGGTGTGTCATGGGTGGGTTGGGTAACCAAGGTCCATCACCCTATACCACGGTCAGCAATTGGCTGATAGTGGTATCCGCTATGACTCTGGTTTCTTGCTGAGGCGAACCTAAGGAACAACTCTGGCTGCACGTATCAGATTAGATAGCACTGACTTGGTGGAGCTATGTGTGGTAAAAGCACATGGCCGCCGATGGAGAAGCACGTACGCTATTGCTCCTGACGTATAAGCACGCCCATAGATTACCAGCACGCCTGGACATGGAGAGCTTAGGAGCGTGTTCCTTAGGGGTGGCCAAGGACAGGTAAAGTGAACGCCCCGTTTTACCCGGGAATCACATTTACGCTTGAGCCTTGTCGTGTCTCGAAACAGATATAGAGCGATTTAGGTAGCTCTTCTGATTTAGGTAGGTGGTATGGGTAACCAAGTTCCAATCTCCCGCCGCCACCATCAGCACTTTTTCCGCTGGTTGTGGTATCCGCCTGGGTCTGGTGGCCCTTTTTTGCAGAGGCGAACCCAATAACACCACCTCTGGTAGTCTGCTGAAGGGGGTGCAGTAGTGAGGTAAAAGCACGTTCCCCCACACTGTGTTGGGAGAGCTCCACCCCTGCACACTACCGCAAGTGTCCTACACGCCTATACGCGCGTCGACGGACAAAGTGAGCTTTTAGGAGTCGAGTGCATTGGGGGGGGGCCAAGGACAGGTAATTGATGGATTGATCCGTTTTACCCTGGAGTCAATTACGCTTGAGCCTGGCCGAGACTCGACCCAGACCCGAAAACCTTCCTGCATTAAATCCTTACACGATTTAATGGTACGAGTAGTTTATTTTAAGGGTTGAATTAGTTAATTTAAAGGGTTTTAAGAATTTTTAAAGGGAGTCTGCATTCGAAGCACGTTGTTGCACTGTCATGGCATTTTATGAAACTAAATTGGCTGGTTGAATGGTCTATTTATTGTTGGACTTGGTGGTACAGAATTGCACCGTAAGGCAGCCACAGCTGGCTAACATAACTATCTGCTTGACAGGGTAAATGAAAATGCAGTACAGTGATCATTGCATTTAGCCTAGAGCCTTCTATATTGTCTCTGATATAATGCCAACAGTTATATGAAGTATGAACATAATATGAGTGTGTTGTTGTTGTTTTGTCATTGTTGTTTCTACACAATTTGTAATTTTGTGTGCATGATAATTATAGTCTTATATTATTAATGAAATTTACCGTGAAATGAATTCAGATTTGCAGAGGCAAACTTCTGAAGACGAATTTCAATAACAGGTTATTTTCTGTGAATTGTTGGGCATATTGGAAACTTATTGGTTTAGTAACAAAACTGAGGTACCCTTGTATAACACTCTGTGTATGCCTATAATGTTCAATCATAAATGTACCACTGAACATTTTAGCCTAACGTGTGGTTATATAAAGCATTACCGGACTGTATCTATGGAGAGGTGGATAAGGCAATTTAACAGGCCACATTTTGTTTTATTTTGATATTATTACTTTTACTTGCTTTTACTTTTTACTCTTTTTTTACTATTATCACAAAAGACTTTCATATTTGGCCATACCTGTGATGGAAGTATAAAAGTTAGGTAGCTTTGATTCAAGGTCCGTCGGTCTCCTGGCGGACGTTCAGTAAACGAACCCCCATCAGGGGATTTACGGACTTAAGGCCCTAGGTCTGATTTAGGTAGGTGTGTCATGGGTGGGTTGGGTAACCAAGGTCCATCACCCTATACCACGGTCAGCAATTACTTGGCTGATAGTGGTATCCGCTATGACTCTGGTTTCTTGCTGAGGCGAACCTTTAGGAACCAAGCTTTGGTCGCAACGTATCAGATTGGATAGCACTGACTGGTGGAGCTATAGTGTGGTAAAAGCACATTGGCCGCCGATGGAGAAGCACGCGCTATTGCTCCTGACGTATAGGCCACCCATGTCCATAAGCTTATGGACATCCGGCCTTAGAGAGCGTGTTCCTTTAGGGGTGGCCAAGGACAGGTAAAGTGAACGTCCCGTTTTACCCGGGCATCACATTTACGCTTGAGCCTTGTCGTGTCTCGATCCAGATATAGAGCGATTTAGGTCTAGCTCTTCTGATTTAGGTAGGTGGTATGGGAAACCAAGTTCCAATCTCCCGCCGCTATCAGCACTTTTTTCGCTGGTAGTGGTTCCGCCTGGCGCTGGGGGCCTTCTTTGCAGAGGCGAACCCAATGGTTGAATCTGGTAGTTGGTGGTAGAGGGATGGAGTGAGTGTGGTAAAAGCACGTGCTACAGCTGGGATAGATCCCCTCCAAGTGTCAATAAGCTCCATCCCTGCCGGCTACACGCCCTAAGTATCCTACACGCCTATGTGCGTCGACGGACTAGGTGAGCTTTCGGGAGAAACCATTGGGGGGGGCCAAGGACAGGTAATTGATGGATTGATCCGTTTTACCCTGGAGTCAATTACGCTTGAGCCAAGCCGAGTTCTCAAACCAGTTGCCGAACACCCTTCCTGCATGGTACGAGTAGTTAATTTTAAGGGTTGGTTTAGTTAATTTTAAGGGTTGAAAGGATTTTGAGGGTGTCTGCATTCAAAGCACATTGTTGCACTGTCATGACATCGTATGAAACTAAATTGGCTCGTTGAATGGTCTATTTATTGTAGGACTTGGTGGTACAGAATTGCACCGTAAGGTAGCCACAGCTGGCTAACATAACTATCTGCTTGACAGGGTAAATTAATGAAAATGCAGTACAATGATCAATTGTCATAAGTGCTCATTGCACTGTGCCTAGAGCCTTCCTTCTATTTTGTCTCTGATATAATTCAAACAGTTTGTCAAGTATGAACATAATATGTGTGTTGTTACACAATTTGTAATGGTTGTGCATAATTATTATAGTCCAGAATTTATGAAATTATGGTGAAATGAAATCACATTTTCAGAAAATTCTGAAGACGAATTTCAATAACCTGGTCATTTACAGTGAATTGCTGGGCATATTGGAAACGTATTGGTTTTGTAACTGAACTGAGGTACCTAGCCTTGTATATAATACTCTTTGTACGCCTCTTATTTTCAATCATAAATGTACCACTGAACCTTTCAGCTTTATGAGCCAAAATAACATTTCCTAGTAGGCCTACATGTACACTAAAACTTATAAGAAACTGATGACAAAGTGTTTTCGATGCCCCAGATGTTCATATATAATATACATGGTAATGTAAGATCCCTGTAAACAAATATTCTTAAAACATATTATTTTGGTCCCTGAAAGTTTGTTTTAAAGAAATTTCACTGTATAGTGTATATTTGACATGAAATCTCTTGCAAAGCTTATGACAAAGATTACATGTCCAGTAGAGTGGGACAAGAGGTTACATCAGCTTGAACAACCCAATCACATAACCAAACGTATAATTGGACAATATTGATGGTACAGTAGTCCCTCGTTAATTCAAACTCGGTTAATTCAAAATTATGTATAATTCAAACTATTGATGGAGTCCCAGCAGAAGATTTAGGTATGGTGCATAGTGTTCAAGTTCTTTTAATTCAAAATTTTGTAATTCAAATTGGAGTTTTTAGGGTCCCTTGAAATTTGAATTAAAGGGGGATTACTGTATTGTGCTTGCTCAGTAAGATTGCTTAATGCACATATATTGGTATACTGGCTGCAATCATCGTAATTGAAGTTTGGGGAGAACGTTTTCTTTTGTAAATGTATTTTCTTGTCAACAAACCTCGCCTCCCACTCTACTAACGGAGACCATTGGGCCTTCTATCAAACACAATTGTACATATTTCAATGGCTGATGGAAAAATGTGGGTTGGTTAGTTAAACCGCTAAGTACTAAAGCTGGGTACTTTCTGCAAAAAGTGTTATTAGCTTTGATACTTCTGAACTGTGTGAAGGAAATGTTGTACCCGTGGTTTCGGGTGTCAATTATTTCCTAAAATCTGACATGGGCTGAGGTGACGAACCTCCATTGCCAGCTAGTAGCAATGCACAAATTAAATCACCAACAAAGTTTTTAAATTCGGAATCTGGTCTGCCTTTGTGACCGTAATCATTCTTTAGCCTCATCTCTTTTGCATCAAAATTGAAAACTGATTGTTCTCGTGGACATAAAACAGCCACTATATTATGCCTATTGCAAGTTTTGACAAGCTACTGCCAACAGGGAAATATTTTTGGTTGGTAAAACTTGAGCCTCAAAACCTAACCCATATATTTTATTATGAGGGTAAATGAATTTCTTCAGCCCATGACAAATTTCAGGAATAGATGGCCTTGGGCCAGATTTGAAAAATGTTTTATCTCCAAGGTTTAAGCTGATTCAAAGTCTGACAACAGTCCTCTACACAGCCTAATGACGATAGTCTCGTGCAATCACCCGGTAATGAGAATGGAAATGGGAACGATGTCTGAAAATGTTAAAGTATGTTTCGTAAAAGTTATTGTAGGCTATGCAACGCCTTTCTCATTTCCGTAAGAGAATGCAAAAGATCACAAAGTTTGATCTTTTCTTCATCTCAAGGTCGTCGACCATTTTCACAGCCAGTTAACGTTCTCCATTTGAAGGTCACTTCCGTAATCACTGTTTCGCGTCAAAATAAACAGTTCAAGCCATTTGAACTATACAAACTTATCAACATATCCATCTCTTGGGAAATCCAAGGTTACAATCTTGCATTTCTTTTAATATTCGTTTTGTGCATGCACTTAAATAAAAATAAATGTGCATTTTAGTGTACCCATAGGTTACAACAACTGATCATTGGGGGACATTCATACAGTTTATTATGTGCATCGTTACATTCCTTTCTCATTACCGGTGACGTCATGGCTTTATAAGACACGGTTTTAAGTTTCTATAACCTCAAAGAAGTTATTTTCACTAGTAATAAATTCTCTCGTGTCAAGCTACAGCGCAATAGCCAACATGTTTGGTGGATTGTAAAGTCGCTGGCATATTGGGATCATCTTTGAAAGAACAATTCCAAATATAATGTTTATAGTGAATTTTACTAAGCAGACCAAAATCTGGGACATAAACTAGCTAGTGTAGTGACGAACCTGGATCTGTGATATTGAAAGTGTGCTGCCTAGTGGTAAAACATATGAATCTGGCTCCTGCAGGGCGATTCTGAATGTGCAACAATAGGTTTTTCACCGGTAACGGTTGTTAACAGAAGGCGATGAACCAATCACCAGCCAATCACCATTGCATTGGCCTTGAGTAATGACCAAAACCGCTGATAAACTTATCGCCGCTCATACAGAATCGCCCTGCAGATCATTGGAACTGTTATCGTAACCATGGGATACCGTACGACGTGAACAACACATTACGAGCAGTCTAACCTACCTTGGGTATGCTCAAGCAAGCAAGCTTCAAATCTAGTAAATTACCGTACTAATAAAATATCCGGTAAACTATTATTGTTATAGACTTGTGTACGAAGTTATCTTCAGAAGAATAAAAGCAAACACAACAGCCGATTAAATATCGCAGTCTGCTACACACATGGCATGCGGCTAAGGTTTAGTCCTTAGCGCAGCCATTTGTATTGCAGGGGCATACTGCACATTACCTGGGTAGGAATGCTTACAGCTCTGCAGTCATACAGTATCCCATGGTGTTATTGTTCATGTACTGGTGCAGTAGCGGCTTTAACCTTTATCTAAACTTGTACTGATAAGGGGTGGGTTTGCAGATACATTTGAAAGAAAATGTATTGTAGTTCTGTATACAGTCAAACTTTGTTACGCAGTTTTCATGCTTAAGATCTGATTCCCCTCGAGTACAACGCTGATTAGAATGCATTATTGGCATTTTTTAACAACATGCTTGCCACGCATGGATGTCTGTCCACTCACAAATTATTTATATGTTAAGGACGTTTTGAAAGCCGGGTATCATATCTATTTGATTGATTTGTCGACCTGTAGATATATAGGTATTGTTAAAGTCACAAACAAGTAGAAGTTGTGTCACTCTAGATCAAATGGACAGCTACCGTGGTGAACACGGGCGGAAATTGCTCGTTTTTGGTCAATGAAATTTCCCTTACAACTTGTTCGGTTGCCCCCGCAGGCTGCCATTCTTCGCTCTCACTCTCACTGTGTCCACATGCCAAGCCCCATCCACTTACATTCTACTAGCTACTAGAGACTACACTTAATAGAATCTTTACAAACTAGATAATTAACTTTGCACTGAAAATCACCAAGTTAATCGTGATGTACTTCCTGTACTACCACCTTCTCTCCACTGCATGAATTAGGGATAGGCAAACACGTCTAGTAACCTAAACGTTAAAAACCTTTTTTTAAATTCACGTTTAAACGTTTGCGCCCCCCCCCCCCCCCCCCCCCAAAGGAGGCGAGAAGAACGACCAATGCAGTAAATATCGCCGAAATGTTCCGAAACTTAGGGTAGGGTAAAATTAAAATGTGATGAGCAACTACTCATAGTATGTTAGTAGAGTAGTAAGCTCCATTGTTAAATATTTGTTTTTATCACTATGCGTACTTGCGTATTGCGTAGGCATTATAGGTCTACTCTGGATTGTTCCTACACTGAATTAATGCAATGGTGTCGAATAATGTCAACAATGATGGACAATTACTAAAACGCAGGCGTAATGCGCTCTCCAAAGTGACTACTCGTTTAACACCCTAACCTATGCTTTGGACATATAATACGAGCCATAGCAGTCACATGAGTCACAAGTTGTTTGGGGGGGCTGGGGGGGGGGTGACGATCTGTAATTCGTATTCGCCAATCACGGTAGCCGGCCAAGGACTGGCTCGCGCATGGACGGACGCACTCTAAGACAACAGGAAGGGACAACTCATGTCGAGAAATAATCAAAGTCAGATCTCGCTTTAAAGTGTAAATTAGGACAGGCACATTTCAATGTTAGATTAAGACTAGACCCCCACCCCCGCGACAAACATCGGCGTGCTCGACTTCTTCCGGCTACTCGCTCGGCCGGTCGCGGTCAGGCGCACACTGTACCAAGAACGTTTAACTGCGCATTAAAATTTATAAACGTTAAAACTCAATCCCACGTTTATACGTTTAAATGTCCCATCCCTAGCATGAATTGGGATTATTTCCATCAAGGTGATTCTATCCCAATGCACAAAGCAAATATACGAGTGTCAAAACCATTATGGTGAACTGTGTGGTATATGCCATATGGTTTTATGAAAAATATGACAAACACCTTTGTGTAAGCCACACATATTTTAGGTTCTATTTGTTGTATTCACCTTATCTGCGCTATAATCTGAGGTCACTGAGGTCCATATGCATAGTCCAGTCTCAAGCCTTCATCAACTCGGCCTCTCCCCAGCCTCGTCCAACCACCAATCACGGAACGGCATTGTCATGTGGACGGCTCTGTGATAGGTGGTTAGGTGAGGCTGAGGAGAGGCTGAGTTGAGGAGGGCTTGAGTGTGAATTATGCATTCGGGTCCGAGTCTTTTAAAGTAATTACTTGATTGTAAAATATTGTCTTCTACGATTTGTTTTGTTGGTTATCGAAAAAAAATTGCAGTGCAAGAAAGTTTTAGTGTTTTGCTACAATATAAAATCTAATCTCAAACATAACACTCAAATACAAAATATAATCTCAAAATCTTGACCTTAGATTGTTCTAGTGAGGGTAAGGTATATACAAAAAATAATCACGTATTAAATATGTATTTAGTTCACACCTAGGTGTTTAGCCCTGTTTACTTTATTCTTCACAATGCCGGTTTGAATTATCATATGCCTCAACCAAATATATTTTTAAAATCTTTCGATCTATATTTTATATACATATACTCGATACAGTGTGTTCATTGATGTTTTGAACATGTAAATTAGGGCAGGACTCGCCTTAAATGCATCATCTCGGGAGGCAGGAAAGTGTACTTGATAAATGATGAATAACTAGTTTAGTGTTATCGTCTACGCTCTGGCAAAGCATGGTTAGCTCAATATTCTTCATACTTTGTATTTTCAGACAACCAGTTAATTTATATATTTGATTTCTTAGATTTTGTTGGTTGCAAAATGTATGTTTTCGTACTATATATATGTTGGCCTCCTGTCCAACTTTACATTCGGGTTGAGGGAGCAGCATGCTACTCCAGTTCTTGGGCTAACATCTTTTTTCAGTTTACAGTACATAAACTGGTTAGGTACAGATTATTCGTTGTAGTTTACTATGTACCAAATCCATTTCCCCAAGGACTACTGTCCTTTCCTCCTCCCCCCCCCCCCCCCCAACTGACATGAAGGGGGGGAGGGATCGTCGTTGAGGGAATTGGGAAGATTCTTCCATGACTTGCTTAATATCTCTGTTGAGTATACCAACATTGCCTAATTACTGTAATAGGCTGCACCTAAGAATTCCGTATTTCTTGATAAATGTTCATCATCACATTCATGATGTCCACTTTTTCTTGGACTCTCCAACATGCCCTTACAAAGCTTGACTGTATTATAACTAGGGTAGTCCATGTGCTACAGTGCTCTGTACTCTAGATTATTCATTTGCTTAGAGAGACTTCTTGCTAATGAAAACTTGATATGGATACGTTGAAGCCACTACTGTACCGGTGTATTTATTTCAGATATTAATTGTGAATTTCTTGATGTATCACAAATTGCACTGCAACAGCCTTATTCCAGTGTAGTTTTTGGGTTCAAATTTATGTTTTTTTTGTAAGGTAAGACATTTCGTTATTGTTATATGTTTCGACACCTAACATACGTATATTTTTCGGCACGTACTCACCTAACATAAGTACATAAAACACCCACAAACACATACATTTATGATGTACCCGTACATTGCGCACTTGTTTCGTAGCAGGGTGGAAACATGCAAACTATGTTCGTAGACTCGTCCGCCTCGACTTATCCGATTATCACGTAATAAAATTAGTTCTGCATATTATTGGTTTAAAAACCTGTTGACTGAAATCTATTTTGATAGCAGGAACTGATATTGATGGTAACTTATCTAATAACAATAGTATCGTATCTCGCCCTTTTGATACGAAATAGACCGACACAAACAAATATAGAAACATAATCTCATGAGTTATTTACTGAAAACGTTTTTGCGGTTTGAAATGGTGAATGTTTTGTGATTGTCGTGACTTTGCCGCAACTGGAAAGAAAAATGTAGGTCTTAAATGTGAGCTATATTTAGTGAAGGATTTTCCGTTTAAGAAATGCAGACTAAATGATTCGTACGTTGGTTCTTTGAAAGGTTATTCTAACGGAACTATTTCCTCCACAGTATGGATCAAGTTTGAGTTAAAATCGTAATATCAATATATACCACATTTCGGGAGCAACAACTCTAGCATCGTCATTCAGGTGGGGGCAAACTTCAGGTGTCGGTCGACTTTCCTCTTCACATCTTTGAAATACAGTAGCCAGTCACTTTTATTTTAGTAACTGGGCTGATTGGTCTCAGGTACTACCGTTGAGTGTGTATTGTATGGTAGAATGCCAATAACGTTGTCTGTTTGTCTACCATTTTGTACATTTAACATATGCCAGTCGGCTAGTAATGGAAACACGTGCACAAGTCACTTATCTGTACTATCGTGCGCTTTCATTGTCCACGCACCTGTGTTCTGCTACCGGCCTACTAGATTATGTTGAAACACCCTTACATTGTAATGGTCAGTGAACTATGAAATAAATATGAAATAAATAAATATGAAATAAGGTACAAAGCATTAGAGACAACAACCCATATAGTATACACTCGACGATACTACTGAATGAACTCCCTGTTGAATTATTGAAACATTAAATGCAGATCTTTGCAGTAGGTACTACTATAATTTAGTTTAAAAATATGCTGAAAGCTCACATGAATTAGACTGACTCTGAAGAAGGCATTATATAGGGAACCTAAGGTTGGAATTCATAGTCGGCCCCTACACCTAGGGGCGCCCATTGTTACCAAGGTAACAGTTGTTTCCATGTTATTTCCCATAAACAAAACAAATCCATAGCAACAATGGGTGCCCCTAGGTGTAGGGGCCGACTATGAATTCCAACCTTTAGCAAAAGGCGCAAACTACTCGCATAAAAAATGATCTCACCCCCGTAAGAAACAGAACGTCGGTCAACTTTGCACTGTCATATGTGCGAAGTTTTTTTGATGACCACGTCGAGAATCTTGTTCTTTCCTTCATTTGGTTACAATTTCATTCTTGTTGGTAGTGGTGTTGTATCAAGGATTTAAATGAGAGCAAGTTATACAAATCCATGTTAGCCATTGCGCATGCACAGTTAAAACCCTTGCAGCTGATGTACTCTTCCTTCTTCTAGATAATCCTAACACTTGTATAAGGCTGTTCTTTTTTTCTACAGTAATGAATTTCTTTAGAAAAGTACCAACAATTTGTTTATTGATCGATCGATCAACAAATATTAGTACTTCTCTAAAGAAACTTGTTACTGTAGGACAGAGAGCCATATTTTACAAGTCTATAAGCGTTATTTAGATGAAGGGAGCGTATGTCAGCTGCAAGTAATTCATCTGCGCAAGCACGGCAGCTAACACAGATTTGTATAACTCGCTCTCATTGAAATTTCATGATTGCTACCAACAAGAATTAAATTGTAACCAATGAAGAAAAGAACAGGCTTTCTCGTCGTGCTAATCAAGTATGTTATAGTTGTCACCTTCGGAGATATCACGGTGGAAAGTTGACTGTCGTTCTGTTTGTTTCTTATGGGAGTGAGATCATTGTGATCCTAAATAGTTTGCGCCTTTGCTACTTAGGTTCCCTATTGGAGGGGAGGGAGTGTAGATAAATGTTTTGGGGGGAAATATTACAAAAACTGTATATTTTAGAAATTTGCAGAAAATATTGATTTGGCTAATATTGGACAATATCAGTACTCGATTTTCATTCGTTGACCATCCTGTTAATGAAATACCAAATATTGCAAATTTAATCGAATACACTACATTTTAAATGGCAGATCGAATTTGAGTTAGTACGTCTAAATGTGTATTAATGCGCCTTTGCAAGCAGGAAACAAAATAAAATAAAAACAAAGCACTATTTATTGTACTTGGGGTATAACTCAATGCTCTATTTTGACGCTAGTCGACTAGCCTAGTGGACTAATGCAACAATTAATGACACAATTAATTATAACAATTATTAATTGTTGTATTAGTGCATTAAGCTAGTCAACTAGCGTCAAAATAGAGCGGTGAGATATGCCCTCGGTCACTAGAACTGATTTTCAGTAGAAGATAAGATATTACCATTAATTATTTGTCTCATTGCTATGAGGGCACAAAAGTATTATCCTCGTAATCCAGTTTTATTGAATAGACTATAAATAAAATAAAGCCACCGTTAAAATATGGGTTACTGTCGTATCAATAGATTTCAGTACATTTAAATAGTTGACTAACTGCCAGAACCAGGAATCGAACCCTAGACCTTCTACATTTGAAGCAGAAATAATATGCAGAAACATCGCTATCTAATACCTTTTCTGATGTTGAGTACAGTCACAGCCCAGATGATGAGTGCCAAGCACCCAACATTATTTTCAACAGCCACGTACATACCATGCAAGTGCAAGTTGTAGTTTATTGACATTGCCATACACTTTGATGTTCGTATGGGCTCAATAATGGATTGGGGAGAATGGAATTTTGTTGTAAGCAAACATTTCAATGCCGTTCCACTTTCTTTAATATCGATGAAAACATACTTTGTGAGGAGTGAAGCTCAACCCTTTTTGACATAACACGTTTAAGCTTTCCATTTAGTTTTGGACACAATCCATCTATAATTTATATTAATATTGATTTACGAGTGATCTCAAACTTAACATAAACGTAATTCATACTTTTAACGTACATCTTACTTCCCACGGTATACGGGTGATCTCAAACTACATAAACGTAATTCATACTTTTAACGTACTTCTTACTTCCTACGGTACACAACATCACATTGTAAGCTACATAACCATGCTACAGCCTTGGCTGTCGTAAGTTACTTTTAGTAACAATAATATTTTTAGTGCTAATACATCACACATAGGGTATATTTGAAATTATGGACTATTCGAACCTACACGTGAAATTAACAAAATTGTTCTACTGTATTCACAAGTGTGTAATGGTTTGAGGTATGAAGCAAGTATGACGCAGATATGATGCATGCATTTTATTCTTACATCATGATGTAAATAATACGTGATAGAGGCAAGATGTAACACATTGTATTATACAATGCATGATGTATGATAGATGTGAAATGTATGAATAAAGTTTGAAAGTACAAGGCCTGCTAATTATAAATCAAATGTAACCAGTACTGCAAATTATGGATGGTTTGCACCGTAAAATGTGTATGATGTAGGTATGAGTGATTCTTACATCACGGTGTGGTGTACACAACAATTTATAAATATATATATTGCGTACACCAAACCGTGATGTAAGAATAACTCATACCTACATCATATTTATACATACACTGTTATAAAGTGTCACAAATTTCAAAATTTCATTTTAAGGTGCAAACCATCCATAATTTGCATTACTGGTTACGTTTGATTTATAATTAGCAGGCCTTGTACTTTTAAACATTATTCATACATTTCACATCTATCATACATCATGCATTGTATAATACAATGTGTTACATCTTGCCTCTATCACGTATTATTTACATCATGATGTAAGAATAAGATGCATGCATCATATCTGCGTCATACTTGCTTCATATCATACTTGCTTCATACCTCAAACCATTACGCCCTTGTGAATACAGTAGAACAATTTTGTTAATTTCACATGTAGGTTTGAATAGTCCATAATTTCAAATATACCCTATGTGTGATGTATTAGCAGATCACATTTATTTCAAACTTAGTAGATATGTGGCATCATACTTTTCATCATACAATGTGTTGTATCTTGATCTTTCTTTTTTACTTTCATTAATTACATCGTGATCTAAGATGCATACACCATGTCCTCATCATACTTGCTGCATACACTTTACTACGTACTTACAACATTACACACATTCATACAGTTGAACAATTTTGAAAATTTTACTTCTGGCAAGACATACTGTCAATATTGTTTTACATCTACATTGACCCATCATTAGGGAATTGTGAATTTCACCATATTTATAAACAAAGTATATAGCCTAAAAATATTAAGAGGAAGGACTACAGCCAGTATAAAAACCCTGCAGGTTTAACATATTTTGGTCACACAATATTGAAAAAGTGACAATACTATTATTTTGGATTCATGAGAGCTCACTACCTTGTGAAAAGATTTATTAGTTTGCAGTAATTATAATTGTTATTGCTAATGAACTTAATTCACACGTTCATTAAAAATTATATCTATAATTACTACAAACTACCAAATCTTTTTCATATGGTACTGAGCTATAACAAATTAAAAATAAGAATATCTGTCACTTTTTCGATATAGTTTGGCGTTACTGAGATATGACCAAATGTTAATTTTGCGGGGTTTTAATATTGGCTGTAGTCCTTCCTCTTAAGAGTGAAGGATACCTCTACGTCAAAAACTGCAGAAAATTTTCATTTTTTAATTATATTTTAAGATAGAAACATAAAATCAAAAATCTGAGTAATCATCATGCTGTGGTTTGGTAAGCCTTACAAACTGAATGATAAATGTATCTAACATTATAATCAGTATGACTGTGATACTTAAGTTATTTCCTTAGTAATTTAATGAAATAAATGTCACAGTCATATTGATTATAACGTTAAATACATTTACCATTCAGTCTATAGGGCTTACCAAACCACAGCGCTATGATTACCCAGATTTTCGATTTTGTATTTCATACTTGAGATATAATTAAAAAAAGAAAATTTTCTGCGGTTTTTGACTTAGAGGTATCTTTCGCTCTTAACCTTCACAAATTCTTCTTACTGGTACCTACTTACTGATGATGAGGCAATGTAAAATATGATATTGATAGTGCCCTTGTCCAAAATACTTTTTATTTTTGTTTAAACATTGTATAAGACCCCTTTCACGAGGCTAGACCCACCCGCAAATCATGGATTTAGTTTATGGACACTCGTTAAGGTTCACTCCTCACAAGATCGTCTTAACTATTATGTCACTGTTGTGTTATAGGGCTTGTTCGCGCTCGTTCTCATATCAATAGAATCGAAGTTAAATTTTTCTTTTCTATAGGCGAATGTTATATGAATATTTATTGTTGCTGTTTAATGTTCAAAGCAAATCACTTCACTAATCCTTGATTTTGAGCATCTGACTTGTTGAGAGACAGACGGGCTCGAATGTCTGGTGAGGTACCGGTCCGTGTCTCGGTGGCTCTTGTCGCCGAGCAATGTCAGAACACTTTTTACGATGCTCGTCGCTGAACAAGTTTGAATTGAATTTACTGTTGTCCGTTTCTGCAACGCAAATATATTCTTGGATACATTCGTGGCGTTAACCAGCAGAAATAATTTCTATTGCTCTACGACTAGACTAAATCCAGGGATTTCTAAACGCCGTAAAAGAATCTGCGTTACATCCGTTAATTTTGACTTGCCAACAAGGGATTAGCGCCCATATCGAATAGAAGGCAAATTCTTGCAAAACCAACTTGACCGAAGTGTGTGATGCTTGCACACCGAAGAATGAGGCCAGGGTTTATTATGGCCTGTGTCTATTTTTTATGATTACAAATTAGGCTAGGTCTAATACATCTTCCAAAATTTTTTAGCCCTACCTCCAGCCGTTGAAATAATAATCAACCTATCGAGCCCTTTATGACCCATCAACTAACGCGGCAGGAAACGCCCCACTATACGATACTTAGACAGATGTTTTCGGTTTTTAGCGATGTTCGGTTTTCTTAAATTTGGCTTTTACTGTGTTTGCCGCTGTTCTGCACCCCCGAAGGATATAATTGGATTTGGTGTAGGGGGGGGGGGGGGGGTAGGGTTGCCAACTATTGAATATGAAAATACGGGAATTTTAAAATTGATGTGAAATGTAGAGGGAAAGAGGACGGCGATTCCCAGATTCCCAGTTGCCGAAGGCCAAATCGCCGCAGGCGCAAAAAAATGTTTTCCTATAATAGACGTTAGGTCCCAGAAAATGAGTTAAGGGATTTAAATTTAATACTAACTTTGGAGGTGTAATTTTCTCATTTAATTAATGTTTAATTTGGGAGGGTAAACTGAATTAATATGCATCATTTAAGCTGGGTACTTTCTACATTTTGTCAAGCTATTTTGCATCATGTAGAATCTTTATATCCCGTTTTAAATAATTATAAAAATTTTGACACGAAAAAGAATAAATACCAACAACTTGTAACTTAGCTGGTTGATCTGTTTCTATTGTCTAACCTTTTTTTGTACCATTAATAATGAAACAATTGTCTCAACATAAGATTTTAAGTTCAAAATGCTCAAATGCTGAAAACTGTGTACTGTTAGTAGGCGGAAGTTTACGAAATGTGTATTTTAAAACAAATTGTGAAAATACGGGAAAACTGATTCCCGTGTCGAGTTGATACGGGAAGCGGGAAATCACAGTGGAAAACGGGATTTCCCGGGGGGGGGGGAAGTTTCTGAAATGTCTTTATTATGTTTGTATGTCATACAAATATATCTAGAAGCTCGTACTGGAATAAGATTGGTGCACTGCAATAAATGAAACATTGTCTGTAATAAAAAAATGTATCCCTGCCTACCAATTTATTATTTACCCTAGGCGACGCTGAAGGAGCTACGACTGGTGGAAAGGTACGTGCGTGCATGCAATGAAATTGGTGAGATTTAAAAAAAAAATAGCCGTTCTTGGCAGCGGTCTCACACATAGACACTAGTGGTGGGTCGTCCCCTAGGGGATGTAATCCCCAACCAACCAAATCTAGAGCTTTGGAATATAAATATTGAATTGTAAGTCATGTGTTGTGCTATTTTGGTTTCATTGCCTAATTTTAAGCTGTGGTTTAATGCTTGCTTGGTTCGATACCCGCATGCATTGCATTTTGAAAAAGTAGGGTTGTGGCCTATTTACATAGGACCAATGATATTCAATGTCTATAGTAGGCTAGATCACCAGTCTCCCAACCTTCCACCGAGTAGCAAAGCGTAGCGATTTGAAGCCATCTTGGAACTGGCGATTTGGACCTTTTAGTACTGCTAGCGCGTCGCATTAGGAACTCTTATTCCCGCCTGTGTTATTTGCCCATTTCAAGATGGCATCGAATCGCTACGCTTGTGGTTCCTAGGCTGCGCATCTTACCAAGCCAACGACACCTATTATCAATAACGTGTTCGATTGGTCTGTCTGCACCTACGGCAATGTTAACTATGGTACGCTAGCCGCACTTCGTGCATTTTCAAAGAGTAGGGTCAAGTGTGGCCATTTACTTTTAAGCGCCACTGCGCGTAGCACCAAAGTAGCACGTAGTGTGGAATATTAGACGCGGCCTAGCTCACCCTACGGTAAACGCCATGTCCAGCCGCTTGGCGGCCGTCATTCCCTTCCCGCCAGATTAGGAATGTCTGATTTAATGATACCGATTGTTGTGTGTATGTTGTAAAGAATATTTTATTAAACTTATACTTGAATAGTACATAGGTGTTATGATTAATAAAAAACACTTCCTACTCTCCCAATTCATTGATCCTGGAAACCAGTTGCAACATAGAAAGTTGACCCATAATTGAGCCCTGGCATTTATTAATCAGTATTTTGATGATTCGATTTTATTAATTAATATCTATCGGCAGCCCTACAATTTGGTATAGCCTAACTGTCCGCAGCATTTTTAAACGTCCGCTACGGCGGACACTTACGGACATTTAGCCTCAGTGTCTGCAGGATTTATTCCCGTCCGCTGTGGCGGGCGGGAATGTCCGTAGACTTATTTGACCGTCACTTGGTGGGCGTACAGGCTGCAACAAGTTGGACGTCCGTAACTCCTTGTGCTAATAGAGAGTCGGGCGATTCTCTTGTCTTCGCTTTGATGGTTGTTCACTTGAGCAATATGTTTACTTACCCGACAGAGCCTCCGACACCGGAATTATTCGGGGGGTGGACGTGTGGGCCTACGGAGGGGTGACAACGAGGACGGAGGCGGATGTAGTGCAACGAATTCCGACGGGGAACAATATATTGGTCAGGGAGACCGGAAAGTGGACTGTGGGATGTCACGAGTGCAGCAGGGTAGGGGGGGGGGGGGGGGATAGGACGGGGGTAGTTTATGCCTACAGGACCACGGAGAGATGAATGTTCTGAGGAGATTATGACAGAGGGTCAAGGGGAAAGGAAGAATCATAGTAGGGGAGGATCTGAATTTGCCGGAGGTAAGTGGGGGGGGGGGGGGGGGGGGGAGGACGAAAGGGGTGGGGTAAGGGTAAGGCAGGATCTGGTCATGATGTGATGAATGAAGAACTGGTGCAGACAGTGAGGGAAAGCACTAGATTGCAAGGGGACCGAGGAAACTTATTGGATATTATGTTGTTGGGGGGGATTAAAATTAGTGGGATTGCAGGGTTGAGGCTGGAATAAGTGACCATACAATGGTCATAGCACATTGGAGGAGAGGGGAGGGGAGTGGAGAGAGTTAGCAAGAAGTGGTTGAACAGGAGAGCTGTGGGGGAGGGGATAAGGAAGGAGAGCAAATCAACTGTGAAGGGAGGGGGGGGGGTTGTGGAGATCTGCATGGATGTAAGAAAGACATAGGAATAAGGCACCACCGTTACCGTTACCGTTACTGTTACGAGCTATCTGAATACAACAAGCTATGCCATACATTGAGACCAATGTGTTATATACCAGTGTAAGCAATAGGATTTCCATCAGGTGGTGTGGCGTACGTAGAACGTCGGCGCTTCGAGTGCTTAAGGTCTGGGGTTCGAGACCAGTTACACACACTCTTTTTTTCTCACCATATTCACACATTTATATCAATACATCAACGTGAATGAACACGGTTTATTTTTTAACCGTCAAACGGCTCGTTGTTTCCACAAACGATTTACGGTTTCGCGATCAACCAATACGATCAATCAATACGATCTGATGATAAAAACTCCAAAATTGAAAAAAAAAATTGAAGGCTTTTTTTCCCAATTTTCGGAGTTTTTTTATCTTCAGATCGTATTCTTGGATGTTTTTAAATCCAATAAGACCCTCTGTTCGTAAATCCATCTATGTTAGGTGTTAGAATTACAATAAGAATGAATCGAGATACATACATGCATTCATTGAGAGCAGTACAATATGTACCAGTCTAAGCGCTCCAACTTCCATCGAGTGGTGTGGCGTAGGCAGTAGCGACGCCGACTAGTGTTTTCGCGGTCCGGGGTTCGAGACCCGTTACCGGCCAACTTTTTTTCTTCCATATTCAGCCGAGCAGAAAAGTTGAGAAGGGTTTACTAAGGGGAAATTATTTTTTCAAGCGCTCGTAGCTAAAAAACGGGTGGGACAAATTTGTTTTTTTATTTTTTTTATTTTTTTTGCGTTAATTATCTAGACATCCTGAAAACGAAAATATGCTGGGGGTCATACTTACAGAGATACAGGCGCCCAAAATTTCAAATTTTGTCTCAGAAGAGCACAATCGGAGAAAAATGAAATTTTTATTTTTTTTTATTTTTTTAAAAATACGAACCATATCAAGAGAGCGATGAATAAGAAGGAACTGACAACCAAAAAATTCTATCTTAAACCGTTTACCCGTAAAAAAATAAAAACCTAAAAAATCTACTATTTTGGTTACCTGAAGTTGGCGTCGCCTCACCACGACCTGTGCAAACCGACGCTACCGACGCTCATACTACGTCACCAAGGATTCTTACTGACCTTAAGTTCGACGCTACGACTAACTAGGTACCACCGTTCATCCACAATCGGTACCGAAAGTGGAACTTGACAAGAAAATCGTTGAAATTTCGGCGACGCCTGACGTCGGTCACAACAAACATAGCGAGGCAATGATTTTTTTCAAAGTAGACAATTTTCAGATCTACCTTGGGAATTAACTTTAAGATCGCAACAATAAACAATATAGCCGTAAAGAATATAATTCTAAAAAACAGAGTGTATTTGAGCACGTCTTTGACGACGCGTAGCGTCTCTTGTTAAAGGGTTAAGAAAATAATGATTAGAGTTTCTCCATTGGACATTCTTACTCTATACATGAAACATGTTAATGTTTGCCTTGCATTAACGGTTAGCCGAGGAAACATGTTTTATGTTGGCGTGTAGACGAGCTATCTGAATACAACAAGATATGCCATACATTGAGAGCAGTGTGTTATATACCAGTGTAAGCAATGGGATTTCCATCAGGTGGTGTGGCGTACGTAGAACGTCGGCGCTTCGAGTGCTTCAGGTCTGGGGTTCGAGACCCGTTACACACACTCTTTTTTTCTCACCATATTCACACATTTAAATCAATACATCAACGTGAATGAACACGGTTTATTTTTTAACCGTCAAACGGCTCGTTGTTTCCACAAACGATTTACGGTTGCGCGATCAACCAATACGATCAATCAATACGATCTGATGATAAAAACTCCAAAATTGAAAAAAAAATTGAAGGCTTTTTTCCACAATTTTCGGAGTTTTATATCTTCAGATCGTATTCTTGGATGTTTTTAAATCCAATAAGACCCTCTGTTCGTAAATCCATCTATGTTAGGTGTTAGAATTACAATAAGAATGAATCGAGATACATACATGCATTCATTGAGAGCAGTACAATATGTACCAGTCTAAGCGCTCCAATTTCCATCGAGTGGTGTGGCGTAGGCAGTAGCGATACGCCGACTAGTGTTTTCGCGGTCCGGGGTTCGAGACCCGTTACCGGCCAACTTTTTTTCTTCCATATTCAGCCGAGCAGAAAAGTTGAGAAGGGTTTTTACTAAGGGGAAATTATTTTTTCAAGCGCTCGTAGCTAAAAAACGGGTGGGCCAAATTTTTTTTTTTATTTTTTTTATTTTTTTTGCGTTAATTATCTAGACATCCTGAAAACGAAAATATGCTGGGGGTCATACTTACAGAGATACAGACGCCCAAAATTTCAAATTTTGTCTCAGAAGAACACAATCGGAGAAAAATGAAATTTTTATTTTTTTTTATTTTTAAAAAAATACGAAACATATTAAGAGAGCGATGAATAAGAAGGAACTGACAACCAAAAAATTCTATCTTAAACCGTTTAACCCGTAAAAAAATAAAAACCTCAAAAAATCTACTATTTTGGTTACCTGAAGTTGGCGTCGCCTCACCACGACCTGTGCAAACCGACGCTACCGACGCTCATACTACGTCACCAAGGATTCTTACTGAACTTAAGTTCGACGCTACGACTAACTAGGTACCACCGTTATTCCACAATCGGTACCGAAAGTGGAACTTGACAAGAAAATCGTTGAAATTTCGGCGACGCCTGACGTCGTTCACAACAAACATAGAGAGGCAATGATTTTTTTCAAAGTAGACAATTTTCAGATCTACCTTAGGAATTAACTTTAAGATCGCCACAATAAACAATATAGCCGTAAAGAATACAATTCTAAAAAACAGAGTGTATTTGAGCACGTCTTTGACGACGCGTAGCGTCTGTTGTTAAAGGGTTAAGGTAATAATGATTAGAGTTTCTCCATTGGACATTCTTACTCTATACATGAAACATGTTAATGTTTGCCTTGCATCAACGGTAAGCCGAGGAAACATGTTTTAATGTTGGCGTGTAGACGAGCTATCTGAATACAACAAGATATGCCATACATTGAGAGCAGTGTGTTATATACCAGTGTAAGCAAAAGAATTTCCATCAGGTGGTGTAGCGTACGTAGAACGTCGGCGCTTCGAGTGCTTAAGGTCTGGGGTTCGAGACCCGTTACACACACTCTTTTTTTTTCACCATATTCACACATTTATATCAATACATCAACGTGAATGAACACGGTTTATTTTTTAACCGTCAAACGGCTCGTTGTTTCCACAAACGATTTACGGTTTCGCGATCAACCAATACGATCAATCAATACGATCTGATGATAAAAACTCTAAAATTGACAAAAAAAAATTGAAGGCTTTTTTTCCCAATTTTCGGAGTTTTTTTATCTTCAGATCGTATTCTTGGATGTTTTTAAATCCAATAAGACCCTCTGTTCGTAAATCCATCTATGTTAGGTGTTAGAATTACAATAAGAATGAATCGAGATACATACATGCATTCATTGAGAGCAGTACAATATGTACCAGTCTAAGCGCTCCAACTTCCATCGAGTGGTGTGGCGTAGGCAGTAGCGACGCCGACTAGTGTTTTCGCGGTCCGGGGTTCGAGACCCGTTACCGGCCAACTTTTTTTCTTCCATATTCAGCCGAGCAGAAAAGTTGAGAAGGGTTTACTAAGAGGAAATTATTTTTTCAAGCGCTCGTAGCTAAAAAACGGGTGAGCCAAATTTTTTTTTTTATTTTTTTTATTTTTTTTGCGTTAATTATCTAGACATCCTGAAAACGAAAATATGCTGGGGGTCATACTTACAGAGATACAGGCGCCCAAAATTTCAAATTTTGTCTCAGAAGAGCACAATCGGAGAAAAATGAAATTTTTTTTTTTTATTTTAAAAAAAATACGAAACATATTAAGAGAGCGATGAATAAGAAGGAACTGACAACCAAAAAATTCTATCTTAAACCGTTTACCAGTAAAAAAATAAAAACCTCAAAAAATCTACTATTTTGGTTACCTGAAGTTGGCGTCGCCTCACCACGACCTGTGCAAACCCACGCTACCGACGCTCATACTACGTCACCAAGGATTCTTACTGAACTTAAGTTTGACGCTACGACTAACTAGGTACCACCGTTATTCCACAATCGGTACCGAAAGTGGAACTTGACAAGAAAATCGTTGAAATTTCGGCGACGCCTGACGTCGTTCACAACAAACATAGAGAGGCAATGATTTTTTTCAAAGTAGACCATTTTCAGATCTACCTTAGGAATTAACTTTAAGATCGCCACAATGAACAATATAGCCGTAAAGAATATAATTCTAAAAAACAGAGTGTATTTGAGCACGTCTTTGACGACGCGTAGCGTCTCTTGTTAAAGGGTTAAGGTAATAATGATTAGAGTTTCTCCATTGGACATTCTTACTCTATACATGAAACATGTTAATGTTTGCCTTGCATTAACGGTAAGCCGAGGAAACATGTTTTAATGTTGGCGTGTAGACGAGCTATCTGAATACAACAAGATATGCCATACATTGAGAGCAGTGTGTTATATACCAGTGTAAGCAATGGGATTTCCATCAGGTGGTGTGGCGTACGTAGAACGTCGGCGCTTCGAGTGCTCAAGGTCTGGGGTTCGAGACCCGTTACACACACTCTTTTTTTTTCACCATATTCACACATTTAAATCAATACATCAACGTGAATGAACACGGTTTATTTTTTAACCGTCAAACGGCTCGTTGTTTCCACAAACGATTTACGGTTTCGCGATCAACCAATACGATCAATCAATACGATCTGATGATAAAAACTCTAAAATTGACAAAAAAAAAATTGAAGGCTTTTTTTCCCAATTTTCGGAGTTTTTTATCTTCAGATCGTATTCTTGGATGTTTTTAAATCCAATAAGACCCTCTGTTCGTAAATCCATCTATGTTAGGTGTTAGAATTACAATAAGAATGAATCGAGATACATACATGCATTCATTGAGAGCAGTACAATATGTACCAGTCTAAGCGCTCCAACTTCCATCGAGTGGTGTGGCGTAGGCAGTAGCGACGCCGACTAGTGTTTTCGCGGTCCGGGGTTCGAGACCCGTTACCGGCCAACTTTTTTTCTTCCATATTCAGAGCAGAATAGTTGAGAAGGGTTTACTAAGGGGAAATTATTTTTTCAAGCGCTCGTAGCTAAAAAACGGGTGGTCCAAATTTGTTTTTTTATTTTTTTATTTTTTTTGCGTTAATTATCTAGACATCCTGAAAACGAAAATATGCTGGGGGTCATACTTACAGAGATACAGGCGCCCAAAATTTCAAATTTTGTCTCAGAAGAGCACAGTCGGAGAAAAATGAAATTTTTATTTTTTTTATTTTTTAAAAAATACGAAACATATTAAGAGAGCGATGAATAAGATGGAACTGACAACCAAAAAATTCTATCTTAAACCGTTTACCCGTAAAAAAATAAAAACCTCAAAAAATCTACTATTTTGGTTACCTGAAGTTGGCGTCGCCTCACCACGACCTGTGCAAACCGACGCTACCGACGCTCATACTACGTCACCATGGATTCTTACTGACCTTAAGTTCGACGCTACGACTAACTAGGTACCACCGTTCATCCACAATCGGTACCGAAAGTGGAACTTCACACGAAAATCCATAAACTTTCGGCGACGCCTGACGTCGTTCACAACAAACATAGCGAGACGATGATTTTTTTCAAAGTAGACAATTTTCAGATCTACTTTAGGAAGTAAGTTTAAGATCGCCCAAATAAACAATAAAGCCGTAAAGAATATAATTCTAAAAAACAGAGTGTATTTGAGCACGTCTTTGACGACGCGTAGCGTCTCTTGTTAAAGGGTTAAGGTAATAATGATTAGAGTTTCTCCATTGGACATTCTTACTCTATACATGAAACATGTTAATGTTTGCCTTGCATTAACGGTAAGCCGAGGAAACATGTTTTAATGTTGGCGTGTAGACGAGCTATCTGAATACAACAAGATATGCCATACATTAAGAGCAGTGTTTTATATACCAGTGTAAGCAATGAGATTTCCATTAGGTGGTGTGGCGTACGTAGAACGTCGGCGCTTCGAGTGCTTAAGGTCTGGGGTTCGAGACCCGTTACCCACACTCTTTTTTTCTCACCATATTCACACATTTAAATCAATACATCAACGTGAATGAACACGGTTTATTTTTTAACCGTCAAACGGCTCGTTGTTTCCACAAACGATTTACGGTTTCGCGATCAACCAATACGATCAATCAATACGATCTGATGATAAAAACTCTAAAATTGACAAAAAAAAATTGAAGGCTTTTTTTCCCAATTTTCGGAGTTTTTTATCTTCAGATCGTTTTCTTGGATGTTTTTAAATCCAATAAGACCCTCTGTTCGTAAATCCATCTATGTTAGGTGTTAGAATTACAATAAGAATGAATCGAGATACATACATGCATTCATTGAGAGCAGTACAATATGTACCAGTCTAAGCGCTCCAACTTCCATCGAGTGGTGTGGCGTAGGCAGTAGCGACGCCGACTAGTGTTTTCGCGGTCCGGGGTTCGAGACCCGTTACCGGCCAACTTTTTTTCTTCCATATTCAGCCGAGCAGAAAAGTTGAGAAGGGTTTACTAAGGGGAAATTATTTTTTCAAGCGCTCGTAGCTAAAAAACGGGTGGGCCAAATTTGTTTTTTTATTTTTTTTGCGTTAATTATCTAGACATCCTGAAAACGAAAATATGCTGGGGGTCATACTTACAGAGATACAGGCGCCCAAAATTTCAAATTTTGTCTCAGAAGAGCACAATCGGAGAAAAATGAAATTTTTATTTTTTTTTATTTTTTTAAAAATACGAAACATATTAAGAGAGCGATGAATAAGAAGGAACTGACAACCAAAAAATTCTATCTTAAACCGTTTACCCGTAAAAAAATAAAAACCTCAAAAAATCTACTATTTTGGTTACCTGAAGTTGGCGTCGCCTCACCACGACCTGTGCAAACCGACGCTACCGACGCTCATACTACGTCACCAAGGATTCTTACTGACCTTAAGTTCGACGCTACGACTAACTAGGTACCACCGTTCATCCACAATCGGTACCGAAAGTGGAACTTCACACGAAAATCCATAAACTTTCGGCGACGCCTGACGTCGTTCACAACAAACATAGCGAGACGATGATTTTTTTCAAAGTAGACAATTTTCAGATCTACTTTAGGAAGTAAGTTTAAGATCGCCCAAATAAACAATAAAGCCGTAAAGAATATAATTCTAAAAAACAGAGTGTATTTGAGCACGTCTTTGACGACGCGTAGCGTCTCTTGTTAAAGGGTTAAGGTAATAATGATTAGAGTTTCTCCGTTGGACATTCTTACTCTATACATGAAACATGTTAATGTTTGCCTTGCATTAACGGTAAGCCGAGGAAACATGTTTTAATGTTGGCGTGTAGACGAGCTATCTGAATACAACAAGATATGCCATACATTGAGAGCAGTGTTTTATATACCAGTGTAAGCAATGAGATTTCCATCAGGTGGTGTGGCGTACGTAGAACGTCGGCGCTTCGAGTGCTTAAGGTCTGGGGTTCGAGACCCGTTACCCACACTCTTTTTTTCTCACCATATTCACACATTTAAATCAATACATCAACGTGAATGAACACGGTTTATTTTTTAACCGTCAAACGGCTCGTTGTTTCCACAAACGATTTACGGTTGCGCGATCAACCAATACGATCAATCAATACGATCTGATGATAAAAACTCCAAAATTGAAAAAAAAATTGAAGGCTTTTTTCCACAATTTTCGGAGTTTTATATCTTCAGATCGTATTCTTGGATGTTTTTAAATCCAATAAGACCCTCTGTTCGTAAATCCATCTATGTTAGGTGTTAGAATTACAATAAGAATGAATCGAGATACATACATGCATTCATTGAGAGCAGTACAATATGTACCAGTCTAAGCGCTCCAACTTCCATCGAGTGGTGTGGCGTAGGCAGTAGCGACGCCGACTAGTGTTTTCGCGGTCCGGGGTTCGAGACCCGTTACCGGCCAACTTTTTTTCTTCCATATTCAGCCGAGCAGAAAAGTTGAGAAGGGTTTACTAAGAGGAAATTATTTTTTCAAGCGCTCGTAGCTAAAAAACGGGTGAGCCAAATTTGTTTTTTTATTTTTTTTATTTTTTTTGCGTTAATTATCTAGACATCCTGAAAACGAAAATATGCTGGGGGTCATACTTACAGAGATACAGGCGCCCAAAATTTCAAATTTTGTCTCAGAAGAGCACAATCGGAGAAAAATGAAATTTTTATTTTTTTTTATTTTTAAAAAAATACGAAACATATTAAGAGAGCGATGAATAAGAAGGAACTGACAACCAAAAAATTCTATCTTAAACCGTTTACCAGTAAAAAAATAAAAACCTCAAAAAATCTACTATTTTGGTTACCTGAAGTTGGCGTCGCCTCACCACGACCTGTGCAAACCGACGCTACCGACGCTCATACTACGTCACCAAGGATTCTTACTGAACTTAAGTTTGACGCTACGACTAACTAGGTACCACCGTTATTCCACAATCGGTACCGAAAGTGGAACTTGACAAGAAAATCGTTGAAATTTCGGCGACGCCTGACGTCGTTCACAACAAACATAGAGAGGCAATGATTTTTTTCAAAGTAGACAATTTTCAGATCTACCTTAGGAATTTACTTTAAGATCGCCACAATGAACAATATAGCCGTAAAGAATATAATTCTAAAAAACAGAGTGTATTTGAGCACGTCTTTGACGACGCGTAGCGTCTGTTGTTAAAGGGTTAAGGTAATAATGATTAGAGTTTCTCCATTGGACATTCTTACTCTATACATGAAACATGTTAATGTTTGCCTTGCATTAACGGTAAGCCGAGGAAACATGTTTTAATGTTGGCGTGTAGACGAGCTATCTGAATACAACAAGATATGCCATACATTGAGAGCAGTGTGTTATATACCAGTGTAAGCAATGGGATTTCCATCAGGTGGTGTGGCGTACGTAGAACGTCGGCGCTTCGAGTGCTCAAGGTCTGGGGTTCGAGACCCGTTACACACACTCTTTTTTTTTCACCATATTCACACATTTATATCAATACATCAACGTGAATGAACACGGTTTATTTTTTAACCGTCAAACGGCTCGTTGTTTCCACAAACGATTTACGGTTTCGCGATCAACCAATACGATCAATCAATACGATCTGATGATAAAAACTCTAAAATTGACAAAAAAAAATTGAAGGCTTTTTTTCCCAATTTTCGGAGTTTTTTTATCTTCAGATCGTATTCTTGGATGTTTTTAAATCCAATAAGACCCTCTGTTCGTAAATCCATCTATGTTAGGTGTTAGAATTACAATAAGAATGAATCGAGATACATACATGCATTCATTGAGAGCAGTACAATATGTACCAGTCTAAGCGCTCCAACTTCCATCGAGTGGTGTGGCGTAGGCAGTAGCGACGCCGACTAGTGTTTTCGCGGTCCGGGGTTCGAGACCCGTTACCGGCCAATTTTTTTCTTCCATATTCAGAGCAGAATAGTTGAGAAGGGTTTACTAAGGGGAAATTATTTTTTCAAGCGCTCGTAGCTAAAAAACGGGTGGTCCAAATTTGTTTTTTTATTTTTTTTATTTTTTTTTTGCGTTAATTATCTAGACATCCTGAAAACGAAAATATGCTGGGGGTCATACTTACAGAGATACAGGCGCCCAAAATTTCAAATTTTGTCTCAGAAGAGCACAGTCGGAGAAAAATGAAATTTTTATTTTTTTTTATTTTTTAAAAAATACGAAACATATTAAGAGAGCGATGAATAAGAAGGAACTGACAACCAAAAAATTCTTTCTTAAACCGTTTACCCGTAAAAAAATAAAAACCTCAAAAAATCTACTATTTTGGTTACCTGAAGTTGGCGTCGCCTCACCACGACCTGTGCAAACCGACGCTACCGACGCTCATACTACGTCACCATGGATTCTTACTGACCTTAAGTTCGACGCTACGACTAACTAGGTACCACCGTTCATCCACAATCGGTACCGAAAGTGGAACTTCACACGAAAATCCATAAACTTTCGGCGACGCCTGACGTCGTTCACAACAAACATAGCGAGACGATGATTTTTTTCAAAGTAGACAATTTTCAGATCTACTTTAGGAAGTAAGTTTAAGATCGCCCAAATAAACAATAAAGCCGTAAAGAATATAATTCTAAAAAACAGAGTGTATTTGAGCACGTCTTTGACGACGCGTAGCGTCTCTTGTTAAAGGGTTAAGGTAATAATGATTAGAGTTTCTCCATTGGACATTCTTACTCTATACATGAAACATGTTAATGTTTGCCTTGCATTAACGGTAAGCCGAGGAAACATGTTTTAATGTTGGCGTGTAGACGAGCTATCTGAATACAACAAGATATGCCATACATTGAGAGCAGTGTTTTATATACCAGTGTAAGCAATGAGATTTCCATCAGGTGGTGTGGCGTACGTAGAACGTCGGCGCTTCGAGTGCTTAAGGTCTGGGGTTCGAGACCCGTTACCCACACTCTTTTTTTCTCACCATATTCACACATTTAAATCAATACATCAACGTGAATGAACACGGTTTATTTTTTAACCGTCAAACGGCTCGTTGTTTCCACAAACGATTTACGGTTTCGCGATCAACCAATACGATCAATCAATACGATCTGATGATAAAAACTCTAAAATTGACAAAAAAAAAATTGAAGGCTTTTTTTCCCAATTTTCGGAGTTTTTTTATCTTCAGATCGTATTCTTGGATGTTTTTAAATCCAATAAGACCCTCTGTTCGTAAATCCATCTATGTAAGGTGTTAGAATTACAATAAGAATGAATCGAGATACATACATGCATTCATTGAGAGCAGTACAATATGTACCAGTCTAAGCGCTCCAACTTCCATCGAGTGGTGTGGCGTAGGCAGTAGCGACGCCGACTAGTGTTTTCGCGGTCCGGGGTTCGAGACCCGTTACCGGCCAACTTTTTTTCTTCCATATTCAGAGCAGAATAGTTGAGAAGGGTTTATTTACTAAGGGGAAATTATTTTTTCAAGCGCTCGTAGCTAAAAAACGGGTGGTCCAAATTTGTTTTTTTATTTTTTTTATTTTTTTTGCGTTAATTATCTAGACATCCTGAAAACGAAAATATGCTGGGGGTCATACTTACAGAGATACAGGCGCCCAAAATTTCAAATTTTGTCTCAGAAGAGCACAGTCGGAGAAAAATGAAATTTTTATTTTTTTTTATTTTTTAAAAAATACGAAACATATTAAGAGAGCGATGAATAAGAAGGAACTGACAACCAAAAAATTCTATCTTAAACCGTTTACCCGTAAAAAAATAAAAACCTCAAAAAATCTACTATTTTGGTTACCTGAAGTTGGCGTCGCCTCACCACGACCTGTGCAAACCGACGCTACCGACGCTCATACTACGTCACCATGGATTCTTACTGACCTTAAGTTCGACGCTACGACTAACTAGGTACCACCGTTCATCCACAATCGGTACCGAAAGTGGAACTTGACAAGAAAATCGTTGACATTTCGGCGACGCCTGACGTCGGTCACAACAAACATAGCGAGGCAATGATTTTTTTCAAAGTAGACAATTTTCAGATCTACCTTGGGAATTAACTTTAAGATCGCAACAATAAACAATATAGCCGTAAAGAATATAATTCTAAAAAACAGAGTGTATTTGAGCACGTCTTTGACGACGCGTAGCGTCTCTTGTTAAAGGGTTAAGAAAATAAAGATTAAAGTTTCTCCATTGGACATTGTTACTCTATACATGAAACATGTTAATGTTTGCTCTGCATTAACGGTTCGCCGAGGAAACATGTTTTAATGTTGGCGTGTAGACGAGCTATCTGAATACAACAAGCTATGCCATACATTGAGACCAGTGTGTTATCTACCCGTGTAAGCAACACTTCTTCCATAGTGTGGCATAGCGTCAGTGGCGGTTTTTGAGCTCAACATCAGGTGTGCAATTCCCCAAAACGAGGTGGCGCGGAACAGCTGGGGTCTGGGGCGAAGCCCCAGCCGCCGGAGGCAAATTCGTCATAGACGAATTTTTTTTGGGGGGGACTGTTAATTTTAATGGCCTAATGGCGCGTTTACATAACTGATTAGTGACTAACGACTAGCGACTAAGAGCGCGTTCATGAAACTGACTAGCCGCAACAGGCTTAACTCTCATTGGCTGACAGTGAGAATACTGCTCTCCGATTGGCTGTGACTAAGGACTTGACCAAGGAGTTGGGATGTCTTCAACTTCTTAGTCAAGTCAAGACAAACCTTAGTCACAGCCAATCGGAGAGCAGTTTTCTCACTGTCGGCCAATGAGAGAAGCCTGTTGCGGCTAGTCAGTTTCATGAACGCGCTCTTAGTCGCTAGTCGTTAGTCACTAGTCAGTTATGTAACGAACGAGTTCTAAGCCATATTTTTACACTAAATAACGGTGAAATGTGCAGCTTAATCAGCTTAATTATCACCTTTAATCATCATCTTAATCACTAGTCACTACACAATGCCATTGCAACCATCCGAACGGTCAGTGGCGTATACACGGGGGGGAATGGGGGGGACAAAACCCCCCCCTTTTGCAAAGGAAACATGGAAAATGACCGCTTACATTTCAATAGACAGTATTTCAATAGACAGTTAGATGTTTTACTTTATAATTATTGTATATTGTTGTAATTAAAAGCAAAAACAATACGAAAAATATGCAAATTATTGATTGAGGTTCCTTTTATTAGCGGTGCTAAGGAGAAAATGCGTTGCCAGAAACTGAGTAATCTTGTTTCAGTTGGCCGCTGTAAAACGCACAGATTTGCACTAAAATGACCTTGACGAGAATTTTTTCGGGGGGCAAGCCCCCCGGAACCCCAATTATGTTTCGGCTCCACTATCTATAATATGGGTTGAAAACCCCCCCCTTTCCCAATTCCTGGATACGCCACTGCGAACGGTATATGATATGCGCACTGCACCAATAAACAGTGGTTTCAACTTTCAAGAATCAAGCTTGAACTTGTAACAATGCGCCACGCCACTCAGCGCTCCACTGACATTTGACACTGACTCACGACCAATCTCGAACTGCATGACCACACAGGCTCGCTCGCCAGTCGCTCGCATCGTCTATTTCCCGCTTCTTACTGCCTAATTTTGGTTTGCAAGTCATATTTTTTTTTTTTATTTTTCCTGATTGATCAGGTGTGCAATTGTCACACCTTGCACACCGTAAAAACCGCCACTGCATAGCGTAGGTAGTAACGCCATGGCTTTGAATCCTTGAGGTCTGGGGTTTGAAACCCATTATACCTCCAATTTTTTTTCCACCATATTCACATGTAATATTTATTCCAAATATTACGGAAACTATATTTTCTTGTTGCAAATTTGTAGAAAAATATTTATTTGGCTAATATTGTCAATATGAGTATTTGTTTTTTATTCGTTGATCATCCTGTTAATATGATACCAAATGTTGCAAATTAATAGAAAAGAATGCACTGTGTATTTTAAATGGCAAATCGAATTTTAGTTGGTAAGTGGAAATGGATATTAATGCCGCCTTCGCATCAGCAAACAAAATAAAAACAAAGTACTATTTATTGTATTCAGGGTGTATCTCAATGCTCAATTTTGATGCTAGTCAGCTAGCAGACAAATAAGACTAATGCAACAGTTAATGACAACTATTTATAACAATCATTAATTGTTGTATTAGTGCATTAGGCTAGTCAACTAGCGTCAAAATAGAGTGGTTTTTCAGTTACTAGATTGGATTTTCAGTAAGATACGGTATACCAATAGTTTTGTGCCTGCTATGAGGGTACAAAAGTATTATTGTTGAAGTATTTGTTCTCATAACCCAGTTTTATTCGATAGACTATGAATAGAATAAAGCCACCGTTAAAATGTGGGTTACTGTCGTATCAATAGATTTCAGTACATTTAAATAGTTCACTGACTGCCAGAAGTGGGAATCGAACCTTAGACCTTCTGTATTTGAGGCAGAAATAATATGCAGAAACATCGCGATCTAATACCCTGTCTGATGTTGAGTGCAGTCACAACCCGGATGATGAGTGCCAAGCACCCAACATTATTTTCAACAACCATGTTCATATAATGCAAGTGAAAGTCAACAACGTAGTTTATTGACATTGCCATACACTTTGATTATACGGGCTTTATAATGGATTGGGGAAAATGGAAGTTTTTCTCAGTTTAATAATTAATAATTTAATTGTTGTTTTCCTATCCCATGGAAGGACAGGATGGCCAGTGTAGGGTTATGGGCATGCCCATACCCTCTTTGGCTACACACCAGTTACTGTGTAAATTTCTATCTCACGACTCACGAGGAAGCGAGGGTGGGAAAATAAGCTTACGTTATGTATAATGTAGACTCTGCAGGTATTTGTGGTTGTGAAACAAGATTTTTCTTCTTTTTTTTTTAAAAATATAATTATATCTGATAGGTAGTAAGAATGTCATCTTCAATTTTACAAATCTGTATTTAATCAGAATTTTTAATGTAGGCCTACCCACTTTATGGTAGGTAATAATTTTTAGTAAACCTAATTATAGGTATATTTAGTTTTATTTTAAAACTCAAACTCAAACATGACAATTTTGATTTTCCACTGGGAAAACTCTCTTCAATTGAAAATAGTAATGAACCCTAAACCCCCAATTTGAATTACAAAATTTCGACTTGAACAAACATGTACACTTCGCCATGTATTTCAAACCTTCTACAGGGACTTCCATCTATTTAGAATTTACACAAATTTGAGTTGACAGATAATTAATGGGCAATAGGACTAATATTGTCCAATACATGAGCTTTACTTTGCAGTTTTGACCAACAATATTTTTCAAATTCTCATCTTCTACTATAATGTGACAAACAAATTGCTTGTGATCCAGCTAATCAGCTGACAGGCATTTGGCCAGACTAGAAAGTCCAATAGTAATGTACAATGTAATAGCCTTATATAGGCTCGGGCTGGAGATATGGCTGATCAATGCAATGCATTTAATTAAACGTTACTTTTTAGATGACACATGCTCTCCACAAGACCGGAGCCTAAAGTTTGCAAAAAACAACAAACTGAAAACTGTTCAATTTGGAATGTTGAATAATTTACACAATCAAAGTGAGTTTTTAGGCAAGCCAAAAATAATAACCATTTTATTAACTACAAATACCTACCTGACTGCAGATACACATACGTGAATGAATAATAGTTGATGGATCGAGGGAAGGTAGCTCTGAAAAGCTATTGTATCGTAAAGTGTGCTCGGCAAACGTAAATAGGGAATGCTCTTTTATTCTCAATTGTCACAGTTATGTAAAAACAAATACTTTTACAAATGTTAGGAACATAAAGTTTTTTTTTTTTTTGAAGATTGAGGGACAACAGTGTTTAAGAAATAATTTGCTACTTGTTATTTTATCCTTTTGTTATTTTACTGATTTCACTGATTATTTAATAAATTTTTTCCTAAATTTATTTCTTAATTATTATTATTATTACTAATTATTTTATAATTTTAATTTTAATTATTAGTCTATACACGTACTAAACCATTGAAAGTAGTTAACATGACATTTTTAATTAAAGCTAAGAAGCAGCTATTGTCCGGATTATGTAGAAACATATTTAGTAACATGAAAATGTACATTCATAACCCTTGGTGCGATTGGTCAAAACATGTTGATGTCACGCCTTGTTTTTCTGCCATAATGTCGCGTGAAAGTGTTCTTTACTTTGTTTACTTCTTTCTACTCGAAGACTTGTTTAATAATTTTTAATCAAAATATTTTCTCCTTGGAGTATACTCTTTAATTAAGTGTAGTAAAAAAATGAGCATTGCCTATTGTTGAAATCGAGAATAGTTTTTCAAGCGATCCAGACATTGCGAGCGTTAGAATAGACCATTTCCAAAATTGATCGAGGACCCTTAGACTGAGTTCATCATGGTCCTATTAATCTTCAATGACAACAATGCACAAACCATAAAAAATGAACCTTGATATTACATTTGAAAACTAGTTTTTATTGTTGTGCATAGTTGTCATTGAAGATTTAGAGGACTGTGATTAACTCAGTGTAGGGATTCTAGATCTAATTTGAAAATGGTCTATTGTATTCTCTGGGCACCTTTCCTCGCCGACTAGGACTCAGTGTTTGCACAACCTTTCTCCCAGGGGTTGGAGTGAGCTATTGATCCATACAAACATTACCAGATCATTACTCATTATTCAGTTTACTAAGATCCTCTTTTTATACTACTACATAAAATGAATTGGTGTTGCCAAAATGAACAGATCTGTTGTTTGTTGTACCCTACAATTTTGAGCATAAATACATTTGGAAGCACATAATAGTTTGCCGCGAAAAGATAATACGCTTTTTAACCAAATATGTATGCAACTCTAGAAAATTCACTTCGTTTTGACATTGGTGCGAGATAGAGTCATCGAAACAGATAATAAAGAAGTCGGGGAGGGAGAATTTTGCTTATTGATTACAAACTGCAAAAGGAAACTTGTAGGGCGTAAATGTTATCCACAGTTAGCATGCCGGCATGCTTTTACTGTATTCATTAGTTGGAAGGATAAAATGAAAAACTAAATTCATATTAGATTAATTCAAATTTCTTTTTCAATTGAACTAGTGGCGCGGTGTCAGCAGAGGGTATTGAGACCGTGTTAATTCTCTATAATTAAGACTCTGTGAAGTCCTTTTATTTTGAATAACTTATGTACAGTCGTCATTGTTCGCAACCAAAACTGGTTCGAATATCTTTAAAACCATCTAGGCAAAATATAAATTCAAATCGGGTACTACTTTTAAAAGCTGAGTTAAAATGAAATCTTGAATTGTACCCCAGTTTAGGATGCAAAACTCGTGTCGTTTCCGTTGCGAACTGGAAATTTGCGCCTAAGCATTGCTTCAAACAAGATTGTATAGTTGACGTCTGCCATTACTCGCGAGCACCAGATTTGTGATTTTCGAGAGTTGCCTATTCTTACATCCAATTCGCAATTCACTGTCAATTCACTTTGCAAATTAGGTTGCCTATTCTTACCTTCAATTCACAATTCACTGTCAGTTCACTTTGCTAAATTAGGTTGCAACCTTTATATTATGACTCTTTGTGTTTGGAGCTGTGCTCTTTTATGCCATTCATTGTTGTTAGGTATATAATATGTCTAGAAACCAGGGATCCGACTAGTTTTGTTTTCTGAACATAGCCGAAGCCTAGCCTAGCCAGTCACTGGTAAAGCTAGCCCAGCTGCAAGCCTAGCCACGGCTAGCTTTAAAAAAAAAACGTAGCCGAGCTAAAGGGTAGCTGGCTTACAAGGAACATAGCCCAGCCGAGCTCGAAGCTAGCTAGCTTAAAACGAACGTAGCCCAGCCGAGCTGGAAGCTAGCTGGGCTTAGAACGAACGTAGCCCAGCCGAGCTGGAATCTAGCTGGCTTACAAAGAACATAGCCCAGCCCAGCCAGAAGATAGCCAGAGTTGAAAAAAACATAGCCTAGCCTAGCTTGAAGCTAGCTGATATGGGAAAAACATAGCTTAGCCTAGCCTAGCCTAGCTGGAAGCTAGCCGGGGCAGAAAGAACATAAATGTTAGAATCATAGCCTTGCATTACAATAATGAGGTGCAACGAAACATGAAACCTGGTTATTTGACAGGTTGCGAATAGCTAAGTGATGAATAGCTAGTGAATAACTAGTGAATTGAAAAGCTCAGTGAAGTGATTACTATGGATGAAACAATCGGTTATTTATATTTGCTTTATATGTTTAAAAAGTTAATAACGAGTAAAGTAATAATCTAGTGGTAGCCTGTGCTTAATTTCAGGGTGGACACGGCCACCTACTATTTTTCCTGGGGGGCCCCCCCCAGGGGGGCGCGTTCGCCCACTTATTTTTTTGGAAAATCCTAATTAAAAAGTCAATACGATGTTGTAGTAAACTGCATAGCCTGTCTGTAGTTACTGTACTAATGTGGCGACTGCACTTTTCCATATATCCTCCCTGCTACTTGTTGACAAGATTATGCCGGCTAGATTGGCAGGGGGAAGGGGAGGTAAGTATTTTGGGTTTCCTTAAAGTCAAGCAGATGACAAGAAAAGGTTATATTTATTACAGAAAACAAGAAAGCGCAAGACGCTTCTCAACCCCCCCTCCCCCAGGGTTGACATACATCCCGCTATTATCTTGGTTAGATCCTGCAATACAATGTTCGACGTCAGTAGTTCATCCAGTATGAAAAGACGGGTTGTTGCCGACATCGGCCTGGGCGGTAGGTTGTAAACTTAAAAGCCACCCTAATTGACCACTTGCGACCCCTTCCTGCGTTTTTTTTTTTTTTTTTTCCCAAGATGTGTATTTGGCGAAGAATGTGTATCTCTCTCCCTCGCTCTCTCCGTAATATCTCTTTCACCCCCAATAGCAAGCAACAATGTCTTGTGAATAATACTTGAATGCTTGAATAATGCTTTGTGAATGAAAATAATTTACGATGTTACCAGTGAAAAGAACCCTTCGAACCTGCACTGACAACCTTGCAGTCAATTATTGTGCCAGGCGGCTATTAGGCGGTAGGCGGTATTGGGAGTACAATAAGATTATCTGCGTTGAAAGTGTGAATAAACAAGGTCCATTGTCCCTTTGAGGGAAACGAAACACGTCAAATGCTGCTGGACAAACACATGTTGGGAAACAAAAGCTAACATAGCCAGCTACTCGAAAATCTTAGCCAGCTCGCAAAAATGCAGCCAGCCACAACCTAGAAAGACAGCCAGCTAAGAACAAGCTGCTTGAGAAAACGTAGCCAGCCGAAAGCTAGCTAGCCAGCTACTCGAAAATCTTAGCCAGCGAACTTAGCCTGCAGCTCGCAAAAATGTAGCCAAAACCTAGCTAGCTTGCAGCTCGACAAAACATAGCCAGCTAAGAAAAAGCTAGCCAGCTATTTGAAAAAACGTAGCTAGCCAGAAGCTAGCTAGCCGGCTGCTCGATAAAACGAGCCAGACCAAAGCTAGCCAGCCTGCAGCTTGACAAAACCTAGCCAGCTAAGAGAAAGCTAGCCGGGCTGTTTGAAAAAACGTAGCCAGCCAAAAGCTAGCTAGCCGGCTGCTCAAAAAAACGCGCTTGACGCATTCTAGCCTAGCCTAGCCTAGCCTAGTCAGATCTCTGCTAGAAACATTTAATAAATAAATACTAAGTCCATAAACTAGGTCACGATGAATTCGTTGCCCGATCTGTGCTTCCAAATGTTATTCTTGCTCGTTATTGTAGGCCTATGCGTATGTAGTGTGGTGCTGGTATCTTTGCAACCGTTCCTCTCGCTCAGACAGGACTGATGATGGAAATGCTGGAAAATATTTCGAGTTCCGTCGTCAGTCCTGTCTTTGCGTTGGGGAGAAAACTCTGTGAAGCTCAAAAGTTTCAACACTAAACCTGGTCGCTTGAAAAATGCAAAAAGGCTCAGTATATAAAAAGGGGCTTTTTTGGCATATTTTCCTATTTTTTGCTTAATTTTTATGATTTTTTGTTAAATTTTATACATTTTTATAAAATTTAAAAAATGTTCATTAAAATTTTATAAAATTCATAAAATATTTATAAATTTTATAATTGTTTTGTATTATTGTTGAGAAATAAATATTATTTGAAAAGGAAATGTTTTTGATTGGAATGAATAGTGAAAGTGAGGAGACAATGGAATGCTGTAAACGAGGTGCTAAGTACAAATTAGTGTATACAACAAACGGCATTGGTTGAACAACATTTATTGATAGATATTTGGGCTTAACGTCTCATATTTTTGCAACGTGGCTAATCGAGACAATGAGTGGGTGATATATGAAGATGAAATAGGGGGCTGTTTGGAGGAAAGGGGCCAATAGGAGGGCGGGGGTGGAAAGGGGAAGGTGGAGGAAAGGGGCTTGGGGTGTGGACTGCACTTCGTCTGACTTCTCCTCGACCAGTCCGGCTAGGGTGGCCCTACCAGAAGCATACGCTTCCGCCAGCATAGCTCTAGGAATCATTAAAGCACGCAAACCTGCCCACCGCGATAAGGTAGCAGTCCATGGGCAGGAACAACATTTATTAAACATCTTATATAGAACATGGCACTCAAAAAGTAGACTAAGTCCATCAACTAGTGCACAAGCCAAACTAGGTCATGAACTATGCATGGGAGAAAGAGAGAAAGGGGTTAGTGCAATGAAATGAACACAACAGCATGAGTTGAATGGCATATATTGAGAAAATCAGTACAGTATATTTACCACAGCAAGTAGGCCGAGTCCACAGCCTTGAGAATTGATGTTGTCCGGGATCGGTGTTGGAGACTTGTCGAACGACGCTCCAGCGAGAGACGCATGTGATCGAAGTAGGCGTAGAAGTTCGGCAAGTGATGTGATCGTAAAGGGTATGAACCCTTCAAGCAACCTGAAACCAAGAACAGGACAGGAATGAATGGATGTTAATCAGTACAGACGTAACTTTGTAATTACTTTGGTAGCGGAAATACAAGCCCAACAGCTAGCTCACCTCGTACACGCCAACGTGAGCTCTCGTAGTAGCAAAGGTATACACGGAACGTTCCGTGCACCTTCGCTACTACGAGAGCTGTAGGGGGCATGTACAAGGTAAGCTAGCTGTTGGGCTCATATTTCCACTACCACATTGAAATGATAAAGAGTTCAAACAGCAAATGCTAATTATGTCTTTGTGACATGAAACCCTACCAAATACCTATCCAATTTTTTTACTACTGTACTACTTTGGTTTGACAAAGCAAATTTGAAATTTTTGACTTGTTCTCTTGAATGCACAACTTTTATTTCAGTATTTATTTTTCCTTTGCAAATAACGTTCTGTTCAGTTCAGTTTTATATGTGTACAAAATGCAAATATTAATTCTATGTAGGACATTTGAGTGTGGATATAGATGTATATAATACATAGCAACGAAGCACATAATGAATAAACCCCCCCACTGAGAATGAGTTCTTGTAACTGAGTGGGTAGACTATAAATTTATTTATTTTAAAATAATGTGTGGTGGTGGGGGGGGGGGGGGGGGGGGGGTACAAAGGTGCACCACCCCACCTAATAGCAAAAACTTTGAAAGTTTGAAAAAGGAGGTGTGGCATTGGCTCTAGGCCCATAGTACCGGTAGTTCAGTTGTTTTAGGCGATGGGGAGGCGGCAATGGTGGAAGTTTGGGTCGCAAAAAGAGCCGACATAATAAAGAAGAGAGACAGCAGCATGCAAGAGGAACATGATAAAGAGGGTACATGAGATGAATCAAGGATGGACTGATAGGAGATGCACGAGAGTGATCTCTGAGGGGGGCACCGCCACCAGTCACCATGAAGAAGGACCCACATTTACCAGATTGGATTATTCCCTAAGGCAAGTTCGGTTCGGGATCGAAGTTGACCTCATAGAATCGAAGGGAAGAAAGTATTTATTGATGATGCATATTCAATGATCATGATAGAATGATGAATGGGACAAGATCTTGGCTAGCAAAAATAATGCCATCAGTTGAAGAGAAGATCTGTGCTTTAGGACCCTAAATTATATCAGGGCTAGGCATACACATGATGTCCTATGGAGGCCTTACAGGGCTAGAGCAGACAAACAAGATAGATATCACGGGCCCAGACCTAAATTAAGACGTGTACCCGCATTAACACTTGAAAATTGTGCAACAGGTGCCCGGGTCAAGGCTAGCCTGGGGGGCGGGGCTGCCACACCCCCGTCCGTCGACATCTAAAACTAACAAACTATTTCAAGGTCATATCCGAATTATCAGAAGTAATATTCAAGTAAATAAAATAATCATAATTGTGTAAAAAAAGAAAAAGGGGGAAAGATTTCGAAATCATCCACCATGTGGTCCATTGAAATTGGGTTCAGCTAGGCCTACCGGCGTGAAAGCCAAATTTAATTGGTGTTTCATTTCGATTTGTTTATCCAAACATTGTTTCAATGAGCAATGATAACATAAGGAACGAGATTACAAAGCATACTCACGAAATGATTGGACATTGCCCCGATTCAGATTGATAACGTAGTGGTTACGTCATGTTAGTTCAAGGTTAGGTTGCCGGAACTGCAGCCATGACGGAAGTCACCGCCTGTAGCCAGCACCAAACTGCACGGTGCATGTGCAGCGGTCCGATGACGTCATCGAGAGTGACGTAAAATACCTCGCAAATGGGATTATTTCTTATTTAGGGGTTTGTTAAAGCATAATATCTCTAAAATTTGAATTTAATTAATTCCTCAAGATTATTTAATAGTTTTTATTTCATCGTATTTGCTCCACCTGAGCACTTTTTGCACTATTTCATGGGCGAACCGCGAAAAGTACAAAAGGCGACGAGGCAAATGAACCAATGCGTGGGAAATTCAAACCATTCATAATCTGCAAGTAAAAAAGATGAATGCCCCCACAGCCCCTCGCACAGGGGCAAAAGGAATGAGGGGAAATCACATTTACACAATACTACAGCTACAGTGCTTCAGTTTTTTCAACTGTTATATTTTATATTTTTAGTCTTAGCTCAGCCTGTGAACCGATTTTGAGGTATATTTTTTATTTTTCTGCTCGTAAAACCGTAGCCGAACCATTCGGAATCAAGAAGAACATTTAACCAAATTTACCTAGGCCTACTTGTCATATACATAATGGAGATATAGCCGTCCAAAGAGTGAAAATCCAAGACTAGATATTATTTATTTTTTAAAAATACACAAAAAAATCAAAATTAATTTGCATATTGATAAACCACAAGATAATAAAATAAATCTTTAGTTCGTTTCGTTTCCGTGTCCGGAACACTATTTTTTTTTTCTAGTTCTAAAAAATCCGCCAGATTGCAACGTGATCGATAGGTTCGTTTGGGTTCGTTAATCGCTTTTCTCGCATTCGATATGTATTCGATTCTCGATATTTTGTCGAGTCGAAACTCGAAAGTGACGTTTTCTGCTGTCATAGTCATTCTGCGTTTAATAACTTTCGAAGTATTTGCTTATATGTTTGCGAAAAGTAGTGTTTAAATCAATGATTTTAGTTGGGATTAATGACAAATAGACACGTTATTTTATCAGTCAATTCTATAAGGTAAACCTAGCCTAAGTAGCTACAGTGTAGGCCTAGGGCCTACTCCTTTTTTAGGTTATGTTTGTGATGATTTTGAAAGGTTTATAGATGTCTCATCTATCGGCAAAGCCCAAAGTTGCCGAGAAAAGAAACTTACTTCGCCGCAAGAGTTGAGAGCTGATATTAATGTTTAAGCCTCATTTATTTATTTTATTTCACCATGTGATTTGTACAGAGTACAAATACCGATATCATGTTCGATCGTAGGCCTTGTCCTAGCATTGTTCCGATTTTACTAGGCTAGGCTAGCCTAGCCTAGGCTTACGCTAGACCTTAGGTTTTGCGTATGTACGCTAAGCCTAGGCCCTACCACTAGGCCTAGTCCACGAAAGGGTAGGCCTATATCTTACTAGGCCTATCTTTGGCCTAGGCCTAGGCTAGTCGTAAATGGCCAAAGATCAAGGCAAGGAAATTAAGTATAAAATTGACGTCTAGATTATATATTCTTCTAGTAACAAGATTCACAAGCGGAAGGCTAGGCCTACTGGTCCTGATACATGCCAGGCCTGGTACTAGGCTAGCCCTATCTTTCAACGACATGTATGCTGTGCAGACAACAATCTATTAGTGTCTAGATGCTTCACACACCATCAGCCTTTCAGCAGAGCTGTAGACGTACAATACAATCGGAAAGCTCTTTGAGTGAATCCATCTCGTTCACAGGCTAGACCCCCCGAGTTCAGGCATTGTCCTTATTTCGGATCAGGGCTGGAAGTTGATGTGGTATAATTGTATGAATTATAGGTGACAAGTAAAGCCCTAAAAACAACAATCATACAAAAATAACCATAGCCAATTGTATTTTGTTACTATACTGTAATTATTATAAGAAATGTTTTATGTGGTTTTCGATTAATTAAAAAAATTAAATAAAATAAAATTATTTCCACATTTGAAATTAGAATTGAAAATTTTGTGTGTAGTAGGCCCTACTATCTTATGTCGGCAATGCCTTTGTAAAGAAGTAGGCCCTACCCCTAATGTTATACAAGTCAAAAAAGAATGAGATGCGTTTCTGTTAACGTAACTCGGAACAGTCCTTGATTGATACGTTTCTGTTCGTAGGCATGCGTCATAGATACGTCTCCGAAAATGAACTCGCACGACGAGAAGTTTGTTAGTCGCACGCTGTCGGATGCCGAGACAGACCCGAGCGACAGAACAGTTGATCACGACGTGCCGTCACACAGCCGTGGTCAAAATGGCAGGCTAAACGTCCTCGATCTCAGTCTACCTTCCACCTCCACCCACGATTGGTCCAGGAACAACGGTCCGGCCCCACAGCTGAACCTCGACATCAGAAGGCAGTGCTTCCCCCAGTATTCCTCCGAGGACGAAGGTACCGAGAGTTCGTCCGAGGACGGCGACGAAGCGAGCGATGGCCAATCGGAGAGGGCGGACGCGATCCGCGCCGCGCTGGTCGCAAACGACCGATCAATGTCCGCCCTGGAAGCGATCGAAACGGAACTAAACGCCGAGCTGGAACGTCTGCGAAGCGGCCGGCCGACGATCGGAACGGCAATCGGACAAGCCCTCGAGCAGAAGGAGGGACTCTCCATGGACGAATACTTCGAACGTTGCGTACCCTACTTTCAGGATTCTCAACGCGACGTTCCCCCTCGCAACCAAGACTATCTCCAGCGGATGGAACGCAACGAGTACGCGCCGTACGAGGAGAAACCCTACTCGCCGTGGTCCAACAACGACAAGAGAAAACTGAAGCGAGTCGTCGACATGGTGAAGAAGAAACAATGGAAAGATCGCAACGCCAAGGAGCAAGTCGAACGCCGTGGCGCCGTGAAGATCGAACAGGAAGAAGAAATCTCCGAAGAAGATTACGACTGGGACCTGATAGCCGAGTGGTTCAACGGGAGACACTCGGCGCAGGAATGTCGCGGGATATGGCTGAACCACATCCTGCCCAACGCGAGGGGTAAGAGTCACACGGCCAGGCAGGAGAGGTCACAGCTACGACGTTTGGTCGAGAAACACGACGGACAGAACTGGGAGGCGATTGCCGCGGAATTGGGCACTGGTCGCAGCGCCCTGCAGTGTCTTGTCATGCACGCCAGCGAGCAGCACAAGGGTAGGGGAGTGGCGTGGACGCCGGAGGAAAATGAACGCCTCAACCAACTGGTAAAAAAAATTTTTATTCCGATTCCAATAGAACAATATACAGTATTATTATTATTATTATTATTATTATTATTATTATTATTATTATTATTACTATTGAGTATCCTGACACACAGGACACATCTTTTCAGATATATCTATGCACATAAGTAGGCCTACACTTGCATGTGCATAGGTATCTGTCTACCCTGGTTAACACATGGAAGTGTCAACTATTAACTAATTAGGGGCTATTGTATCTAGAGTATATAACCTGATATATTTACTATTCTTACGTAGGCCTAATGTTTTCTTTCTTCTTCTTCTTCTTCTTCTTATGCCAACAATTAACCTATTTGATCATCATGCGTTATCGCGTTTCCCAGTAGAGATAGGATTCTTTTTCTGCCTCCGCCATATCTTTTGGCATTGCATCTCTTATATCTTGGAGTGCCAGGCATCTACGTATGTATTGTTAAATAGATTTAACAATTTAACAATAATTTGGCTTAGAGTATAAGGTACCTACCTACACAATCATTGTAAATCATCTTCATCCAGGCCAAGCAATGTATGATATTGATTGTGGAATGTAGTACAGTACTTCAATCAAATCTAAGCTAAACATACTTATCTTAGCTAATTTATTTATCTATAGAACTAAATACAATAGGCCTATGTTTACTTATTTTTAAATCTGTATTTATCCACGGAGATACGAATGATTAACACCACTACACTAATAGAAATAGAAGTTTAATAAGCATAAATATGCCAATAATTGTTAGGTAGTTATAGTGCTCATACATGTTAACAATAAGATCTTAGAGTAAAATAGTTCTTGAACCCACCTTGACCTAGTATTATGTTCCATACATTTCACATTGAAAAATGCAGTAAGAACAAGACTACAGATAACCATCTGAGCTATAATAAATTTTAGACTATGTTTAAATACAGACGAACTATAGACCTAATAATACAACACATAACAAAATGTATACTGCAAAGTATCATGTATAGCTAGTATGCTCCACCAAAAGATTCGTCTTCTAGGGGCTTATGAAACTTGTAACATAATAACAAATTTGTAAAAAAAAAACTGAAAAAAAAAAGTGAAATTGAATGTGGAACACTAAATAGGCCTACAGGATTAATTATCAGCACCTATAGGCACCGTGTGTTAGTACGTACATCGCTATATGTGGCCAAATTTAGCAACTTAGCCTACTGATGAAGATTTCATTCCGCGGTTGAAAATAACGCGGATATTTTTGTGATATAGGCCTATCTTGTTTTTTGTTTTGTGTTTGTTTGTTTTTTTCTTGTTGATGTGTATTTATTTTGTTTTGTTGTTTTTATTATGTTTTTGTTTTTTATTGTTTTGTTTTGTTTGTGTTTGTTGTGTGTTATTTGTTGTTCGTAAGTCTTTAACGTGTCCTGATTTAAATGGCGGCTTGCCTTTTTAAGATTTACTGATGGGATTCATAATCTGCCCCAAATTTTAAAAGCCGTATTTAATTAATCAATTTTCACAACTTGGCGTTATCGGCGTAGGAAGAACGACGCTGCTTCATCAGGTTGTTGCGCGACTTTGCCACTTTGAGCGCTTTATTCACTGACCTATTTCTTTATAAAATTGTCAATAACTTTACAGATAACCTCTTGGAACACATTAATTATCATGTACCCACGAGATCCACTAGGAAAAACTCTACATTCTATGTACCGGTACCTAAAAGCCGTATAGACATCCATAAATATTCTTGTTTAAACCGAATACAAAATTTGTACAATACATTAGCCAATGACACACACATTGAATATAGATATATTCACAATATCACAGTTAAAAATTACAAATCAGCGATACAACTTGCGATATCTAATGTAAATGCCTAGATACACACTTACGCACACACGCATACACATACACACACTCACACTCGCACACTTCTACATATTCACTATATTTTATCACAGGTTTAGTTATAGTTAGTACATAGTATATAGTACAGTTAGCAAGCTAGTTTATTAGTTTATTTAGCTTAGTTTTAGACCTATTGTTTAAGTATATTATATTGCACTTGTGGGACTTGAGTCCTGTTGTCAATAAATAATATCAGTGACCAATCTCGGTGCCTATAGGGAGCTTGCAATAACGTCATTTCCGGTATCGCACGGTAGCCATACTGAGGTACTCTGTAAACATTTGTTTACGTTCTTCCGAAACTGCATTGTTGCAATATTGCAGATGTCCTTTTGACTGACACATCAACTGTTTTCAAACAAAGGTTCCGTATTATGACTGAAAACAAAATAAGAACGCGTAAACTCTGTTTGAAGACAATCATTTGCATGTGTTATCATTTTCTTCAACTTTTACCTGCATATATCAATCTATACGGCTTGAAACTGTGATATTTCCTGGATAACCTATGTGTCTTCTATTGACAGAACAAATGTAAAAAAGCAATGTGTACCTCATAATGGTCGCCACGTGACATGTGTACCTCATAATGGTCGCCACGTGACGTCTATAAATTAAATAAGTAAATAAATTCACATTTAGAGTCTACCCACTCAGTAACTAAACTGATTTGCAGTGGGGAACTTTAATTTAAAGTGACTAAAGCAACTCTGTAGGCTTCGAAAACTACCTATAGCCAAGTGACCTATGTGTCTTCTATTGACAGAACAAATGTAAACAAGCAATGTGTACCTGATAACGGCCGCCACGTGACGTCTATTGAAAGCTACCTACAGCCAAGTGCTCGACTTTCCTTCAGGTGGAAGAGAATCGCAAGTGCGGCACCGTCGACTGGGCCAGGGTGTCGTTCGGCCTCGAGGACCGAGACCCCCGACAGTGCGCGGAACGCTGGCGCAGGTCTGCCGACCCGCGGATCAAGAGGGGACCTTTCGACAACGAGGAGAACGTGCGGATAGTGTCGGGCGTCCGCGAGTGGGGACGCCAGTTCTCGAGGATCGCCGCCGAGTTCGTGCCGGGCCGGACCGGTTCGCAGGTACGCGATGATGTTCGACATTCGTCTTCAAAAAAATTAGTAATTTAATAACAAAATGTATTTAAACAACTCACATCACATTCATTTAATTAATTCCTACTTTTCATGCTACATTATTATTATCATTATTTTTATTATTATTATTATTATTTTTTTTATATCTGCTCCCTGTGTCCAACAATGAAGTCGGGTAGGGGATAGGAACTTAATCCCATCATATTCTGGCCCCTAGGTACATCGAAGCCGGCTGGCCATGCCTGACGCTTCCCTCATGTTAACTTCCTCCGGCTCCTCCTCTTCACTTTCTTCTTCCTCTGCTCTTTCTACAAATTCTGTCCATACTTTTCTATCTTCCCACCATCGTTCCCGATTGACCTCTTCCCAAGTTGCATTTCTTCTTTCCACGTCCATTAATTAAGATTAATTAAGAGTCTAAACGTTAAGCTGGGAAAAGAAAGATTGCGGTGGTTTGGCCACATGAAAAGAATGCAGGAAGACAGGATCCCGAAAATTGAGTTTGAGAAAGAAGCAGGGAAAAAGAAAAGAAAGAGGGGAAGACCAAGACTGAGGTGGGAAGAAGTGATAGCAATGGACGTGGAAAGAAGAAATGCAACTTGGGAAGAGGTCAATCAGGAACGATGGTGGGAAGATAGAAAAGTATGGACAGAATTTGTAGAAAGAGCAGAGGAAGAAGAAAGTGAAGAGGAGGAGCCGGAGGAAGTTAACATGAGGGAACCGTCAGGCATGGCCGGCCGGCTTCGATGTACCTAGAGGCCAGAATATGATGGGATTAATTTCCTATCCCCTACCCGACTTCATTGCTGGACACAGGGAGCAGACATAAAAAAAAAATTATTATTAGATAAAATGTATAAACAACTCACATCATATTAATTTGATTAATTCCTACTTTTCATGCTACATTATTATTATTATTATTATTATCATTATTATTATTGTTTGTATTTAGAATTAGTATTACTTCCATAGTTATTATATACACGTTCTGCTTTTCATGTATCATGTACTATTGTCATTTTTGGATGGAACCCAGCCCACACACGAGGTGTGACCTTATGTGGGCTTCTTTTCATTTATATATTGTTAATAAACTTTGTGTTATATATTGTTAATCAGGGCGTGTAAATCAGGATTATGAATGCAATATATGTGACGAAATCAGTTGTATCATTGTATGTATATTGTATACAATGTATGAATGAATAAATGAAATGAAAATGAAACAGCTATAGTAGGCTAGATAGGCTACGCAGCCTAGCAGCCACAAGCGTGTCGATTTGATGCCATCTTGAAAAATGGGCAAATAACACGGGCGGGAATAGGAGTTTCTAATGCGACTTTCTGCCATTGGCAGCGCTAGCAGTACTAAAAGGTCCAAATTAGCATGTAAATTTCCAGTTTCGAAATGGCTTCAAATCGCTACGCTCGCTCCTCAGTGGAAGGTTGGGAGACTGGTGATCTAGCCTACTATGGGTACGGTCCGAAACCTGCTGAGAATGCTCTGCCCCTAGCATTCTCCAACACGTTAAAGCATCTATAAGCACGATATACTTACGGAACACTTCAAGCATAGGCATGGCTGTTTAGGCCAATCAGGCGCAAGGTCATTTTGCCACGCCCACTACATTAGCTGTCAAACAGTTTAGTAAAATTAAAAAGGTTGATAGAGGCGTAAGTCGAATCAATTAAATATACAAGGCTCTAATACATGTGCAAACATATGATTTTGGCGCAATTTTACACTTAGGTTAAGCCCAAGGTAAGGTCCGTCTATAAGGCATTTTTAAAATGCGGCTAAAAACCACCTTATGCTGGAGATGCTCAACTGAAAACCTCGGGCATATTGAGCGTGCTGAATATGCTCACGAATGAGGTTTCGGAACGCTGGGTAAAGCACATTCAATAGGTTTCGGTACGGGCCAAGCATGCTTTAAGCGTTCTCAGCAGGTTTCGGACCGTACCCTTAAAGTCGATCGATGAAGTGAACTACCCATTCAATACAACAACTAAACTATTCAAATTAAATGGACATGAAAAAATATTTTTTATTCTAAATTATGAATTTCAAGAATTATTACATGTGAGTACCATTTAATACTGAACGTCTTGAAATTATATATTTTTTTTTATTAATAAAGTATATTTATGGTTTCTAATTTGAGTAGATTTGAGGTAAAATTGACACACCAGCGCAAATATCTCGAAAACGGATCGCGTTCGACCATCTTTTTCAAACGTATTCATGTTAGTCATGAAGTAATCTACATTTAGGACGAAAATTTGTTACAATATATTACTTTTTGAAAGTGCTACGCAAAGTTATACGATTGTAAGTGTAGGTTTTTGTTCAGTTACAATGTATAACATAGGGAATTCCAACGCATTTCAACACTCAATAAATAAAAAACTAATAGCGGTAGGTGCATATTTTTTTCTACAATATTCACAAGCTTAATCTCAACTTTCTGTACATACAATTTGAATGATTTATATTACATGTGCAGTTATCATCGATCGACTTTAAGCTGTTGAATATCTTTGCAGGTACGCGACCACTACGCGAGAGTGGCGCCAGGCTTGGTCGTCGGCAACTGGACGGAGGAGGAGGACATCGCGATACTACGCCTCGTCGGGAGGTACGGCAGCCGGTGGAGGACGATCTCCGAACACTTTGCGGCGCCAGCGCGGTCGCGCGTGCAGGTTAGTGGAGAGTAGTGTTGGCAATTTTCAGAAAATTTTGATTTGTTGAAAATTTCGTGAAAATTTAGCTTGTTTTCACCATTGGCAACCTCCATTCAGTATCTTCCTTGAAATCAACCAAATTGCTTTGTTATCTTCAACAGATTTTATTGTTATTTGTTGATTGTAATACTGGCCCTTTAATATAGAAGGTATTCGAAGACATTTTGTTTGAATATTACTTTAATTTTCTGGCAGGCAACAAGATGCATTTTTGCATTGAATGGAATGGACATTTAAATGGGTATTCAGTATCACAATTCCACATGCTTTTCTTTGGTATCTAATACTATCAGATGATGTAAGATGACCAACCTTAATCATATTAGCAATAAAAATTATTTGAAAATTTTCTGAAAAAGTCTCTTGAAAATTTTCTGAAAAATTTTCATTTCACTGAAAATTTTCAATTTGCCAACACTAGTGGAGAGGGAGCGGTCGTTTAGGTGGCTCGTCGCTCCGGTGGTTAGCATCCCTGCTTCCAATTGTAGTATTTTCGGATGGAAGGTTTAGAGGATTTCAATGGATAAAGACTGCTGAAACGGCAACTCGTTTTATTACCACTCCATGTCGTTCCCTTCACAAGGTTACACTGATTGAGTTGAATGATTCTTCTGCTGGTTTGTCTGGAAGCGAATCATAGATGTCAAAGGCATCTTCGCCCATGTAATGAAGTCAGCATGTATTTTTTTTGTTCTTCGTTGGAAGTCTTTGACGCTTTGAGAAAAATGTCAAATCTCTTCAACCATCGATCCCACCGAGGACCAACATTGGCGATGTCCTCCTTGGCCGCGAACGATGGGAATTGACGATCCATTGAATGTTCACACACGTGTTGATGCGAAAAGTAGGGTTCAAATCCCGGTTCAGGCGGAAGTTTTTTTAACTTCTATTTAGGATTCAGTTCCATTACTTCTTGTCTTAGGAATGAGTAAACGGTGACTTTGGAGCCGTCCCAGCAACGAAGCACCCAATAAATTCGAAGTTCTGAATCGGCCTTGTTGATTATGACATTTGTCCGCAGGTGTTCGCACTGTCCAATCACTGATTCTTATTTTTCGTATTGAAATATCGATCTTTGATTGGTTATCGCTCACTCGTCGATGGTGTGTTTAGTCACTTTAAAGTAAAGTCCCCCACTGAAAATCAGTTTCATTACTGAGTGGGTAGACTCTAAATGTGAATTTATTTTATTTATTTTATTTAAACGCGACGGTGGTGGAGAGTTTTAACCAGTTCAGTGGCGACTTTCCCTCGCGCTTGCCGTGCGCGTAGTGGCGACTTATTTCCCCGCGCTACTTGCGGTCGGTCGATCGGTCGTAAGACCTCCTTCTCTACAAACACGTGTTGCCGACAGCGTTTCAATACATGTAGTTCTATCTAGCGGAAAAAGATTGAACTAACTTCTTTGCAGAGAGTGCGGGAAAATTTTAAAGCGAGTCTCGTCACGGCCACTGTGGGGGCGATTTCAAAATACTTATGACGAGATATTACGTCCAAGGCGCTACTGGGATATAACCGGCGTGACGGAATATCTCGTCATGACCACGGAACTGGTTAAATGGAAAAATAAACGTAGAGTCGAAATAACTTTGTTTTTGAGCAGCAGAAATTCAGTTAATAATATATATGACGCAGACTTTATATTATGGGCAAGCCGAGATTTGCTGCTCTCCATTGATGCGGAATAAGTGAGGTCCGTCGGATTGCCACCACAATTTCAAAACACCTGTCCCCTGCACAGCGTTGCCATGATTCAACAATAGCTGCAGTGGAGGTCGCTCGCACGTGTAGGTATTACGTATGGCAACGTGGGCAAGGTCCAGGGTTTTCTATTGAAATTAACAAACTGAAGAGTTAACACACGGGCAAGTTCAGTAGTAAAATTAGTCTCTTTTGAGGATTACCTCTTGCACAAAATATGAGGCCTTAGACATTATATTACTTTTATTAAACAAACTTCTGCCTTTACATTATAAGGTTGCCTTATGTCACAAAATAGCAACCCAAAAATTGAAAAAAAAAATGTGGTACAGAGTATGAAATATGAATGATAGGCCTACAGACCTATGTAACAAATTAACAAATTAGGCCTATGAAAAATAAAAAATTTGATTTATGTATGCTGGTACTTCTTGCTGTGGTCATATAAATGATTTTTAAAAATCAATAAAAAATCAATACCCTATTGATCCCTTCAAAGCAATCTAAGCACCATGTTTCTTGTTTCTTTATCAGTCTCTGCTCTCCAAGCTTAGTAAAAACAAAACAAAAAACACTTTTTTCGTGTGGGGGGAGGTATATGTCTGAACGTAGTTTTTATCCGAGTTTAAATTTAAAGGTCTTTTCCCATCCCCGCAGGTGAGGAACCGTTACCTGACGCTCCAGCGATGGATGAGCGACCCGGTGTCCGTGCGGAGGCGGCACCTGACACGTTGCGGCCCCACAAACCTCGGTTTCGGCCGCCGTCCGGGCCGCAAACCCGCGACCGTCCAAGACACGAAGTTCGACGTCGCGATCGACAGATTCCTGACGGCGAACTACGTGGAGGGCCGCGAGACCAGGCGACCCGGCAGTCTGCGGACGGCGTTCGAGCTCCCCGAGGACGAGATCGCGGAGAGAACGCGCGAAACCGAAGACCTCCTAAACATGCTGGGCGCGAAACTCGAACGGCCCGAGCGCGTCGCGAAAATGGGCGTTTCCGTGTCGAACCACGACAAGACGGTGATTTCCCGTATCGTTCGAAACCGAACCGCCGATGCCGACGTTTCGCCGATAACGCCACACGCCGACTTCCTACTGCCCGACGCTGACATGCTCGACGGCCTGCTGACCGTGCTGCTCGACCCGTACCTCGAGGAGAAGAAACGGAAAGCGACGACGGTCGACACCGAGAGCGAAGACGCTAAGGCGGCCGAAGAATTGTGGATGGAACGTCTCAAGACGATCTACCTCTATCCGATACTGTTGCCGCCGTCGGAGGTTCGCGTCGGCGAGCCGGTCGAGGGGACGGACGTCGGAGGGGAGGGCGACGAGGCGGAGGAGGGGGGGAAGAAGAGGAAGAGGTGCGGTAGGCCGCCGAAGAAGAGGAGGAAGAAGCCCGACGATCAGGAAGCCGCCGCGCCGCGACCCAAGCGGGCGTACAACAAGACGGGGAAGTACTCGAAGACGAAGGCGGAGAATCTCGAGCCCAGAATTAGTTTGAGAAACTTGTCGAACAAGGCGGATACGTCCCGGGAGGTTTCGACGTCTTCTCTGGTACAAGGCGACGAGGTCGTGATACGAACGTCGTGAGGCTATACACACGCGGGTATCTTCGAGTTTCGGCCTCGGCATTTTACATTTTCCGGGGATTTCTAGTGATGACGTGAAGTGGTAAATTTTAGAGTTGGCTCTGGAGCGGTGCGAATCGAGTAGGAATCGACTCTTTGATCGATGGGCAGTAAAGATATAATACAGTAGCTGGTATTACCCTGAAAATTTATTAGGTAATTTGAACATTTCGTGTGCGAGCATTTTCTAATTTGCTGTCATCACCTGGGACAGATTATGAGAGCAAATTAGAAAAGGGACTTTTTGATACCCTTTATAAATTCACTCAGATGTCAGACTATCTGGCACAAGTTGTGTACGTACAGAGACGAAAAATTTAGGTTAATGATAAATGGATAAGTTAATGATAAAAGGTAGGTTTTTCACTTTTCAGATAGTGTGGAATAAGCATGTAACTGATGCTGGATTATATTGCACCAAAAGCGCTATATTAAATAAAATAAATAAATATTGTGTTCTAAGTGCATTGTAAAATGTAAATATATGTAGGATTCATACATGTAGGATTCATATTCTGAAAGTGTTTTGTGTGGGTCGTTGGTTTAGTAGGTTCATGTATTCTTGCTTCCAATTTAGAAGATCCTGGGTTCAATTCCTGGTTCGGACAGGGGTATTTCAACTTTGGAAACTTGACATTAATCTATCTATTATTGCAACGGCATATTTAAGACTGATATGTACGTATGTATTGTTAATAATTTACAGTATGTCCATAATTTTTTTTTTTCCTGTGCAGAGTTGGCCTCTTCAACCATTCTTCTTTCTTGCCATCCAATACAAGGCTGCCTCCTTCTCTGTCCATAATAAACACGTGATTACTTGGATATATTTATTTATTTTTAGTACTTCAGTTCTTTCAAACCCAGTCCTTATTATTTTGTATTGATGTATGTATTTTATACTTTGTGTGTGTGTTTTGAAACAGCTCTCCATTACATTCTCTTTTCCATCAGTTTTGTAATTTCTGCATCTTATCCAATACATATCCTGAATTATGTGGAGATACGAGCTCGCCATGTTCGTAGTTAACAAAGTTGTATCAAACCAAAAGCATTATGGCGTTAGGTATCACATTCCTGAGGTTTAAGATTTAAAATTTAAGATTTAACCTAAAAGTTGGGTTAAATCGCTCTTAAATCTTAAATAAGTTTGTAAATCGACCTTTAAGTGACCCACTCAGTGCTCCAAATTGTGTCTTACATTCATTATAACGAGTATGTTTTTCATTTCTAATTAATTTTATTTCTAATTATCGATTTAATAATCAAAATAACTACACAAATGGTTATAATATTTCATTCAGTATGTAGGGCTTACCAAAACACAGTGCGCTGTTGACTCAGATTTTCGATGTTGTGTTGCAATCTTAAGATATAATTAAAAAATGAAAATTTTCTGCCGTTTTTGACGTAGAGGTAGGCCTACCCTTTGCTCTTAAGACCCAGTATAATAAAAAAAATACAAAAAAGCATTGATCTAGGACCCTTAGATAGAATTAATGAAGACCCTGTAGATCTTCAATGACAATGCACAACAATGAAAATTGACAATAACAGTAACTGTAAGGTTTTAAACAATCCTATTGACTGATGAGCAACAATGGGCTCTTATCAGCCAATATGATTGGTTAAAAGTAAAACCTCACTGTTACTGTTAATTTTCATTGTAGATTGGCCTTAAACATAACATTTGGAAATTATTTGTTATTGACTTATTGTTGAGCATTGTTGTCATTGATATATCAAGGACCAACTCATTGTGGAGTCCGTTGTTCTTTGTCCAAATATCATAGTGAACAGATTGGGGCTTACTTTTGCACGCAAACAATTTAGGTCTTCACAGAACTCTTCGTCACCCTGGATGGAAACCAAATGAAGATTGTTGCCAGCCCCATTGTGCACCAGCAACTCAACTGTTGTCGCCAGTACGGAGCCCAGCAACAGCGCATGCATAGCTGCAACAGACAAACACAGACTTCTCAAATAACTTGAAATAGGCCTAGCTGTGACAATAAGAACGTTTTCAAAAAATATGTCATCATAAAATGCAAAAGAATAAATTAGGCCTACTACTTTCATAATATTTTTCATCAATCAAGTCTTAACCCCAAAGTCACATCAGTTCGGTCCTTGTGCAGGCAAAGCTAGCCAGGACATGTTTTATGCCAGTACCAAAAGGATGAACGGACGTTTTGTTTACACATAAAATGCTATGTGCATCACCCGCACTTTTATTATTAAACTAGTCGCCTGAAGACGGGACTGAATTATCATGGGCGGGTTTCCTAAACAAATATTGTATTGTATTTGATTGTGTTGTACGTACATTGTTACGTACGTTTGGATATACTAACCTTTCATTCGTACAAGCTACCATTCGTATTCTTCTACTTCTGCTGCGGCGTACCTCGCTAGTAGAAGAGCTATCCCCAAGATTTATTAAAAGGGCATTGCCTAACTGTGATTAAAAAAAACTTCGTCCCGCCCCAAGTGTAAAACAAACAAAATGTGTATTCCCTTAGAAATTAAAGACCGAGAACCGTAACCCCCACAGCCTGCCACCATACAAGTCAGGTACAATGTACAGTATTAAGTACGAGTCAGGTAGGCTAGGTACTAAAAAAGGCATGGAATAGTCCTACCCTCAGTAAAAGAATTTCACCGGGATGAGACCCACTTGCCAGGTACTTATGTACGTGGCGGCCTATAGCCATTGCCCTGGTTCTAGCTCAACTCCCTTACCCCACCCCCCACATTCAGTCTCGATTTAAACCCCTTCAATGCCCGCTGAGCAGAACCACATCACCTGGCAATCCATTCCACTCCCTTACCGTCCTATCAACGAATGAATACCTCCCCACATCTGTTTTCCTCCCAACCCTTTCAAATTTCCACTCGCGGTCGTGTCTTGCACTGTACCTACCCCTCTCCATTCTGCCTTGGATTTCCTTCCAACTCCTCATTCCCCTTCTAAACACTCCTTCCGTGTCCGGAACACCATTCTAGACAACTAGTTTTTAAAAATCCACCACTTTTGTGGCTTTGTTATTTTAAAATGCATTTACTCAGTAAAATGAATATATTCTGTGTGATGTTTAATTTTATCTCTTGTATTTGACAAAGAAATCTTACAATGCATACCGGTAATAATTTTCTTCAGTTCTTCCAGTGTCCGGCTTTGATGAGGTTTCCCGTATTGAATTACGTAATGTACATTACGTAATGTAACTTGTTACAGTAGTTGTTGTGTACTGAAAATAAACCACAACTTATGTAGTAACCGCGCGTTCGGAATGATCCATATTTACAAAGAAATGATCAACATTAGTTGAGTTATATTATTTGGCCTTTGAATTTTTCCCTCTTTTTCTTCTAGATTTCGATTTATGTTCGATTTCGAGTTTCGATTAGGAATGGCGGCCGAATGTTTGATGGGGCTTGTTAATGAAGTGAGTACAAAACTTTATTGTTTATTTAATAATGTTGAATTATTTAATAGCCCTTCATATTCGTAGGGGTAGGTCTAACAAACGTGAAACGCGTGTCGGCGTACGCCCAGGCCTCGCCTTAGATTTAAACCCCAAGCCTAGGACCATTCTAGGGCCTAGGCCCTAGGCCTAGGCCAAAGACTGTAGTAGGCCTAGGCTATATAACCGGCGGCCTAGGCCCTAGGGCACGGCCTAGGGCTTTTGGCACGTGCGTCCGTAAATATATTTGCTATCTGTATAGTAAGAAGAATCTTAGGAATCTAATCCCCACATGAACTATGGTACAGTGGACCTAAGCCCTAGGGACCTGGTTCATTTCATAAATAGGCCTATTAGAGCCACCGACGACCGAATGAATGGTCCTCAGCACTCCTCAGTCTGCCCAAATGTTGTCATTGGTGTTTGTTCGAGGCCGAGGAAATGCTAAGTCTGGACCAAGCCTAAATGCATCTGACCCTCGGTAGGCCTAGGCCTAGGCCTAGGGCCTATACTAGATTTGTTTATTTGTTTTCCTTGTGCTGCTGGCCTCTCATCTTGTCAGCCAGGGTTTTAGATTGATGCTCATCCTGTTGAGCCTCGCCCATTCTCCTAATACTCCTCTCCACTAGCCTAGGCGGCCCAGGCCTAGTAGTTTTTTGTCCCCACATCCCTTTATCTCCCTAGGCCCTAGACCTAGGCCTATACCCATGTCAATGCCACGGCATAGACGCTGGTTCTAGGTTTTGTTTGCACTGGCTGCAAAGTGATAACACTTGGGGTGGTGTTTGCTTATCTAATTCAAGGCATTTGATCACGGGTGTGCCTGAAGTCTCTTGACCGTTGATACATGTGGAGGACGCAGCTGCCAGTGAGTAGTCAGCTCTGTGATCTAATGCAGCATTACTCCTGGACGTTTATGAACCCCGTGAAGAAGATTGGACGAAGAACAACACCCTGCGCTACGGCCGCCTCACGACGACACTTCACGCGTGAGCTTTCAAGCTGGTACGTCTTTTGAAATTTATTCGTGCATTTACTGGTGAATCAAAATTTAACTAGATCTATTAATACAATCTTTTCCATAGATGCTCTAGGCTAGGTCTAGGGCTATAGATAAGGGCTGTCATATATGACACATTTATCCTTATTGTGCTACTGACCTACTACAGTATCATTAAGTCTGCCCATTCAGCTTAAGTAGACAATAGGGCTTAGAATTGGCTTGTAGGCTAGCCTACTCTCTCCAACAGAAGTATATCAAGGGTTGTAATGTATCTTTTAGTGTCACACGCAGAAACTTATTGACCCGGAATAAAACACACACAATTATAAAACGGTACCAAGGTCACTTACTTTAAAAAACCGGTGAATTTTCGGAGTAACACGTTCCTACTCCTTCCTCAGACCGAGGGCAACTGCCACCTGCAACTGGCAACTGCAAATTCACCGGTTTTTTAAAGTAAGTGACCTTGGTACCGTTTTATAATTGTGTGTGTATGTTTTAATATCTTCTAGTAGCCTATATTCAACGAGCAACTCGCAAACTAAGTTCAGATAACCGGAAGATGTTTTGAAAAGGTTGTAAATGTATGTAAACTAGGCCTACCTGTTGTGTCAGTAGGTGAACCTTTTTGAGTGGAAAATTCTCATTTGTTTCAGAAAAATCAAGATTTCCTTAGACCCTGGATATGTCTGGTCTGCCTTCAAGAGCCAAGATCGCAGGATAGGTTTATCACCATCACATGAAGACTAAAGTAATTCCTCAAGAACTGTGGCAGAAATGGACTGATAGTATTAGCTTCTGATCCACTTAAATTTGAATTTGTTAAAATTTAAAGGAGATAGTGTTTGTAGCATAATATTTCATCGACATCAAGATTAAATTCAGTGTTTTATAAAGCCTGAAATAACATTTAAAACTATTTGCAAGTTAAAATGTAATACATCAAGAACTGTGGCAGAAATGGACTGATAATATTCTTCTGACCCACATTAATTCAAAGTTTGGGTTTTGCATGTTATTTCCATATGTGTTTGTATTTTCTTTACTAGCAGGTTGGGTTTGTGGCTTCTGCCACAAGCCCAACCTTGTGTCGTCGTGGGATTTGTCTTCGGAGGCAGTGAGGGATACCGGTAAGTTAGTTTTGAGTTTCGAGTTGTAACTAATACAGTAGCGGTAGTCCCTCGTTAATTCAAACTCGATTAATTCAAAATTATGTATAATAATTCAAACTATTTATATGGAGTCTCAGGAGAAGATTTAGTGCATAGTGTTAATGTTCTTTTAAAATTCAAAATTTTGCAATAATTCAAATTGGAGTTTTTCGAGTCCCTTGAAATTTGAATTAAAGGGGGATTACTGTAATACCGTGCATTGAATATTGTCCGCGTGATAACACATTCAGATACAAATTCCCTTCAGTCTCTAAAAAGGTAGTTAATTGGCTTTCATTCTTTGTGAAAGGAGGAGTTGGGGCTTCTTAGTTTTAGTTTATGTATCAATTGTGTATTTCAGTTTCTTATTAACTGGACAGTAGTGAGTCTATAACACAACCTTTAGCTTGTAAAATTATTTAGCCTTACAGCATTCAGAATCTAGGGCAGTAAGTTTTTTCTTGATATTTTTGAAAACATATTGTACACCTGCTTAATTCAATTGATTTTAGTCTCGTAGGGAATATGTATACCTACTTGCTTTTACATCTTGGATCTTTTATTTTAACAATTTAGTTTAGTGGTTATAGCCTCTTGTTTTGAATGTTTTTCCGGATCTTAAACTTCTCCAGCTTGTAATGTGTAAGAAGCTAATTTATATTGGATAGCAAGAAAAATGAATGGCTGAAAAGTCATCATCACATAAGAGGAAAAAAAAAATTATGTTTTCGTATCCAAGTCGTCTCATGTTATAACTGTGCGTCGTCACATTTCAGAAACACTACAAGATCGTCTAGAAGTTCGTGACAACGAGCATCGCATCGACTGCCGGCGTTGGACGAAGAATGAGGATCGTGTGTGAGCCTGTCGTGAAACCACGTCATATTATCTGGTGTTGCAAAGACCTGAGCCCGTTCCGTTATCGCATGTGCATGATAGGATAACGGAATGGGCATGGGCAACTTTGAACTTGTGAAATTGTTAACACTGGAAACAGGATTAGTAATTTATTGATTGCATTTGTTTCCAAGATTTCAAGGCAAGTAGATTGATAGGATGATATATCAAGTTGTTCTGCATGAAAGTAGCAAATCAATAATTTATTATTGAACCCAACTACATTCAAACTTCTTTCACAGGTTTCATTTAATCATGTCATGACTCGAACATACTTGATTGCTTGTTCATATCGAGTCAAGCTCTAAGGTTAGACATGTCATGACTCGAACATACTTGATAGCTTGTTGTTCATATCGAGTCAAGCTCTAAGGTTAGACATGCCATGACTCGAACATACTTGATTGCTTGTTCATATCGAGTCAAGCTCTACCTAAGGTTAGACATGCCATGACTCGAACATACTTGATTGCTTGTTGTTCATATCGAGTCAAGCTCTAAGGTTAGACGTGTCATGACTCGAACATACTTGATTGCTTGTTGTTCATATCGAGTCAAGCTCTAAGGTTAGACGTGTCATGACTCGAACATACTTGATAGCTTGTTGTTCATATCGAGTCAAGTTCTAAGGTTAGACATGCCATGACTCGAACATACTTGATTGCTTGTTGTTCATATCGAGTCAAGCTCTAAGGTTAGACATGTCATGACTCGAACATACTTGATTGCTTGTTCGGATCGAGTCAAGCTCTAAGGCTAGACATGTCATGACTCGAACATACTTGATTGCTTGTTGTTCATATCGAGTCAAGCTCTAAGGTTAGACATGTCATGACTCGAACATACTTGATAGCTTGTTGTTCATATCGAGTCAAGTTCTAAGGTTAGACTACACCTGTTTCAAATCAGTGATTGATGATTTCATTGAGTTCAGAGTTAGTACTATGTAGTGTACACTAGGCGTACTCCACAGTTCATAAGAAAGTAATGATTGGTATTTAACGTGCAGCGTTGTTGCGCGTGCCGTGTCTCATCTGCATGATATGTTATAGCTTCAATTAATACACTTGACCCTATTCTTCTCTCGAGTGAACAAGATCTTGGTTGAAACGTCGTAAAACATCGTTATATTTGTATTATGTTTTTTATGTGTACTTCAAACTCGTAAATCCGTCATCTTACACGAAGGTAAGCTGTTGGATCCTTTCCTCAATAAATACACTTGAGCCTAGCGTTAACTACTTGACAACTTTCGATATTCAGCAGCCTTGTCGGCTGCCACGTGAATGTATAGGAAATGCTAATAAATACCGGTACGATAGATGTCATGTTCAGGGCCCCATAAATTTAGTTAACTATAAATGCTAATTGTTAAAAATTTAGATGTGTAGAGTTAGTTCGTCAAACTTTTAGTAGGTTTTGTCTACAGTATTTGATCATTTTGATTTATGCTAATTACAGTAGTCCCCGGAAAATTCGAACTCGCTTACTTCGAAAACTCATGTAGATTGAAGAGGTTTCCATGTCCCAGAAAAACTACATGTTATTTTCATCTGTTAATTCGAAATTCAGCTATTTCGTAATTCGAAGTAAATTTCAGAACGAAGGTACTGACATTCTTTCATTTGAAGTCGTTTATTTCGAAATAAATGACGGTGACTGTAGTGCAGCTTGAGCCATTTCCCGGTAATTCCAGTTTTTGTAAACAACGCAACGACAATAGCGAGCGGTCGCCCCGAGATGCGTTGCCTGCCTGCAACATTCCACCCCCCCTCCCCCTCCCCAATCCTAATAGCTGTTGCCGACCGACCACAGATGGGCAGCCTCGAAGCAAGTCGGCCGGACGGACGCCTGCGCATGCGCTGGCATTGACTCATCACTTGTTGTTGTTCGAGTGAGCTGGTAGCACGTGTGGTCGAGTGTGTTGTTTGGAGCATATCAGTGTATCAAGTGTGTGATAGTGAACATCGAACTGTGTGAAAAATGTCGGCAACCAAACGAAAGTACGAGACTACAATATCAAGTATTACAATATACAATATCGAGTATTTCAGTCGCGCCCGTGTTGCGAATATACCCTTGACTGGTGTAATTTTAAAACAACAAGCGGACATGATCGCGCTCAAATTAAAGATCGATGGGTTTCAATGTTCAAGTGGGTGGTTATGGCGTTTCCAGCGGCGATACAACATAGGTTCTTTGGCGATATGCGGCGAGGAAATTTATATATTTCGAATTTTTATATTTCGAAGTTGGTATTTTGAGGGCCCCTGAATTTCGAATTAAAGGGGGACTACTGTAATGCTAAAAAGTGTCATTAATGCTAAAATTTTCTTTATTTGTTAATTTCTACTAAAATAAGGTAATTCGTCATAACAACAGGAAATACAAAAATAAAATTCAATTCTGCACAAATTCTGTGCAGTTATTTCCACTAAATCAAAAAAATAAGTCAAAATTTCTATTGGAATTAATGTGCTACCAATTAGTTTATAATTGCAAATTACAAAATACCTATGTAGTTCTACAAATTATAAACATTAGGATCTTGCAAATTTTTTGGGGCCCTAGTCATGTCATGGGAATCGTTTGCTTCGAACTGTAAACGTTTCGATGTCACTCAACGTGTACACAACTCGGTACCTGTTCACTGTTCAGTAGTCCCCCATTAATTCAAGCTCAGTTAATACTAATTAAAGTAGGTACATTTGTATTCAAACTATGTAGTGATCGTCTGTTAAGTTCTTTTTTAAGTAGAATTCAAAATGTTATGATTCAAATTGGAGATTTTAAGATCCTGTGTATTGGATGAAATTGTAGCTTTGTTTAAGGAACATTTCCACTCTCATTTTAATCCAACATGCTTACAGATCTAGACCTAGTGCTCTTTTGTGAACTGTGTTGTGATGCCTATAGTGTTAACTATAGTAGTACTTGGTGGTGGGTATGCCAGTGGTGCAATACAGATACACATTCTAGAGCTGCCGTGAGTGGAGTACCTACTACACAATTGTACTAAAGCAGTATGGAAACCGGTAGGTTACTATAGGGTACTTCTCCATTAAAGAATTCAAACTCCAGTTCGTAAATAAGCCTGGACCAGTTTCATTTGACGACCTTTGTGTTAAGAGGGAAAACTGAACAACATTTTGTTCAGATTTTGGTCAGTTGTCCTACCTACCTGCAACTTTAGAGGCAAAGTCAATAATATCAATACTTGTTCATTCTAGTTTCATTGAGCTACAAAACATAAAAATAATGGTAACTTCATGTCTTGGTCAATGATCGTAGCACACTTTATTTAATTGAATATTATGCTTTAAACCATACACAGTTTGTGTTTGGGATATGGGTTGTTTAAATTAGTTTTAATTACACATAATAGGATCCCCAAATAATTGTTTGTACTTTGGCCACTTGTTTCCATACTGTTTTAGTAGACACAAACCTTTGTTGTCCAGTTTTGGATGGATTACAAACATTCACTACCATACATACTCTTAGTTATGTTTGTATCGGTAACTTACGAGGCAAAATCAATATCTTCTTATTAAATGCCCACATTTGGCTATTATGCCATCATGCTGGATCTGGTCAACCAGTAGAGACACACTATGAATACTTAAATATATCAATATACTTCAGTTTTCAATCAGTCAGTTTTCAATGTTCATTACTTCAAGACAGGCAAAACATGTCTTGATTTTGTAATCCATCCATTTCTGTGTTACCAGTAGCCTACATACGGTAATATGCATGATACAACAATACATGTACACAGTGAACTATGTACGTGAACAGCATCATTCATGCGCAAGGTTGTGTATCGACCAGCGGAGAATCAAGGTCGATCTGTGGGAGTGCGAAGCAGACGTAGCGCCGCATCGGATACGCGGAGATTAACGTTGCACGAAACAATCAGAAATGGTACGCGGAAATGTTTTCATTTTAGTACGAGTTTCCTATTTATTTTACAAAAGCCGTGGTTTAGTTGATTTGTCCATCTATTCTGTATTTTTAGGTGTGTAACTTTTCACTCGACACAAACTCGCCAGTTAAAAGATTGATAACTGTTATGTAACACTTAACAGCTTACATTCCATAGTATATTAAATTATTAAATACTACGTGGTCCAGATTTAGAATCTATCTTTTAAAATCTATCTAAGAATAGATAATTTTTCGTGCAAATAATTTATAAATTTTGATGTTATTGACCGTTTGATACCGATTTCGGTAGTTTGTTGGATTCAGTTCTGTTATTTTCTGGTTTAAAATTGATAAATTCATGCTCGTTTTGTGAAATTAACTCGCTCTATATTGCTGATGTCGGCAGGCATCTTTCTTGTACCCCGACTTCAACCGGGTGTCGGCAGTTTTCATTAATACCTTACATCATCCGCGTTGTAGATCGCATGTGCTCTCTCGTTCTCTCGCTGGGGCTGCCGGTTTCTTCTTTCGTCTTGCGCCTGGCACTCTGCAAAATCTCACTTGCTGGATACGTGACAATTTGTTTGGTAGTTCTCGTTGAGTTAACACTTATCAAACAATAATTAATAACCTAATCGTAATTGGCGTTTGCCTGACAACATTCCTCGATCGTTTACAAATTTCGGTGTTATCGTAATTCGCTGGCGACACAATCACCCACACACAACCTTAACATTGGGTGTGTCGTAAAAGTTGTACCATAATTTGGTTCCAAGTAACTTTAAAACTCCTTGATGCTTTTCACGTAAATAGTTCTTCTGACAACCTAGATGAGTTGTCGCTCTGCAACCATGGCCAAATGCAAGTCGTGAAGGGGAGCGGCACAAATATGCGTCGATAAAAATTAATTCTCGTATTTTTCGCGAATATTTTCCGCATAATTGACTATAATTTGCACATGGCCGTGGTTGTCTACGGCAGCTCCCCTGTTTGTGTATCTAGTACCACTGGTATACTTAGAATTTTACAATAGACCTGTTCATTTTGGTTGCACCAATTACCCCCGAAAAGTTTCGCGTCTTATTGAATAGGAGGGGGAAATATACAGATTCGTATGATGATAGATAGAGAGAAGTCAGTGGCTGTTGTTGAAGCAGAGCAGCTTGGTTGCATTGTCTTATAGCTCTGTGTCAGTAATAGGGTATTAGTATTTACCCTGAAGAGGGTGGCAAAATAAAACATCACAGTTAAGTACAGTCCGTAAATCATTACAGTTAGAAATACGTCTTTTACTCTTTTTAGCATTAATTTTCTCTAGATTTGGCACTACTGTGATTTTTTAAATTTAGCATTTTGTAGCCGTTATTTTTTTTATCAAAACCATACATTTGAAGGGGTTTGTTGCACTTCTATTCTAATGGAAACCTGTGCAGATATTTAAAATCCATTCAGTTGTAACGACTTAACGGGCTAGAACGTAATTTTGAACTAAATTTTAGTGGGAATGAATTAGGAACATATGATTTTTTTTGCAAAATTAGACATTGTAGCGTTTTCAAAAATACACATTCAGTTATTCACCAATTTAGCATCTAAAACGTGAAATGCTAAAAAAGCGTATCTTTATACCACTGTATATTAGTCATGTATGTGTACAAGTACCATACAAAAGTACAAGTGCAAGTGCTGACATTAAAATTAATTAATTGGTTTTAAATTAGGGGTGTGCGAATCCTAATTTTTGGTTTCGGATCAGATCGATTTCGGATAGTAAATTGTTCGATTTTTCGGATCGGATTCGGTTCGGATAGTTAACCGTATTTATTTACTACATTGTAAGCCACAACCGAATAATGGCCACACATAATTTTATTAGAAGAATATAATGTTAGCATGTTTACTATCAATTAGGGGTGTGCGAGTAGCACTTTTCCAAATCGAGTCGAGTTCGAGTTCGAGTAGTAAATAACTCGCGAGTTTCGAGTAGTGCCTGAATATAATAAAAAGATACAAGAAAGGAACAACTACCGGTAGAGGACTAGGCAGACTAGACCTAGGACCCCATCTAAGCTACCGCCGAGTTCACCTAGGCTAGGCCTTGGCCTAAAAGCTGTCCCTGGGGCCAGGCCTAAAACCATATACTGTAATTTGTTAAATATTATTGTCTCCCTAGGCCTAAGGCTCAAACGATGCTAAATTCTGCCAACTGGGTCTAGGCCTACGTGATCTAGACAAGGAAAGTACTAAGGCTTGGCCTAGGTCTTGGGTCTTGGGATAGGCTAGGGCTATGCTCGAAGCATGGCCAAATGCTAGGCCTAGGACTAGGCCTACACTGTACACGGGGACCTGGCACAGGAGAAAGACTTTAAGAGAAACAATAGAACTACAGTGTAATCTGTTTTGCAGATGGGTTGTCAGATGGCCACTTTTGTTTTTGTGAGACGGTTAGCGAGTGTTTCCCCATTTTGAGGTTAATAATGCAAAGATTACATTTTGAACTTAAGTTGTATGGAACGTTTTAAAAATGATTCCAAATACATGATGATCAGTAGGGAATATAATATCTTTGATGATTAGGTACTGTTAGGTCGAGGCCTGCCTACGACCAGGGTCTAGGCCTAGGCTCTTTGAACATAGTAGGCCTAGGCCTATGCGTCAGCGATCTCGTAGACCTAGGGCCTAGGTTCTCGAAGATTCCCTTCCATTTGTTTGGCTGCCACTTCTACATCATCCACACTTAGTTCACAAAAAACGCAGACACTTTTTGCGAATTTGCAGAAGTATGCCAAATAGGCCAAATAAGCGTCGTCTGCGCGGTCTGCGTGTATCGATCTGCTCGATAATGATCGATAGGTCACTTTTTCTTCAAAGTCGATTATAAAATCGATACTTAAGCTATTTCTGGATACTAGCGCTACCTATTGGCGGTATTTTTAACCAGTTGAGTACGGCGGCTCAGTCGATCAAAACTACTCGAACTCGACTCGTTTTTCATGAAAAACTCGATCACCTCGAGTCGAGTAGTAACTACTCGACCGAACTCGACTTTTCGAGTACTCGCACAGCCCTACTATCAATTATTAGATTCCCATAATTGTACCACCCCACTTTTCAAACTTGGTATATTAAATCAATATCTGCCACCTTTGGCATACTGCACAGAATTCCTGCACTCTAAGTGATTACTTAGATTTGTTGTCGTACCATACTTAGTACTAAATTCCGGTGAACAATAGATGCACTTGTAGCACGGAAGTAGCGTGGTTTATTAATCCACCTGTTTAATCAATGTATTAATATCGATAGTCGAAGAAAATCGCGAGAAACTATCTATGTAGCCGCGAACACTGCCTTCTTGAGGCGGCAGAAGTGCAGTCTACCACACGCTCTCCGTGCACAAGGTCGGTAAAATAGTATTTCACTACCGCTACTTTACCAACCTTACTCCGTGCGAGTGCGCGCGCGATTCAAACTATCTGAAACCGAACCGATGTCGGTTCCAATTTATCACCCTTCGGTTCGGATGCTAAATATCTGATCTGATCCGAAATTTCGGATATTTGCACACCCCTATTTTAAATGCGTGGGTATACGTTGTGTTGTATAAGCTTACAGTGTCCGCGGTAGCAGCACTTTCTCCCTTTTTGTTGTAATATGACGATATGTAAAGAGCTTTCCGTCTCCGAATATGTGGCTTGAAAAATTTAAAAATATCAATTGAATCCACTAGGCTACCAACCTGACACAGAGCAATATCTTAAGTAACTGCACATAACACTTCAAGTTTTGTATTTTACTTTTTTTACAAACTTTCCACTAAATGGTAAACTCAAGTTTATTTTTGTAATTTTTATTAATGTTTGCAACGTGAAATATTTTACATACTAGTTAGTGTAGACTCCCAAAGTTTGCACTGTATAACGCTGCTACCCCTCGGCAACTGCCTGCGTCACACAGCCCACATGGCACAAGACAACAACCACTGACTCAGTTAGCTGTAAAGCCGTGTAGCGTGTATGGTAGGGAATGCTCCTTAATTCTTAACATTGGCACATGCATATAAAATATATAGGTACAACCTTTATCTTCAAGTACTAGGAACATCATTTTTAATGGGTTTTTTCCTCAAGTAGAATTAAAAAAGTAAATTATTTAAAGATGATAATACAACATAGTAAATTAATCAATTTTCTAAGCATCAGTCATAAGGTTATTTATTGTAAAAATTGTTTGATGCATTTTTAATTAAAGTTTAAAAGACAATACCTATGCATAATGATATTATGTGTTAATAATGTCTTATTAATTAGTGAAATATTGAGCAGCAGAAGCAAGCAAATTTGTTAAATATCATTTCAATGTGATTGGTCAAAACTTGGGTGCCCCACCCTGCTGTTCATGCTAATAACGATCACCTTAAATTAACTGAAAATCTTTCTAAATTTATACATACATATTTGAAATTAAAATACTTTGTACGGCTGTACTCAAAATATAGGCATATAGGAATATCAGGCTACTATTCTTTTACTCTTAGTTGAACGTATACTACATTTTATTCCAATCCAACATCATTTGGTTGGGTAAAGGGGTGTTTCCACCAACAGTAGAATGAACATAAAAATTAATGAGCATTCCCTGGTTTTAAAATCGAGAATACAGAGTTACTTTGGGAGAGTCATGAGAAGGAAGGTTCAAGTCTCTGGGCAGCCGCCACCTTTCCTCGCGTGCCAGGACTCGGGGTTTCCACAGCTTAGGTTTCTCGCAGGGACTGGAGTTAGCTAGCGACTCAGGATTAGGTCACATTTACAGACCCCACTTTTTGAATGAACAAAATTAATTGGTGCCAAAATGAACAGATCTGTTGTTGTACCATACAATTTTGAGCATAAATACATTTGGAAGCACGCAATAGTTCGCCGCGAAAAGATACATAATACGCTTTTTAACCAATATGCAACACTCGAAAATTCATTTAATTTTGACATTGGTGCGAGATCGAGTCATCGGAACAGATGATAAAGAAGTCAGGGAAATGTTTTTTGACCCAGAGTTTTGCTTGTTGTTTACAAACTGAAAGGAAACTTGTAGGGCGTAAACATAATCCACAATTAGCATGCCGGCATGCTTTTATTGTTGTAATTAGTGGGAAGGATAAAATAAAAATACTAAATTCATATTCCATAAATTCAAATTTCTTTTACAATTAAAATAGTGGCGCGATACCGTGTTAATTCTCTATAATTAGACTCTGGAGTTCTTCTATTTTGAATATTTATGTACAGTCATCATCGTGACGCAACCAAAACTTGTTCGAGTATCGTTCAAACCGTCGGGACAGAATGTAAATTCAAATCGGGTACTAGTACTAAAAGCTGAGTAATGAAATCTTGAATTTTTCAGTTTAGGATGCAAAACTCGTGTATTTCAGTTGCAAACAGGATATTTGCACTCGAGCGTTGTTTCAAACTAGATCGTATAGTTACCGTCTGCCATTACTCGCGAGCACCAAATTTGTGATTTTCGAGAGTTGCCTATTCTTACATTCAATTCACAATTCACTGTCAATTCACTTTGATAAATTAGGTTGCAACCTTTATTGTTTGGAGCTGTGCTCTTTTATGCCATTCATTGTTGTATATACTGATATGAATAGCTGTTCTCTTTTATGCCATTCATTGTTGTATATAATATGAATAGAAACATTTAATAAATAAATACTAAGTCCATAAACTAGTTCATGTTCACTAATTAGGTCGCAACCTCTAGATGCCCTTCAAAAAAAATGCTAAGTCCATAAATTAGGTCGCAACCTCTAGATGACCTTCAAAAAATATACTAAGTCCATAAATTAGGTCGCAACCTCTAAATGACCTTCATAAAATAAGTCCATAAACTAGGTCACGATGAATTCGTTGCCCGATCTGTGCTTCCAAATATTATTCTTGCTCGTTATTGTATGCGTACGTAGTGTGGTGCTGGTATCTTTGCAACCGTTCCTCTCGCTCAGACAGGACTGATGATGGAAATGCTTGAAAATTTATCGAGTTCCGTCGTCAGTCCTGTCTTGGCGTTGGGGAGAAAACTCTGTGTAGCTAAAAAGTTTCGACGCTAAACCTGGTCGCTTGAAAAACGCAAAAAGACTTAGGGTATATAAAGGGGCTTTTTTCGGCATATTTTTCCCATTTTTCTTGTATTTTTTCCAGTTTTTTTGTTAAATTTTATAAAATTTATAAAAATTTAATAAAATTTATAAAAATTTTATAAAATTTATAAAATATTTATAAATTTTATTTTGTTTTGTTGTATTGTTGAATAAATATTATTTGAAAAGAATGTTTTGTGTTTTGTTTGTGTTGTGTGCTAGTTCACGAGGTGAATTAGGTCAGGAAAGAGAGAGTAGGTAATGGGAATGCTGTAAACAAGGTGCTAAGTACAAAGTACTGTAAACAACAAACGGCATTGGTTAAACAATATTTATTAAACATCTTATATATATAACATGGCATTCAAAAGTAGACGAAGTCCATAAACTAGTTCACAAGCCAAACTGGGTCATGAACTAAGGGGAGAGAGAGAGAGAAAAGGGTTAGCGCAATGAATGAACACAACAGCATGAGTTGAATGGCATATATTGAGAAAATCAGTACATTATATTCACCACAGCAAGTAGGCTGAGTCCATGGCCTTGAGAATTGATGTTGTCCGGGATCGGCGTTGGAGACTTGTCGAACGACGCTCAAGCGAGAGACGCATGTGGTCGAAGGAGGCGTAGAAGTTCAGCAAGTGATGTGATCATGAAGGGTATGAACCCTTCAAGCGACCTGGAACCAAGAACATGACAGGAATTAATGGATGTAACATGTTAATCAAGTACAGACGTAACTTTGTAATTACTTTAGTATGTAGCGGAAATACGAGCCCATCAGCTAGCTTACCTCGTACACGCCAACTTGAGCTCTCATAGTAGCAAAGGCATACACGGAACGTTCCGTGCACCTTCGCTACTACGAGAGCTGCAGTCGGCATGTACAAGGTAAGCTAGCTGTTGGGCTCGTATTTTCACTACCACATTCAAATACGTAATAGATTTTAAATAGCAAATTCTAATTATATCTTTGTGACATGGAACACTACCAAATAGCTATCCAATTTTTTTACTACTTCCAATTCTGTACTACATTGGTTTGACAAAGCAAATTTGACATTTTTGACTTGTTCTTTGGAATGCACAACTTTTATTTCAGTACTATTTATATCCACTTAGCAAATGAGTTTTGTTTCAAGATATTTTTCTTGATACAGAATAGCTGTTACTTTTCTGCTATCTTTATTTTAATTGTGCTACACAGAAATTAGTGTGAATAACCGAGCAGAGCAGGATACACTAAATAAAGCAACTGAACGTTTTCTCTAGAAACTTCGTTTAGAGTAACAGTTTCTGTCAATATTAGTGTATTTCTTTAGAAGGGTTAGTGCAGTGCAAGGAAACAAGTCACTGTTGTTGCAATATGGAATTTGGCATGTTTTGGTATAGTATATACTACTAGTTTCAAAATATGAAAATTATGTTCTGAATGATATATTTTATTTCCATTTTTTAGAAAATTGTACATAATTATTTAATACTACTGGTATGACACTTTCAGGAAAAACAATGCATGACGTCAAAGTTTTGAATCACAAATCAACCTAACATTAACCATTACAAAATTGAGTTTATTAACTTACTCGTTACTGCGCGAGTTATGGCTGTGCAATTCATATGGAAAATTCAAAGTCAAGTTACTTTACATTACAAAGTACTAAACAAAGTTCAGTACGGTATGTTGAACTTTTAGGGAATTTGTTACTAATTTGCACACTTGCAAGGCAAATAAACAAGGCTTCCAATGCTTAAAGTATTCTGTGCTACTACTTAAAAATACTGATTTGCAATCAGATCTGGTCTTTAACAGAAAAATTAAATGTGCAAACTTATTTTTTTAATTGGATTTACTCTCTCTTTATCAAAATTTCATGAATTTATGTAATTTACGTACGTGCATTTACATACTTAAATGAATGTAAACAATCCTTGAACAAATTTGTTTCTAGTACGTATTTTGATTTAAATTGTATCAATAATTATACTATGTAAGCGAAGTAATTGCAGGATGTTAGAAGATTCATAAGATTATGATTACGAAATGATTTCAGAAGAGATAACGGCAATAGATGTTAGGTTAAGGTTAAATTTATTTGTCAACACTTATTGTTACCGGTACACAAAACTTTGATGTCACAGACCATTTCAATACATAACTGCTAAAAATATGTTGTCTTGGCATTTCCTGTTTTTAGAATATCATTGATGTATTTTGTATACTCGCACCAATAGGATATATAGGGAGCTACTGAGTGTTCTACTGTGGAGTACATACATAGTCCAAAGTATGTATCAAGTGTGTGTTGATGGTGGATTGGGATGAAGGACAGCACAAAAATATACATATGCCTAGTGCGGGATTCGAACTCATGCCCTAGATTCAATACGGCACAAATCTGGACTAACACCGACTATATTGCATAGCCTCCATCCACTTATAACATTCACTACATATTACGTTCAATACTTTTAAGGCCCACTATCCCATTATCTTACTATTTTTGGCATTTTTCCTTAATTGTCCTCACTATTGCTTAATATTTCGGTACTTTTCATAATTTCAGTTAATATAATTGTTACAAGACCCAAGTAATTGGACTGTACACTGTTCCTTGTCACAACATAAAATTAAAATGCAATATTCGAACCCTGATCAGAGCTCTTCAACAGGCAATCAGTCCTGATCAGGGTTCGAAATATTGCGTTTTAATTTTATGTTGTGACAAGGAACAGTGTACAGTCCAATTACTAGGTTCTTATAACGTTTTACCTGTTCGTCTATGTTTCCGTTTTAATTAATATAATTGTTGTATATTTTTCCTATTTTTCTTACTGTATTCTTTTTCATGAACACAGTGGAATAATTCCAGTAAGCTGTAACCTATAGATAGAGGTGTTTGTTTTCTGCAAGGCGCTATAAAACGAAATGTGTATGTGATGCGTTACGTCTTTTTTTCTTCACTCACAACTACGTCAATAGGAGTTAAAATTAAACCACGAAATAAAACTGAATTTTGTGGTTTTACGCGAAATACGAACATTTTGTTATCAAAATGGAAATAACCAATTTGGTCTATTTGCAATATTAAAACGTAAATTTCAAAAGCATTTTTAATTGAAATTACAATATTTAAACAAAATTCTAACTAATTTGCCGTTCATTACATAAGCGAAGTTTATTTTGGTGGCCTTGGCCACAATGCAACTTAAATAAATCATTATTATTAAGTTAGATTGCATATTATTAATTATTTCACCGTTTTGCAATGCAAAAAAAAACTAAAATTATGAACATAATATAGCACCACTTTAGCTGTTTAAAAACGAAATTTAGGAAAAAATAAAACACCTTTAGCAATTAGATCTTGCTTGTATAGACGAACGGAAATGCAGCATCAGCTACTTTACCTCACTAATACACTAGTTATTTATAGATTGTTATTCACACAAAAATTGAAGTACTACTGATGTAAATTGTACTATTGTATTATTTTTGTTGGGCATAATCAGTTGAATAATTCCAGTAAGCTGTAACATAGGTGTTTGTTTTTCGCAAGGCGCTATATAACGATGTGTATTTGATGCGGTACGTCTTTTTTCTTCACTCGCATACTACGTCAATAGGAGTTGAAATCAAATCGCGAAATTAATCAAAATTTTTTAATGAAACGAATATTGTGGTTTTACGCGAACTACTAACATTTTGAAACCAAAAACGGAAATAACAACCAACTTGGTCTATTTGCAATATTCAAACAGAAATGTTTAAAGTATTTTTAGTTAAAATGTAAATATTTAAACAAAATTCGTAGCTGCTGCGAAGTGCAAACATTGCTAATTGTGCATTCACAACATAAACATGTTTAAAGGATAAGACAAAATGTGTTATTTCATTTGATGAAATTAAGTCTTTTTATTTCATATCTCCACATACTACATCAATAGTTGAATTAAATCACGAAATAAACATAATTTTTAGGTTTTACGCGAAATAAGAACATTCCGAGTTCAAAAACCTAAAAACAACCAATTTGGAATATTAAAACTCAAATTTCAGTGGTATTTTTAAATTAAATCGTTAATGTTTAAACAAAATTCCAACTAATTTGCCATTTACGACATAAGTGATGTTTATTTTGTAGGCCTTGGCAACATGCAATTTAAATACTCATTACATGAGTTTAATTGCATGCCATATTATTGATTATTTCACCGTTTTGCAATGCAAAAAAAAATTAAAATTACAACAAACTAAATATAGCACCATTTTTGCAGTTTAAAAAACGAAATTTTGGAAAAAATATAGCACCTCTACCAATAGATCATGCTTGTATAGGCGAACGCAATTGCAACATCAGCAAATTTACCTCACTAATACTACACTTGTTATTTATAGATTCGTTATTCACACACAAATTGAAAAATTACACAATAATTTGTGTTTTAAAATCGTATGAAGAGCATCTTATTGTATTTGTACTGTTTTTCATTATTTTGTAACTATTCCTGTGATTTTCTCACCATTTCACTACTTTTGAGTACCCAAGTGGATGGAGACCCTGATTGTTGTATTTGTTTTCTTTTATTGAAACTTTGGTATTTAAAACTAAAAGAGTTGGGAATACAGGATTTAAAAGCTTGATTTGTAGAACTTCATTTTTTCTCTTTATACAATTAGTGAAATACAGTTTTCAGTTGCGAGAAAGTAAAGGAGACGAACATTGCCAACTAGACCGGACGAAACTTTAGTCTCACTAGTGTAGTGTTCTATAGTTTACAGATAATAATAATACATAGAGAACTCTGCACAAGTTGAAGACTAAGTGGAGATTCATTAGGAGCGAGCGCATGTGGATGCGACGATATATCGACATTGAAACGAACCGTATTTAAACAAAAAATATTGCAATGCAATTGAATATGGAAAGTTAATACAATAATTTAAAAAATTGACTTGAAATGAAAGTTACAATTATATTTATGTACTTTGTTGCTATGACTTATCTTAAGCCACCATTTACGTGTGCACAAGTATCGTGTATAGATCGGTAGATTTAAGTATATTTCCAAAGTTAAACCCCATTTTGAACCATGAACTGAATCCTGGACCGTCTGCATTGGAAGCAGGAATAATCCCACAAGCCCAACAAATGTGTTACCAATACGAATAGAAACCAACTATGATCTCACGCATTTGTATAAGTACTGACAAGTTTGCCTTCTACCGGTACCGAGTTTTGTAAATTTATTTCAAATTATTAAATGCATTTTGTTTTTATATGTTAAGTTGCTAGTACCCTTAACAGTAAAAACCACTCGTCAAACTGGTTAAGTATTTAACTAAACTGAACCGTTAATTCATTAATTCATTGTTTGCTTGTGTTGGTTATGTTGATCAAGTGCAATTCTTGTAATAATAAGTAGAGATACGTTTTTATAGCGTTTGAGGTTATAGATGCTAAATTGGTGATTTTGTATTTTCGTAAAAAAAAGGCTACAAACTGCTAATTTAACCGGAAACAATGGTTCCCATTCCTATTGAGATATAGGCATAGGTTGGAGTTAGTTCATTCTTACCCTGTAGGTAGTTACAATTGAATTGATTTTAATATCTGCACATAATATTTGATAATACAAAAGACCCCATATCCTCCCCCCAGATAATCTTCATATTCAAGGTTTTGATAACAAGAAAAAAAATAGATGGTACAAAATGCTATAATTAACCCTTTTGCTGCATCATTAAATAATAAATATTGGCTTTGTCCGAAAATTTACTCAAAAACACTCCAAAAATGAAATTTTGCTTGGACTGAAATATTTGTATAGTTATTTGGAGACTTTCTTACAACCCTGAATTTAAGTACTATACATTTTTCACACATTATTTTATTTTCATTGTCATGATTTTTTCACTTTAAAAAGCATAGGTAAAGCATTAAAAAATACATGTATGCTGCTGCAATCTAGCTGTGAAAATTAAACTTTTAGAGACACAGCTACTACGACTTGAGTCGAACATCGCCCGTTAGTCTCATTTTTAAGAGTGATCTGACAAGTCAATTTTTTCATCCATAAATATGATCCCTCGTCTAAAGTCGCTCTATGCAGCAAAAGGGTTAAATAAAATCTAGAGAAAATTATTGCTAAAAAATAAAAATACGTATCTCTAATAGTAAGGTTTATTAAATTTGAGATACATAATGTAATCATTAATTAATTTGTATGTGTTTTCTACCTGAATTTCAGTAGTGACATTATGCGGTTCTTGCTTAGTCACTATAAGTAATGACTTCGAGTACCGGTTCCGTTCAACTGGATCGAAACTGGTTCTATCACGTTCCGAATTTTGTTTTTAAAACCAGTAAGTTTTGTTAAAAATGTCCTATAAAATATTGATCGACTGTAGAACGTATACCAATTTCCTTCGTAATGCACCTTGAATTGGATGAGATTCATTATTTGTTAAGTGTTTCGAGTTGCTGTGCGTCTCCCTCGCGTAAAATACGTGTTATGACGTTCCCAAGTCAGTTTCCAAAGTTAAACCCCGGGACCCCTATTCTATAAAACTCCCGAAATGGATTCGGGCCGAAATGGAAACAATTGAGAAATAATAACAATACTAATTGGAAATTATTGTGTCAGTTATATTGTTGTGGAACTGCAATTGTTTCCATTTCGGCCAAAATTGTTGTAATTTCCGACCGAATCCGTTTCGGTGGAGTTATAGAATAAGGGTCCAGCTCAAACCGGGAATCGAACCCTAAGCTGTCTGCATTGAAAGCAGAAATAAACACAGACCAACAGGCAACAACCCCCATTTATAAGCTTTTAAGAAATGAGATATCTTTCCATAATTGAAGTAATTTTGTATTTATTCATTTGTATCACTTTGGTTATTTTTCCATAGATGTACCCTCTTTATATTTTGTTTTATTATGTATTATTGGTGTTTTATTTGTTATAAAAGAAACTCCCACTCTAATTACTCTAATCCTGTGTGTGTTTTCTTCGTTTCTTGGAATTATACTGTGTTTCTCTACTGTATTCATTTTGTATCGCACGTAAACTATATTTCACTATCTCTACAAAGGAGGAAAATTTCTATTCTATTCTGTATGTCCATTGCTTTTGTAACTAACGTAATAATTCAATTCAGTTTATTTATTGAGGCTCAATATGTATAGTAGTACTGTATACAGGAATAATATTTCTATTTCTATATAAGTTGTCTATTAATCAAATAGTTCCTCAAGATGGTGGGATAGTGTTCAGTTAGGATTGGGACATTTATAATGGTGCGAGTATTCAAATACTCTTGTCATTGAACTATAAAACCAAAAAATAAAAGCTGTGACTCTGAAGTAGTGTTGTATTACGCAGACAAGACAGTCAGTAAAACTCACCAGAAGAAGTGTAGAATAGTTTGTTGCAGTCTGTAGTCCAATAGTTGTCGAGGCGACCGGTTTGCGGGATGGTTTCTGTCTTGTGCGATGTGAAGTCATGTTTGGTAGGCAATGCCTCTTGCTCTTCAGTGTTGTACCTCGGCTGAAAACGGGGAACAGGCATGAGACATTGCAACGTCACTAAGATGGGCCAGCTACACAGATTATTTAGAACTTTGGAATTTGTGATTTCGATTGGTGGTTCACATTATACATAAGAATTAAGCAGCTTAGACGAAGGTATAACACTTGATGAGCCGTCTAATATAAATACCCTGCCTTCTGCTCACCACAATATAGAAAAATAAGTTTGTTTTTTCCTCTGGTAAATACTATGTTTAGAATTTAGAATTTGGTTGAAAGCTGATCATATCTGTAGATCACAAGGTTGACCAAATATAGGAAAATAACTTTTTTAACCCTGTTAAATACTACATTATAATTTATAGAGTTTTCCAGAAAGAATTTAGAATTTGTTGGAAGGTGATCAAATCTGTAGATCACAAGGATAATACAGTATATAGGAAAATCAAGTCTGTAGATCACAAGGTTGATCATAATATAGGAAAATAAGTTTGTTTTTAAGAATTTGTTGAAAGCTGATCAAATACTATATAGATCACAAAGTTGACCATAGTAAAACAAGTTGTTTTTATACTCTGGTAAATACTACATTAATATATTGAGCTTTTCAACAAGAATTAATAATTTATTGAAAGCTGATCAAATCTGTAGGTCACAAGGTTGACCATAATATAGGAAAATAAGTCAAATACTACATTAATTTATTGTGTTTTCCAACAAGAATTTAGAACTTGTTTAAAGCTGATCAAATCTGTACGTCATAACTAAGGTACCATTTTTTTTATATATATCTGCTCCCTGTGCCCAACAATGAAGTCGGGTAGGGGATAGGAACTTAATCCCATCATATTCTGGCCCCTAGGTACCATAATATACAAAAATAAGTTTGTGTTTTACTTTGGTAAATATAACATTTGAGTTTTCCACTAGAATTGTTGAAAGCTGATCAACTTGTAGATCACAAGGATAATAAAGAAATACATCAATTTGTACTTATAGTCCCTCAGTTTGAAGAACTGATTTTCAGTGGGGGACATTTATGCTACATATTTATTATGTGTTCCGTTGCTATAAAAATAAAATCTTTAATTTGCTATGTGAAAAGTAGTGGTATAAGAAGTGTTTTAGATAGTCACTAGTGAAATCACAAATTCCATGTACTAAATAATCTACGAGTGTGTTCCATATTAGATCTGAACTATGAGAGCACGCTCAGTCACGTGACTGGTTTCCAGATTGAGCGAACGATTTAAAGAACGACAAGACTGCTCTCTACGCCACTTTTCATCAATAACGGTGACTTGAGAGTAAATGGACGTACTAATTTTACAATTTATTTAGGAACTATGCTCAGCTCATTACAGAATGGTTCTGGTTTTGAGTTATTTCCCAGTGAAATTTGGTTAGAAAATGTTAAAACTGTTGAATAGTTGTTTATTGTAATATGTTCTAAAATGCATCATTATTCATTACTAATAAAATAGATTTATGCTAAATAAAATGAACATGTGTTTATTGTCTTGTTCTCAGTTACAAGAACTGATTTTCAGTTGGGATTTAATATTTTTGAATTTATATTTAATTTTAATCTAAAATAAATTTCTCAGTTTCCTTGTACGGTCTTGGAAATTGGAAACCACTAGAGCAGCAGCCGGAGTTTTACAAAGCCTAGCAGTGAATAGGAGGTCGAAATTGGACATGTTAATAGGACAATGCAACAAAAGAGCCGAAGGGATGGACCTGCTAGACGCGTGCCGGCCTTTCACGGCCATTAACATCCAGCGTTGCAACGGTTATTGTTGTTGTTATATAAAACTATATCCACTAATGCATTTCCGATGGGGGTAAATGCAGGCCCAACCCAAATAGTACGAACTGGCAACGTCTGCCGGCCAATCTTCAAAAATTGTGAGAGGGCCGAGCAAAGCAGTTGCTCACACAAAGAAATAACATCCACTTAGTGTTTATTGGTTGTCACTCAGTTCCCATTCAACGTAAGTCCTTTATTTAGCCGGCTGCTACTCTAATGATTTCCAACAGTATAGGTCTATGTAATTTTGCACAAATTTAATGCAATTTGGAAAGGCCCATTAGACCAATGACCCGTCACCCACACTTCTTATATATTGAATTTAAAAAGTGTCTCAATTTATAAAACAGTCAATAAAATTATAGCATTCTAAGTTTTTATTATTTTCTTAAAAATACCTGGAAATAGTTATACTGTATTAATGAATTTTCTTTTTGTTAGTGCTACAACAATTTTACAATGGTAAACCGAACAAATCCCTACTTTTAAGGGTGGTTGTATAATTTAAAGCTTTATATACTAGCAGTAGCTAAAGAACTTAAAAACAATTTTGAAAATCTATCTACAGTAGTATATAACCAAAAACCAACGCTCTACTTAATGGTCATTTTGGTCTTACGCTATCACTATTAATTATTTTTTGATTAATGTTCAAAGTTGAGACATCTTTTTTTAATCCAATGGTAACTATGGCACCTGTAGTGTAAACACAGTATGAGAATCTTAAGAGCAAAGGATACCTCTACGTCAAAAACCGCAGAAAATTTTCGTTTTTTATTTATATCTCAAGATTGAAACACAACATCAAAAATCTGAGACACCATAGCGCTGGGGTTTGGTAAGCCCTACACACTGAATGATAAATATATTTAACGTTATCATCAGTATGACTGTGATAACGATTTCCTTAGTAATTTGAGGAAATCGTTATCACAGTCATACTGATGATAACGTTAAATACATTTATCATTCAGTGTGTAGGGATTACCAAACCACAGCGATATGGTGTCTCAGATTTTTGATGTTGTGTTTCAATCTTGAGATATAATTAAAAAACGAAAATTTTCTGCGGTTTTTGACGTAGAGGTATCCTTCGCTCTAACAGTTCTGAAACTCAATTGCTGCAAACGCATGCATGCACAAGTAATATACCTATGGGCTGGGTGATGAAGAGCCAATAAAGTACAGAAGTAAGTAGTACCACTAAAACTTATAAATTTAAATATTATATTTATATAGTACCATACCTATTCAGTATAACTGATTCTCAATGGTTGACATATCTGTCACTTATTGTGTGCTATGTTGCAACCCGAGTTAGATATTATAAACGTAAACAGCGTAAGTCAACTATTTGTCCAATACGCCACACCAGTTTTGCTGGGAAGCAGCTGTGCACAAGTAGTTCAATGTGTCTGCTGTAGGAGTTTCAATACTGTACTGATTCTTATACTGTGTTGTAAATGTAAGATAACTTGCCTGAGCGTCTGGATGCTGCAACGTTGCAACGCTGAACAGAATGCCAAGAAGCTCTCGAGGTAAGCTGGTACTCTGCGAGGTGTAGTGACGAAGTGGTGAGCAAAAGTATGTTTTGCTCATTTGAAGTCTTTTTCCATTAGTCTGTAAACAATGGAACAACATCAAGTTAGCAATGCATTCAAATTTCATTGTTTTGATTAGTTTGTAAAGAGGCTAGTTGTGAATCTTACTATAACTTGCAGTATTTAGAATAGGCCCATTACATCCCATAAGTTGTTACTTTTATCAACAAAGAAATTGCTCAAATAACATTCGTCGCCACCCATGCCCACCCCCCTAGATCCAAAGTCATGTCTCAAGCCCTGTATTCCAGGTTTCTGATAAATATTCACGGCAAATAATTAAATTAATTAATTAATCACTTTTTAAATTATTACATTGTGATAAAAAGAGGGTAGATTTAAAAAAAATTTTGAGAATTTAAACAATGTTTGTGAGTCTTCGTTTTCATGAAGTTTTTAAATATTTAAAAGATATAATAAAATAACTGAAATAGATTACTTACCAGGCAGGTTTGTAGACGAGACTGTTATTGAGTGATGGGTCGAGTCACCAAAGCCAGGTCTGCAGTTGACAGGCGATGACGCGGCCACATCTGTAGACGAAACAGAACACTGATAAGGATCACAGTACAAGAATCACAGTCACGGCTGTTTGTGTGTCTGTTACTATGCAATCAAAGCCTACCATGCCAACTCAGCAAATTGAATTGACATTTTGTTTGTAAAGGTGAAAATTTTTATACAATTCAGTTACTAAGCACATAGTTTAATCTTGGAAATTATACTATTAATTGACAGTGTGAATCAATCCTGTTGATCTTCGATATTATCTTATAAATTATCTTATCTTATATGTCTATCAAATTGCTTTAAAAATTAATAAATTTTATTTTCTATAAAATATAAATTGCTAAAAAATGCTACAGAAGTTTCGGTTGCTATGGTGAAAATGAAAGTTACCTTCGCCTGATTGGCTGGATACTGGCAAAGTTGCAACGCTGAACGGAACGCCAAGAAGCTCTCGAGATCAGCCGAAGCTCTCGAGGTCTCGAGTCACCGAAGCCAGGTCTGCAGTTGACAGGCAATGACGCGGCCACATCTGTAAACAAAATGGAACACTGATAAGGATCAAAGTACAATCTACGTCATGGCTGTTATCAAAGCCCTACTATGCCCCGCCCAGTAAATTGAATGCTGACATGTTTGTAAGGGAGACAATTTTTATACATTTTTCAGTTATTAAGCACATAGTTATGCTCTATTGATGACAGTGATCCTGTTGAACTCCCAATTATATATGTCAAATTGCTTTAAAAATTGATACATTTTATTTTGCCATATTACATAAATAATGCTAAAAAAATGCTATAGGAGTTTCTTTGCTATGGTGAAAATGAAAGTTACCTTCGCCTCATTGGCTGGATACTTTCAAAGTTGCAACGCTGAACGGAACGCCAAGAAGCTCTCGAGGTCTCGAGTCAGCGAAGCCAGGTGAGCAGTTGACAGGCAATGACGCGGCCACATCTGTTGACAAAACGGAACACTGATAAGGACCACTAGTACAATCTACGTCACGGCTGTTCATGTGTCTGTTACTATGCACGCAAAGCCTGCCATGCCCCACCAAGTAAATTTAATGGACAATTTTTATACATTTCAGTTACCGGTACTAAGCACAAATGCTCTATTGTTTGACAGTGTGAACCTATCCTGTTGAACTCCCGATTATGTGTCAAATTGCTATAAATATTATTAAATTTTATTTTGCTACCTATTTTATATAAATGGCTAAAAAATGCTATAGCAGTTTCTTTGCTATGGTGAAAATGAAAATTACCTTCGCCTGATTGGCTGGATACTGGCAAAGTTGTAACGCTGAACGGAACGCTGAGAAGCTCTCGAGGTCATCTGGATCTCTGCGATGTGAAGTCCAGACGTATCTTCCCGATGAAGACAAATCTTCATTAGTCTGTAAACAATGAAACCAAGTAAGTTAATAACACTGTACATTCAAATGAGATTCTTTTGAATTACGTTCTGTACAAGATACTGTAGAACTCTGATAATGGAAGTAGGGTAAAAATTGCAATATTTAGTGCAGGCCCATTACGTCACCTTAATTATTAGCTTTTACTTAAAAGGAAAAAAATTGCATGGTGTATTGGTGAGAGGTGCAATGCAACATTATGGAGAAATGATCCACTTATCTTCAAATCTTATTAATCAGAAATTTACTGGGGATGATGTATTCCCAGACAAATAATTAAAACAAAATGATTCAATTAATTAATTCAGTAATCACACATTTTGTTATTGAGTTGTGATAAGTCGACACTATAGTTAATTAATTACATAGTATTTAAATTCTCAAAAGATATTATACAATCATTGAAAAACATTACTTACCATGCAGACTTGTAGACGAGACTGTTGTTGAGCGATGGGTCGAGTCACCGAAGCCGTCTGCAGTTGACAGGCGATGACGCGGCCGCATCTGTAGACGAAACGAAACACTGATAAGGATCACAGTACAATCTACGTCACGGCTGTTTGTGTGTCTGTTACTATGCCCCACCCAGTAAATTGAATGCTGACAATTTTGTTTGTAAAGGAGACAATTTTAATACAATATAGTTGGTATAAACACTTTGTTAATCTTAAATTAGACTTTGTCTTGGATTATCTACCCCGCAGAACCCCCGATTTATGGCTTGAAACTTGTAAATTTAGTGCTTTTTCTTATAAACTTTTCTTTCTTCCAATCAAATATTTCCGATTTTCAAGTTTTACGGGAATAATTGCAACGAAAATTGTAAGTGTTATAATAAGAGTTGTATTTGTAAGAGATCCAAAAGCGTACATGTCGAAAGAGAAAGTAAAAACGTACGTAGTTCCAAGTGAACAACATGCAGAAGCTAATTCCTAAATCATGTAATTTGTAATTAGAATAATTAATAAAACGAATCTAAGCGAAACTAGATCGATTCAAATGAAAGTGCAAAGCAACGCTGGCAGGGGTGTGGTTGTATTCGACCTTGGCCGGACGGCCCACCCACATATTACATACAAAATACAACATTAACTATCTTTCTCAGAGGAACTGGAATTGGTTGACGAATTAAACAATTATTAAATCCCAGTCTAGTTTTAATTTTAACGTGTATTTTTATTGATTCCTTTCAGTTACGTATATTCAGTTAAAGAACCGATTTACAAAGGGGGACAATATAAATTCCTAAACAATAAAGAATGAACACCATAATTAAAATAGTGGACATAAAAGTTATTTAAACAAAAATTGTCATCGTAGCCTACAAACCCACATGTCTAATACAAAAATTATTCGCGAAGTCGACTCGCTATAATCTTTCAATATTATACAATCATTATAATTTGAAGTATTATTTGCGTAATATTGTATATTAATATACCTCGCATTATGATAAGAATTAAATCTGAGGTTTGTATAAACTAATAAAAAAAATATTCAAGAAGCAATTAAATCACAAATTTAGAATGTAAGAACACAATACATATGCAATATGGAGCGTCAAATAGCTAGACAATCGAATGCAAAGAGAGGCTTACCTTGGCGACGGCTGGGATGAGAGTGCGGGCCGCGCTGACGAGACTTCACCTCGTAAACATTCGTCAGTGTCGCCCCCTCTATGCAACACGGTAACTACACGATCGAGAGGGGGGGAGAGAGAGACGAAACATCACCTGACGTATATGCCCTTATTTGGACATGTTTTGATCAAGTTGTAGCGTGACTTCAATGTGACTTTCAATGCAGATAACAGGGAAACACCCATCGTGGGAACTTTCCACTCAACTAAGTTGGAGACTAATATTTCGAAATACAATATTTTACAGGGAATGTTTTATCATTTATCATTTAACAGCTGCATCAAAATTTACGTAATTAATTATTCACAGTTATTGCTCATACCAGTTAAAAACATTATTTCAAATCAAGCGCGTTAAAACCCGGGGGGGAAGGGGGGCAATTGACCCCCCCCCCACTCTATTCTCTGCACCCCCAACTTATCTAGTCTCAACTTCGATGTGACTATTTGTGTGGAGCAGCCTATGGATACAAAGTACAAACAACCATGTCAAAAAACACGAGAGCAATAAATAAAAAAATAAATTCACATTTAGAGTCTTTACCCACTCAGTAACAAGACTGATTTCAGTGGGGGACTTTAGTTTAAAACCCTGTAGGCTCCGAACAACCATCGTAAACGTAAAGGTATATTGACAGCTGTTTTTGTCAAGCCTTGGAGCCTTGCTTTCGCACTGTGTAACCTGGGGGGGGGGGGGGGGGGGGCAGATACGATACGAGCACCAGTTTACGTTAGATGGGATAAAACTAATCAACTACAGTAAATAACATGCCAAATATTTCTATACAAACCAGATACTTTCCTAAAACCAAATGTTGTGGTAAACGTATCTATAATGGTCAGCCCCCCCCCCCCCCCACCCCCCCAACTTAAATAAAGTTGTTACGCGCCTTTTAAAAAGTGGTTTGATTTTAACGTGTTGAATAATGACTACGACACATTTATACACAAACTGTACACTTCACACACTTGTACACTTTTACTAATTTATGTCACATATCACTGAAACGAGCTGTATCTATATTGATGTACTGCGGACTATAAACACTTCAAAAATGTTCAAAAATTGAAATGAATAAATAATGTTGATACACATACAATTTGACTTCTACACACATCTGACAGAGCGATGACGGAGAGATCTGGTTTTAAAGAATAATGACATTTCCCCTATTTCTTGTGGTTATCGGGGAAGTACGAGTAGATAATAACAGACACAGCATTTACAAGCGTTTAAATAAATAAAAATAAATAAATTCACATAGTCTACCCACTCAATAACAAGACTGATTTTCAGGGGGTGGGGGGAGGGGACTTTAATTAATTAATTTATTAATTGAGTGTACACACGTAACTTAAATGATACAATATATGTATTATTTTTGACTACGAGACTCCATTCCAATCAGAAAAAACCTGCAATTTGGCTTTTTTCTAAATTACGAGTTATCGCTTCGTAATTTTGTGCTAAATGAGACTACGTGGTGAATTTGTTATCTGTGATATAGACTTCAAAATCGATGATAAATTGAAATGAATGATAAATGTACAATTCGACACACAGTCATATGAAAGGGAATGTTTGGTTATTGAAGAATACCATTCAGTGTTGAATTCAGAGTTTTGTCCCCGGGGTGCTATTTAAAATCCCGGGGGTGTAGACATCGCATGAATGGGTGGGGTGGGGGGGGGGGACATTTTCAAAACCACCACTGCTTCCACATCAGATGATGCGTATTGAAAATAGTTTTAACTATGGGATAGAAAATCATCAACGCAATCAATGATATACCAACAATGTCCGTCCATACACCAATAAATTCTATAAAAAAACGTGACCACTATACAATTTGTGCGGTCAGAATCATTGCAGGAATATCCAGAAGGCAATCATGTAAGCCCCATTCCATTAAATTACACATTCTCACATTAACATCAACGCTTATAATAACAGCTGCTTCTTTTGTTTACTCTACCCCTCACCTTTCCCCAGTCAACTTTATGTCAGTCACTCTCAGTCTCATCTTACCCGATCTAGCGCTAACATTTTCATCCCCACATATATTACAACCACAGTCCAACCCACCTTTGCAGTAACATTTATAACAAACTTCCCCAATCAGTAAAAACTCTACAACTCTTCCACTTTTTAAATACAAAACTAAAAATTTTCCTCCTAACTAAACCAGGCTATACACTTTGAACGAATTCTTTGATAACAGACTATAACCACTTAAATGGTAAATACGATACGAGCACCAGTTTACGTTTGATGGGATAGAACTAATCAGCTACAGTAATTAATAGCGTGCCAAATGTTTCTACAAACCAGAATCTCCAGCATTGTTTGAGATAATTGCGTGTATGTCATTGACACTACACTTCGAAGACTACGCATTTACACGTGTACTCGTGATTTGATAGAAGTCGTGGGTATCGTTAATTGACTTCAACACTTCATCCTAATAGGCTTTATACACTGTATTAGCAGGTATAAACAAAACTGTAAGCAACTCCACCTTGTTCGAGACAATTAGGTGTTAAGGTAATTGACGGAACACTTCGAAGACTGCATTTACAAGTACACTCTTGAGTTGATATAAGACGTGAGTATGTTTAATTGACATGAACAGTCCATCTCACTTGCCATTGGGCTCTCTTTTGGCAGATGTAAACAAAACTGCAAGAATGTGCACACTTTGAACAAAGCGTAACAGACCAGTCCAGTTTACACTATGAAAGAATTGTTCATTACAGGGGCGGACTGGGATTAAAAGGCCCGGGATGCTGGGTTTCGGGGGGGGGCCGCACGAGGTGGCGTGGTGCAGCTGGGGTCTGGGGCGAAGCCCCAGCCGCCGGAGGCGAATACGTCCAAGGCGCAAACATTTTTTGGGATTGCATTGACTTTTATGGCCTAAAATGCGATTTTAGGGCGCGATTAACAGAGGCCACCCTACCAGTAGCAAAATAATTTCAATTATACTCAATTAATTACAATCTACGCTATTCTCCTATCTTTCCTATTGAACGATTGGAAAACCTATACGCGTTGACCTAAAACACGGTGCAGTAGATTAACATGAAATTAAACATGTTTAAGTTATGTATCACATTGTAGATAATTAAACAATTATTAAAACAGGCATTAGAAAGACGATGTTATTAAACTCCTTTTAGAGATATTCGTGACTAAACACACAAATAACATTGCAAAACCACCACGGCAACACGTCGTGACGTCACGGCGGGGCTGACCAATAATATATAATGATATTTGGCTATAATTCACAACACACACTACTGTAAGTGTGCTTATCAATTATATTTTAACAAAAACGGGGGACACGGGCCTTCTTTTTGAGTTATTTCGACCTATATTCTACGCTGTTCCCCTATCTTCCCTATTGTACGATTGGAAAACCTATACGCGTTGACCTAAAATACGGTGCACTAGATTAACATGAAATTAAACATGTTTAAGTTATGTATCACACTGTAGATAATTAAACAATGATTAAAACAGGCATTAAAAAGACGATGTTATTAAACTCGTTTTAAAGATATTCGTGACTTAACACACAAATAACATTGCGAAACAACCACGGCAACACGTCGTGACGTCACGGCGGGGCTGACCAATGAATAATATATAATAATATTTGGCTATAATTCACAACATACACTTCTTTAATTGTGCTTTTCATTTAACTAAAATAGAAAACGGGGGTCACGGGCCTTCATTTTGAGTTATTTCGACCTATATTCTACGACATTGAATATTTACAATAAATAATACAATTAATTCAATCATAATTTCAAATAATAGTTATAGAGTGGGGTTAAGATTTTTTTAGTAATATTTGTACAGAGAAGTATTTACATCACAGGAACTTTCTGGTGACAGCCCGAGGCCCGGACTGCCGAAGGGCCCGGTTGTCCAGGGGCCCGGGATGCGATCGCATCCCGGCATCCCTAGCCAGTCCTCGTCTGGTTTAATAACTATAACAACTTAAATTCCCGTTTCTCTGACCCATCATTACTTTTATTTCTGAATGTAGGCCTATGCTTATTTTGTAGTTTTGTATGTATATTTTATTTTGTATGTAATTTGTAGTTGGTACCAACATTGTACTCTGTACAAATCACATAGTAAAATAAAATAATTTAATAAAAGAAAGGAATCCTATGAGGCCAGGTGTGGGCCAACCAGTCTTCAATGTTTTTCTCGAATCCTATATGTACATTATATCGCATGATGTGCTTATCTGTGGCCTGGCAGTAGTGTCTGCTTACACGCAGTGAGTCACACACATGCTGAGTTGAATATCGTGTTGTTGTTGACGATGATGATGATGGTGGTGCTGTGAGCTTTGAAAGGAAAGACTCACATTTAATATCATTGTTATTACCACGTAATTACCTCGATTTTAATTCCAACATAGTTTCATTCTTTTCAAATAAATAGCATTGATATACCAAACAAAAATACACTAAATCTTTAAAAAAATCTAACTCGCCGGTTGCGGATAACATTTTTCCGACCCGCGCAGGTCATGGTAACCAATCCGAGATTAGTAAATCGGCCGATTAAAAAGTTTGCTGAATTTGGACCTTAGCAATTAACGTCTGGATATTGTATTTCATTTGTCAGATTATCAGATGATTTGAGGTCACTCCCTTTCGGAGAGATAATAAGCTCATTACATTGTTACAACTTATACAGTTTCACCTATACGGGAGTATATCCAGACTAAGCAAATAGATAAAATAAAATAATACGTTAATTTTGTGTGTATATTTAAAAGATTTGCAGAGTATAATTAAAGCTGGAATTTTTCTTAGGGGGGGGGGGGGGGTCCAGTCCCCAGCCCCTTGGATACGCCACTGGGGAGTACCGCGTACGTTACAAAATAGACCATTTTGGTTGCAAATAAAGTGTATTTCGTGTTTTATCAGGATAGAATAGAATATTAGAATCATCCAGCACCCGTTTATGAAGGGAACTGAGGTTATCTAAGGCTTAGATCCTTACAATGTCCCAATAACTACTTATTCGTCGAATAGCTTGTTGTCTCCATGGCAACGACCAATCAAAACCCTTGAAATCCTCCAAATAGCTTAATTGCTACAAATAACTTTCTTATTAAGAAATTGTAAGACTGGTCCTAACAACATTTGGATGATGATGATATTTAGGTTTTACATCCCATATTTTCGGACCTAGGCTAATCGAGACGATTAAGGAGATAGGGGGTCTCTCAAATTAAAAACTAAATATATATTATGTTTTTTCATGTGTGTTTCAGGATTGTATAGGGGTATAGTATAGGACAGGTAATCAGCTGTAAAGAGGTATATCAGAAATTATTATTTGCGAATATTATTTGTCTATTTGTATTGTCTTATTTATTGTGTTACACCCTGTAACGTACATGCTTTCTTCCAAATATCATATAAAACTCCTATATATAACAACGAAGCACTTTGAACAAAAAATGCTGTTGCAATTAGTTTGAGGTTACGCCCCTTTTTGATGTAGAATGACTGGGTTATAAATAAATTCGAAGTTGTTCCATGAATCAGCCTAGTTTTTCCGCGGGTGTTCGCACTGTTCAATGTCCAGCCACTCATTCCCATATTGGTTGCTTAGTCGAATGGCGATCGTTACTGCAGTGCAGGGTGCCTTGGTTCTTAGAGCAGAGCCTCATCTCCTAAGGGTTGGCTAAGTCGCTTTAAATTAGAGTTGCACAGTGAAAATCAGTTATGCGTGGGTCGACTCTACATATGAATTGATTTACTTTATGTATTTAACAACAATATAGGCTGGTATTTAATAGGTGACTAAACACAAAACTAAACGTGTAAACATAATAATGACCTCAGTAACATTATAAAAATCTTAAGTATGATTTAATATAATCATATATATCAAACTCCCCCCCCCCCCTCCCCCCCAAATGTATAGAATAATTTGTTAAAAGGGTTGCAACTTGTATAACATTACTTTACTTATGACTATTATAGCCATGCAACAATCTTGATATAATTATTCTATTTTTAATGTATTCCACACATTTAACAAACAAAAAATCACAAATCTAAAACTGATCTTTAGGCCAAAAGCTGAACGTTCGCAGTCCCCCCCCCCCCCTCCCCCCCCCACACCAACGTATGCCCTACTGCCACCACAACATCGTTAATTATTGTGTATTATTAATGTGAAGGAAATATGTTATCTCATTATTATTCCGGTTATCAACAAACATCAGGCAGGGTGGAACACCATAAATGAGGATACTACCATTGAGTTGAAATTTAGGGCGGGTAACTAACAACAGTAAATAAACGCTGCGTCACTGGTACTGGCACACTGCGCCGAGCCCTCTCTGCTATGGCGTCGGGGGCTCCGGCAGCCTCGCCCATGAGGAACACCGCCAGCATTGCAAGCACAGACCACAGCCACAGGGCGTTCATTGCTGCAACAACAACAACATGGAGCTATTGACGGGACAGAGCGCCGAGCCCTCTCTGCTATGGCGTCGGGGGCTCCGGCAGCCTCGCCCATGAGGAACACCGCCAGCATTGCAAGCACAGACCACAGCCACGGGGCGTTCATTGCTACAACAACAACAACAACAACAACATGGAGCTATTGACGGAACAGAGCGCCGAGCCCTCTCTACTATGGCGTTGGGAGCTCCGGCAGCCTCGCCCATGAGGAACACCGCCAGCATTGCAAGCACAGACCACAGCCACAGGGCGTTCATTGCTGCAACAACATGGAGCTATTGACGGGACAGAGCGCTGAGCCCTCTCTGCTATGGCGTCGGGGGCTCCGGCAGCCTCGCTCATGAGGAATACCGCCAGCATTGCAAGCACAGACCACAGCCACAGGGCGTTCATTGCTGCTGCAACAACAACAACAACAACATGGAGCTATTGACGGGACAGAGCGCTGAGCCCTCTCTGCTATGGCGTCGGGGTTCCGGCAGCCTCGCCCATGAGGAACACCGCCAGCATTGCAAGCACAGACCACAGCCACAGGGCGTTCATTGCTGTAACAACAACAGCAACAACAACAACATAGAGCTACTGACGGGACAGAGCGCCGAGCCCTGTCTGCTATGGAGTTGGGGGCTAAGGCAGCCTCGCCCATGAGGAACACCGCCAGCATTGCAAGCACAGACCACAGCCACAGGGCGTTCATTGCTGCAACAACAACAACAACAACAACATGGAGCTATTGACGGGACAGAGCGCCGAGCCCTCTCTGCTATGGCGTCGGGGGCTCCGGCAGCCTCGCCCATGAGGAACACCGCCAGCATTGCAAGCACAGACCACAGCCACAGGGCGTTCATTGCTGCAACAACAACAACAATAACATGGAGCTATTGACGGGACAGAGCGCCGAGCCCTCTCTGCTATAGCGTCGGGGGCTCCGGCAGCCTCGCCCATGAGGAACACCGCCAGCATTGCAAGCACAGACCACAGACACAGGGCGTTCATTGCTGTAATATACGTATGCAAGAGTAACGAACCGAAAATCATACCCACTCTTGGAAAAGAAATAAGTATTCAAAAGTGATCAATCGTTTTAAAAATGTCTACCACTTTTTAGTTTTTTCTTTGTTTGTGTGTTATTAGTTTTACTGCTTCCTTTAAAGTTACAATAACTTCCACTTCTAAAAAAGTGAATGCATAATTTGATGTCAGGGGCAGAATGCCAAAGGCACAACCACTGTAATTCCATAAAAGCTTGAAACATGTAATACATATTGCTGTTTTCTTAAAACAATCATAGTTGGTTTTTAAATATGTCTGCCGTTTACATACTTTGAATATTATTCAGAGGGTTTAAAATTATTTGTAATGTTTAAATAAATTTGAAAATAAATATAATATATTTAAGTCAACTTATTGAATAATAATACACACCTAATTAATAGAAACTTGCCAACGCAAACCTTCAGAAGACAGATGCTGAACCCAGGCTGATCAGGGAGCTAACTAAGCTTTATAAGAACAAGAGCTTAACAAGCACATCTGTCATAAAGTTAATGAAAGTCACAACTACCCAATTAACTTTTGTTTTTAATAGTTCTAATTAAACCACTACCACGTTTATTACCATTGTTTCGTACATTATACTGTAAAACAATGCAGCATTATTGACGTAAGTAATTAGTAAAGCGCGCATTAAATTTCAAACAATCGAAAGAAAATAACTATCGTATTGTTTTCGTTTTGGTCCAATACCGAAGTCGTCATTAACTTGAAACATTATTATGCAACTGTTTTCTAATACTACGCAGTGGCGTATCTAAGGGGACGGTTATAGGGTTCAAACCTCCCCACATGCAAAAAAACATATACACGGAGAGAAAGAGGGAAAGGACGAAGGAGGAGGAGAAAACTACCATTTTGATTATTTGTTTAATAACGTACTCAGCTCAATAGTGGTTTTCTTATCAGAAAATATACCAGTTACGAGGAGACCTTGCTAACAACTAAACCCTACAAATACATAAAGATTGCTATTTAGTTTCAGTAATTCTATTGTTCTGTGACAGTTTATTTAATTTTCTTGTGATTCTCTTAAACCTACTCTATGGCACTGTCCAATTCTGAAACGTGTTGTTTACAAGAAGGAAAAAATATTGGCCTCCGGCGGCTGGGGCTTTCGCCCCAGATCCCTACCTCCTTAATTGGAATGTTCGATCCCCCCCATTGTGAGTTCCTGGATTCGCCACTGAGTACGGCAGAACCAGTGGCGTAACTTGGGGGGGCGGGGTTAGGGGGTTCAAACCGCCCCCGAAACTACATCGAGGCTGACAGAACTTATGTCTATGCAACAACTTCAATAGATCAAGAATGATGACTAATGTTATGATAATGTTAGGAACAATAAGTGTCTACCTATCCATACATTTCAACCACAAATAATAACATGATTCAGCTCAAACGTTGAGCAAAGGAACTATTGTAAACCTAACGTAATAAACAAAACCGTGCTTCGAGTTTTATTAATTCTTTGACTCTTGAAAAGCACGAAATATCTATAATAATAGTTGGGGAAAATTCGCCTTCGGCTAAAAAGCCTCCGGTGGTTTCGGTTTCGCCACAGAACCCTTGCTGTTCCCACTCCTCACCCCCTGTTGACCCCCCCCCCTCTAAATAATTTCTACTTACACTATACTGAGCAGAGCTCGGATATAAGCAAGGCGTAGTTAATCGCTTTGTTCATGGTTGTGCAAACCAATAGTACAATAGTAATAGTATACAATAGTAGTAGTACAATAGTAATAGTACAATAGTAATAGTACAATACTAATAGTACAATAGTAATAGTACAATAGTAGTATTACAATACTTATAGTACAATAGTAGTAGTACAATAGTAATAGTACAATAGTAATAGCACAAATCGTATCAAAGGAAGGGCGAAATATCCTATAGATATTAGATACGTTTTGCTAATCAAACAACTTCAGAGCCTATATTCAAGAACTACATGAGGTTTAGACAGAACTGACAACATCACTGCAATTGGAACATTTCAAATGTCCTAATCGGTACAGAATTGTTGTTTTGGGAACTAATAAATTAATACTACTAATTAAAACTAATAAATCAAATGCCAGAATCAACAAGGCCGATTCAGAACAACTTTGAATTTATTGAGTGCTTCGTTGCTAGGACGGCTCCAAAGTCACAGTTTACTTATTCCTAAGACAAGAATTAATGGAACTGAATCCTTATTAGAAGCTAAATAACTTCTGTCTCTACCCCCACTGTCACACAGAAGAATGTCCCCCCACTTGGCCTTGCTCTCCCTGGCTTATGAGGACCCCCACGATGTATAATGGATCTGATTCGGACTCATCGTCTCAATTGACCTTGACCCGTAGAAAGAGCAAATCACGGCTCTTCAGATCGTCAATGACAACAATGCACAACAGTGAAAACTGCATCTTAACTATCCAGGACAAGGGTCCTAGAAGAGGGGGGGGGGGGAAGAGGGGAAGGACAAGGGTCAGATAGAATTTATCACGGGCCGTGATTAATTCTCTAGATCAATATTATGAAAATCATCTTTAGGGAGACCGTATGACAGCAGCGCTGCGAGCGTTCCTGTTCACACAAATGTCAGTATGCCCATCAATTATGATGTCGTGTAAATACAGATGGCTGTGGGACGGTTTAACCTTACCCGCGCGCGATCGAGTGTGGTAGACATGTGTTATTCCGTCAACCATTTTACTAGGTTTCACTTGTTTTTTGGATTCTTCAGCTGATTTTTATTTTAATTACATAACACTCATTAATTATTAAGTTTTAAGTTCTTAAGTATGTTAATAATAATAATTACTGTAAATAATATATTAGGCATGTATAAGATTTGGAGCATTCAACTGAAGTTGAGCTAGATATAATAGGTAAACTGAACGTCATCGCTCACAGCGTACTCTACCTGTCATACGGTCTCCCATCGATCTCCCATAGGACGTAAAATCTGAATATCATCATCATTAAAATAATCCTTTATTTTGTCATCGTTTATTTAAATGCACCGTTATCTGTAGAGGAATAACCAACCACGTTGGAAACTCCGATGACTTCGGATGCGGTATGATATTATATCATGAAGGAAACAGTAATTGAGATTAACATTTACAAGGCAGATAGCAAATAAGTGCTGGAGGAAGTAAACATCTCCATTACAGGAAAACACGGGCTCGAATCATATACCACACCGCAAATAAGATGAACTTTGGTCTCGTCTGTTCTCTGATGTCTATAGTGCGGATCACGTAAGCTGCAGTTGCAACGGGAGGCAACAATGCAGCCCAGCCGGAATATTATTATTTATTTATTATCATTGTTATTATTTTTATTATTATTATTATTATTATTATTATTATTATTATTATTATTATTATCATTATTATTATTATTATTATTATTATTATTATTATTATTATTATTATTATTATTTTTATTATTATTATTATTATTATTATTATTATTATTATTATTATTATTATTATTATTAAAAAAAAAATATGATGATGAATATTAAAATATGATGATTATTAATTTATTATTATTATTATGATTATTATTATTATTATTATTATTATTATTATTATTATTATTATTATTATTATTATTATTATTATTATTATTATTATTATTATTATTAATATTATTATTATTATTATTATGTTTTATATAATATATATATAGATATATTGATTTATTTTTTTTATTTGTGTATTTGTTGGGTTATGGATTGATTTATTCAGTTACGTATTTATCATTTATTTTAGAGCTACCGTTCGACATCGAAGTTTCGATTCGATGCTGACACCGCCGAAAAATTTCGACATCGAAAAGTATCGAACAAATTGATTTACGCTCTACTTTCCGCAGATTGTCGGAATGTCAGCTCAATGTCAGAATAGTTGTGTAGGCCTACATACAACGCACGTTATATATTTTACGGATCTTGTATACAACGTCCGAAACATATCTTTGCATTTTTGGCTTAATTTTTATCTTATCTGTTCTCGAAATAATAATGTTATAAATAATGTTGGTCAATGTATTTCAGAAGATTTCTAAAATTCCATTAAAATAACCCATTTCGTGTGGCTTGCCCCAATTATTTGCATAAAATAGATCTAGGCCTACGATATTACAGTGCACTATACAAAGATATTACCATTAGTAGGCCTACATCAGAAATCTTGGTCTAGTCGTTGTAAAAATAGAACATAGAGATGCGGCTCAAAAGCGCACTCGATTCTTTGCACTGACCCTCCTGGGTCCTCATTCCAGTACATTTGCAAATTTAACCCCGGTGTTAGTCAATAGCCAATCAGGAGTCAGCAATTGAGACGCCGACCGAAGGAAAACATTGTTGAAAATACGAGACAAAATAAAAACAAGAACAAACAAAAACAGTCCAATAGCCTCAAAACGTCGACAAGATACTCAATAAAACTACATATTTACATAGGACCTATATAATGTACTATAAATACACAAAATGTTTATAAACTTCAATAAACACATAAAGTAACGTATCCATGAAATAGGATATCTTCAATAAAGAATTGAAATGTGACATTTGTGAAACTATACACACGGGCATTGACAAAATGGTGACATTCGCAAATGTTGCGATAACTCTTCTTAACCCTACTATCAGACAGGGTCATGTTTGCCTCCGAATTATGCAGGGAAGCCTGGGTAGGTTTTAACCCCGGGGTCATTTTAACATGGGGTTAGCGAGACCGAGAGTTAAGGAGAGTTAAAAAAATGTACACGAATGAGGCCCCAGAAGTCAGTGCCACTCAGTTCGGAATTTTATGCAGTCGTCCAGTGCGCACTGCACTGGGCCAATGGACGGTTGCCCGAGTGCGCAAAACCCAATGGAATCCACTATTAAATATCTACTGCTGCAGATTCGCAATAATAGACACGTAAAGCGACAGGATGCAACATCATATTATATTAATTATCTTTATCTTATAATTACAATTTATATATATTTTTTTTTATATATATATATAGCCTATATTTATAGTTATCTTTGTTTTCGTCTTTATCTTAATTTAATGTAGTTTAGCTGTTTAGTGTAGTTTAGTTTAGTTTAGTTTATTGTTTATGTATTTTTATATTATTGTATTAATGTGAATGTAAAGAGCGAAAGCTCAATTCACCCCAATAAAGAACATACAACATTAGCTTTGTTCGTTTGTCCTGTGATCATTACTCCAGGAGTACGGTATTACGAAAACCCCGTTTTTCTGTCCTGGAGTAAGTGTGATGGGAGTAGCTGCGACAAGTTCTTTGGTCCAGTGGTAACTTACTACAACTGTGATGGAAGTAAGGTTTTTACAAATGTTTACCGAGTAGGAGTCGATCTCAACTGTGACAACTCTGTTCTTTTGTCCAAGTATGGGAGTAACTGTGATTTCTACTCCCATATCCGTTACAATGACGTATTTCCGGACTACTCGTGGCGTAAAATACTCCTGTTGAGGCAGGACAAACAAACAAACATATACATCAAAATGTAAACTTAAGTGACTCGGATTATAAAATATTTGCAAGTATCTCGGGGGTTTCCGGACGATCTAGAATAGATCAATTGCGTCACACAGCTGTCGGTACGACAGCGGGACTTCCTCTAACAAAGAAGCTGGGACTATAATAGGCACGAATGTCTTGGTGGAGTTATCAGTCGAACTTCTTTATCCAAAACTCAAACATGGGTAAACGAGTAGTGTTGTTTGTGTTGGTTGCGTTGGCTACACTCGAGGTGAGATCATATTGCATTTATTTTCATGTTTGTTTAAAAATTTGCATTTTTGTTTAGGGTTTAGAAGAAAGATATAAAATACAATTTTTTTTAAAAATAATGATAGCGACATCTGAACAGTTCAATAGCGCTTACAGTATAGTTTCATTATTGTTTTCATACATAACACGTTTTACCACATAAAATCAATATTAAAGAAATATTTATTTTTACTTTTGTTATCGTATAGATGTTTTTAACTTCGATAACGTTATAGAATTTAAACTTATTTTTAAATCTATTTAGTATCTGCACACTAAACATAGGATGGGTAAATTCTGTAGGTCATATAACCTCTTTTACTCTCAATAAAACCATTGTTTGTTTTGTACACCCAGTATTTTAGAAAGTGACTATGTTCGTAACATACTATGTTCGTAACAGACTTTATTCGTAAATGTTCGTAACATACTATGTTCGTACCAGACTATTTTCTTAACAGCGTATGTTTAATTGTTTGTGTGTATTTAAGGTTTATTATATTAATTCATATTAATCTTATATCACCTTTTCTATTTTATTATATATTTTTTTATTGTGTCATTCATTTTTGTGTATATTTCAATTTTACTATAATATTAATTCATATCATTGCAATCTCCTTTTATATATTATGATAGTTTTATTTTTTTTATTTATTTAGATGGGCTACCTACGTTAATTTATAATATTATTATATACTTTCACTGAACAATCAATATTAATTTATTTCTGTTTAGTCATTATTTAAACCAATTCTTATTTTTTTTCTTTCTCTTAGCTTTAAAAGGGTATCAAGCAATTTACTTGTAACTAATAATATAGGCAATGTATGAATTTTATATGGCAATATGCTTTATTGTAACCAATGCGCTGATTACGGCCCCCAGGTGATGCAAGCTATGGGGCTGGATAAAATGCCCTTCCCAGATTATCTGGACGAAGAATCAGACAATCCTCTTAACACGTTCATATCGATGTCTAAATCGTGGAATATGTCTACTCGGTGGTTGGGCGACCTCAGAAGTAGCTACTCCCAGATACTACGGTAAGTAGGCCTATATGTGTATGTAATGTATACTGTAAAGAAACAAAAATGCAAAACATTGTGCAAAAAAAAAACGGCCAAGCCCAGAATGTAGAATATAAACAGTAACACACAAAAAAAAGCACACTTAGGTCCAGTCTTACAATGTCCCAATAACTACTTATTCGTTGAATAGCACGTTTTCTCCATGGCAACGACCAATCAAAACCCTTGAAATCCTCCAAATAGCTTAATTGCTACAAATAGTTTTCTTATTAGGAGATTGTAAGACCAGCCCTTACAAAAACGTCAATTTCAAAAGAGGCTCAACAATTAAAGTGGTGGAAAGTATGTAGCAAAGATAATAAGATACACCCTGGTATGTAGTAATTATGAAAACCTCAAACACAGCGGCGGGTCTTGTGTAACTCTAGCTAGATTATCCGTAAAACCGCCTTTACGAACGTCTCAGAGAACATTAGGAATCTACTGATTTTCCAGCAAGTAGTGTGCACGGAAGAGCCACATTACTGCTGTTAGATTTATTGCAAGATCTTCGTAAATGCATATACTTGTTATTTTGTCCAACTAGGTATGAAAGTAGCGACACCCTGACAAGAATGACACATTTCGCTGAAAACATCGAGACCCGAGCCAACAAGTATAAAAACGAAGTAGAGGCAATTCTCGCTGACATTGAAAACTCACCCGATTCCAACTGCACACAAGAAAAACAGTTCGAGTTCATACAACAGGTGGGTGTATTAGGCCTATAGAAGAAATATTATATACACATTTCCTATCACGAAGTATGATTATGTTATGTTAGCAAACACATCAAGTCAAGGAGACCCGTCTCGGCCCGGAGTACATTAGGACCAGAGTGACTCTGCTAGTCGTAAGAGGCGACAAAAGGAGATCCTGTCCTTTTCCCCCTACTGTCCCACTGAAGATTTTTTTTCCCTCTTGGTCCTACCCTCCCTTGCTGAACTCCACTCCCCTTATGACGACCCCCGCGCGATGTGTAATGGATCTTTGTCTTCATATTTCATCCACTCATCGTCTCGATTAGCCAAAGTTGCAAAAATCTGGGATGTAAAAAAACCCAAATATCATCATTATCTGCGCTGAGATTCTGTAAGGATAACATTATTCTTGTTATACTCTCTTGTTATATCGAGATATTAATCACTATCCCGCGGTCAGCGGCTAAAGTCGCTCCACAGCAACTTTGGTGCTCGGGACCTACGTCACAGATGGGCGTGTCGGTCGGAGCCAATCAGCGGGCGGCTTTCACCAATACTCACATTCGGTTGGCTAAGCCTCACTCATCTGTGACGTCACCAGCCCCAAAGTTGCTGTGGAGCGACTTTACAACAATTAACTTAACAACAGTCACGATATTCTTACAGAATCCCAAGTCTAGTTCTATATAGGGAGTATTCACGTGACGTCACATCGGCCATATTGGAGGCCACTTATAGTACTATTTCAAGTTTCATCTAGCTGTCAATAGAAAACGAACAATATTGTTTACGGGGAAATACGAGGGTTTGAACACGTATATGATTATTTGTGCCATTGTAAACACCAAAAAGAGGGGCCAAAATAAGAGAGTCTATTTATGTTGCTTTTCAGTGATAAAAGCAAACCAAAGTTGGAGAACAAACTGAACTTCAACCAAACGCCAGCTGAAACATAGCAAAAATGAACTATCAATTACATGCCGTTGTGGCCTCCAGTATGGCAACCATGCGCATTATGTGAATACACCCTATTGTGCTGCTATCTCGCGGTAACGGTGAACTTTACTAACACAGTTGCCACGTTTATGTTTGAAGGAAGTATCAACAGCCGATCAACAGTTGCAGCTTTGTACCGTGGGTCTGAAGGCCTTGCGCGACCAATATCACGACACTTTGGACACCCTTATTACTGAGGTCGACTCCCGGAGCGAAGAAACTATCTACACCCTTTGTGAGCCTGCCAGATACACGGTGACGCTCGTCAGTAAGTAGTTGGCCCTCTCTCTCACGCACACGCACACGCACACGCACACGCACACGCACATGCAGTGGCGTATCCAGATATTCACAATGACAAACATCCCAATCAGGTAGAGGTCTGAGGCGCTATAGTCGTCCAGCAGCATTTGACGGGTTGTTGCCGACATCGGCCTGGGTGGTAGGTTGTAAACTTAAAAGCCACCCTAATAAACCACTTGCGGCCGCTTCCTGCGTTGCCAAGATGTGTATTTGGCGAAGAATGCGTATCTCTCTCTATCTCTCTCTCTCGCTCTCTCCGTATAATATCTCTTTCACCCCAATAGCAAACAATAATACTTGTGAATAATACTTGAATGCTTGAATAATGCGTTGTGAATGAAAATAATTTACGATGTTCCCAGTGAAAAGAACCCTTCGAACTTGCACTGACAACCTTGCAGCCAATTATTGTGCCAGGCAGCTTTTAGGCGGTAGGCGGTATTGGGAGTACAATACTCAAAGATTCTTCCAAACTTTCACCGCGCTCAAGTGAGCGAACCGTGACTAGAGCGAACCCTTCAGTGTGAACACACAGGCCCAAACCAATGCAATAATATTTGACTGCATTGGTTTGGGCCTGTGTGTTCACACTGAAGGGTTCGCTCTAGTCACGGTTCGCTCACTTGAGCGCGGTGAAAGTTTGGAAGAATCTTTGAGTGGAGCGAGACTGTCCCTTCCCTTGACCTGAGCGCCAGTGTGAACAGGTTGCCTGCGGTCAACCCTCGCTCACCCTTCATTTATTGTATACGTTGACAAATACTTTTGTTTGCATTCGTCATTTCTACAATGGACGAGCAACTGATAGAGTTGGTACGGGAGAGACCAGATCTCTATGACATGGGTTCTGCACGTTATAGTGACATTGTTGCAAAAAACAAACTTTGGGAAGAGGTGGGAAAGGTTTTGAATAAAAAAGGTAAGTTTGCATATTGTATTTTATTAACGCCTTCAAAGAAGACTCGTGTTTAGCTGTTTACACTTTATGCAATTGCCATGGAACAGCACACACGGACATGACTCTACTCTACTACCATGACTGTGCAACTGACTCTGTTTTGAGCGCGGTGTGAGCGCGGCGTGAGCGTCTAGTGTGAACGTCAGCCTAAATCACGTGAGCGTGATCGTCCCTTGAGCGGAGCGAGAGCTTACCCATAGTGCGAATCATCTTTAAGGTTATCTGCGTTAAAAGTGTGAACAAACAAGGTCCATTGTCCCTTTGAGGGAAACGAAACACGTCAAATGCTGCTGGACGAACTTTACCTTACAATTGCTTTCGTCACAGGTGACTGGTTCGTAGCCAATCAGCGATCGGTATTGACGCTGGTGTGTCTCGGGCGGTTCGCCGGTTGGCTACGACTGCCCCGGATGTGACGAAAGCAGGTGTAAAGTAATCTTGGGTCCACTATAGCCCCATTTTTGTCTCTATTTATGACGTTTAAAACGCCAGTGAACACGTTTCAGAATCGGGCAATGTGAAAAGAAGAACTCCCTGACACCTTCTACCCATAACTTTTTAAAATATATTCCTTAAACTTTGTCCCATTCCTCCAACTTCCTCCCCCGTATGGCCCCCGTAGAGAATAGGTCCAGGGTAGCTCTTCCTGACTTAAGAGGCGACAAAGGAGGCAACGTCGTGTAATCACTAATCAAAATGGCAGTTTCCTTCACCCTCCTCCTTTCCTTGCCTTCCTCAGTGTTTCTTTTACCTGGGCATGGAGAGGGGGGGGGGGGGGGGGGTTGAACACCATATTTTCCTCTTGGATACGCTACTGCGCACACGAACACGACGTGTACTCAAGACCGAATTAAGACATTTGGGACCCATAGGCTAAAAAGTAGATACGCCCCCCCTAAATTTAACATGCTAAAAAACATATGCATGCATTTTAGGTAAAAAAAAAGTAGGCAACTAAAACATTGCAATTCACCAAATTGTATAATTTCACCGGCCCCAGTCTCGCCCGTTGAAAAGTTAATAGTTACACGCCTCGGCCCTCAGCGCATTTCGGCGCCGATAGGGGAGGGGGGGGGGGGGGGGCAGGAGTTAGCCTATGCCTTAACAGGGAAGGATACACCTACGTCAAAAACCGCAACAAATTTTCCTTTTTAATTTATATCACAAGAATGGGCTTCGAAATCAAAAATCTTAATCAACAGCGCACTGTGGTTTAGTAAGCCCTACACATTGAATGCGCTAAGTCGTGACTTATATTATAATCAGTATATTTTTTTATAAATAATTTTATTTATTACTAATTATCGAATTATAATCAAAATACTACGCTAATGGTTATAATATTTTATTCAATCTGTAGGGCTTACCAAAGCAAAGTTCGCTGCTGATTTAGATTTTCGCTTTCTTGTTGCAATCTTGAGATATTATTTAATAATTAACATTTTCTGCGGTTTTTGACGTAGAGACTACCCTTTGCCCTTGCGTCTACTCAAGGTCAACTAATGTGTTCGTCTTCTAGATCGTGCCAGGAAATGCTTCTACGCGAACCTTCAGGAGGCACTGAGTGGTTTCTACTATCCCACGGGAACAACTATCCTGCGCAAAGTCGCCAAGTTCCGGAGCTCCATCGCGCGCGCGCGGGATACGGCCTACGCATGCGCCGAGACAGCGCTGAGTCCCGCGTCCGCGCAGAGGCTCACGGGAGTTATCGAGGCGGCGAGGAGTTGCTTGCAGGACGCACCGCGAGAGCGCAGCAGGCGCGGTTTCGGCAAGAAGTTCAAGAAGTTTCTCAAGAAGACCAAGAAAGTAATCAAGAAGATCTGCAATACGGTGCCGTGTAAGGTTGGCTACTCAACCACGTTCGGCTAATCAGAATAAAAAATAAATTTGTACCTCACAATCCACTCTTCAAGTCTTGACTGTAACCACTTTCCATGAATAAAAATACTACTCAATTCATTCACATTGATGTATCTGAAACTTATACAGGAAAAGTTACAAAATACTGATTTTTTTCATTGCATCTTTAGTCACATTTATCTCATTATTACTGAAAATAAAAATATTTGCAAACATTGATTGTTATTGTGTCCCCCTTATTGTATACAAACGTAAGTAATAAAAAACGAAAACCAGTATAAAACTACATTTTATAATTTTTAAAATAGCTTGTGTTTGTGACAGACATCAGGACGAAGAAGTCAGACGAAATGCAGTCCACAACCTCCCCACTCCCTCTTCCTTCCCTTTTCCCTATCCTCCCCGCCCTCCTACTTGGCCCTTTCCTCCAAACAACCCCCAATTTCATCTTCATATTTCACCCGCACATCGTCTCGATTAGCCAAGTTGCAAAAAAAAGAGACGTTAAGCCCAAATATCATTCAATCAATCAAGGAACGTCTATATCGCTATAGATACATAGCTAAAAAAAACGAGCGCGTTGCATCAGTACTGATGGTTGCCTAGCTGCGATATCACAGGCGCTCAAGCAGAGTGCTGCCACTGCTATCTAGCGGAGAAATCCTCAACCCAGTGTCTACGGTGCGTTGCATTTGTTGTTTTTCGAGCGGGAGCGGCGCTCTAAATTCGGAGCACGGAAGAGTATTTCAAACATCTGGCGCCAAATAGGGTATGGGCATGTCCATAACTTGGCCACTTTGGCAATCCCCCCCGCCCCCCTCCCTCCCTCCCTCGCCGAAGATAGTAAGAGGAAGGACGGAAGAAAATGGTCGACGTCCGCCCATTTATTATTTTAGAAAATATTCACACTACGTTGCCCGCAAACCAAAGAAGCATTGACCAATCACAAGGGCCGTAAATCCCCTGGCGGGGACTCGTCGAACTCCGCCAGGGCGTTGGAAAAATCAGTGGCGAAATTGGCCAAGAGAAAGCTTGACGAACTCCGTTTTGGATTGCTTTGATACAACAACAAAAACCTTTAAGTTCTTTGGAACAGTTAAATCGAGTTCATTGTTGACGAAAACATAATAACAACTGCAATGTTTACGCAATAACTTTTCGTCCCTTTCATTTGAATATTATGTGAACGTGTAAAATTTAGGGTTTTTGATACTTTTAAAACATACAAATATGGTGATGATTGAGCGTTTTGTCAGAGGGTGTCCAGTTATATAGGCGAAGTGTGAGTACGAACTATCAGGTACGGTTACCATCAAACGTCATCGCTTGTGAAGATTCTCCCAGTGCGTAGCAAACGAGTCTCCCATTTGGAAGGTTGCCGGTTCGATACCCGCTATCGGCAATCCTGACTGAATGTTTATTTCTAGGTTTTTCTCAGTCCTTAGAGGAGAGATGGAGGAGTGATAGGATGTGTAATCTATATAGAGCAGCTAGGGGGAAAGAAAGGTGGGGGGAAATTCAGAGCAGGTTGCAAGAAGGAGTATATAGGGGGAGGGGGGGGATCATAATTGGAAGTTTCAACGTCAGGTAGTGAGAAGTGATCTGGGTAGGTTTGGTTTTGTTGAGAGAACGGTTAATAGGGAATGGAATGAGTTACCCGAGGAGGTTGTTGAGTGCGAGTCAGTAAGGGAATTTGGAAATAGATTGAAGGATAGGAGGTGATGAGGGATGAGGGGGGGGGGGGGTTTGGGGAGGTTTGGATAGGTTGCCACCGGGTAGTTGTGGCCCATTTGCAGCCTTTAATTATTTTATCTTATCTTATCTTTAGGTGTATCCAGGGGAGAGAGGGGACAAAACTGCCCCCTTTCGTAAAGGAAAAATAGAAAATGATCTTTATAGCTTTCAGTAAAAACAGTATTTTATATTAATTTAGTTGTAGTTGTAACTAAAAGCAAAAGCAATTACGAAAAATATGCAAATTATTGAGGTTCGTCTTGTTTGCCAGAAACTTAGTATAATTTTGTTACAGTTGGCTGCTGTAAAACGCACAGATTTGTACCAAAATGATCTTGACGAGAAATACCCCACTTATATTTCGATTCCGCTCTCTATAATATGGGTTGAAACTTGAAAACCCGCCTCTTTCCCAATTCCTGGACACGCATCTGGTCGCAAGGCGATTGCTTAGTTAAATACCTAGTAATAACTTGGGTAATTGTAGAGTGTATTGTAAGACGAACATTGGATGAATACTGGGTAGGGCCTATACTAACTAATGAATATTTTTGTAAGGGAAACCTCGGGATAAAACTCAGTAAGGATTTCCGGTAGCGAGTATCGAACCGGAGACCTCCCGAATGACAGTCTCGTGTGCTATACGCCACTCAGCAATCTCCGTCAATTCTATGCAAAAGTGAGAACCTAACTCTATGGGGTTTCGTAAGCAGACCAAATTGAATTCAAAAATATTTCTCACATTACCGAGTATTGTTTTAATAGTTCATTCAGTCTCAAGTGTTTACCAAACTGCAAGGTGCTGCGTCCCCAATTCTTGGTTTCGTGTATACAACCACTTAAGAAAATTATTAAATATCGTCTTGTATACTGGGAAAATGTCGAAAAAACATGTGATCACAAGTAATGCGTTACGTAAATTTTGGTCAAGAATTTCCGGTTGATTATTGTTTACATACGTCACACAGTCAAAGATGGCTGCTCTCAGGAATGAAGTCCAAAATAACATAGAAGAACATAACCTATAAGAAACCAATTGCCTAGGCTAACCCTACTTGTGTAGACTTGCCTACACTAATCATAAAGATTTGATTGCCACACTTACCTTTAGTTATGAATTATCCAGTCGCGTTGTCGAAGTCAGTGGACGTCAGCCTTGAAGTGTTTCACTTTAATCTAATCTAATCTAATCTAAACACACGTGAATTGACCATATCAGCAATCAGCATTGAGCACAAGAGATGGCTACAGGCTAGGTCGGTAAAGTAGTAGTACTACTTCACCGTACTTGGGCTACAGGCTAATTTGCTTTCACGGGGAAAATCTAGTGGTGACTTCTGGCAAAAACAAATTTCACTTGGTTTTCATTTAGAATTTAAAAGTGGTGCAATAAACATAGAAAATACAATGCTTTCGCAAAAACCAAGCTTCGAGAAAACTTGTTGAATGCATCAATCCGACAACTTAACAAGGCCAAATTCCCATGTTCAACGACCGATTGCGTGTATGTTGCTGGTATATTAAGTTGTTATTAGTCCTACATAACGTAATTCTTTTGGTAACGAGATTTTAAAAAAATATCTAGTAGATTCAGTAGGCCCTACATGAATAGATATTTCGTAATTTAATAATTTCAATTATTGGAGTAGCCTATAATATAATACCGTCGAGTGAGTAATATAGGGTAGAGGCCCGACGCCATCGGCAGTTTGTCTACCGCCTTTTACTGCCCAACATACTTTAGTCGGGTAGTAGAAGTTCGCCAAGCGACGCGATGACGGAGTCTGATTGGTTGGCTACTTGGCGAACTTCTATACTACGTACCCGACTAAAGTATGTTGGACAGCATAAGGCGGTAGACAAACTGCCGATGGCGTTGCGACTCTACTTTTACTCACTCAATTACTCATATTATATTTATACTCACTCAACATTATTTCTTCTTCTTCTCTTATGCCCACATTGACACATTTATGTCATCATGCGTCTCGCCAACCAATAGAGACAAGCCTCCTGCTCCTTCCTGTCCAGCCCTCCTGGCATTCCTTCGTTGTCAACGTTATGTCAACATTACACGACTCAATAATTTTGTCAAACTTATTGAATTCAGGAACAAAAGCGAATCAAAAACAGTTTAGTAAAAAAACTGCAACAATATAGCTTCTATTAATTGATGCTTTTTTGTCCTTGAATTCAATAAGTTTGACAAAAGTATTGAACCGTGTAAAGCCTGTATTTTAATAACCTGTGTTCTGTCAAGAAGCGATGGCGAAGGTGCACTGTAAGAAGGGAGGCCACCGTCGCAAGGAACGCAAGGACAGGACCCGCGGAACGAGGATCAAACGCAAACCGAGGCCGTATCCGAATCCGTTCTTCAACTGGATGCGCTGTCTGCGCAAGCGCGACCGGTACAAGGGGTGGTCGGGGAGTCGGCTGGCGGTCGAGGCCGGACGACTGTGGCGGAGGATGACTGACGAACAGAAGAGCATGTATCGCGAGCTGGCCAAACAGGCAAGGGGGTTCGCGCATTGCGGCCTTGCTTGGCTTTAGCGCCATCTGGTTGCCAATAATAGGCAACACGCGTGCGTTTTTTTTTTCAAACCAAACACTTAGTTTAATAGTATCAGATACAAAAAGTATATTAATGCAAGTCCTAAGTAAAAAAGAAATGTTTAAATAGGTTTAATGTGGTCGCATTTACTGAAGTTTAAACTCGGGGATCTGAAACGCGTACAGGTGGCTGTGACGTCATGATTCAGTAGACGTGGCGTAACAGACCAATCGCTGAGTCGGTGAGCGTATACACACAGACACAAACCATGACGTCAAATCCACTCTACATGGCGGCGGCTCGTTTTTCACGCCCTTTTATTTATCGTTTCTAAACCAATTATTTTGAGGCATAGACTGATCCGTTTTTCAAAATTCAAAGTCACAAAATTATTATTTGAGAAACAAGGTACGGTATTTAAAAATCGATTAAAATTTTCATACGCGTGTTCCCTATTGAAATCTCAGCCGTTTCGGTGGCGTAGAACTGACACAGACGTGGGGCTAGTTATACTCGACCTAAGACATGCTTTCGTCACAGGCGAGGCACTCGTAGCCAATCAGCGAACCGCCCAAGACAACCCCGCGCGCAAATACCGATCACTGATTGGCATTTCAAAGTCTTTGCAATTCAGACCCCCCGAATGCGACGCAAGAAATAAACTAGTATATTCTAATGTCTTTGCAATTCAGACCCAGCGAATGCGACGCAAGAAATAAACTAGTATATTCTAATGTCTTTGCAATTCAGGCCCAGCGAATGCGACGCAAGAAATAAACTAGTATTCCAATGTCTTTGCAAGCAGGCCCAGCGCGAGCGACGCAAGATACTCATGCGAGGTTTACGCTTATTAGAGCAGCAGGATTACGCGAAGCAGAAGAGACAACATCAACGTAAGCACAAGCACGGATACGGATGCAAGCACAAGCGCAATAAGCGCAAGAACAAGCGAAAGCATAAGTACAAAACAAGACGGCGGTAAATCGCGGTGTACTTGCAAGAATCAACTTTCTATGCTTGCAAGCTTGTATACTTGCTATAGTTTTAACTCTCTTGTGCACGCGCATTCTTTTGATACAAAATTTAGTTTATATTTTAAAAATAAAATAAAACAAGTTCACGGTTATGCAATGTTATGTAATCTGTATACTGTATCAACACAATACATTTATATATATTTCATTTGACAGAATTATCACAGAAGTATAAAGGTTTGTTACAGCACAATAGGATTTATACATGGTATAATACTTTAAAGTTTAAAGTCCATTCATATAATGAATGTCACAGTCAACACTCATGTAAGGCTACGGCCAACATGATTCGCTATCAAAAAATGGAAACGTATAAACTAAATTGAAATAAGGGGGTTTATGTTCTTTTACATTACAAATACTGAAATCATACTTTCAATAAATGTAGATAATAAACTTATATAAAATAATAAACTACTACTATGTAAGTAATAAAGTATAGGTAAGTAGTAAGTCTCTACTGGAAAACCAGAAAATGCGTGATGGCTTAGTAGGCCTAAGCCAAAAATGCGGGTATATGAAAAAAAAGTAGAATATATAGTGCTCACCACAGACACTGAAAAAAATTATAAAAATTTAAGGGGTATTGTTCGTCTTTAAAACTAAGTTTAAAATTACAATATCTTTATGTGCAGGCCTAGATAATTGTCAAGATTTACAAACACAAAAAATGAATGACAATAATTACCGATGTCGTTAGTATATGAAATGAGACAATTTTATCAGCACAAGACCTCAATTCCAAAAATAGCCGTGTTGCCGTGTTTTGTTTCGGACGAACATTGAATATGAGGCCAATCAAAGAAAGATACAACAATGGAGTTGCCTAGCAACACATTGTTTGTCTGCCTGTGATGTCACAGCCCCCTCAATAGCACACGACTCAATTGCGGAGGAGTCAAAACATGGCAACATGGGCTATTTTTAGAATTGAGTTTGGTGCTATTGAGCCCTTCAGCACCTCACCTTCAAAATTTCAAAATTTAAAATTTCTGGCGCGCTCTTTTAAAGATACGATCAAACCTTTCAAAGCTCTACAACCGGCTCTAACGGAGAAGAATTCTGTTTCAATACAACATCCAGCCATTTGGCAACCGCCAAACACTCATCCTCGAAAGACCATCTGTACCGCTCCTCGTCCGTAGTCCACTCCTTGGGAGTTCGTCCCTCCTCATCCCTGCTCGTGATATACCTGACGATGGCATCCCTATCCCCTCCCAGACTCTTGACAAGTTCTTGCACGACCTCTATGTGACCTCTCTCAGACGCGACGTGAAGCGGCGTCCTCCCTTCCTCGTCCCGCGCCCAAATATCACCGCCTTGTTCGATCAACGCCCTCAAGACGGCGGTGTGTTTGTCCTCGGCCGCTCGATGGAGCGACGTCCAGCCGTGGTAGTCATCGCGCGCGTCGATGTAGTTGGCGACGCGGCCGCAGCCGGCGAGGAGCGCCTCGACCACCGAGAGATTCCCCTGACCCGCCGAGCGGTGGAGGGGAGTCTCCCCCCTCCTGTCACGTGCCCAGATGTCGCCGCCTTGTGAAGCAAGGTAGCGCACGACCTCTGCGTGGCCGAAACGTGAAGCTTCCGACAGCGCGGAGCGTCCCTTTGCGTCTTTCGCGTTCACATACCTCACGATCGAGTCCCTATCCTCGCCCAGACGACCGACCAGAATCTTGACAACATGCGAGTGACCATAACCCGAAGCAAGGATCAAAAGCTCTTCCCAGTATCCACAAGATTTAACAACACTCCCTCTAGATATAAGAAGCCGCACCAGTTTCTCCCTACCCTGAATCACCGCCTTGTGTAGAAGCTGGTGCTTATCGTCGAAGGTACTTTCCACCGGAAGTCCGTTGTCGAGTAGCAACGTCATGAAATGGACGAATCCGTTCTCGATGATTGCTCCCCATAAGCGTTGATCGCACGCGTTGAAATGCTCGACTGAGAGATTGTCTGTGTCCGCGTTGTTCTGTAGGAGGACTTCGACGGCGTCCCACGTGTTCGTATCGAGGGCGTATTGAAGCGGCGTCCATCCGAGGACCGCGTCGCGGGCGTGGACGTCGGCGCCGTGGTCCAGGAGGAGCTCGGTCACGTGACGAGGTCGCGGGCCGATAAAGCGGTCGTTGTCGGCGAACTTCCTGGGGAGGAACCCCTGAGACGAGGCGAGATGGAGGGGGGATCGACCTCCGGCGTCCTTGGCATTGACCTCGTGACCTGAGGTCAACAACGCCTCGACGCGAGCAACGTCGTTGTCGAGGATCGCAGAGTGTAACGCCGTCGCGTCATCGCGCACGAGTAGACGATCGAATATGTCGCGTACGACCTTGAAGTGGACGCCGAACAGATGCTTGCGAAGGAACGCCACGTTTTTGTCGTGATGTTTAGAAAACCATTTGGCGGCGAAGAATTCTGCAAAGGTGCGATGGATGAAATGCGGCTTCCCGTTTACGACCGTATCGACAATTCCCGTCTTGTCGTGACTACCGGTTATGTTTTCAAGAAACCTACACGTCTTTTTTGTGATCTTTTCTTTCGAATGTAGAGCTTGGATTTCTTTCTCCTCGACGAGCAACACTAGAGCCGCATTCATATGGTTCTTAACGAGACGTTTGAGAAGTTCCGATGTCTCGTATGCAGAGTTTCTATCGATTGCGATCGACTTTTTCTTTACATAAACGTTGAATTTCTTCTCGATCACCGTCTCGAAAAGGTTCAAAAGATTTAGTCTCTCGGGTAGAGGATTGTTTTCCGGGTCCTTGATGTAGTCTTCGAACACCTCCGCCAGCATCATGGTCTGTAGCGGAATACCCGTGAAATGTTTCTCCTTATCGTTGAGTGACCTCGATAGTAGATTGAGAAGTCTCGTGAGAAACGTGTCCAGTTGATCAGCGGTCATGGGTGTCGGTACATTCGCCCAGGACTTCTTAAAAAACATTTTCTGATCGTTTTCGGTGAATTTTTCCATATCGAACGCCAGACACGATAGATTCCGTTCGAGAACGTTGTTCATCGACTGTCTGGAGGTCACCCAGACGCTTTTCACTCTAGTTTTCAACAGGTTGTCCAGTAAGGTACATCCTTGTTGTGCGTAACTCGGTGAGATCTCATCAAAACCGTCCAATAAGACGACCACGTTGCCTTCGTGTTCCAGACTGAAACGGAAGAAACTTTGCTCCAGTGCCGACTCGTCAGGGATGCCAATAGCGGAGGCGAGAAACCGCACGACGTCAGGTTGTTCTTCGAGCAATCTTGTGTGGTCCTTGAGGGTGACGTTCACCACCCAGAGATGGGGGTGTAGACGTTTGGTTTCTCTAGCGAGGTGAGTCACCAGAGTGGTCTTGCCCATGCCGGGTTCTGCCACCACGAGAACTACCCGATGGGTTATGTCCAAAGCGGTGTCCGGATGGAACGACGTACATAGATTCTCGTCGACACATTGACTGATGAGGTCGATGTTACCGTGTGATCGCCGCCATCTCAGGTGTCCGTCGTCATCGCGATGCAACCAATGAACGTCGCCGTATCGCGACTTTTCGCAGAGTAAGCGGAAATCTTTTTCGGTATTGGTCGAGTCGAGAACGACGAAACGTGAATCGCCACAATCTGGATCGTAGCTGTGAACGACTTTCTCACCCGAAGGCGCCAAATCTTGGAGCTGCCGCTTCGCGATACCACTCACTGCAAAAACGTCACTTAGTTCCTCGGCTTTGAGGATCTCTTCCTTCAGGACGTTGCACCAGTTCAACGTTCGAGGGATAAAGAAGTTGAGGACGTCATCGATATTCGGACCGATTGTGAGCATCTGATTGGATAAGAGAGTTTCAACTAGTTGGGCATTGCAAACCGTTTCGGTAAGGTCGAGGACTTTCTCAAACAAATGACGTAAGGCTATCGAGTGACCTTGAAATAATAAATCTCTATCCAAGATTCGATCTTTGGATTGGGCGTCGAGATGTGAAAAACGAAAGTTATTTTCTTTCGATTTGATTTTCGTACCGAGAAGGATTTGAAGTTGCAGGTCGTCGTGAGAAACTCCACGACGAGAAAGAAGAATCACTTTCTTGTTTGGGTTCCTCTCCAAGACGTTGCAAATATTCTCGAACAGTTCCCGAACCTGTTTTTGATCACAATGGTCACTCGCTATCACCAACAGTTCACAAGAACCACAATTCCAAACGGGTATTACTACACTTTGTTCACACAACAAACTTTCGATTCCAAAGAACAAGAACGGAGTATCTGTTCTGCGCAGGTATTGGAGCACTTTGGCACAAGTAACCAACAAGCCGCAGGTGTCGATTTGCAACAGACAAACACCTTCAGTGAGATCGAAACTATAAGTTTCCCAGAAATCATCGGCGAAGTTGACATTCAAGTGAAAGGTCTCTTGTTGCTTCACAGATATCGTATCGACAAAAGCACGCTCTGGAAAATCACAATTTTGATCCAGAATCAGATCACTGTTATTACACCATTCTTTGATCAACTCTTCGTAGTACCGATAAAGAACATCCACGCAGAGACAACCCTTGAAACGAACCGCCAACTCTTTCTTTATTAAGTTGTCCAGTTGAGTTTCTGTCGCCTGACCAGTGAAGAGTTTCAACTTATCCAAAAAGCCTCTCGCTTCAAGAAAGGCTTCCTCCATCTCTTGAATGGAATTGTAAATTATGGGATCGTTTTCTTGAGAAAACTTAATCACCAATCCGTTGCCAGAATCTGTCTTCAACATGCCTTCCACTTGAGTTAAAACCAAGTCACGTGTCCTGGCAGACAGGACATCATCCGCGAGCGCGTTGGTATACAGAACGAAAGTACACTTCTCAAAAGAACCATCAAACATGATTGGCTTTTCACCCGGCTTTGTCATTACGTCTTTGATCTCAATATAAGATTTGAGATACTTCTTGAGGGAGAAGTTCCCGCCCCCGCCGCTAAGCGAACTGACCCTCACCATCGCGGACTGTTTATGCTTTAGTTGCAGGAAGTAGGTATGCCACTCGTTTGGGTCTGTGACGGGTTTGTATCGTACGAGGATGTCGTCTAGTGCTCCGGCTCCGTCGACGTTTGAGGCGATCTGAAAGTCGCAACCTGAGTTCTTGCAACGTAGGAATAGAAGCGCTGCTAGCTTCACCTCGTACATCGGCCCGTGGCTTGTGGCGAAGGTAGACGTCTTGGCGTACCTTAGTGTTGCCATGGCGACGGGCTGGAACAGAAGCGCGGCCTGTTATTGGTCGGGAGAGTTCAACTACGTCAATGTTGACGTCACTCATAGATGAGTGAGGCATTGGCCAAACAAATATCAGCTATTGGCTTCGACTCCTTCATCTAGACGTCAGCATTCACAAGGTTGCTGTGGAACCACTACTTCATTCAACCAATGAGAATGAGCATTATTTATTTGTTTCTTTTTCTTATTTATCTAAAATTAAAGTTACGTATTATTAATAACAAATGTGATTAGTCGGTTGTTTGCCAAGTAATAGCTGGCCATGAGTGGAAATAACAAGGCTGGCATCTGTCATGCCACATACCGCCGAGCTAGGGTAAGACTCATCTGGGCCACGCATGGCTAGCCAGATGTTTGCCAAGTCATGGCTGGCCATGAGTGGACAGGACAAGGCTGGCATCTGTCATGCCACATACCGCTAAGCTAGGGTAAGACGCATCCGGGCCTCGCATGGCTAGCCAGTCGTTTGCCAAGTCATGGCTGGCCATGAGTGGAAAGGACAAGGCTGGCATCTGTCATGCCACATACCGCTAAGCTAGGGTAAGACTGATCTGGGCCACGCATGGCTAGCCAGTTGTTAGCCAAGTCATGGCTGGCCATGAGTGGAAAGGACAAGGCTGGCATCTGTCATGCCACATACCGCTGAACTAGGGTAAGACGCATCCGGACCACGCTTGGCTAGCCAGATGTTTGCCAAGTAATGGCTGGCCGTGTGTGGCTGGGATATGGCCCTCTTATGCTAGCCATGAATATAAAGTTGCATGGCTAGCCTTATCTGGGCCAGATGATGCCCATGCACAGTTTGCCAGACGCATGGCAGCCAGGTGTGTGCCTTACATGGCCCAGGCTATGGTCAAAATCGTGTGCTACATGGGTTTCCACCGTAAGTCCGTTGTCGAGTAGCAACGCCATGAAATGGACGAATCCGTTCTCGATGATTGCTCCCCATAAGCGTTGATCGCACGCGTTGAAATGCTCGACTGAGAGATTGTCTGTGTCCGCGTTGTTCTGTAGGAGGACTTCGACGGCGTCCCACGTGTTCGTATCGAGTGCGTATTGAAGCGGCGTCCATCCGAGGACCACGTCGCGGGAGTGGACGTCGGCGCCGTGGTCCAGGAGCAGCTCGGTCACGTGACGAGGTCGCGGGCCGATAAAGCGGTCGTTGTCGGCGAACTTCCTGGGGAGGAACCCCTGAGACGAGGCGAGATGGAGGGGGGATCGACCTCCGGCGTCCTTGGCGTTGACCTCGTGACCTGACGTCAACAACGCCTCGACGCGAGCAACGTCGTTGTCGAGGATCGCAGAGTGTAACGCCGTCGCGTCGTCGCGCACGAGTAGACGGTCGAATATGTCGCGTACGACCTTGAAGTGGACGCCGAAGAGATGTTTGCGAAGGAAGGCCACGTTTTTGTCGTGATGTTTAGAAAACCATTTGGCGGCGAAGAATTCCGCAAAGGTGCGATGGATAAAATGCGGCTTCCCGTTTACGACCGTATCGACGATTCCCGTCTTGTCGTGACTACCGGTTATGTTTTCAAGAAATCTACACGTCTTTTTTATGATCTTTTCTTTCGAATGTAGAGTTTGGATTTCTTTCTCGTCGACGAGCAACACTAGAGCCGCATTCATATGGTTCTTAACGAGACGTTTGAGCAGTTCCGATGTCTCGTATGCAGAGTTTTTATCGATTGCGATCGACTTTTTCTTTACATAAACGTTGAATTTCTTCTCGATCACCGTCTCGAACAGGTTCAAAAGATTTAGTCTCTCGGGTAGAGGATTGTTTTCCGGGTCCTTGATGTAGTCCTCGAACACCTCCGCCAGCATCATGGTCTGTAGCGGAATACCCGTGAAATGTTTCTCCTTATCGTTGAGCGACCTAGATAGTAGATTTAGAAGTCTCGTGAGAAACATGTCAAGTTGATCAGCGGTCATGGGTGTCGGTACATTCGCCCAGGACTTCTTAAAGAACGTTTTCTGATCGTTCTCGGTGAATTTTTCCATATCAAACGCCAGACACGATAGATTCCGTTCGAGAACGTTGTTCATCGACTGTCTGGAGGTCACCCAGACGCTTTTCACTCTAGTTTTCAACAGGTTGTCCAGTAAGGTACATCCTTGTTGTGCGTAACTCGGTGAGATCTCATCAAAACCGTCCAATAAGACGACCACGTTGCCTTCGTGTTCCAGACTGAAACGGAAGAAACTTTGCTCCAGTGCGGACTCGTCAGGGATGCCAATAGCGGAGGCGAGAAACCGCACGACGTCAGGTTGTTCTTCGAGCAATCTTGTGTGGTCCTTGAGGGTGACGTTCACCACCCAAAGATGGGGGTGTAGACGTTTGGTTTCTCTAGCGAGGTGAGTCACTAGAGTGGTCTTACCCATGCCGGGTTCTGCCACTACGAGAACTACCCGATGGGTTATGTCCAAAGCGGTGTCCGGATGGAACGACGTACATAGATTCTCGTCGACACACTGACTGATGAGGTCGATGTTACCGTGTGATCGCCGCCATCTCAGGTGTCCGTCGTCATCGCGATGCAACCAATGAACGTCGCCGTATCGCGACTTTTCGCAGATTAAGCGGAAATCTTTTTCGGTATTGGTCGAGTCGAGAACGACGAAACGTGAATCGCCACAATCTGGATCGTAGCTGTGAACGACTTTCTCACCCGAAGGCGCCAAATCTTGGAGTTGCCACTTCGCGATACCACTCACTGCAAATACGTCACTTAGTTCCTCGGCTTTGAGGATCTCTTCCTTCAGGACGTTGCACCAGTTCAACGTTCGAGGGATAAAGAAGTTGATGACGTCATCGATATTCGGACCGATTGTGAGCATCTGATTGGATAAGAGGGTTTCAACTAGTTGGGCATTGCAAACCGTTTCGGTAAGGTCGAGGACTTTCTCAAACAAATGACGTAAGGCTATCGAGTGACCTTGACATAATAAATCTCTATCCAAGATTCGATCTTTGGATTGGGCGTCGAGATGTGAAAAACGAAAATTATTTTCTTTCGATTTGAATTTCGTACCGAGAAGGATTTGAAGTTGCAGGTCGTCGTGAAAAACTCCACGGCGAGAAAGAAGAATCACTTTCTTGTTTGGGTTCCTCTCCAAGACGTTGCAAATATTCTCGAACAGTTCCCGAACCTGTTTTTGATCACAATGATCACTCGCTATCACCAACAAATCACAAGAACCACAATTCCACACGGGTATCACTACATTTTGTTCACACAACAAACTTTCGATTCCAAAGAACAAGAATGGAGTATCTGTTCTGCACAGGTATTGGAGCACTTTGGCGCAAGTTACCAACAAGCCGCATGTGTCGATTTGCAGGAGAGAAACACTTTCGGTGAGATCGAAACTATAAGATTCCCAGAAATCATCGTCAAAGTTGACATTCAAGTGAAAGGTCTCTTGTTGCTTCACAGATATCGTATCGACAAAAGCACGCTCTGGAAAATCACAATTTTGATCCAGAATCAGATCACTATTATTACACCATTCTTTGATTAACTCTTCGTAGTACCGATACAAAACATCCACGCAGAGACAACCCTTGAAACGAACCACCAACTCTTTCTTTATTAAGTTGTCCAGTTGAGTTTCTGTCGCCTGACCAGTGAAGAGTTTCAACTTATCCAAAAAGCCTCTCGCTTCAAGAAAGGTTTCCTCAATCTCCTGAATGGAATAGAAAATTATGGGATCGTTTTCTTGAGAAAACTTAATCACCAATCCGTTGCCAGAATCTGTCTTCAACATGTCTTCCACTTGAGTCAAAACCAAGTCACGTGTCCTGTCAGACAGGACATTATCCGCGAGCGCGTTAGTATACAGAACGAAAGTACACTTCTCAAAAGAACCATCAAACATGATTGGCTTTTCACCCGGCTTTGTCATTACGTCTTTGATCTCAATATAAGATTTGAGATACTTCTTGAGAGAGAAGTTCCCGCCCCCACCGCTAAGCGAACTGACCCTCACCATCGCGGACTGTTTATGCTTTAGTTGCAGGAAGTAGGTATGCCACTCGTTTGGGTCTGTGACGGGTTTGTATCGTACGAGGATGTCGTCTAGTGCTCCAGCTCCGTCAACATTTGAGGCGATCTGAAAGTCGCAACCTGAGTTCTTGCAACGTAGGAATAGAAGCGCTGCTAGTTTCACTTCGTACATCGGCCCGTGGCTTGTGGCGAAGGTAGACGTCTTGGCGTACCTTAGTGTTGCCATGGAGACGGGCTGGAACAGAAGCGCGGCTTGTGATTGGTCGGGAGAGTTCAACTACGTCACTGTTGACGTCACTTATAGATGAGTGAGGTATTGGTCAACCAAATATCAGCTGATTGGCTCCGACTTTCTTATCAATGACGTCAGCATTCACAATAAGGTTGCTGTGGAACCACTTTAAGTCGCGTTCACATAAATGACTATTGACTATTGACTATTGACTATTGACTATTGACTAGAACCCCACCGTGATTATTTCTTAGTCAAGCCACAAAACGAACGAGACTCGTTTCATTGGCTGCGAGAGAGAGTTCTGCGCGCTGATTGGCTGTGACTAAGACTTGACCAAGGAATTGAAATATTTTTAATTCGTTAGTCAATATAGTCAATAGTCAAAAGTCAAAAGTAAAGTTGTGTGAACGTCAGCACGTATCGCTTACGGTTCAAATCGCTTAATCAATAGTCAAGAGTCAATAGTAATTTATGTGAACCGGCTCTTACTTACATTCAACCATTGAGAATGAACATTATATTTATTACTTTACTTGTTTATCTAAAATTATAAGTTACGTACATTATTAATAACAAAATGTGAGTTATACACGTAGTACACTTTTGCACCAGAATATAACCTGGGATATTAAAAAAACTAAATAATAATAATAAGTAATAGAAATAAATCGGGAAACCCAAAACCTGCCAAAGTTTGGAATACGTATCTAAACAAAATTATCTATAGAACATTCAAAGACAGAAATAAGAAGATGAGGTGGCTCAGCGGTAATATTTGAGACTCTTAATTCGGGAGGTCACCGGTTCGATTCCGGCCACCACAGCAATCCTGACTGAAGGTTTTCCTCAGTCACAAAACGAATATTGGGGTTGTGCCATACTAACAGCCTTCGGACAATTTCCAAATACCATAATAACTAATAATTAGTCACCTGAAGAGGGGTATGTAATATGTATTGTCTATGGGCAGGTTTTCTACGAAACATCATTGCTATAAACAAAATTGAGATAAAAACGGGTAATTCGACGTTGTTGATTATTTTAATAGTCTTCTTTATTACAGCTTATCTTCCGGATGCGTTTCTTGGCAATCTTAAATCAGATTTTTTTTACATTGCAAGGAAATACACTATCATAAAGTTATTTGATAAAACAAGGCACGTGATAATGAATGTTGTCACAACAGGTATAACGCTGGCGTAACGTCATTTTCAGACGAGGAAAATCTGTTCTAATTATTGCGCAAAGAAAACGAAACCTGTTTTACCTACTGTAGGGTAAATAGCCGTTTACCTGATTTATCCCTTTTCGTGTACCTACACGAAGAGGGGCAAATCAGATGTTGTCATGATTGCCGGTTGCCGGAATCGAACCAATGACCTCTCAATCGAGAGCGTCACTGCTTACTGCTACCACTGATTGAGCAACCTCAATCATTATCTATCCATTACCGAAGAAATTAAGTTGCTAAAAGCAACGACATAAAAATAATGTTTAATTCTGATATGATACACATATTGTACAAGTACCATGAGAAAAAATGAAAAAAAAAAATAAGAATCTTGTTTATTAAATTATAAGCATCTCAATAATTATATTTGTGTTGATTTATATTTTAGGACCCAGTTCGAAGATTATTCGCAAATTTGAGTTGAATTGTCCACAATTGTTAATAAACTGAAACACTGTTCTAGTATACTTACGTTTTTGTGGTCTTGTAACAGAAGATGAGAAGACATATTGTTTCCCTTGGTACATTAATTATTTCGGTTTAAAAAAACACACGCCAAACATTGTATCTCTTCTACAATAAATAGATCCACTGTTTCTCTCTATTTCCATCACACTTTTCTACACTCTTGCAGTGAACTGTATCACACACCTGTATACTTTCATGAAGCAACATGCTGCTTTAAAATGCTGTTCACAATGATAGGATGATGCACGCTGGATTATTATTGCTCAGGTCGAACGTACGCGCGCTAAGAATGAACTACTGTGCTAACTGCTAAGTAAGATAAGAGGGCGGTGACAGGACTGGGTTTTTACCCAATGGCGATAGGCTGGTTGTGAATCATGCACACTCAGACAAGCGGTTTCGGGACATAATTTGGAGTGGAGCTACACACAAGATTTAATAGGCAACCATGACAACGAAAAATCACCCAAGAAAATCTAAGATCCTGCCCATGCAGAGATTGCTAACTTATCGCGGTGGACAGGTTTGTTTGCTTTATAATGGTGGAGGAAGCGTATGCTTCTGGTAGGGCCACCGTAGTCATGACGTCAGGTCGAGGTGGAGAAGCCAGACGAAAGGCAGTCAGCGTCCATCCCTTTACGTCCAAGCTTAGATTTTTCGTTGTCATGGTTATACTTTCCATTATTGTTTAATCAGGAACGATGGTGGGAAGATAGAAAAGTATGGACAGAACTTGTAGAAAGAGCAGAGGAAGAAGAAAGTGAAGAGGAAGAGCCAGAGGAAGTTAACATGAGGGAAGCGTCAGGCATGGCCAGCCGGCTTCGATGTACCTAGGGGCCAGAATATGATGGGATTAATTTCCTATCCCCTACCCGACTTCATTGTTGGACACAGGGAGCAGATATAAAAAAATAAATAGTTATTTTCATCTACCTTGATTGAACAGAATTGCGTTTAAGTAACATATTCGCGACAGGATAAAAATTTAATATAATATGGCTATCTCACACTTAGCCGCCAGTTTGTTTTGGAAAAAATATTTCCAGTGCAAATTGTAATTTCTTGACCTATTTTGCCACAAAACTAATGGCGCTCAATCCGCATTGAAGCTTGTGGGTGTTGCAAATCTCAACTTGATCGCTATTGTGATAACAAAAAAAAAACAGTCGTGCCATAGAAGTAGAATGGAAACATAAACATAAAAAAAATATAACTTGCCGAGATTTCTTGCCTGTAACTAGACAGATGTGTTATTCTTACTTCGCCAAATCCTGTTATCACCTTTTCCGTTTCCCAGTAGTCCAGTCTGTTATCAGTGCGGATGCAAGCAATCAGAACTGTGACGTGACTGAGATAAAAATAGCCACCACTTAATGTTTACTTCTCACTATCATTTAGGACTCGGAAATACCGTCCACACACACACACACACACCTGTTATGTTATGGTTTATCCGTTTCTCAAGTCGACTCTAACTCTGTATAAGGTCTTCCCTGTTCCCACTCTGCGTGCCTCTGTCATCATCCACCAAGTGTGGTATACCTACCCGCTTTGAAGATGCCCCGTCTAATAATAATAATAATATTAGGTCTAATTTCAAGAAACAAAAAATAAACAAAATTCAAATTTCAGTAGTAATAATAATAATAATAATGATAATAATAATAATAATATAATAATAATACGGTTGTTTTAGTTGCCGCCATTAAAGTGCTGCTCTAGGAGATCAAGAAGACCGTGGTAGGCTTTTTCGTGTCATGTAGTTGGCCTTGTTATTTATACCAACAATGTTAAGCAATACTAGTAACAATGGTAGACGCCTTTGCAGCAGCACTTCAATGGCATCGTATTTCAAGATGGCAGCGCCCATAAAAATCCTCTACAACAACCGTATAACAACAATAACAATAATAATAATTTGAATTTCTCTACTAACTAAAGTTAACACATAAACCTATGGGGAGGTGTACAACAAACGACTACACTGCAGCGCTGCGAGTATTCCGACCACTGATCTCCGCCTGCTAGATTAACCGAAATCCCATTGATGAGGCAGTGCACTACTTATTATTATTGTAAAATTATCCAAAGATTCCAAAGAAGCCAAATAGTTTTGCAATGACTTAAGAATTCTTATTGTTGAAAATTGTGTATGTCCAATATTCAGTGACCGTTGGCCGGATCGCTCGCAACGCTCTGTGCACTTGTTACGTCTAATTTCAGGACTATATAGGACTCAGTACTTACCCAATTTCTACAGAATATGATGAGCGTTTCTTCCAGTATAACAGCTAACATCACTATTGAAACTTAGCATCCTTCATAAAATAGAGTATTAAATTTCTGGGGAATATATAGCATCAATTTCATTTTCTTGCGACACCTAAAAGAGATATAGAACAATTTAAACAGTTTGAAACCACACTTTGCGCCACATTCCGACGCCACAGACAATGTACATTATTCGGTGCCACGCAACAACTTCGACTACAAAAACGAGACCAATAATGTAGCAATGACTACATACAACAACATTTCCCCGTTATAATAAACTGTAGTCTAACGTAAGGGAAGCGTTGGTTAATAAATGAAAAACAAATATTTTCAAATACTTTTTAATGGTGCATTTTTACACAATCACTGTGAGGACATAAGCAAAAATACGATTCAAATTTGATTACTTTCTAATAAAAATACAAATTTATAGACAAATACATATTTCGTAAACAAAAACACTCGAATAAAAATACAAATTTATATATTATAGTTGAATATTTTCTAAACAAAATAAAATTCATTTGTAGTTGTTATCATTTAAATCAAACAAGAACATAACCACTAAAATTACAATAATAACTATAAAATATTTATAATTTTTGTATCTTTTTTTTTGCCATCTTGTTTACAATAGGAAATATATATTTTGCAAGTCAAAAAAATATGTAGTATTCTTCCTACGGAGGACCGTAAACCATTGATCGACACGGAAAATGCCTATGTGCAAACCAAGTCTTAGGTTGGAATTCATAGTCGGCCCCTACACCTAGGGGCACCCATTGTTGCTATGGATTTGTTTTGTTTATGGGAAATAACATGGAAACAACTGTTACCTTAGTAACAATGGGCGCCCCTAGGTGTAGGGGCCGACTATGAATTCCAACCTTAGAGGCACTAGACATAAGGCTAAGATCAAGCAGAAATGGGTACGAAAGTTGGCCACTTAATAATGTGGAATTATTTAATATAACGTCCACAGCTATTATAGGGATAGTACGATAATCTCATCTTGCGACATTGAAGCCATCACTTTCGTGCGCTATTTATTTACCCAACAATATCAGTAGACTTATTCTTAACAAAATGCAAGATTATAGGTACCTTGTTGACAGGCCTATGCGTTATAGTAAGACAAAAGTCATAAACAGCTATGATTTTAAATGTAATTGTGTCATTATCAAGCATTGGTCTTAATGGGAAATGGAATATCTTATATAATCCACACATATTATGATATTACCCATAAAAATAAGTTACACATGCTGTATGTAATAACTTCACCAAAACTCGCTACAATCTATCGAAGCAAACTAAATCAATTATTTCATTATGATTGTAACCTGAACATTGGCAACTAGTTTTGAAACATAAGTTCATTTTTATTATGTGCTTTGTAATATAATATATTATATATTTAAGAATCTTGGTACGTACGTTTTTGCAATATTTGCCTTGCAATAACGCTAAACGAGATAATTTAATTGATTATTAACATTTGATGAATACATGTTGGTATTTTTACAAGCAATTTATTTAATTATAATATAGGCATACTATATTGAACACGTTTTGAAGACGCAACTCGACTTTACCTCTTGATTAACAAGTGGTTGGATATATTGGGTACAGCTGCGATAACCGTGAAGTAATATCCAAGATTTGAATTACCAATGAAATAGTTATATACAACTAATTCTTGCAAAATTGAACATGATCAACACAGCCGTTTTGTGAGGATTCCTTCCCAGAGAACAAATTAAACAAAATATTTAAAGAATTATCTGCGTTTTGGGATATGATTAACGTAATTCAAGTGAATATCGAGCACAAGGTGGGATAATAAACCAGTTAGAAACAGTATTACATATAATGTTTGCTATACAACAGATGGTCGACATTAGAAGAGACGGTTTTCAAAACGTTTCAATAAAATACAATTTTAAGCAGTCGTCCACAAGGGACAATTGACTGTGTCTTGTGTGTTGCTTACAGTCTTACACGTACTATGTATATAATTAAAGCCGCCCGCTTACTCACTAAAGCGCCTAAAGCCCTACCTACACAGATCTACGTTTGTATCGACAAATATACAACACTTCTTTTTCATTACACACTAAAATACGATGTAAATGAAAAGAAAAGAAACCGTGAATGTAGTAGCAAAATTATACTCTTTCAAATCGTTTAAATTAACGGTTGTCGAAAAAAGAAAACTCGGGCGAAGTGAAATACGTCGCACAAACACGGCGAATGCTTACAAACAATTGAGAATATTTGATTATATTATTCAGGTAAGTAGATTCGAATAGGACTTAAGCTATCGTTACTGCGCGTGAAGTTAGTGAAACTCGCAACTCCAAAGCCATTTTTCGATACAAAACAACATTGAACCTACGCGTAGCTTGTGTCATATTTTAGCATATTTCTTGTGGACCTTATCTGTTACTAATTCTGCTCTATCATTATCATTAATCATTATCTATTGTCCCGTCAAACTCTACGCTGGGTCGGCACAGAATGGAAACTTTCCCCGTCCATTCGTACATCATACTTAAAAAAAAAAATAGTAAAGAAAACATTCACTCACATCATACACAAATTAAGAGAGCACACAACGTGAACTCTAAAATTAAGTTTGTCTAATCATTCCGTAGAATCGAATATTTTAAAAAAATATAGCACACTTGCTAAATAAATTACATTCTGACAAGACATGAGCATAACATGTTACTCACTGCCTGAACATATCTACCACCTTACCGCAATCAAATCCCAAGGGGGGTGGACTGACTTCAAATGTGCAGTAACGATAGCTTGGCCACGGAAGAAATTGAGGAACCGCCGATTTGAAAGCAGTCGCCGACTTTGACGACATCTGGCTGGGATTGATGACCCAATCAAATGCATTTAATGTGGAAATATTATATTTGTAGTAGGTCCCTAGATTTTTGTAAAGAAATATATGGAAATAGACTCTATCTTTGAATGTCAAAATTTGATAAGTAATATAAAAAAAAGTTGTAAATAAAGACTAGTTTATAATCTTTTAGAATTGCTTATTTTCAGAACACTATAATATTATATTTGTACATTTTGAATACTTATTTACGTATTTTATATAGGATTAATTACAATAATTTATATTATATCTCAAAAAATGCCAAGAGTTAATTTCTAAAGAAAGTTATACAGATTTGGAAAATACGTTACTTTCACAACACTTACAACGTGATAATAGTATAAATAAAGATGCGAGCGTTTAATCCTGTATTTCAAAACTACTATAGACATGTAAATAAATGTCCTAGTTATCTTTAAATACAAAAAGCATAACGTAGGCCTATTTCAATCAAAACTCGGCAGAATCTGGTACGTTGTCATATACATTCATATGATTACCTGTTACGGTACATGCAAACTATGTAGGCTATTTTCCTCATTGCACATTCTGAACTGCTCCCCTGAAAACACCAATGTTTCACTATTTTAATTTATCATATCGTCACCCCAGTGCAAGACAACGACAACTCAAAAAAATGCAATTTCGAGCTGCTTATGTAGAAATGTGTGGTAGTTTCATGTACGTCGCGTGCAAGACCAAGACAACTCTAGTTCCAGCAGTTTCCGACAGATGGCATGTAACGCTCTATTGAACTCCATCTATCGGCCCTAACTGCTAATGCAAGACTGCGACATCTCTAGTTGTCGCAGTCTTGCACTGGGAATTCAAACTATCAACCATAACATTCAGTGCAAGAGTGCGACATCTCTAGTTGTTGTAGGAAACACAATAAAAAAGGCACTGACTTGTTGCTGCTCAGTGCTCATTTCACTGTGTGAAGCGTGCAAAAATGTCGGCGAGAGCATTAAAAATAATAGAGTTAGGTCGTATTCAGTTAGGTATAGGGATTGGTCCAGAGCCTCCACTAGATGTCGTTCCTAGTAGTGCTACAGTTCAAGGTATGTCAGGGCATAATCCTGCTTTGACTTGTAAACAAAGTACCTCAAGACAGACTGAGATTTTTGAGGTTAGGAATGAAGAAGTTAGCCTACCATCTGGTTCTGGAATGCCAAAGCCTAGACCGGAACGTCTAACAAGTAAAGCTCACTATCATGAGGTAAGTTGAATCTTGATTTTGCTAAGCATACACCTGAGTGATACAAATGCTAGCCTTGTAGGCCTAGGCCTAGGACCTAGAGCCTGACTGAATGAGATCATACCCTAGGTAAGGTCTGGGCCCTTCTAGAATCAATCCATGTTACACTGTAATGTGACTTTATATTCTAGTACGTACAGATATTATAAGCATAGGCTTTTCCCTCATGATACCAGTAGGCCTACTCAAAATAATGAAAATATCCGTCATGAGCTACTTATATTTATTTTTAGATTTCCTGTGATCCTGCGGAAGACGATTATGACAGTGATGATAGCACTCGTGACAATGACTGGATACCGGTACCAGACTCAGCCGCACAAGATTATTCCTCAGCTGATGATGAAGATAGGCCTAGAGTGGTTTTGGAGAGCGAAGATGAGATTGAAGGTTCAAACAACATTGCATTGGCACCAATAGTCCCTGCTGAACAAGAAATGACTGTTCCCCGTGCCAAGAAACGATCCCGTGATCCTTCAAAATGGGAAAGAAACAAGAAGAAAGCTGCGCTCAACAGTGGGAAAGCATACACCAATGCCGCCGGTAAAGCTATCGCAGAAAAAGTACTAAAACGTCCTTGTGGAAATAAATGCAGACTAAAATGCACAACAAAAATAGACAAAGACCAGAGGCAGTTAATTTTGAAAAGTTTCTGGGCCATGGGGGACATTGCTCGACAGCGAGATTTTGTGACAAAATACGTAACAACAAAAACACCTGCATATCGTAATCCCAAAGAGGGAAGTAATCGGTCATGTAATAACGAGTATTCTTTCGAGCTTGACAAACAAAGAATAATAGTCTGCAAAACATTCTTTCAATCTACCATCAATGTTGGAAACACAATGATTGATACCAGCATTAAAAAGAAAGACGCTCAAGGAGTTGTAGGCTCTGAACTTAGGGGCAAACATGGATTACAAAAAAAGATTGATCCCGAAGTAAAGGCGTTCATCCGTGAGCACATCAACTCATTCCCGAGGGTAGAGTCTCATTACTGCCGAGCCAACACGGTGCGGGAATATTTGGAGGGGTCCTTAAACTTAGCTACAATGTACCGACTATACATAGAGAGGTGCCGTGAGCTGGGAGTCCCAATTGCAAAATCGCACCATTATGCTTCAGTCTTTAATACCGAATTTAATATATCTTTTTTTATACCGAAAAAAGACCAGTGTGGGATTTGTGTTGGGTTTGATAATGCTGTCGGTGAGGATAAAGAAAAGAAGAAGGCTCATTTCGACAACCACTTAAAAGAAAAAGTCCTTGCTAGAGAAGAGAAGACGAAAGATGTACAATACGCAGCAGAACATGATGATGCTGTTGTGAGTTGTTTTGATTTGCAAGCCGTCCTTCAAACACCATGCGGTGATGTATCTGCCTTGTATTACAAGCGCAGGTTGGCAACCTATAATTTTACCATTTTTGATTTGAACTCTAAAGATGGGTTCTGCTACATTTGGCACGAAGGTATTGCTAACAGGGGCGCCAATGAAATTGGAAGCTGTGTCCGTAAATATCTCACTAAAGAGTGTCTGGGGAAAAATGTAATTTTTTTCACAGATAACTGTGTGGGACAAAACAAGAACAAGTTCCTTGTGGCAATGTATGTGCACACAGTTATGACGGAGGACATACTTTCAATCACTCATAAGTTCCTGCAAGTTGGACATACTCAGAATGAAGGGGATAATATGCATTCTGTGATAGAAAGAGAGAAGAAGAGGATGTTAAGAAGTGGGCCGATTTACGTTCCGTCACAATGGGTGTCGGTGATTCGACTTGCTAAAAAAAATGGCAACCCTTACCACGTGATGGAATTGGACACGGAAGATATTTGTGACCTTAAGTGCCTTACAAAGGAATTGGGCAAAAACTTTACTTTGAACGATTATGGTGAGAAAGTCGTTTGGGCCGATATCAGAATTCTCCATGTAGAAAAGTGCTCTCCTTTCATTGTGTTTTACAAAACTTTCTACACTGATGTTACCTACAAAACAATCAACATACGTTTGAAAATGAGAGGACGTCAGTTGATTGTCTCAAACATTGCTGTGATAAAGGCTTATCAAGAACCTCCAAAGATATCGGCACAGAAAAAAGCTGACCTCCTCAGTCTTTGCAAAGACAGCCTTATTCCTAGGGTTTATCATGATTTCTATAATGGCTTAAAAGTAGCAGGATGTGTAGTAACTGACCGGAATGAAAATGATGATGATAACAGTGAAGATGAGTGGGAAAATTAAAGATGTAGATGATGTACAGCTCAGAATTAAAAATGGGTATAAAGTTCAAGTATAACTATTATTTTATTTATTTATTATCCTTGCTTAAAGAGTCATTGTCCTTCCTCCATCCTTAATAAAAATTGGCTATAAATTGTGTTCTAACGCTTCACTATAATAGATAAAACTAATAGATTGCTAATTGTAGGGTCTGACTTCCCCTCACATTTGAAAAAAAGAACAGTGCAAGACCAAGATATATCAGAAAATTGTAAATATCAGATCCTTATATACTATGTACAGCCATAATTATTCACAAAAATGCTTCATAAAGCGTGGCCACATAGAAGGATGAAAATTTGTAACACTGTTTTGTATATGTGATTTTTGGGATGAAGTCAAAACTTAAAACTCAATTTACTCAGAAAGCACTTTTTTGAGTTATCTTGGTCTTGTACTGGGGTGACGATATTGTTATATGGAAAGCTACTTAAACATAATTTTCCAAGTTTGGGAATCTTCATACATATATGGAATGTTACACTACATTACCATTTCAACAGAGGAAAGGAGAGGAATACATTACAGCAATAATATTTGATAATAGGAATACGTTCTCCTTTTTTCAGCAAAGGCAACCTAAATAGGCCTACAGTCAGACACACACACACTGCGTACCGTCATTCGGGACGCAATATGTTCATGTTTTGTGTTTCGTGCACGATGCAATCGTTTTCATTTCACAGAATGCGATAGAACGATTTCTCGGGACACAAATACACAATGCATTGATATTAATATTGAATACTTGCATCATATTTTAATCATCCATTCCTTCTTATCAAACATACACCTTTGCACTTCAGTGATCTAGCGATTTACAGAGTCATCTACACTGCTAAATGTATTGCAGTAAAATACATGACAAACAGCAAATTTCATAAAGTGCCTACTCATTCAAAACAAGAAAACATGTCAATTGTTTGCCTCACATTTCTTGCCCTCAATTTCCAGATACTAAAAACAATCGAGTCTCGTTAAAAGGATTCACGCTCAACAAAACACAACTTGATTGTAAAGCTTTCGGCAATTATCAACTAGCCCGAACCAAAAGTCTCTATTAAACGGTCAAATTTTGTCGTTTGACTTCTTGAATTCAAGGTCAAAAGCACATCAAAAGCAGTCAGGATATAATAAAAGACAACAATAGCTATTTTGTAGGGCTGTGCGAGTACTCGAAAAGTCGAGTTCGGTCGAGTAGTTACTACTCGACTCGAGGTGATCGAGTTTTTCATGAAAAACGAGTCGAGTTCGAGTAGTTTTGATCGACTGAGCCGCCGTATTCAACTGGTTAAAAATACCGCCAATAGGTGGCGCTAGTATCCAAAAATAGCTTAAGTATCGATTTTATAATCGACTTTGAAGAAAAAGCGACCTATCGATTATTATCGAGCAGATCGATACACGCAGACCGCGCAGACGACGCTTATTAGGCCTAGGCCTATACTTACGCAAATTCGCAAAAAGTGTCTGCGTTTTTTGTGAACGAAGTGTGGATTTTGTAGAAGTAGCAGCCAAACAAATGGAAGGGAATCTTCGAGAGCCTAGGCCTACGAGATCGCTGACGCATAGGCCTACTATGTTCAAAGAGCCTAGGCCTAGCATAGGCCTAGGCCCTAGACCCTGGTCGTAGGCCTATAGGCCTAGACCTAAAAGTACCTAATCATCAAAGATATTATATTCCCTACTGATCATCAAGTATTTGGAATCATTTTTAAAACGTTCCATACAACTTAAGTTCAAAATGTAATCTTTGCATTATTAACCTCAAATTGGGGAAAATCTCGCCAACATGGTGTCACAAAAACAAAAGTGGCCATCTGACAACCCATCTGCAAAACAGATTACACTGTAGTTCTATTGTTTCTCTTAAAGTCTTTCTCCTGTGCCAGGTACCCGTGTACAGTGTAGGCCTAGGCCTAGTCCTAGGCCTAGCATTTGGCCATGCTTCGAGCATAGCCCTAGCCTATCCCAAGACCTAGGCCAAGCCTTAGTACTTTCCTTGTCCCTAGATCACGTAGGCCTAGACCCAGTTGGCAGAATCTAGCATCGTTTGAGCCTTAGGCCTAGGGAGACAATATTATTGAACAAATTACAGTATATGGTTTTAGGCCTGGCCCCAGGGACAGCTTTTAGGCCAAGGCCTAGCCTAGGTGAACTCGGCGGTAGCTTAAATGGGGTCCTAGGTCTAGTCTGCCTAGTCCTCTACCGGTAGTTATTCCTTTCCTGTATCTTTTTATTATATTCAGGCACTACTCGAAACTCGACTCGAAACTCGCGAGTTATTTACTACTCGAACTCGAACTCGACTCGATTTGGAAAAGTACTACTCGCACACCCCTACTATTTTGTATTGATGCATTTTGTCATTGAATTCAAGAAGTTGCATGAAAAAAAAAACTTGACCATGTAAATTGTAATACAGGCTTAAAACAGAGACAAACGGAAACTAGCGTCGGTAACGAGTGACTTCGAGCATAGCTGCAACTCGATCGTCGTGCATCACTGGTGCTGACGTTCGTCCTTCATGAACTGGTCAAGCACTTGTTGCATCGACTGTCTCAGGTCGTCGGCAGAGTCTGGCCCGTCTGTCAGCGTTCGCGTGGTCGTTACAACCCTGCAAGCAGCAAGCAACGGAACGCTGACGTTATCGACCGGTCTACGCTTTAGTGTTGGTACGCGTCACTATCGTAGCTCTTATCGCGTGGCTTGTTTCAAACAGACAATGCCCATGTGCGTAGGTAGGCACTCTGTATTTATCAGAGGAGTACATAAATAATATAATAAATAAATAAATGAATAAATAAATAAATAAATAAATAAATAAATAAATAAATAAATAAATAAATAAATAAATAAATAAATAAATAAATAAATAAATAAATAAATAAATAAATAAATAAATAAATAAATAAATAAATAAATAATCAAATAAATAAATAAATAAATAAATAAATAGCCTAAATAAATAAATAAATAGATAGGCCTAAATAAATAAATAAATAAATAAATAATAATAATCCCGCTGAGGTGGGAAGAAGTGATAGCAATGGACGTGGAAAGAAGAAATGTAACTTGGGAAGAGGTCAATCAGGAACGATGGTGGGAAGATAGAAAAGTATGGACAGAATTTGTAGAAAGAGCAGAGGAAGAAGAAAGTGAAGAGGAGGAGCCAGATGAAGTTAACATGAGGGAAGCATCAGGCATGGCCAGCCAGCTTCGATGTACCTAGAGGCCAGAATATGATGGGATTATTGTATTGTATTGTATTGTTTTATTCACCTTTTAGATGACATGTTAATTGTAGGCCTATACATATCAATAAGATTAAGACAAGTCCTACAATTGGTAATATCGGTTTCGTCAAATAGGTTAAACTAAAGCTAGTTTAGGCATTTCCTATCCCCTACCCGACTTCATTGTTGGACACAGGGAGCAGATATAAAATAATAATAATAATTGAAGTACATAATTAACTTAAAATAAAATTAATATATATATAAAAAAAATATAAAATACATAATACAATTTAATATAAATAATTTGGGGGAGAAAGGAGACTGAAACGTGGTAGGCAGCAGCATGACCACAGTAGCATTCTGACCACAGTGGCTTTCTACTTCTCACTTGGCCCCCTATCACGTTTCAGCTGAACTGTTGGTCCCCTTACCCCGATCACAACTAAATAACCCAACCGATAGACTTACCACAACAATCAATAAATGACTTGGGTTTTCATTCAAATCGTCTTGAAGGTAAATAGCTTACTTGCCTGTTCGTCGTTTCGTTTAGTCATCATTCTACCGGGTCGCAAAACATTAAAAAATGAGCTAATAATAACAATAAAAATATAATGGGTACATAGGAATAAGGGTTGCCCACAAAAATCATAATCATAAATTAAAATAATAAAATAATAAACCAATAAATGATACCTTCTGGTTGTACCATCACCGTCCACCTGCGTTTCGACACTTTCCGAAACAATTCTCCTTTCGTGATCGACGAAATCACGCGATGCTGCAAGCGAAATTAAAATTAAAACAAACTCAACAAAACAAAGTAGGTAGGTAAAACAAAATCAAATCAATGCAAACCTATACTTGACCATGCATTCTAGGAAGGTATCTAAACAAGGCAACTATAAACAACTAAAATAAACAAAATTTATAGAAATCAAACATTGAACTTAGAAATGAATTCCAAAAATGATTAATTTCAAAATCCAAGCCAATTTTCTTGATTTTTGGACTTCTGTAATTTGCAGTATGGGAATCAGAGGTGTTCATGTGGGGTTCCACACCATCATGAACTATAATCTATTATCGAATAATTGATATTGAATCATCTTGGCTTGACTAAATAATGAACAGTACATTTTAATTTAGAAAATGTATTTTGTTGACAACATTTAAAAGTCTCACCAATTTGAAACGCTTTCCTTCCGCCACCACACTACTTATTAGTAGTTATTGCAAACATCAAACACCGCTGAAGACAACTGTAATATACATAATTATTACAAGATAAAACACGGAGAAAAGGAAATACGTCAATTACGTACACAGAAAGACCCAAAGCCACATTGCCACACACACAGAGAAAGAGAAAGTTGTTATAGATCCAACGATGAAGCATGGGCCGGAAGAACGTTGGATATACATTTTTTTCGAAAATATTTTTATTGCAGCAAAACGTTGGTTGTAATTTATTCTTCAAGCTAACGCGATCTACCATGTTTTTAGTGAACTATTCCCGTTTTCGCGGGCATTGTTAGATTGGTAAACCTGGGATAATGTTGGATTTCAAATCCATTAAAAGTTGTTTAACTTTGCATCTAGAAAATCAAGGAAAATGTATATCCAACGTTCTTCCGGCCCAGGCTTCGATTAGTACATACACAGAAAATAAAGCCATTATTAATGAATACATGTACATATATATTAGAGCAGCAGGCTACAAACATGTTACATGTATCTACATGCAACCAAGCACAACAACTACAAAACCAAGAAGCAAGAGAGATCCAAGCACCGTACATGCATGAGTGACGAGTGTAGACAATTAGGGAACTAATCGTCGACCTGAAATAGAACCAATATACTTTTTAAAAATATCGACAATGGATGGGGATTATTATTATTAATAATACCGTATATCGAAATGATAAATTATTATTTTTAAATAGCGGGGCCTGGTGGTTTGCAATTTGGAATCAACCCATGTAATTTTTTTGATTTTCTATTTAACACTCTGCATAATTGAACATTTTGAAGCACGTTGTGGTAAAACACAGAATCCTCATTTTTATAAAATTCAGCCTGTTTTTTTAAAAATAAAATTGGTATGTGTAGTAATTTGTGATTTTTTTACTACCTACTTAAATGTTTACTTTTAAAGTTATAAGTCGGGTATGCTTATTTAGTTAACTTGAATGATATTGTACAGAATGAGTACCGTCTCCATTGGATAACACAAGAACTCATGATAGCCGGATAGACCAATTGCGGCATAAGAGAAGAAGAAGATAAATGATAATATTTGCCACTGATCTAGGAAAGACCTTTTGCCACTGATCAAGGAAAGGTATACACATTAATGTTGCAATGATGGCCGCTGTAACGTCACGAGCGAACCACGAATATGTCCGACATTTTAAAGCAATATATTGGCTCTAGTTGCGAGTCGAGACGGACGGGGTAGTACCTGCGTGTTCGTCACCCGACACGTCGTTCTCACAGTCCGATCCGCTCGAGCTACCGAGAGTCTTCCTCTTCCTGACGACCGTCCTTCTGACGACCCTATTGGCCGGCACCTCCTGGATATCGCTGTCCGAGTCCGAGTTGACCACCCCCTTCCTCCTGTCTTGCACCTCGCCGTCCGAGTCTGACCCCACCCCCTTGCGCACGTCTTCCGAGTAGCTGTACTGCCAAGAGGCGTCGCGGTTAGGGTTCCGCTCGTTGGCAAAGTCTTCAAGGTCGTTAATCTCGAGACCGTCCACGGTCTTCATCTTCTCCACGAACTCTCTGTTGAGGTCGTCTTCGTCCCAGATCTCTTCGATCTCCAGCGGATTCGCCTCGTTTCGCACGAAATCCCTCGCGAGTTGTTTACTGTCCGGGAACGACACGGCGTAGATCTTGTCGCCGGATTCGTCCGTCACGTCCGGAAACTCCCGGATCATCTCTCCCTCGGGTACGGAGGTGAGTCTCCGGAGCGGGGGCTCTTCGAAGGGGCTGCGACCCCCGAACGGGTCGTATGACTCGGCCCCCCCAAAGTCCCACTCTATGTCGTCGCAGGGGATGGGGGTGTCTCCCGGAACGGGGGCTGATAGCCGGGGGCGAGGTCTCGGGGCTGGCTGGCGGGAACCTGCTGGGGAAACGAGGCCCACATGCGTACTGTCTAGCTAGCCGCCTAAGTGCGCGTGCACCCAACGTGTGATACATGAACAGACAGTGCCACACACATATACACGTACGCAGCCATTATAGGAGACCCAAGCGAGAGGTTTACGCCCATAAGTGTATACGCGATTCCGTTGAATTCAAGGACAAAAAGAATTTGTTGCATCACACCGATAACTTGAGAGTGCCGAATTGCGATGTTGGACGACTATTTGTGTGTACCTTAAGTTGTTAGCCGGACTATTATTTAACGTAATTACTTTGGTAACCAGACTTTAACAAAATATCTAGTAGATCCAGTTCACGAACAGATATTTCGTAAGTAAAAATTTAAATAATTTATGAACAATATGCACTGTTGCCTTTCATTATCCGGACTACTTTTGTCCCCCAATTCAAAGGAACTTATTTATATATGCATAGCACGTTAAAGCTGACACATTTCATGCCAAATGTACTTTCTACTAACCTACAGTACTGAAAATCTAAGATTTGTATACTTTAGTATAAAATGCTCCTCAAACAAGTTTCGAAATGTATGCAATAAAAAAGCTCTCGTTTCTCAAGGCTGCCTTGTGTAGCTTTCTTTTTTATAGCACTCAAGTTAAGCTGTTTCACTTTCTAACATGATATCCCACATAATTTAGATACAAACGTATCGCGACGAGAATATGAAAAACATATTACTACGACCCCATTGCAACATAAAACTCTCACAAGCGTGCATATATACGTACATACACAGTTCCACTCAATGGCTGCCTACGGTATGTGCTCGTAAACTCAAAGTAAAAACCAAGTATTTCACAGTCCAACTCAAAAGAACTCACTGCGTAATACAAAGCTGTAAGCGTTAAAACAAGTGAGGTGAACGAACGAAACGGGTGCCGTACAAAGCGTTGCACCGATTAGTGTACGTAGGTATAGACAGTGAGCATACGACATGTACTAGGTAGTTAGTAGGAGGTGCATTCGATCATACCTTCTTCCGATGGGCAGGCCGGGCTGGGAGGCGGAGTGTGGAGCGAACTCTCTGTAACAAACACATGACGGGTAAGACTTTGCTTTGTAGTAGCCAAAACATTGCATGGCGCAATCAAGAAACTACTCACAAATAAGGTTTACTTTATCTTTTAAACATCTAAATTGAAAGAAAAGGACCACATTACAAAAAAATGTCACATTGTATTTTTAACATATCAAGAAGGAAAAAGAAAACTCTTTATAGCTACTGCATTTAGTTTTTTAATCATTATTGGTATGGGTTGGCAGTCACTCTTTGTTTTTGGAGCTGTGCTCTTTCCTGCCAACCCCTATTCACTCTTGTATGATTAGAAATATTTAATAAAATAAATAAATAAATAAATAAATAAATGAATGAATGAATGAATGAATGAATGAATGAATGAATGAATAAATGAATAAATGAATAAGTGAATAAGTGAATAAATAAATGAATGAATGAATAAATAAATAAATAAATAAATAAATAAATAAATAAATAAATAAATAAATAAATAAATAAATAAATAAATAAATAAATAAATAAATAAATAAATAAATAAATAAATAAATAAATAAATGAACAAGTGAACAAATGAATAAATGAATAAATGAATAAATGAATAAATGAATAAATGAATAAATGAATAAATAAATAAATAAATAAATAAATAAATAAATAAATAAATGAACAAGTGAACAAATGAATAAATGAATAAATGAATAAATGAATATATAAATAAATAAATAAATACATAAATAAATAAATAAATAAATAAATAAATAAATAAATAAATAAATAAATAAATAAATAAATAAATAAATAAATAAATAAATAAATAAACAAATAAATGAATAAAATAACTAAACTAAGAGCTTAGTATGATGCACACAGCACTCACCCAGGGCTCGTATCCTGGCCTCCTGTGAGGTGTCTAGCGCGTCCAGCTGCTTCCTCCCCCGCGGTCCCTCGTCTTCCTCCCCCCGCTGCTGCTTCTGGGCCAGGTAGTCTCCGAGCACGTCGCCCAGATCCTTCTCGTCCAGCGCATACTTGTCGTTGGTGCGGTTGTCTACTGCAGACACACATAGTTGTCACTCATTATTGTTAAAGGCGGTTTCACACAAAAACAGAAGACATAAGATTAAAGGTTTAACGCATAGTACTTAAGGGGTGCTGGTACACATAGAAATGTAAGCACAAAGAATTTATGAGAAGGTATGGCACTCGTTGAAGTTCTTTGGAGGTTGCGGCCGAATACTGTACTGCATAATTATTCTATATATTATATATATATTAGTATATATTATTATTAGGGATGTCAACGATTACGATTAAATCGATTCGATTAATCGATTATTAATTGAAAACGATTAATCGATTATTAAAAAAAAAAATCGATTTTAAATTTTCGCGCTTTTTTAAATTTAGTTCTCAAGATCTGCCGCCTATTCGAGCGCGAGCGCTAGCGCTAGCATCGCTATTGCTCAGTTTCATTTACAGTTTTTTTTGTCCTGTGCAGAGTTGGCCTCTTCAACCATTCTTCTTTCTTGCCATCCAATACAAGGCTGCCTCCTTCTCTGTCCTGCTCATTGCGTCGGGCAGGGAGTCAATGTCATTCTTTCAGTAGGCCTAGGCCTAGGCCTAAGAACAGCAACAGTTGAGCCGAATTTCCAGTCATATTTTGAATAGCTGTGTCTAGTCGCCTACCCTAGACCCAGCATTCGACGCCTACGATCTATAAAAATAAGAGTTGTTATGTTTGTTCACAAATAAAAAGAGAAGTAAGGTTAGAAAAGTCGCTACGATTTTTAGTTCACATCACGTAAATTTAATTACGCTGCACATGAAAATAATAATATTACGACGCATATTCAGCATACTTAATTACATATTGGTTCAAAAAAATCGGGAAGTGAATAACTATAGCCCTTCAGGCCTAGCTAGGACAGAAATTACCGTCGAAATCTTGGACAGAACATAACAAAAATACTCCGTGACGTAAAATATATCGATAGTCGAAAAGAAGTCGAATTGCGAACTCGTGGCTTGCGCGGGCAATTCAAACTAACCGAAACCAGACCGAAGTTTGGAAGAGACTTGCTACTATACCGATATTTAACAAAACGATTAAAATCGATTAATAATCGATTATGGAGGTGAAAGTGAATTCGATTATCGATTATAATAATTTAATCGTTTGACATCCCTAATTATTATATATATATTATTATTATTATTATTCGGTGACGTAGGCCCCTACATGACTGTGGTAGTCATAACCTTTTAAAGTAGATGCTTCTTTGACTCAAGTTTTTCGTGCGTTGTTTTAAGGTTTAAGCATAAAGTTGAACATTGGTCAACTGCCTTAAAACAGAAAATTATGCGTTAAAACTATGTCTTAAAACTAGTGCATTTGTGTGAATGCTAGTACGTGTTTCCTATGATCCAACTTTACGACTACGCGTTAAACCTTAAATCTTATGCTTACAAAATCTGTGTGGACCAGCCCTAACAGGGAAGGATACCTCTACGTCAAAAACCGCACTAAATTTTCATTTTTAAATTATATCACAAGAATGGGCTTCAAAATCTAAAATCTGAATCAACAGCGCACTGTGGTTTAGTAAGCTTTACACATTGAATGCTCTAAGTCGTGACTTATATTATAATCAGTATGTTTTTTTATAAATAATTAATTTTATTACTAATTATCGAATTATAATCAAAATACTACTCTAAGGGTTATAATAATTTATTCAGTCTGTAGGGCTTACCAAAGCACAGTACGCTGCTGATTTCGATTTTCGATTTCTTGTTACAATTTTGAGATATATAATTTAATAATGAACATTTTCTGCGGTTTTTGACGTAGAGACTATCCTTCGCCCTTAATTGTAGGCCTACATGGTAGCTTCCGTTGACACAAAACAGCTATGTATATACATTGGAATTGTCAAAAAATACAAAAAAAGAATACATAAATATTCACTCCACAGTGTTTAGTTACGGACAAACATTCAATGTGCGTGAATCAAAGAAATACACAACAATGAAACTACCTAGCAATTGATTGTTTGTCTGACCTGTGTCTTAACAGCCCTCTTATTCGTTACTAACGCTATACAATACAAATTTTAGATCGATTTAAATCGAAAAGTCGATTTAAAGTTTTATAAATTTGATTCTTAAATTTAAAAAATCGTTTTTTTTTTTAAACAAACACAACAAATCCTCCGCTCTGCCATGTGTTAACCAGTTCAGTGGCGAGTTTCCCTCGCCCTTGCCGTGCGCGTAGGCCTAGTGGCGACTTATTTCCCCACGCTATTTGCGGTCCGTCGGTCGTAAGACTTCCTTCTCTACAAACACGTGTTGCTGACAGCATTTCAATACATCTAGTTCTATCTAGCGGAAAAAGATTGAACTAACTTCTTTGCAGAGTGCGGGAAAATTTTAAAGCGAGACTCGTCACGGCCACTGTGGGAGCGATTTCAAAATACTTATGACGAGATATTACGTCCAAGGCGCTACTGGGATATAACCGGCGTGACGGAATATCTCGTCATGACCACGGAACTGGTTAACAGCCCTCTTATTTGTTATTAACGGCTAACGCTATACAATACAAATTTTAAACCTATTTAAATCGGAAAGTAGATTTAAATTTTTTAAAATTTGATTAGAGGTGTGCGAGTAGCAATTTTCTGGTTCGAGTCGAGTTTGAGTAGTTCAAAACCAGAAATTTTTCGAGTCGAGTTCGAGTAGTAAAAAATTGAAGAACTTAAATATGCTGGGATTCATTGGGAAATAGGTAGCCTATAAGAAAGAATCATACAACAAGGTGAATACATTTCTTGTTACTTTTAATAACTTAGTCTTAAGTTAACAGTAAGTAATCTTAACTTAGGCCTAGGCCTACAAAACAACAACAAGGCCTGGCCTAGGGTTATTCCTATGGTAGGCTAGGCTAGGCACAAGAGCCTAGGCCTAGATTAGCCTATTGCATTTGTAACTAAATCTAAATCTGAGCTCACCTTGTAATTCTTTTGGACTTTGGGTCAGTAGCAGGCCACTTCGAAGCAGAGTTCATTCTACACTCGTGAAGTGTTAGCTGTGTCCTAGCCTGCATTGGCCTAGGCCTAGGCCTAGCTGGTGTATGGCCAGACTTAAGACATTTTTAAGACCAAAAGAATTACAAGGTGAGTTTAGATTTAGTTACAAATGCAATATGCTAATCTAGGTCTAGGCCTAGGCCCTTGTGCCTAGCCTAGCCTACCATAGGAATAACACTAGGCCAGGCCTTGTTGTTGTTTTGTAGGCCAAGGCCCATTAAGTGTTAGCTGCCTACGAAGTAGGTATAGGTTATCTTGGGTTAGCTGTGTCAGCCTGCATTGGCCTAGGCCTAGCTGGTGTAGGCCTATAGCTAGACTTAGACATTTTATGTTTTAATAAACTCTGCGTAGATCAGAAGATGCCTAGACTGAAGATGTCTAGCACAACTAGTTGTGCTTCCACAATTAACTTTCATAGTAGCCGCACACATTTCGGTGCATTTATCGATCGCACAAATAAAAACACGATACAAAAAACAGATAGGCCTAGGCCTAGCCTTCAAAGACAGGCCAGCCATTGAAGAAGGTATCTAGAGGAAATGATGTTCCAACAATGTCTCGTAGCCATACCGGATGGGCGGGGCTTACGTATGCAGCTTCAACTTAAGCTCCGCCTCCAACGCTCACTTCAGTGTAGTATAAACAGCGTTTTGACGATCTCCAGCGATATATCGTGCAAAAATCGAAACTCGAAAAAAAACTCGATAGTCGAGTAGTAATATGTGAATTTCGAGTCGAGTACTAAAAACTCGACTCGACTCGAAAACTCGAGTACTCGCACACCCCTAAATTTGATTCTTAAATTTAAAAAATCCTTTAAAAAAAAATAAACACAACAAATCCTCCGCCGTGCCGCGTGTTAAGACTAACGTACCCTGGTCCGCGGACACTCTGCTGTGGTTGGCATTGATATTGTCCAGGTCCTCCATTGATCCGGAGTCCTTCATGAAGCTGGGCTCCTCTCCACGACGCAGCGTTCGGTCCCGAGACGGTCCCAACTCCTCGCGCAGGTCGTCGAAACCAGACTGGTCGAGTCGGAGGTGGTCGAAGCCAGACTGGTCGAAGTGGAGGTTGTCGAGGCCTGGTCGAGAACAAATTATGTAATATTGTATGACTAAAAACAGTTTAAGGAAAGCTAAGCCAGACTGGTCGAGTCGGAGGTGGTCGAAGCCAGACTGGTCGAAGTGGAGGTTGTCGAGGCCTGGTCGAGAACAAATTATGTAATATTGTATGACTAAAAACAGTTTAAGGAAAGCTAAGCCAGACTGGTCGAGTCGGAGGTGGTCGAAGCCAGACTGGTCGAAGTGGAGGTTGTCGAGGCCTGGTCGAGAACAAATTATATAATATTGTATGACTAAAAACAGTTTAAGGAAAGCTAAGCCAGACTGGTCGAGTCGGAGGTGGTCGAAGCCAGACTGGTCGAAGTGGAGGTTGTCGAGGCCTGGTCGAGAACAAATTATATAATATTGTATGACTAAAAACAGTTTAAGGAAAGCTAAGCCAGACTGGTCGAGCCGGAGGTGGTCGAAGCCAGACTGGTCGAAGTGGAGGTTGTCGAGGCCTGGTCGAGAACAAATTATATAATATTGTATGACTAAAAACAGTTTAAGGAAAGTTAAGCCAGACTGGTCGAGTCGGAGGTGGTCGAAGCCAGACTGGTCGAAGTGGAGGTTGTCGAGGCCTGGTTGAGAACAAATTATATAATATTGTATGACTAAAAACAGTTCAAGGAAAGTTGTTAATATTAACACAACAATGAAGTATCTTTACCGAGAGTACCCATTATCAAGGTCTGAATTACCAAGGCCCAGAGTGACTCTGCCAGAAGTACGAGGCGATAAAAGGAGACCCTGTCTTTTTTCCCTCCCACTCACCCCCTGGAGATTCTTCCTCCCACTTTCCTACCTTCCTTGCTGGACTCCCCTTATTGAATAGGATAGACATTAAATAAATAAATAAATAAATAAATGAATAAATGAATAAATGAATAAACAAATAAATGAACAAATGAACAAATAAATAGATAAATAAATAAATAAATAAATAAATAAATAAATAAATAAATAAATAAATAAATAAATAAATAAATAAATAAATAAATAAATAAATAGATAAATAAATAAATAAATAAATAAATAAATAAATAAATAGATGACCCCCGCAATGTGTAACGGATCTGATTTGGAAGACATCGTATGACCTAAACTGTTGAGTACGCCGTTAACAAATAATCCAATCTACAGTATAAGAAACAGTGGGGAGGCTTGTAAGCGAGGGTTTGGGAAGTAAACCAACGTACCGGACTGATCGAGGTGAGACTTGGCCACCTTCTTCTCGTTGTCATCGGTCACTAGCTCGACATTGTGAATACAGCGGGTGATGATGTCCGTGCGGTTGATCTGCCTGAGAGCCTTCTCTAGCGTGTTGCCTGGACATACACACAGTCATTGGTTCACATTAGACATTGAACCGTGTGTAGCAGCTCCAGTCACACCCCAATCACTAGAGATGTTTTTTTAAAATGGTTTTAAAGGGGTATTTTCCTATCGTTTTTTTTTTCAAACAAAAAATTGTGTTCTTTTTATTTTTTTTTCAAAGGAGGCAGTCTTGTATTGGATAGCAAGAAAGAAGAATGGCTGAAGAGGCCAACTCTGCATAGGAAAAAAACAACATTTTTGTGCATTGCAGAACAGTGAAATAATCAGACAATAATCAATGTTACTCAAAAATGATTTTTTTAATTGCATGTTATTATAGGGCTATGCTATTATAGATTATCCATCCTATTATAGATTGTTCATTATGGCCAAGGCATACAATACACATTGTGCATGTCGTGAACCGCAAATTTGTAGGAATTTTGATTAAATATTTAATTTATGATTTAGTTTTAAAATGCCAAGGGAATTTCCATTTAATTATTTTAAATAAGCCACATTGGTTGATATTTTTTTTTTTTTTGGCTCAAAATGTTTTTATTTCGCGTAACGCCTCAAAATTCGTTTTATTTCGGCACTTGATTTCGACTCCTGCGACTCCTCGACACTCACCGGTAGCCTTGTTGTCGGCAGTCTGCAGCCACAGCCTGAGCATGACCATCGCCTGCTGTTTGCTATTGTTGGGGTACTCGGCTCCGATCAGTTTCACGTCCTCGTCGGTGACGCCCAACTCCTTGGCCATCAGCCGCCAGTCTTCCGACAGCAGCGCTCCGATGTCGGAGAGGTGGATGTCCGCTCGGTGGATCGTGTCGGGGTGGCCTGCAGGCGTGACATTACGCATTGTTAATCAGTTTTTATAACTGAATAGGACAGGCATTAAATAAATAAATGAATAAATAAAAAATAAAAAAAATAAAAAAAAAAAAAAATAAATAAATTAGGGTTGCCGTTGATAATCGAAATATCGATCGATAATCGATTCAAGTCATATGATATGATAATCGATTCAAGTCATATGATATGATATGATTTGATTATCGATTTGAATAATATCATCGATGTTTAAAACTGCCGCGCTGCTGTTAAAATTGTGATTGGGCGGTTCGTAGCGGTGCGCGCTCGCTAGGTAGGTAAAATAGTAAGTACTACTTTACCGACGGGGGGAGCGCGCTCTCTAGGGGTTACGAGCAACTATTCATCCACGCATGCGCACCGTATTCCACGGCAGTGACAGTGAAACGTGAACCAGTTTGTCACGCACATGCTCCTCTCGTAAAGTTGTGAGCCGGTCTGTATTGTTGAAGCCATTATTGCGCTGTTATGTGAAAAAAGTGGCACCCCAATGACCAACCAAGCAATTGCATTACCTTATAATAAAAAAAGTGCGTGGATTAATTAAAGTCCGTGTTTTAACACATTTCTATCCTTAAATACTCCTTTTTATTGGTTTTTGGGATTGTGTTCAGTTTGATTTCATTATTTTGGCATTTGATTTGATAATCGATTGAGGTCTACAATATCGATATATTTTGATATGATTATCGATTCCGCTCCGCCGATTATCGATGCCAATTTTCACATCGAACGGCAACCCTAAAATAAATAAATAAATAAATAAATAAACAAACAAATAAATAAATAAATAAATAAATAAATAAATAAATAAATCAATAAATCAATAAATCAATAAATCAATAAATCAATAAATAAATAAATAAATCAATAAATAAATAAATAAATAAATAAATAAATAAATAAATAAATAAATAAATAAATAAATAAATAAATAAATAAATAAATAAATAAATAAATAAATAAATAAATAAATAAATAAATAAATAAATAAATAAATCAATAAATAAATCAATAAATAAATACGTAGGCCTAAACAAATAAATACAAAATTAGATAAATAAATAAATTAATTAATTAAATAAATAAATGATAGCTCAAGGCCATAATTATTGACCTGGTCATGTGAACTTTTTGATATAAAAATTTACCAATTAATTATAGAATGACTAAATGACAGCCGACATTACATATTGCAAATTGCAATAATGACACAAGTCATAATCGCTACCCCCATGTGAATGATTTGATACCGAAAATTTGCCAACGAAGTGTACTGGTGCCTAAATTGCCAACTTAAAAAAAATATATTTTAGTTTTTACAATTCGAATGTAGGTAATGCTCATCTTTGTGATTCAAGTCTAAGTGAAACGTAATGAATTAAACAAAGGATAATATAGGCTATATTTAAAATGCAACTGGAAAATAGTAAACATTCTTTTTCCCTATATTGTTATGATATCAAGAAAAATATTGGCAATAAAAAAGTGCTCTGCAATTTTTTTGTCCAGCAAATGTTTGAAAGTCTAAACAAGTCTCACCGATTCCGTCTCTCAGGAAGCTGAAGTTGCGCTCCAGTTCGAGTAGGTCGGGCATCGAGTTGGAGTCCGGTATGATCGTCTCTGGCAACGCGATGTTGAGCGTGCAGACTGGGGTCTGAGAGGGCTCACCCTTGGCAACCTACCAAGACATACGCAACGCTTAGCACCTTTAGGATACGGGCTTACATTTAAATATTAAACAATACCTGTCCAGCTTCAAATTTATGGTAACAACTAACAATTAAGAATTGACAATCTAGTACAAAGTTAAAGTTTCTACAAAAATAAATTATCTAGAGGGCTCACCCTTGGCAACCTACCAAGACATACGCAACGCTTAGCACCTTTAGGATACAGGCTTGCATTTAAATATTAAATAATACCTGTCCAGCTTCAAAATGATGGTAACAACTAACAATTAAGAATTGACATTCTAGTACAAAGTTAAAGTTTCTACAAAAATAAATTATAATAGTTCCGAAAATATTAATATATTAAATATTAATATTAATATTTAATACGGTGGGAAAGACAAGAAGAGACAGAATTAGAAACACAAACATTAGAGAAATGGTTGGTGTGGAGAAGCTAGTGGACAGAATGGGAAGGACAAGGCTGAGATGGTTTGGACACATGAAACGGATGACGGAAGAGAGGATGTCCAGGAGAATATATGAAAAAAAGATCGAAGGAAGAAGAAGACGGGGAAGACCAAGGAAGAGATGGAAGGAAAAGATTGCTGAAGACCTACAGACAAGAGGAGAGAACTGGGAGCAAGTAGAGGAAGTACGACTGTGGGAAGATAGGAAGAGGTGGAAAAATTTGGTTGTGAAACCCAAGCTGACCCTGCCAGAAGCAGGAAACGGCGATAGATAATGATGATGATGATGATAATGATGATTAAATAATACCTGTCCAGCTTCAAATTTATGGTAACAACTAACAATTAAGAATTAACATTCTAGTACAAAGTTAAAGTTTCTACAAAAATAAATTATAACAGTTCCTAAAATATTGCAAAACAATAGTAAATTCAGTTTAGTCCTTGATCAGCCCACCATTTGCTATGAGCCTGTGATAATAGTTTAATTAATCCATCTACACTTGTAATTCACTTTAGTCTCTCTTGTATCTCATTTATTTTGTTTCCCTTTTTTATGTAGGCCTATTACATTAAAATACCATATTATTTATATTTCTTCAAATGTAGTTTTGTTTAGTAATGTTCTAGTATTTGTATGATGGTATTTTCTGCTTTATTTGTACCACAAATCTATCTGTTTGACATTGACACATTGTTATTCATTTTTGCGAGGCACACACGCGGTAGCTATATTTATTTGCATCCTTTTTCCATCAGTTTTATAATAATTGAATACAATACACATTAACCCTTGACTGGTATGGTGTAGTCTGTGCCGACCCCAGCACGATATAGTTCTATATTTGACCACCAGGAAGTTCTAGCAAGCGGCTGGCGAATTAGGTAATCCCTGTTCCCGCTGAGCCGTTGCAATTAGTGGTTGTATGTTTTTGTTGCTCCGAAGCGTTTGGCGGCAATTAATTCGTGGGGTAAAAAAAGACCCCAGGATACCTCTTCGGGACTTTTTTTTTACAAATTATTTGACAATATGGATGAAAATGACATCGTGACAACTCTTATGGTTAAAAACAAACATAACTTTGCGTATTGTAAACCAGTGTTCACTATAATGGACAAAAGTAAACAATCTGGTTGAATTAACAAGAAACAAAAAATGTAGGCTACTCATGACATGCAAAACAGACACCCTTGTTGGTTTGACACAAACAATATTTCTGTTTTTTTTTATTTCAGAGAATTATTTGAATATCTATTAGCAATAAATCGACGCGCAAGAAGGAAAATATAAATTATATGTTTTAATATACATTTTAAAACATTCACTGTTTTTTTTAGTTTGAAAATTACTTACTTTCAGTAAAAAATGTGTAACTTGCACTCATTATTGATTAAACATCAATCCATATTGTAAATACAATAAATTAAATCTATATTAATTAGTCCTCAGCACAATAATTCACATTTGTTGTTTTTTAGGCAGTTTAAAAGTAAAATTAAAACTGGGGTCATATTGGACCCCACCATATCAGTTACGTTTATGAAAATAAGGATACCAGTCAAGGGTTAAATAAATAAGGCACGTAAAAAAATCACAACACAATTTTAAATTATACATTTTTTGTATGTTTTACTTTTTTGGGAATAATTAGAATGTTTGTTGTGGTGACTGTACTAACCTTGGGCTCGCTCATGAAGAGCAGCCGTCCCACCGCCTCCTCGTCCTGATCCTTGACTCGGACTGTGAACGGAAGGCGGTTCTCCCTGAACGCCGAGAACCCTAGATGCAGCTGCTCGCCAGACTTCATCACCGGGACGAGATTGCCGTTGAACTCCATGTACTGTTGCTTGCCCTCCAACACCTCGATGTCACGACTCTTGGCCACCTGCAAGCGTCGTTGTTGAAGATAAAATAAAAATAAAATTAAACAAATAATAATAATAATATTCAACATAGGCCTAACCACCAACACTCTTAGGCAAAGAATGAATGGGCACAGGCACGACACTGTGATTGCCAATGAGAAACCAGTGGCCCTGCATGCGACCAGTCACAACCTAGCCTTTAATGACTGCTTCAATACCAGCATCATCAGGGCTTTGCCACACAACTGCAGTGAGGGAGAGCTCAGAAAGTGGGAACTGGCTCACCAGATGGTTACCAGCTCCCGTATGCCTCCCAATCTCAACCTGCGCTAACCTTGGGGCTCCGGAGGGTGTACAGAGAACTACCTTACCTTACCTGGCTAACTCTCCCCTCCACCACCAACAGCGCCTTGTATATATATATATATATATATATATACATATATATTCATGTACTTTTTAAATTTAGTCAGTTAGTCTCTCTACACCGACGGGTGATCAAGGCTGTGTAAGCCGAAACGTTCCGTCTAATTGTAAATTATTGTAAATATATGTAATCTCCTTCTCAACACGGCTGCCGATCTTCTTTAAGGTGAGCTGGTCTTTCCCTCTCAATACTAATAATCTATATTCCATAAGGTGGAAGTCCCCGCTCTCGAGCTCGCGCGTCCTCTCCGTGACGCCCCAAACCCTCGGCACGCCCACGCACACGACTATTTTCCCCAATCTGTCGCTACAGTTTTCACCGCCTGGCTTTTGGCTACACTCGGGTATTTTTTTCGACCCTGTGCGTCAACCCCTTTTCCACCCCCGACGTGTTTAATGTCGCAAAGTGTGCGTATTTGGCGCGGTCGTATTGCGGGAAAAATTGTAAAAAATTCAAATGTTTTTTGACAATTTGGTCGATGCTTTGGATCGAAAGTCAATTGAATGGAGCATCTTTTTGTAATGAACGGTTTTCGTAAAAAGTGTCCCGTTAAAAAGTTACGGGCACCCAAACACGAACAATGTTCGACGTCTCGATTTGACGGATTTGGTACCATTTTAATGTGTCACATTCAAACGGCTCTGCCCGTCGAACCAAACGAGATATAACATTCTGGTTTGTTTTGTTACCGGCGCTTACCCTTTAGGTAACTGGGTTTTAAAAATTATTCGAATCGTCCCGGAACTTTCGCCAATCAAATTGTGTACATTTGGTAATGTGTGTTTTTAAAAAGCGCGGCGAAGGCTTTTTTTCCACATTTTTGATTTAAAAACTTTCTCGACTTTTTCATTTTAAAGCACGTACATTAATCTTGATTAAATACTCGTGAAATGTTTAATTTCGTCCCGGTTCCTTAGTTATGGGCACTTTTCCATTTTTACGACACGCCTTCAGTCGTGATTTTTTTGCGGCAAGTTGGTACTTTCAAAATGGGGTTTTTTTTTTAGGCCGATGCTCAAAGCTTGCCTGTACAGGGGCATGAAAAAACATATTCAAAAAGTCACCCTCTTACCGAATGACAGACGTTCGCGCAAAGCACTTTTCACGGCGATCTAAAAACACGCATACAAAATGTTTGTTTTTGTATATTAAAAGTGTGTTTAACATGCCATCTTATACATTTTTGTGATTAGTATTAAGAAATGGACATTTGTCTATTTATAAACGTTACTTTCAAAAATTTGACTTTACGGGTGTCCGAGTTACAGTGCTTTAACGGATTTCATCCGTGCCGTGTTTTTGCCAGAATTTGTCTATGAGAATTTTCAATGTCGTAAAAGAGCAAGTTGGATTTTTTTTTAATTTTTTTTAAATCAAATGGCACAGATAAAAGGCTTTTGACTATTGTTTGAACGTATCTGGACGTACCTGGCATGTACCGTCTCTGACATTTTTGTGTGGTTATGGGAAATTGTGTAATTTTGATTACTTAAATTTCAGCTTTGAACGTCCCTGGTATGTCCCGTTATGAAATCGAACAGCCCATTTTGGTATCATCGAAAAGTGCGTTTCTTTACCTTTCTGTACATGTGCATTTTATTGACGACACACTTACCGGGACGTACCGGGAAGCTTTTGAACGTGCGGATTGTAGAACTCGAAAAATTTTCTAACACTTTAAAATTTTTCAACATGAAAATAATTTTTAACCAAAATTTTAATTTTTTCAAGTTTTTTCAAGTTTTCCAAAAAATGGGGTACTTGAAAATTTTTCAAACACTTAGAAATTTTGAAACATGAAATTTTTTTTTCTTTTTTTAGAATCACACAATTTTCAAGTTTCTTCTTTACATAAGTATCTACGACTAATTACCGTGACATGTACATAGAAAAACTCGAAAATTTTTCCATCACTTAAAAATTTCAACATGAAAATAATTTTTTACCAAAATTTTAATTTTTTCATTTTTTCAACTTTTTTCAAGTTTTCCAAAAATTGGGGTACTTGAAAATTTTTCAAACACTTAGAAATTTTTCAACATGAATTTTTTTTTTCATTTTTCAGAATCACACAACTTTCAAGTTTCTTTCTTTACATAAGTATCTACGACACTTTGACGTGAAATGTACATAGAAAAGCTCGAACATTTTTCCATCACTTTAAAATTTTTCGACATTTTTTTTCGACTTTTTTTTCAAATTTTTTTTTTCTTTTTTCCAACTGAAAAGTTTTCCAAAAAGTGACACCTAAAATAAAAAAAAAAAAAAAGTGACAATTTCCAAAAAAGTCGAGTTTTCCAAGAAGTGACCTGCCCAAACGTGACAGCCAGCAGCGGCTCAAGGCAGCGGAGCGGTCTTGTAATATTCAATAATAGCTAGTATATTAAGTCTATATTTTTAGGCATAATGAAATTAATTAATTACTTGCTACATTAGAATGATAACTGGGCATTTAATTTAAAGCAACAATTCTAAATTTATGTAGTATTTCAGATTGTGACAGTCGAAAATATTATCATCAAACACAGCCGACAGCAACTGCAGCCTGCAGTTGTTTATTTCGCTGAATGAGTGTCGATTAAAATTAAGGCTGGGCGTCGACATCGATTAATCGATTAATAATCGATGTCGGTGACGATTTTCGACATCGATTTTTTTTTGTTTTAATCGATTTTTTCGTCAATTAATTAAATAACTAATCAATTGTCAATTCACGCGAGAAATGGGAACTTTCAACTATAGGGCGGCATAGTTATTCGTCCACGGCAGCTTTTAGTCCAAACTGACCCGTATCAAAGGATACCGCACACTCTCAAGCCCCCCCCCCTAAGTATTTGCAGATCGCGCGTACTAAAGCGCGAGCCATCCCTTGGTTCAGCCGGCACTCGACTAGTGAGAACAGATGCGGCCGAACGAGAAAGAGCGAGAGAACAATGGTCTGAGCGAGACGCGACGAAGTAGTTCGCCGTGTCGGCTGCTATGGGCCGCCGTGAGAGAGAGAGAAAGCGCTAGTCGCAGGACGCGTGAGTGGAAGCGAGATCGCGATAGACGCGAGCGAGTGGAATGCAAGCGGCCGCCTGTTGACAGTTCACTACGCAGCAAGTAATCAAGAACGGATTAATGAAAAACGACTTGAATAAGCCTCTACAATCGGATATTGCGTTAAAATAAATTGAAATCAGTATCCACAATTGTGTTTATGACGACAAAAATAAGCTGACCGGCCCGCATGGCCGTCACGTAGGCCTAGAAGGCCTAGCCTAGGCCTAGGTCAGTTATCTCCCGTTGCAGACGAAAAATAAATTTTGTTGCCGTTATTAACTGATTAAAAACCGGTTCGATTAACCGGTTAGTGAAATGCTTAACCGTCGTCATCCCTACATTTAACAGGTGACAAAGTTCTTTTTAATAATAATTGATTAATTATCAATTTTTAAAAAAACGATGTCGATTATTTTCGTTTCGATGTCGATGTCGAAAATATTCCGACATCGCGATTCGACATCGATTATTTGCCGTCGATGTCGATGTTGTCGATTTACATCGATGCCCAGCCTTAATTAAAATGCTACTTTTATGAAAAAATGAAGCATTTATTTTGATTATATATACCGTAGTACTAAAACAAAAGATTTCTTATAACCAAATGGGGGCATTTTACTTGCTATTTCTCAACTACAATGTAGAGTGAAATGTGCGGAGGTAAGAATTGGAGGTGGTACGGGTACGCACCTCTGAGAAGTGTTCCTGGTGTTCCAGGGTCTTCTCTTCCTTGTCGTCCGTCATGCAGAACACGCGTAGCCGAGCCTCCAGCGGGTCAACACGCTTGGCAAACACAACCAGCCTGCAGACAGACAGACCGACATGTCGTAAGTAGAGATACATGTAAACAGCATTTTCACTTGTCATTTTTTAGCATTTTGTAGCATCTATTTTTTTCCAACATTAAAAAACTTGAGAATTAAGTTTACTTCCCCCCTCCCCCCCATAAACAAAGTAGGCTATAAATATAAAACACAATTGTTGTAAATAAATATATATATATATATTTTGACCCCGTTTCCAACATTAATGATCGGGTAGGGGGGGAGTAGCAAAGTACTCCATGTCTTGGGCTAATGTCTTTGTTGCCGGCTAGCCAGGCCTGACACAACCACCTCCTCAACCTCTTCCTCGATCACTTCTTCCGTTACCAGAGGGCTGTTTAGTAGTTCCCTCCATCTCTCACGGTTTTCCCATAGTCTTTCGTTCTTTCTGAATGAATGAGTAAATAAATAAATAAATAAATAAATAAATAAATAAATAAATAAATAAATAAATAAATAAATAAATAAATAAATAAATAAATAAATCAATTAATAAATAAATAAATAACAAAATTAATTAGGCTAATAAATAAATAAATAAATAAATAAATAAATAAATAAATAAATAAATAAATAAATAAATAAATAAATAAATAAATAAATAAATAAATAAATAAATAAATAAATAAATAAATAAATAAATATAAGTAAGTGAGTGAATGAATGAATGAATGAATGAATGAATGAATGAATGAATGAATGAATGAATGAATGAATGAGTTAATAAATAAATAAATGAATGAATGAATGAAGGAAGGAAGGAAGGAAGGAACGAACGAACGAACGAACGAACAAACAAATGAATAAATAAATAAATAAATAAATAAATAAATAAGTTAATAAATAAATAAGTTAATAAATAAATAAATAAATAAATAAATAAATAAATAAATAAATAAATAAATAAATAAATAAATAAATAAATAAATAAATAAATAAATAAATAAATAAATAAATAAATAAATATAAATTATCGGCCAATCTTAATGCGTCTATGAAACCAGCCAGGAGACTCACTTGGCCATGAACGGCGGGTGCGTTGCTTCCCTGTAGAGATCCCCCGCCATGCGTGTGGCGTCCTGTATGTTGCGGCAGTCCATCAGCCAGAACCGGGCCGACACCGTCGTGGTGAAGGTCACGCAGTCCTTCACGAAGGTCAGCGGGGTGGAGCCGGTCACGTCCTCCCACTGGGCCTTCGACGTGCCACCTTAGAGAGAGAGAGAGGGATCGAATGAGTATGGAACACAAACCCCATAAAATTACCATAATGTTTATATATTTTGTAGAAATTATTTCTCCCAAATTAGCATAATGTAAGTAGCATTTATAAATGAATTAGTAGAAACGTAATTTTAATTTATGAATTTTGACTCGTTATTTTTTGTTTTACTGGAAATTTATCAAAACATTTGTGTGAAATTGAATTTTTTAAAATTATTTTCTCTACAAAGGAAATTTCAATTATTGTATGCCAACAATTAGCTGATATTAGTGGGAAATGAGCAAAAACAGCATTTTGCAGCATTATTGCCACTTTTTAGCATTAATTAACAAAAATGAAAATGATCAGATTAGGCCTACACACAAAACATTATAACTATCAAAACTTTGAGAAATTAACTTTAGGCCTGTATCTAATTTTCTCACATTTAGCATTAATTATGGTTCCAGCTAAATGTATGGGTGTTTATTGCGATTGACTGTGTATCTACCTGTGATGCTGCAGAGAAGCCTGAGCGTGGGCGCCTCCCCAGAGTACTGGTTTATCATGCCGCGGTTGGCGGCCTGCGGTACCGGTATCGTCAGCGTTATCGGCTTGTGGAACTTGCGACGTCTCGGCTCTACGGTGACTATCGGAGACACGGCCACTCGGTTGCCCAGCAGCTTCGCGGCGAGCTCGGCTGGGATAGGCTGAGCCTACACACAAAAACGTACCTTTTTATTTATTTTTATTTCAATGACAGAAAATCATTCGGAATATCAGCCTTTGAACACAGTGTGCGTGATGTCCTTTAAAAATAATAAAATGCCTTATTTCTTTATTAATTATTGTTATTCTTCATGCTATAAGCTACCAATGTGTAATGTAAATGTGTAGGATGTGTGCGATGTAAATGTGACGTACATTTTCGTTGATAATAATTGTAGTAAATTGTACTACGTATATATGTATATATTGTATATATGTTTAAATTTAAAATTCATTATAGGCCTACATAATATCAATGACAAATAAACTATAAATACAAACTATCAATCAAAAACAATGGTCAAATACCTACATACAAACAGTGAAACAGATATCCTATAAGGCTATAACACATTACAACAATACACATTTTTCATAACACCTCTAAAATAAAAAAAATAATTACATAGGTATTAATATTACATCAACATAATTATTACCAAAATATTAATATTACCAAAAAAATATACTATAAAAATATTAAAATCAAAAGTAATTAAATAATTTAAAATCATATCAACATGTATCAAATATTAATATCATCAAAACCTAAGGCAAAAAAAACAAATACTATACTAACATTAAAATGGATATATAATGTGGCACTTTACAAGGGTAAAGGGGAAGTACCAATGCCATTGGTTGGTTAGCACCAAGACATGACATACGCACCTGTATGGCCACGCGAATTCTCTTTGTGAGTGCCAGCGCAGGGAAAACTGCCTGCACCTGCGGCACCACGCTAGAAGACACGGTCCCACCCTCGGGGCCTATGCCGTGCACCTCCTGCCTCAGCCGAGACACGACGGCAAAGTAGCGCGGGAAGTCCACGGTGAGGATGCGGGTGATGCGGCTCGTGGCCAGATCTTCCAGCTGGCTCAGTTCTAAGAGAACAAACAACAAACAAACAGTAATAATAATAATACACACAGTAACAATAATACAAACAATAATAATACAAACAGTAACAATAATACAAACAGTAATAATAATACAAGCAGTAAGGCACTACATCTTTGGGAGGAGATATTTTACAACGCTAAACGGTGTGCAGTCCTCAGAGGGAGGAAAAAGAAACGTGTGTAATCATTTTATTCCCGAAATACATCCACCACAAAATACAAAAATAATATTGATGAACATACAAAGAAAATATATAAAATGTACTGAAAAACAAACTCAAAACTTAAGAGTGTAACATCACTAGTCACAATTTACTACAACTAAATAAACCAAGTAATAATATGGAAATAAAATGTTGAGCATTTGTCTGCCTACCAATTTATTAACCAGACGAGCTAGTAATTAGCAAAATAATGACTCCTTGAATTTGTTGACTCTGGAACCCACCCTTAGGCCTATGTAGGCCTACTAGAAAATATTTGTATTTAGGATTTACTGTTTTCTCATTATTAAGCAGAAAATCATTTTTTCTCAAAATTTCCGTCCCCCCCCCCCCCCCCCCTCCCCCCGAAAACCAGGGTTTTTCTTCGGCTTCAATTTTTCCAGCAATTTTAAATCCCTACTCACCGTCTCCCTCAAAGCTCTCGTTGAGTACGTCCTGCACTGCCTCCTCGCTGGCCTCGAGAGTGTGTTCGCGCCAAGAGTCCCCGTTGTCAGAGCGGAGTATCACTATCTCGCGCTCCTTGCCTCGTAGGGACGCAAAGTGGGGCACCTCGATGATCACCGGCCTATAACAGACGCTCACTGTATACTACACACGCAACAAGCGGTTAAACATTATAGCCTAAGTTACTGAATGAATAAATAAATAAATAAATAAAAAAAATAAATAAATACATAAATAAATAAATAAATAAATCCATACATTCATAAATAAATAAATGAAAGAATAAATGAATAAATGAGTAAATGAATAAGTGAATTAATAAATTAATGAATAAATTAATAAAATGATAAATAAATAAATAAATAAATAAATACATACATAAATAAATAAATGAAAGAATAAATGAATAAATGAGTAAATGAATAAGTGAATTAATGAATTAATTAATAAATTAATAAAATAATAAATAAATAAATAAATAAATACATACATAAATAAATGAAAGAATAAATTGAATAAATGAGTAAATGAATAAGTGAATTAATGAATTAATGAATAAATTAATAAAATAATAAATAAGTAAATAAATAAACAAATGAATGAATGAATAAATAAATAAATAAATAAATAAATAAATAAATAAATAAATAAATAAATAAATAAATAAATAAATAAATAAATAAATAAATAAATAAATAAATAAATAAATAAATAAATAAATAAATAAATAAATAAATAAATAAATAAATTTAAAAAAAAATTAAATTAAAAAAAATTAATTAAATTAAAAATAAATAAAAATGTAAGAGGACTCACCCCAGGAACTTGGCTCCGACGGGCCCCAGCTCCAGGATCCTACTGGCCAGCGCCTCCCCCTCCATGAGTGGCGGTGGGTTGTTGAGCTTGTCTCGCTTGAGGTAGCGGCAGGTGATCCGTGTGGGCTGCGCTGCCTTGCGCGGGGGCACGATCACCCTCACCCCGCTGTGGCGACATCCCCGCATCGCCCCACCGCGGGCATCCACCAGGAAGCTCACCAGGAAACTGTGGGGACACCACGCGATACACTCGTTAGCACGCGAACACAATGCGATACCACACGTCTTTCTCAACCAAACTGTACGCTATATCTTTACCTGGGGCCCGATTCTCAAGTGCGTACGAGTCAATTCGCATGAGGAATTACGGTTTTAACTACCTGTATTAAGTATTGCAAACTAGCAAATATGCCAATAAAGAATAGGAGTAAAAAAAAAAATAAGTATACAATCAAATCTTTTGTTTTGAATACCATATAAACATAATTAGACCAAAATGTACAAAATTGATAACATAAGAAATTATACCAGATAGTAATATTGAATTGACAAAAGTATAGAAAACAAATAGTTAAATCGTCATTCCGCACGTGAGTGATTTGTACACGCTCGAGAATTCGGCCCCTGGGACCAATATGGTTTTAAGGCAATTTCCAAAGTAAAAACACGGGAATCGAACCCTGTATGTTCCGGACTGGAAGCGGGAATAAACCCATAAGACCAATGAAATGAGCCACGCAACGCTACCTACAACATAACTGCCGAACGTTCATCTTGTGACTATTCAATATTATTCATGCTAAAAATTGTTCTGAATTATTAGGCCTATCGTACAATCTCCCCAATTTTTTTACGTGATCCCGTGGACCAGACCCAACACAATTTTAGAGATGAAAGAATAATGAATGGACAGTCACTTTGTAGCTGAAAATTGAACAATAACTTCTTTATGATAGCTAACAATTTAGATTCAATTGGTGAGGACAGCGATGAGATTTCAGATGTACCTACTTTGCAAGTTTGTTCTACAAATGAAAACAAACGGGCCTATGTTTCCTCGTCTACATCTTATAATTTTATGACATTGTAGATGATTAGTTTTAAGTTATCTATATGAATGCACAAAACAAAAGTTGAAACCATTTTCAATGCATAACCATCATGCATTTTTGGTACACTATTGGTACGTAGAAAATCTATGTAGGTAGCAGTTAAATCAATTACGTATCATGAAACTATAGTGCACAACTAATACTCAATTTAAAAACAGGTAGCAGACTAATTTTGAATGAATAATCATGTCTTACATTTCATAGTAAATAAATACTAAGTACCTTTAATTTCTACACTGCTTGTAAATGTATTTACAACATAGATACAATAACTATTGTACACCAACATAAAACATGTTTGAAGCAGTTTTAGCATCTAAAGCCATGCCGTGCACTTGAGTGTGTTTCAAATAATAAGCGCATTCGCACACAGCTCGTAATAATAACGTATTTACATGAGTTATGCTACTGTATGTACAGTACGTAATAACGGTCCTCAGCAGTGTTACACTTTCCCCCATCTACAACAACTAGACAATTAATAGTGAACCCTTCAATATTAAATATAAGTACCTAAGTTAATAATTTTTCCCCACAGGTACCTGATTAACATTGTAATTTGTAAATTCCCTGTCCACAAATGGTAAGAATTCGAGTAAATAAAATTCAGACGTAAATCTGATGCGATGCAAATCTCAAGCATTAAATAATGAGTACAGTACAGACCGACAAAATTTACGAGGGTCATTACAAACACACAATTTAGACGTTCGAATTTTAACACACACGAACACAAGCGTAAATTAAATACAAAATTTAACACAAGATCTAATTAATATTATAAAATTTACATTTTAATTTCGAAGCCACTCCATGAGTCCCATCCAACATATGGTTGCGTTTCTTGATTACGTAAAGAATAACATTAAACTGTGACGAACATTAACTAAAAGTGAAACCCACCAATTATGGTGTTAACTTTATTTACAAAATGCAATAAACATAAATAGTAAATAAACATGAAACCCATTATAAATGTGACTAATAGAGTGGCTTCACTAGTTACAAACATATGTACAAATAAATATTTATTACCAACCCAAATTAGGCACAATTCTAAACTATACACAAAATATAAAGTTAGTCAATGTTAGAGTCTAGCTAGGAGACTTAACGACGAAACACATATTTACAAAGATGTTGCAACTAAGACATGCCAACTAGAACAGACCGGTTACCCATTCTACGCCGTGAGAAGGGCCACAATCTACTCACGCACAGAAGGCAAACACACAACACATTCAATTGGCATCACTTACTTTTTCCAGTGCGGAATCCTGTTTACCAATCCGCCAATACGTAAAAATAAAAGAGAGGAAAAAATGCAGTTAATTTAAAATCAAATCAAACAGTACAACAAAACAACAACTCAAAAATCTGTAAAACTCATTTACGTACTGATTAGTAGGTAGTCGAAAATAGGTATGGGTGCATTATATGTAAATGGAAAGCGCATTGTACGGACAAACAATCGTTAGAAGTCGAATAGTTTCGCTTTCGAAAATCATGTTGTAGTTTAGCGTGTTCATTATTTACAGACAACTGAAAAGATTTAGTAGTTTGGCAGTTTTCATTCAACGCACTTATGCAAGTGAATGCATGATTTCGAAACGGAAAACGCAATCTTTTAAGTCTTTTCAGTTATGAACACCCTATTTGCAAACATCGGAAAACAATGCGAGCATCGTTGTTGAAAATAACTTTTCGATGCTCTAAAACCCGCAGTTGTAACAAGAAAAAATATTCAATGATACACAGAATCACAAAGTGTCTCTCATACACAAAAACAAACATATATTGAGAACTTGAAAAATATAGTCCATAAAGTCTCTTGGATAGACAAAAAATAAACATACTACAAACTTCGAACCACATTTTCTACACAAGTCCTCCCTCTTTTAAATAATTCTGTATAGCATCAAAAATATATTTCAACATCAGCATTCATGTTTTTCACGGAATGAGTTACTCGCATTCTTTTCCAATTATTTGCCAATACCAAATCATTTGATTAAAAACAAAACGGCAACTCCTGCGATTACTTGTCCGTAGCGATGCGTGATTATGAACTGAAAGAGCCGTAACAGCTCGGGTGCCGGGTGCAATCCACAGACGAAGACGAAAGTTAGGTTCAGATTCAGAGGAGGTTAACGGAAAACGCTAGTTTCGGTACTAAAACCTCGCGAAATTATCGTCTCTCAGTAATATCTTAATATCGGTATTCATATATTAGTCACAACATTAAAAAGTGCAGTTTTGTCTTTCTTGATGGAGTTTTGTAAAAAGTATCTAAACGATCACCATATCCAAATGTTTCAAATGTTATCACTATGGTTGTTATTTTGATTAGCATACTGATTATTAATTGATTAGTAATGGAAATAACAACCATACCGATTGGAACATTTGAAACTTTATTATTTCAAATGTTATCACTATGGTTGTTATTTTGATTAGCATACTGATTATTAATTGATTAGTAATGGAAATAACAACCATACCGATTGGAACATTTGAAACTTTATTATAATCAATCTTAGTTCTTACAAACAAAACTCCATTCTGGACTTTAACAATGTTGTGTACAGTGTATCAAGACCTTCAAATATTAGTAAAAAACGTTAATTTCAGAATCATTTAATAACGAAACTACCCCTTCCCATTAAAGTTATTTAGTTTGAAAAATGTACAAGGATGCATTCTCGAAAGAGATTAGGCAATTAATCAATTAACATTAATGAGCAAATCGATTGGTGTGGCTTATGTATTGAAATACCTTTCCCTCCACATTCCTGGAGTCTTTGCATTGCGCCCCAGCGAAGCCAAAGAATCATCTAATCTGTTTAGGAAAAAGCTGTTGGGACAGACGTGGACGAACGGCGACAGGACAAAGCAAAAGTATCTCATTAAAATCCATGATTTAACATTGGTCGTTTAAATTAATTGACATTTCATCAATAGTACGTGCGTGCGTGCAGTCATTTAGTGTGCAATTATTTATATGATTTTTTGATGGTGTTATCTTTTAGGACCTGTACCCAAATACTGAAAGATTAATTCCTACTGTTTTTCTTCAACGAGCAGCTCAAATATTTTAGATTTTATGGTCAACCCTTTAGTCCAATGCCTACAAACAATGTAAATGTTACAATAAAGTGGATTTACTTTCAAATGGAAATGGTGGAGGAAAAGGGTTATGGAACGAATAAGGGATTTTTTTTAAATATTAAAAAATGGGAAAAGAAAAAATAATTTACACTGTATTTTGATGATTTTAAAAGTGCCAAGTGGATATGGTGATAAATAAAGATAAATATATATAAATATATATATAATATATATATATATAACTATAATATATAATATATATAAATATATAAAGATAAATAAATAAATAAATAACGATAAATAAAGTGGAGCAGATTATAAATGGAGTATAAAAAAGAAATATGTTACCTATTCAAACCGAAATGTTCAATTCTCACTCCTTGTAACTATAATGCACTGTTTGTAGAGTTTGGACTAAGAATGACTGATGTATCAGACCATAATACCTGTAGCTCAGACATGAAGTAAAACGGAACGCTCCCAGTGTCCGATGTCACTGAGCTCAATCTCGCTTGAAGGTGAAAATAAAGTAACATGAAGAATACTTTGGTTAGTGTTTAGCTGGGAAATTTTGTAATAATAGCAAAAATCCCAGAAAATTTCTGAAGCCTACATTGCTAGATTAGTCTTACTTGCATGGTAAAATTATTTATGACCCAATACAGGAAGCCTACATTCAAATAGTTTTAAAATATATTACCATATGTATCCATGCATTAATCTAGATTAGAAATCAAATAACTAAACATACTACGCATTTTTCAAATGGTAGAGAAGAAGCATTATTGGACTACTAAAATCAATCTAATGTTTACGGTTAGTAGATGCAAGTTAGAAATGAAAGACTGGCAGAAAGAATGTAAGAATGAGGAGTCGTTTCAAATCACCATATCAGCAAACATTTAAAATATAAGCTAGCCGGTCAGTGTCGGAATCTTCGCAGGGTCTAGTACAAAGTACAAATACAAAATACTTGCTTACATCTTCATTACTGTGGGGTGGGGCAATGCAGATAATTATGAATATGGTTTATGTTAGGGTTCCTATGTGCGGTATGTGCCTTACTAAAGAGGGAAATATTAAACTAATTTACGCTACAAAAATTAATCACGGTTGTTACGTTATGTGAACAAGGTGCATACTATATCTGTGGGGTTTGAAACAAATACAGGATCACACAAAGTTACTCTAAACAGGGTTATTGAACGGAAAGGGTATCTAGCTATTTTCAATATTAAAAATGTTCACGAAAACGTATACATTCGGAAATACGTCTTAAGAATTTGCCAAACAATATTGATTAAGTGTAACGTGATGCGACCATGGTCTCGTAAGATGTTGTAACATCCTCTACAAGATTACATTGTTGTTTGTTTATTCTACACCATAAGGTGATGGTTATGGGCAGCTTGTTAGTCAACTCTAATTCATTAGCATATTACTACGATAAAAGAATGCATGTTAGTCCGTCCTACCCCTACTCAAATGTAATACCATAGTACTGTATACTACTGTACCTAACCAAATCAAACACAAAATGCACATTGATATTCATTAAACAATCAAAATATATCTTTCTATGGTGGATGTTGGATAAGCATGTGACTGTATTGATAACGGTAGTGCGGTTAAATTATGTTGTATCGTGGAGTGTACAATTATCTTTGCTGTCATGTGAGTGCTTTGAGAACGTTCAATATAGGCAGCTCATCAAGTATAACAACTCTAGCAACTGTATGATTATAAAACAGTTGTTGTCGTTGTACCCATTTATCGACACCTAGATATTTATATGTACCTCTTTGTACGAGTAAACATCCACAAAGTTCAACCTTTTTTATTGAGCGCCTTTATGGAACATTCTTCGGTTGGGAACGTGATTGATGAGAGCACACTTGAGAAACATCTGGACACTCGTCGACTTGTCCTTGAATGATGGTCAATGGTATTTGATTAATTTACTAATGTGAATGTAACAAACATTTAGATTTAAGTTGTGTTTAGCAGTATTTTGAAGTACAAAGTTGATTGCTAGAAATTTGGAACACACTTCTGATCTCATTCCTAAATGAAAGCTACAAACAAACACAACTCATTTAAATTTTAACACAATTTTAATGTGTAGAAATACCAGTATTAAAACCAAGCAAAATCAATGTTTTTTGTTATTATGTATAATACGTAGGCCTACAAGCTACACACAGAAATATTTAAAATGTGATAAATAAGCCAGATTAGGTTGTGTTGAAGCTGACACCTGCATTTAAAAAGATTTCAATATTTCAGTTGTTTGTGTGTGGAAATTAACTATCTTTTGTTGGTTAATTTCCAAAAATAACGACAGGACCTAACAATTTGAAATATTGAAAACTTTTAAAATGCAGTTTCCAACTCTAACACAAAAGATCTGGCAAATTTATTACATTTGAAATATTTCTGTGTGCAGTCTAGATGTGAGAGCATGCGTGCATAGAGGGGAGATGTGGACTAATTTGTATTGATTACGTAATTAGTTATCACGCTGAAGGGGGCCATGGGCTATATTTATTCCAATGATTTAATTTAATTAAAAAATTAATGATAACCCTCTTTTTGTAAGCTATAAAAACAAATGAGGGTCATTAATAATTTAGGTGGGATTTTTGTTATACATATTGATTTATCATCGAAATTTTATTTAACATTGATCATCGACGTGTTTATATCGTGATTAAGAAATTAATGATAACCCTCTTTTTGTAAGCTATAAAAACAAATGAGAGCAGGCCAGATCAAGAAGCTAATTTGTATTGGATAGCGAGAAAAATGAATGGCTGAAAGGTCATCATTGCATAAGAGGAAAAAAAAAATAATAATTTAGGTTGGATTTTTTTATAATATTTGATTTATCATCGAAATTTTATTCAACATGGATCGTCGTGTGTTCATATCGTGACTATGGGCGTGGAACTCACCCGATGTGTATGGGCGTACGGCCAATGTCCACGTTGTCGGGCGCGTGTCCGAGCATCATCGCCTCCGCCCTCTGATTGGCCGTCATCGCGGTCATCATCATCTCGCTCGGAGCCAACGACGTGCGGTTCTGTCCGAGCTCGTCGCGAGACAGGTCCATGGAGTCGTCTCCGAGAGACTTCATGTCGTCCACCGTCATGTACCGGTACTGGTGGGGGTCGCTCAGCATCGGGTCCTCGCCTGCACGAACACACACACGTCGTTAGATATATTTCCTTGTCTTGTTTCGTGTCCTTGTTTCTCTTCCACTTTTTAAATACAGACTAAAACCTTTCCTCTTAATTAAACGATTCTACACTTTGAAAGAATTGTTTGATAAATAACAACTTAAATTCCCGTTTCTCATCCTTACTGTTATGTGTATTTTGTAGTTTTGTATGTATAGCCCCTATTTTATTTTGTATACATTAGCTATAGTGTGTGTACCAGTATTTGTACTCTGTACAAATCACATGGGGAAATCAAATAAAATAAGTAAAAATTTACAATTTTACAAATCGTATAAAAACTAGGATTACGTCGATTCCGAATCGATTTCTTCAATACCTAATCGAATAAAAATCTGAAGAATCGGTTCCCGTATCTGTAGGACGGGGGAAGAATAGACGCTCCTAAAGTGCCTTTCTTGAAAACTGAGAGTGCTAAACATTCTATTTGAAACTGCTATTTTTACGAGTCTCTAATCAGTATCCAGCCTTGCGACTTTTGCACAGTGGTAGGAGGTATAATCGGAATTACGGCCTACACTCGACTATACCAGTCCACTGGCGTCTTATCAACAAAACCTATAAACACTATAAAATGTGAGAAAATTGGCTTTATTGTTAGAAAATTTGAGATATTTGTGTAATATGTATCCGTTTTTAAATTTGTATTTATAAACACTAAATGTACAGCAATACTAATTACAGCCATAGGTCGTTGTCATAAATATTCACACAAAAAACAAAAAAAACAACGTACCACTGCTAATTAGTTGATATTTTTAGTCCTTTTATAGACAAAAAAAGAAGATAGATAGACATAAGTGTTGAAATGAATAGTTTACAGGCCCCTACTCACAATAAACAAAGTGCTTTTTCTATAATGAGGAATGCCCACGAACCGCTATACACATTTCAATCTTTTTTATGTGGATACATCAATAGAAAGCTGAACTTATGCCTCCAAAGCACCTAAGATTGTATTTTCTTTTCAGATTGGTCTACCAAAATGCTACTTTAGAACCAGATTTGCTAGCACAAACAAAACGCCTTACCTGCCCTGTTCAGTTCTAGTACAGTAGACCTGCACCATTTCACATCAGTACAGTAATTTCTTGTGATTAACAGCGCAATCAATAATGCAAGAATAGCTCCACAGGACATAATAAAATCTATACTTAACATCTAACTTAGAGTAGGCTATCATACGAATCTATCTACAACATCAATATGACTGTACAATACAACTCTACAACAGCGTAATTTACAACTTACAAATATAATCGATAATCACACAAAAATACAAGAAAATTTAAATTGTTTCAATATATTTCACAACACACCAGCGATAATATGATAACAGTATCTCTACATTTTCAAGTGCATCAACGTAGAAAACCTTGAAAACATTTCGATACAATTAGCCTATGCTAAGTTAAAATGATAATCAAGCCAACATTTATTTAGGTCTACATAATATGGTATCTGTTTAATACAAGTAAAATACATATTATTAACAAGCCTAATGCAAAAACCATGCTTCATAAAGTAGCTATATTGCCACGAGACAAGAGCAAGACAATGCAGTGATCTAGTTGTGAACGGAACAAATGTGTAAGGCTACTCTAGCCCGGCACAACTTTGCTATGCTAGACAACCAGATAAAAGGCTTTTAAAACATCAAGAAACTATGTAGCCTATACAACTACAATACATATATACAATATACATACTATTTGAGGAAAAGTTATAAATGAATGAGTGAATGAATGAATGAACGAACGAACGAACGAACGAACGAACGAACGAACGAACGAACGAACGAACGAACGAACGAACGAACGAACGAACGAACGAACGAACGAACGAACGAACGAACGAACGAACGAATGAATGAATGAATGAATGAATAAATGAATGAATGAATGAATGAAGATAATGAAGATTAGGAATAATAAACAAATTAATTGGGGTCTCAAAACACAAAATTAGGTTAATACGTACGTAATGATTTCATTTTCAGTACACCAATTGTATTAAAGAACAAGTTGTAAGATTCATTATCCATCATATTGCTATTCTATAATAGACCGCTTCAAAGACGGCATTCATCTCAAAGCATGATATAGGCCTAAATTGCAAAGAGCTGGTGGGAATTGAAATCTCCACAGTAACTGTCTGCATTAGAAAATCACAGCGCCACGAATGAAAAAAGAGACCTGAGAAAACTGAACCACCACCAAAACTATACGATACATAAAAATGAAGGTTTAATTAGGGATGGGCAAAAGCGTGTACTTCACTAAACGTGTACACTGCTGCTTGCAAAGCCGTGTACACGTCCGTGGGGTCCCGCTTTAAAAAAAAAAACATGTTCTGTCTAGGCTTAAAATTATGTTTTAAAGTGTTGTTCCCGCAAACGGTTTCAAGACGTAATCCAGCGTGTTTCATGGCTCTGACCTCGGATCACTTGCCAGATTTAGGCCGAAATTATTCTTTAACACGTAAATATTCCGTCCGTAAAAAATACGTCTTGAATATGTTTTTCGGGCGTATGCTGATGCACGTCCATGTTCCATGTTCCATGTTCCATGTCCATGTTCAGTATAGTATTACACACGGCGCGTTTATTGTTTCGAGAGAAACAGTAAACGTGTACACGCATTAAAGCGTGTACACGTTTACACGTGTACACTATCCCATCCCTAGGTTTAATGTAAGTAAAAGTGCGAAGAATGTGCATGCTTCGATTTACAAACAATCTACCGTCGACCAAATAATCTATCAGTATCTGAAAACAAACATGCTGCATGCTATACGATACATAAAAATGAAGGTTTAATGTAAGTAAAAGTGCGAAGAATGTGCATGCTACGATCTACAAACAATCTACCGTCGACCAAATAATCAATCTATCAGTATCTGAAAACAAACATGCTGCATGCATGAATAGTGAATACTCTAGACTAAGAAATAACTACATTAAGGGGAGATCCTTGCCATATACCTACAATGCTAATTTAGCTGACTTTACCTTTTTTAGACAAACTGTAAAGTCAATATGCCTGAAATTTTAGGACCATACGTAGGAACGTGTCCTACATGACCCCTACTAGAATTATCTATCTGCAATTATTGTAGGGCCCTAACTGGTTAAAAAAATAAAAATCATAACAAAAACATAATTTTTTGAATACTTTGTAATCTTTTAAATTTGCTAGGATGTAAACAAAGCATCTTATTTAATTTATTTTAGTAGGGGTTGTGTATTGTAATGAGTTACACACATCCTGAAAATTTCAAGACAATTGGTGTATTGGGTCCTGAGAAAAGGTAGGCCTACACAATGTGTACAAATTTTAATATTCAGAGGAAACCTACTTTAAAGTTGAAACATGCTTCTTACCCCTCAAAATGTGTTTAGAAGAGCCCAGCTCCATATAATGGGTCATCAGGGTTCTCTGTGTCATCCACAGGTAGGTTTACTAGGCCTACTTGTACCAGGGCTTGATGCATCCGAAAGTTTTCGTTTAGATGCACTAGGGCCTAGGCCTAGCCTGTTTGTTTGTTAGGTTAGATTCTCTAGGCGTACTGATTTCTAGCACATTACGGACACTTTCAATGGTATTTCCAGTTGTTACTCCCACATTGCCATTGTCTTTCACTAAAAAACGGTATCTATCACCCCTAAACAGTCTCTTTTTAGTTATTCTAACTGTTCTTCCCATTTTATCGCACACGAACCACTTGGAATGTCAAAACTAGAGATTTGTAAACAATCCACAAGCGTGTGAATTTGGCGTCAACACTCGCCTGCATGCTTCAGAGGTACCAACATAGAAAGTAAAATACACTACTTCTTCTACTACGCTATAGAAAAGAAATCAGCTATCACTTTTCATGGGAAAGCTATGAAATTTTGAATGTAACACGGTGATGTTACTACGTATGTTAACAACCAACAATGCAGTTTAAAAAAAGTCATAGAATCATAATGGATGCTCGGATATCTTTGAAATAAGGTTTATTACACTGGGAAATAATGCAACTATAATTAATATGCAAAAATCTGAAAATCACGTTTTAGAAGGTTTGTTGCCAAGGATCTCCCCGATGCAATTAATTAGTATGTACGGTAGTTACTAATACATGCACAGTAATATATTATGTGTAGAGGCATGCACTAAGGCAAATCACAGGACAGAACTGATTAACTTAATCAACGTTATAGACCGGTTCGTAGAAAACTACGAGAAACACGCAAGTCCCACTCCGATAATGCCAAAACATAACATTAAACTCCTGCTTGAATAAGAGTTTTGGAGCTTGGGCATTATAATTCACATATTATTCATTACTCATAATATTAAAAACAAAACTAATTAGGTACTACAGCTTACAGTACGAACATTTAGCTACCAATGATTTCTTTCCTCATAAAAGTTGAAAAGAAAAATTGACCATTTTCCATTAAAAAATGAATTTCCTCAGTAAATTCTGAGCGACAGTTACGCGAATGTACGTTGCACAAATACGTGTCTTCATTGCCTTCAACGCTAACTACCGCTCAATCGTACACTACAAACTTGTGTAAAGACCAAAATAAAAACATGCTGGTTATAATTAGCGGCAGTTCTCAATCCATACTACCTCCATTGCTGTTAGTTTTTTACTATGGGTAAACACCTCACAAACAAAATTAGAGTACAGTTATTCATTGCCGTATATCTGGAACGGCAGGCCTATACTCTTTTGTCATTCACTAGCAAATACCTAGCAAAATACATTAACAGTGCCACTTTATTTAGCCTACCACTGGATTGTTCCTTACATCCAAACACAAGACAAAAAGACAATACAAAAGTACTTTCACAGTTCAAACACTCCTTTTCAAACGCAGTAATGTTGTTCGCAGTTTACGTTATCTACATTCCTTGCGAACACTTTTATTTCGTGGTTTATTTCACTCGTGCACTTGCGTACATGGCGCTTCGCAACTACAAAATATTATCATCTGATATACAACCACTTTTTTACAACCGCTTATGTAGAAATCAAAGATTACTGAGTGAAGAAGATAGTTCATCCATATGGGAATTCGTCTGCGCGTGTCTGAGCGAAATTTTTTAAGTCCGACGTGTAGTTCGAATTCTCACCGCAAGAGTCGCTCTTCCAAAAGTTTAAAACTCAAGGTCCACTGAATCCCCTGGCACGTACTAGCGATCTAGTAGAACATGTTTAACGGTAACGAAGTCAAACGCAAGGTCTACTAGATCGCTAGTAGCCGCCAGGGGATTTAGTGGACCTTGTGAAACGTGCAGGGCTAGCGCTCCTTGCGGTCAGAATTCGAACTAGTGGTGAGACTTAAAAATTTTTGCTAAAACTCGCGCAGATATTTTAACACGGCGATGAAACATCTTCCCCACTCAGTAATCTTTGGTAGAAATACACAATTAAATTGATTAAATAAATCAATGTAACAGAGATTGAGAACCGCCGCCTTCTAACAACAAACACAACTTCCCATGCAGCAGCAATAGGTGTACACACAATACAATACGTCGCACGTGGGCCGACTTACGTGTGTACTGCATCTGGCCCTGATAATACGGCATGTAGATATGCTGAGCGTGCGTGGGTTTACCGTAAACATTCATCACCATGTCTGTTATGTCGTCGCCGCCTGTCGATAGAACCAACCCCAAGCGTCACACTCGTACGTCGTTGACTGACGACGGCACCGGACCACATTATAACCTGGATGCTGAGTAGGGCACTCCGAAGTAATCACCGCATAGTTCACCGCGTGTTACTTGAAAGTCATTTACGTTGTTACTACAACGAAAGTGATCTAGCTACTCTGTAATACGTCAACACATTTACCGATAAATAAATAAATAAATAAATAAATAAATTCACATTTAGAGTATACCCACTCAGTAATTAAACTGATTTGCAGTGGGGGACTTTAATTTAAAGTGACTAAACCAGCCCTGTAGGCTTCGAACACCATCGACGAGTGAGCGATAACCAATCAAAGATTGATATTTCAAATATGAAACATATGAATCAGTGGTTGAACAGTGCGAACACCTGCGAACAGATGCCAGAATCAACTAGGCCGATTCAGAACAACTTTGAATTTATTGAGTGCTTCGTTACTAGGACGTCTCCAACTGTACTGTACATACAACTCAACCGACATTGAAGAAGTACTTCCACCAAGTACACTATTGTTTTATGTAATCCTGTGATTTTAGCTACGTCACCGCCTATGACTGTATATTATCATGTTGACTGATTTAAGTAATCTCCAGAAGTTATAAAACTCCAGCTGGCATGGCCCAGGAATTGAACCCTGGACCTATTGCAATGTAAGCGTGAATAAACCTACAGAACCGGCAAGAAGTTCGAAATTTCCACGAAAACTGAACAAAACACTGCAACAACTACTATCATGTTATACGAGTTAGCTTGTGTGTCACAATCCCAGCTGTTCGAGGGAAATGGCAGCTGCGCACGCACAAGTACTGCGTGAGTTTACAGCGTGTGTTACAGTTAGAGGTTCTGTCGCGATCGGTCACCCGGAGGTTATAATGTGGTTCAGTCGGGACAGACAGTTACGTAATTGTAGATCAGAAGTAAAGCTTGGAAGAGGGTGTGCGGGCTTTTGCTGCTCGCCAGCCAGTGTTAATTTTTAACAGATTATTTATATGCAATTACAATTATTAGATGAACTTATTAGAGGTAAGACTATTTATATTATATGTATTCACGAAGCATTATTGACTGTAAAATTAATAACTTCATAGTCCAAGTTTGAAAACTGGGTAAGCATCCCAAATTTGCAGTCAATGGAAAGAGTGAAGATATAGCATAGTACATTATTCAATAAGTTGGAATGATTCTTTGGTTCCTAATTTTCTACATATATATTCAACCATGCATCTCGTTGATTACCTGTTGTTTTTACCCCAATCTTGAGCTGTCTGTATTAATTTTCCTTTTTACTTCATACGTGGTCATAATATGTACCCCTTGACTCCATGAAAATTTCTCCATAAATCTTTTTTCATAGATGTATTACTGAATTTAAAATAAAAAATCCCAACCCAAAAGAACAACCCATTAATTTTGTGATACACCTACAAATTTCCAGCCATCAAAACTTTGCACGACTAGGTTGACCTAAACTTAATCCACTGTAATGAAGTTAAAGCCTAATGTGCAACATAATATGTAAGGTAGAAAATAGAAACCCTTCTTCAATACAAACTGGGTAAGTATCTTACAGTGCACCAATGAAATAGTAAAACCACCATAGGGCATGCAAGAACACATTACATACGGTAGGCTGATTATTTGTGCAAAGTCTACCGCAGACGTTTCTGAAGACCAAACCGTATTTATTTTACATTATTATCTTAAATAAATATTAAATGTATATACAATTTAAGTACGAAGTGCAGTTTATGTTAAAAAGAAGAAAACAAAACTATTTACATCTAGGTTTGTTAATTGGTTTAGGTTTAATAAAACTATAAGTAGTGTGAATAAATTATGAGTAGGTAACTTACTTTAAGTAGGTATATCTTAAGTTACAGGTTCCATGCCATTAATTCTTCACACTATTTAAATTGTCTAGATAGATCTAATTGGAAATCTTTTACGTAGGCAAAGATTTCAAACTAGGGTTGTAATCTTTGACGTAGGTACAGTGTGCATATATTTTTCTAGACTACATTTTCAAAAAATCACAAACGTCTCTTGTATGTACGTGCTGTTGAAATATATACATTACTATTTATATGGGCCTACTGCCCAAGTTCTTCAATAACTCACATGTTTCTGTTATACGCTGAACAGGGTGGAATTGACTTAAATCATTCTAACGATTTTTTTTTTAAATTTAAATCATTAATTCAAAGTTTGCGTTTTATGTCATTCAACGCTTCAACAATCACTACTTTACCGACCGATCTCATATTACATGGCTACCCGAGTAGATGTAGTTCGTATAGAGACTGATCAGTGCTCAGTGCACTTAACATCAGTTTAACAACTCTTCTCATCACCGATTAAAATCAATTGAATTCCAATTTAAATCGGGGAAAAAAAAAAATCGGATTTCAATCTCAAAAAGTCGATCTAGATTAAAAAATCATGATTTTTTAGATTTTTTTTTTCAAATTTAATTATTTATATGAGGTCACTCACCGCCCTCGTCCTCCGAGTCCGACATGAACGTCTCGGCCATCAGCTCGGGCGCGACCACTCGATACTTCTCCTCGATGTTTGTCACCGTGGTCGTGGTCACAGTCGTCTCGGTGACGACCTTGAGAGTCTCCACCACGCTGACGTAGCCGAGCTTCTGGGCGATCGACAGCGCAGTCTGGCCGTTCTACAGGGGGGACAGACACAACACAACGCTTACAGTACACACGATGCCAACCACCAACGTTCCTACTTGCTAGCTCGCAACTTGCGAGTGACTTTTGATACCTATAGGTTCTAAGTTTAAGTTCTAGACTTGAAATAGCGAAGCCAATAATATATATGCCGTTTTTATTTTAATATCCTCTCCACCTAGGACCAACATTCAGTAGGCAGCACGATAACACGACAATCACACAACCAGCGGTACTAACGTATGTGTGACGATTTTTAAAAAAGGTAATTCAAATAATAAAAAAATAAAGAAACTGAATTAAATTCAAATAAATAAATAAATAAATGACTGAATGAATAAAAAAATACATAAATAAATACATAAATAAATAAACAAATAAATAAATAAATAAATAAATAAATAAATAAATAAATAAATAAATAAATAAATAAATAAATAAATAAATAAATAAATAAATAAATAAATAAATAAATAAATAAATAAATAAATAAATAAATAAATAAATAAATAAATAAATAAATAAATAAATAAATAAATAAATAAATAAATAAATAATAAATAAACAAAATTAGTAAATTAATAAATAAATAAATAAATAAATAAATAAATAAATAAATAAATAAATAAATAAATAAATAAATAAATAAATAAATAAATAAAAAAATAAATAAATAAATAAATAAATAAATAAATAAATAAATAAATAAATAAATAAATAAATACCGTAAATAAATAAATAAATAAATAAATAAATAAATAAATAAATAAATAAATAAATAAATAAATAAATAAATAAATAAATAAATAAATAAATAAATAAATAAATAAATAAATAAATAAATAAATAAATAAATAAATAAATAAATAAATAAATAAATAAATACTTACGTTAGTGAGGGCGTCGGGCTTGGCCTTGTTCTCCAGCAGGAGACTGATGACGAGGGTGTGTCCCTGCTGAGCTGCCTGATGCAGCGGAGTGTAGCCTACGGAGGTGCTGTTGTCTACGCTGGCTCCGTGGTGAAGCAGGAAGCGCACCATGTTCAGCTGGCCGAAGTGACAGGCCACGTGGAGGGGTGTGTATCCAGCCTGCATACATCACAAGCGTTAACGTAGCTCAAGCGATAAACCACAACAAACCAAAATTGCCAAATTTTGTTCAATTATAAGGGCCAGTCTTACAATCTCCTAATATAGGAAAGTTATTTGTAGCAATTAAGCTATTTGGAGGATTTCAAGAGTTTTGATTGGTCGTTTCCATGGTGAAAACAAGCTATTCGACAAATAAATACCGTAGTTATTGGGACATTGTAAGACTGGAGCTTAATCTTAGAAATATTAACAAACCTAAAATATAACCTACTTAATCTATACCGGTAAGCTTCACTACAATATGTTAAAAAACGTAGCCGTGCTGTCAAACTGGTTTTCGAGATAACTTGCTTCAAAGTTCTCGATTTCCGTGATTTTTAACATTGGAGCTATACAGACTCACGCACTTTGCTGCTGGTCTCCTTTCTTCTTTTCCCAAAAACAACTGAGTAATATTCTAAATAAGGATGAACATCGATAAAATAAAAACTATCGATAATCGAAAAGATGACTGCATTATCGATCGATAATATCGAACGATAATAAATTTACAAAATTGAAGTAATCTTTTACAGTTTCAGTGATATGTCGCCTAATCGAGCACATAAGGATATGGCAACATTACTTGGACACATCTGACGTGACACTGCTGAGAGTATAATCACAATTTACGAGGCCCGAGGCCTAGTATTTTGGCAGTATCTTTGAGTATTTCAATACTAGAAAGGTCCGAGAAGAACGAAATAATTCTTTATGAACCCACTTTTTTAGAAATCAGACCATTCGATAATATTTGTATTATCGATTATCGAAATTTTATTGCATATCGAATATCGAACGATAATATCGATTATCGTGTGCATCCCTAATTCTAAACCTATTTTAATTTCACTGCTTATGTAGACGTTTTCAGGAAGTAAAACATCACACACTTATATTGGTACCTACAGTAGTATAGGTCTCTCACACCAAGAAGTAAGTTAGTGTCAGGGGAGCCAGGACCGCCCACAATAAGTTTCCAACTTAACAAGTGTGAATCACTAAAGTTTTTCCCGATTATCGAGAACAATTTGGTTGCGTTAAGTTTTTTGACGGAAACCTGCTTGCACGTTTTCTTGTGCGTTACCATCAAAAAACTTGCCGAACCAAATTTTACTAGATAATTGGAAAAAACGTCAGTGATTCGCGCTTGTTAAGTTGGAAACTAACTGTGGGCAATCCTGATACTATCTTACTTCTTGCTGTGAGAAACCTATAAGACTTATTTGAATACAAACCATAACTTAATATGTAGCTTTGTGTATATTTGCCAGTGAGATGCGACAACTAGTAGGTGCCTAGTTGTGTTACGACGAGGGATGGAATGGAACCAAACACGTACCTTAGTGGTGGAGTCGACCTCTGCCCCATTGGTCACCAGGATGTTGGCACAATTGACCTTGTCTTCTTGGGCGCACAGGTGGAGCGGAGTCAGACCGTTCTGCAATCAGGACATTGTAATGGTTTAAAACGAGTGACGTCAACACGCACAGGCCAAACTGTGGAAAGAAAACGTGATATAGCCCGCACGGTTTGGACTGAAACGTACAGGTGCAGTGAAATGTCACGAGCAATATTTAATCTGTATGATATAATAACTATGTGAATAAATCAGTACATCCCTGTGTACTATCCTTGGACAGCACAAATACATAATCTACGCCTAAATTAAAGCGATACTTAAATTAATTCAAGAGCACGAAAGTGGACAATCTAAAATTCAAAAGAAGAATTTGAGCCCTACACAGTATATACTCAAATACAGAAGGTCTATTAATATGATAAAAGTTATTATAATGATATGGACAGGTTTTATATTGGATAGTGAGGAAGAAGAATGGCTGAGGAAGCCGCACGGGAAACAAAACTTTTAACAAGGACTATCTGTATCCACGTAATTGGTGCACCCTTTCAGCGGCGCACACGCAACAATGAGATATGACCTTGAGATGACCTTGAGATGACCTTGAGATATGACCTACCTTGGCCTTGTGGTTGGTCTCGGCCTGGTGTTCTATCAGCAGCGAGGTCATGTCAGTGTGGCCCTCCTGACAGCTGAGATGGAGGGGTGTGAAGCCGGCCTTGGACTCTGCATTGGCCTTGGCTCCGTACTCGAGCAGCGTGGTCGCAATGTCCATCTAAACAAAATAATATAATATAATAATAAAAAATAAATAATACGTAATAATAATGACACAATACATAAGGGACCAAGATATAACTTTATAGTACAGGTTATGATGATAGATGCGACTCAGCTTGAATAGTATAGTACCTGTATGTAGGGATAGGATCCAACAGCTTACCTTCGTCGTAAGATGACGACTTTGAGAGATGAAAGTGCACACTGAAGACATAACGTTTGTATAATGTCTTCAATGTGCACTTTCAACTCTCAAATTCGTCATCTTACTCGAAGTCAAGTTGTTGGATCCACTTCGGCCACAAGTATCACAATTAGTAGTAGTAGTAACAGTAGTATTTTAATTCAAAATGTTGTAATTCACATTAAGGTTTTTAGAGTCCTTTGAAATTTGAATGAAAGGGCGATTTTTGTATACAGTATCAGCATTCCTAAAATCTCCCATCAGACTTTGAAGGTCAACGTTAGTGAAACGATGCGACCTTAGTACTAGTAGTATTTTAATTCAAAATGTTGTAGTTCGAATTAAGGTTTTTATGGGTGGACTTGCAAAATTTGAATCAAAGGGTGATTACTGAATCAACATTCCTAAAACCCCCCAGAAGACCATCATCGTTCTCCCGTGTGTCTCACCTGGTTCTTGCGTGCGGCAATGTGAAGGGGGGTGTGTCCGTTCTTGGCCACGGCGTGTGGCGACGCCCCCTTGTCCAATAGCAGCAGAGCAACGTTCTGGTGGTCGTAGTGGCTCGCCACGTGCAGCGGAGTCACTCCGTTCTGCAACAGACATTGGTTATTAAAAACGGAAACTTAGTAGAACAGGTAAAACATGTGTGTGATTAAAAATATAAATAAAAAAATTTAAAAAAATAAATTCACATTTAGAGTCTACCCACTCAGTAACGAAACTGATTTGCAGTGGGGGACTTTAATATACTATACACTGTTCCTTGTCAGTTAAAATAATTATAAAACGACGCAATATTTCGAGAGCTAATCAGCTCTCTTCAACAGGCAACCAGGCAAGGGTAGTGGACGGTTGCCTGTTGAAGAGAGCTAGCTGATTAGCTCTCGAAATATTGCGTCGTTTTGTAATTATTTTAATTGACAAGGAACAGTGTATAGTCCTATATTTTTAATCACAGACATTAATAATCAATCATTAGATAACATACATATCGGTTATAATTAGAGATATGAACGTAATGTACGTCTTTTCAGCATTCATTTCCTCTTAATTTGGCATTTTATTTGTTATCTATTTTTTCTTTTCATCAAAATTCAAAAATCAAAACCTTGAATGAAAATCAAAAAATGATGTGCAGATATTTAAAATCAATTTAATTTTAATTTGTAACTACATAAAGAGTAAGAATGCAATTCTAAATGAGAATGGGAAAACCCCTTTCTTAAATGGCAAAATAAGCATTTTGTAATGTTTTATAGCAATGTTTTATATTGGATCACAAGAAAGAAGAATGGCTGAAGAGGCCAACTCTGCATAAGAAAAAAAAAAGTTTTCAAAAATTTGCATGTTCAGCGTACTAGCGTATTAGCATACTTGTATTGATGATTGACATTGACACGTGACATATTATTGATTTGTTTGTTGTTACTTACCTTGCCCTGCGCGTCGACGGGCGCTTCCTTCTGCAGCAGCAGCCTGGCCACCTTTAGGTTGCCATACTTGGCAGCAAGATGAAGCGGGGTGAAGCCCTTCTTGGTGGTGGCCGTCTGGCTGGCTCCGTTCTCCAGTAGCACAGCCGCCACCTGTAAGAATACAATTACAATGTTAAGACAATACAACCGTGTGCTCACAGTTTGTCCGTCCTAATTATCATGCATCTATTGGTTTGTGAAAGAGACTGAAAAAGGAACAACAGATCGGCAACAGCCAGTGAGGGCGGCATTTCAATTTGCATTGCTTATTCATCATCATCATTATCCATCGCCGTTTCCTGCTTCTGGCAGGGTCAACTTGGGTTTCACAACCAAATTTTTCCACCTCTTTCTATCTTCCCACAATCGTACTTCCTGTACCCCAGTTCTCTTGGTCATTGCTTATTATTGTTAAAAATCTCCTGCCGAATCGGAACGAACGATACTCGTTCGTACGTTAACGAAAGAACAATAACCAGAGATAGACAATGGTGAAAACAAATGCCAGTTTTTGTTTTTGTTATTCATAAATAAAAGAATGAATTAATTCACAGCACAATTTTCAGTCGTGGAGTTTTTACCTTTTAAAATGTTTGTGAATTATATGATTTTATAGACCAATTACTGTGCACTTGCAGATTACAATACAAATTTGTAGTTTCAGGGTTTAGAAGCAGGATTTTTTTTAGAAAAAAGTATACTTACGGTAGGCCTTCACCTTTTTGCTTTTTGTAGCCCCAAATTAGGTGGTAAAATAATATAAAATGTTCGCTTTGAAGTCATCGTAATTTTGTTTTCACCACAAATACCTGTCTCTGACTCGTAATGGCGGGTTTATAAAACTTACTAGTGATTAAGGATTAGTGACTAAGAGCGCGTTGATAAAACTGACTAGCCGCAACAGGCTTCTCTCATTGGCCGACAGTGGGAATACTGCGTGCTGATTGGCCGTGACTAAGGACTTGACCAAGGAGTTGAGATATTCTCAACTTCTTAGTCAAGTCAAGACAAACCTTAGTCACAGCCAATCGGAGAGCAGTATTCTCATTCGTAGCCAATGAAAAAAGCTCGTGGCTTAGTCACGGGCTCGTTTAGTCGCTAATCGTTAGTCACTAGTCAGTTATGTAAGCCCGCCATAACGTACCTCTTCCTGGCCCTCCTTGGCTGCGATGTGTAGCGGCGTGTACAGATCCTTGGTGGTCGAGTCTACGTTGGCTCCGTGCTGCAGCAGCAACATCACGATATCCACGTTGCCGAGCCGCGAGGCCACGTGGAGCGGAGTCTGTTCCTCCTGTAACACGACGACATAGAGCGGCTTTACTCGCTGCTCTTGATCTTGTTGTCGTTACAACGAAACGTGAGGTCCGTCACTCCAACGATCTCTGCAGGAGAGCTAATTGAAGGTGGGAGCTTAAATCCTGCCACAAGCCGAGCGAAGGATACCTTTACGTCATAAACCGCAGAAAATTTTCATTTTTTTAATTATATCTCAAGATTGAAACACAAAATCGAAAATCTGAGAAATCATAGCGCTGTAGTTTGGTAAGCCTTACAGACTGAATGATAAATGTATCTAACATTATTATCAGTATGACTGTGATACTTATTTCCTTAGTAATTTAAGGAAATATATCACAGTCATACTGATTATAATGTTAAATACATTTATGATTCAGTGTGTAGGGCTTACCAAACCACAGCGCCATGATTTCTCAGAGTTTCGATTTTGTGTTTCAATATTGAGATATAATTAAAAAATGAACATTTTCTGCGGTTTTTGACGTAGAGGTATCATTCGCTCTTAACATCCGTTGAGTCTCCATCCCCGCTCTCCACTCCTAGCCAATCCCATCTGCAACACCTTCCACCACCTCCCCCTAGCCAACAGCTCACAGTTCTCTCTCTACACTTACTGAGGAAGGTCACGTTGACAGAGAATGTTATTTTATGTTCTGTTTAGTTATGTAGGCTTATCTGTGTTCTTCTATTGTGGCTTACTATCACTCTTCTCAGGTAAGCTGTTGGCATCCTATTTATTTCATGCAATTACATTTTCAACATAAGATTAAACTAGTAAATTCATATGTTATCTTATATGGTATTTAAACGTAAACTTCTAGCTTGTGTATTCATTAATAACAAAGTATGCAAGTAATGCCGACATTACACGATATTTAAATGTAAACTTCTAGCTTGTGTATTCATTTATAACAAAATGCTTGTAATGGCGACACTACACTCAAACTTATTGAATTCAAGAACAAAAGCGAATCAAAAACAGTTTGAAGAAAAACTGCAACAATATAGCTTTTATTAATTGATGCTTTTTTGTCCTTGAATTCATGACGAAAGTATTGAACCGTGTAATGTGGGTATATGGATTAATGCCTGCATTACACGGTCAAATTGTTTCGTCCAACATCTCGAATTCAAGGACACAAAAGCATCAATAAATAATTCCTATTATTGTATTTGACTACATACTGACTGTTTTTGATGCACTTTTGTCCTTGAATTCAAGGAGTTGGATGAAAAAATTTGACCGTGTAATACAGGCTTAAGAAGAATAATAGAGCAAAATTGAATTGAAATTGAATTGAGTTTAAATAACGTGAGAAAGAGAAAGCGTACGAACCCTGGCCTTGGCATCTACGGCCGCTCCGTTCCTCAGCAGTATTCTAATGATGTCCGTCTGATTGGCCCTCGCTGCGAGATGGAGCGGAGTCTCTCCCCTCACCGTCGGAATGTCGGGGCTCGCGTTGTGTTGCAACAGGTAGATGACGATGTTCATGCAGCCCATGAAGCTGGCAACGTGCAGGGGGGTCAGCCCAGACTACGGACAAAAAGCATGTTAGCAACGGGTACCGATCAAATGCAGCAGTACTGTATTTCCTTTTTTTTTCATTTTTTTTTGACCTACTACTTGTCGTGAAACGTGAGTAATAAAAAAAAATAAATTAACAAATATTAATATATGTATTTTTAAAATGTAAAAGGTTCAAAATTAAGTTCATTACTTTTGAAAGATGTCTTCTGATTTTATTGTTAATTATTAACATTGCAATTGGGAATGCACTTATGCTTTTAAGGCATTTAATGTTGTGTTTTTACAATATATGAAATCCTATACAACAATACAAACAATAAATAAATTAAATGAATGAATGAATGAATAAATGAGTGAATGGATGAATGAATGAATGAATGAATTAATTTGAATGAAGAAAAAAATAAATAAATAAATAAATAAATAAATAAATAAATAAATAAATAAATAAATAAATAAATAAATAAATAAATAAATAAATAAATAAATAAATAAATAAATAAATAAATAAATAAATAAATAAATAAATAAATAAATAAATAAATAAATAAATAAATAAATAAATAAATAAATAAATAAATAAATAAATAAATAAATAAATAAATAAATAAATAAATAAATAAATAAATAAATAAATAAATAAATATATAAATAAATAAATAAATAAATAAATAAATAAATAAATAAATAAATATACAAATAAATAAATAAATAAATAAATAAATAAATAAATAAATAAATAAATAAATAAATAAATAAATAAATAAATAAATAAATAAATAAATAAATAAATAAATAAATAAAGAAATAAATAAATAAATAAATAAATAAATAAATAAATAAATAAATAAATAAATAAATAAATAAATAAATAAATAAATAAATAAACAAATAAATAAATAAAAAAATAAATAAATAAATAAATAAATACGATAAGACCCAGCGCAGGGCTCAAGGTACGTACCTCGGTGGTGGCCTCGATCGAGGCGCCGTACTTGAGCAGCAGCTCGACGACCTTGATGCGGTTCTTCTTGCACGCGATGTGAAGCGGTGTGAAACCGTTGAGGGCGCGAGAGTTGGGGTCTGCCTTGCGGTCCAGCAGCAGCTTAGCAACGCGGACGTGGCCGCAGTGGGCCGCCACGTGGAGGGCGGTGAGGTAGTCCACCGTCACCTGGAGCCATACGGGGGGCGGTGAGACTTTGGCTTTGATTTTTTTTTTTTTTTTTTTTTTTTTTTACTTAAATCAACTTTTTTGTTCATATATCAGTTTTCTTATTTAAATCAGATTTTAATTGATTTAATTGAATGATAAGAAGTGTTCCTAAACTGATGTAGGGTAACTGAATGCATCTAGAGGCAATAAATAAAATTTATTATGTCAATATTTATTGATGTGTAGGTATCATAACTAGTAGGTGTAAACTAATTTTTTTTTTTTTTCCTATGCCGAAAGTTTGATTTTTCAATCATTTTTCTTCCTAGCTACCCAGTAAATATGTGCTTCCTTCTCTGGCTCGCTCAGGTTATTTGGCAGGGCGTCAATGTCAGATTTAAGTGCGGCGCAGAGATGCGCTCTGTTCTGAAAACCCGATGTACATAATTTGCAAGTTGCTGGTTTCTTTCCACTAATGTATCTACTTTAATTTAATAAACAAAATATCTATGATTATGATTTATGACTGATTATCAGGAATATGTAGTGCACAGTCTGTAATGGTTACTTACAAACCACTGGGTCGTCATCTGTTCTCAGTGTTTCAACGTGTTGTAGTATTCATGAGATTCATAAAAAGTGCTAATGTCACACAGCCTCGTCACTCACTAATGTCACACAGCCTCATCACTCACTATTGTCACACAGCCTCGTCACTTACTAATGTCACACAGCCTCATCACTCACTAATGTCACACAGCCTCGTCACTCACTAATGTCACACAGCCTCGTCACTCACTAATGTCACACAGCCTCGTCACTCACTAATGTCACACAGCCACGTCACTCACAAATGTCACACAGCCTCGTCACTCACTAATGTCACACAGCCTCGTCACTCACTAATGTCACACAGCCTCATCACTCACTAATGTCACACAGCCACGTCACACACTAATGTCACACAGCCACGTCACTCACTAATGTCACACAGCCTCGTCACTCACTAATGTCACACAGCCTCGTCACTCACTAATGTGACACAGCCTCATCACTCACTAATGTCACACAGCCACGTCTCTCACTAATGTCACACAGCCACGTCACTCACTAATGTCACACAGCCTCGTCACTTACTAATGTCACACAGCCACGTCACTCACTAATGTCACACAGCCTCCTCACTCACTAATGTCACACAGCCTCGTCACTCACTAATGTCACACAGCCTCGTCACTTACTAATGTCACACAGCCACGTCACTCACTAATGTCACACAGCCTCCTCACTCACTAATGTCACACAGCCACGTCTCTCACTAATGTCACACAGCCACGTCACTCACTAATGTCACACAGCCTCGTCACTTACTAATGTCACACAGCCACGTCACTCACTAATGTCACACAGCCTCCTCACTCACTAATGTCACACAGCCTCTTCACTCACCTCGTCGACAGGCGCTCGATGGTAGAGGAGAATGCGAGCTGCGTCCACGTGATCACCCTGGGCCGCCATGTGGAGGGGGGCCAGGCCGTTCTGAAACCATCGCATTCACCTCGGTCAATACATCCCCCAGCCATAGGTGTGTGCATAGGCCTACATGAAAACCATCTCATCTTGAGTTTGAGTTTAATATCTTTCAATACCTGCCTGTCAAGGCTGTATATGTTCACCTTTCCTGTGGAACCTTTGATTTCTCTCAGTTAAAAGTTGCTTTAAAACCTTCAAAATTGTCAAAAAAGTAAACCATGCAACCATCACCATACCGGTAGTGAACTTTCTTAAATGTTTGTTTGCTCCAATAAATGTTTCCGTTCTCCAAATATTTGATTTTAATTGTGAAATACAACATAGAAATAATAACATGTGAAAAACTGGATACATTTAAATTGGATCAAAAACTATTCATAAGCAGAGTGCTAAATTCTCTAGTAATGACATATTTTAGTTTACATGATATTGAGGTTCCGTAGGATAGATAGACCTACATAGTTATTTACATGCATATGAGCGTGTAACCGTGAAAGTTTTAAGGCGCTTTCATAGCAACACGGCAACAAGTTTTTTCCGGACCAGCAAGTCAGTTGAACCAATCAGGGCAGGCATGGCAAGTTTCTGATTGGTTCGCGTGATCTGCCGGTCTGGAAAAAACGTGTTGCCGTGTTGCTATGAAAGCGCCTTTATAGTAAGTAGATGAAGTAGGCCTACCTTGGTCTTGGAGCGTATGGGTGCCCCGTTCTCCAGCAGAATGTCAACCACCTGTTCGTGACCCGACCTCGCCGCACAGTGGAGCGGAGTGAGGCCGTCTCGCGTCTTGGACTCGATGTTTCCCCCCTTGGAGATGAGCATCGACACCATGTTGGCCTTGCCCCACTTGCAGGCGACGTGCAGCGGTGTGATGTTGTGCTGGGGGAACACAGACACAAATCAAAATCAAATCAAATATTTATTTTATTTTATTACATTTTTACACATTTTTACAATTACATGTACACAGAACATTAATTAACCAGTTCAGTGGCGACTTTCCCTCGCGCTTGCCGTGCGCATGGTGGCGACTTATTTCCCCACGCTACTTGCGGTCGGTCGGTCGTCAGACCTCCTTCTCTACAAACACGTGTTGCTGAGAGCATTTCAATACATGTAGTTCTATCTAGCGGAAAAAGATTGAACTAACTTCTTTGCAGAGACAGCGGGAAAATTTTAAAGCGAGACTCGTCACGGCCACTGTGGGAGGGATTTCAAAATACTTATGACGAGATATTACGTCCAAGGCGCTACGGGGATATAACCGGCGTGACGGAATATCTCGTCATGACCACGGAACTGGTTAAGATTAGGTTATGTGTTATGTGTAAGAAAAGCCCAACTAAGACACTGTCTTGTGTTTGGGCTGTGTTAAGAAAATAGCTTGTTGCCACATGGCCGCCAAGTAGGTAGTATATTTACTATAAATTTAAATTCAAGGTAGTAAATAACAATAAATTATCAAATACAATCAAATTAAAATAAAATAAAATGTAGGAAGAAATACAGGTAACTTTTGTGAATAACAAGATTAGTTAAGTAGAAGGTGCCGTGAAACAACCCGTACAGATACAAGGCCATGCGAGGTGGGTAAATCAAGAGTACGGGGGAAGGAACACCCTCGTTAAGTCAACAGACACCTAGAAACAGCACAAATCAGGTTAAAGGTATTTCTTGCGAACAGCTGATCGGCTGTTCTACTCCCTTTTTTGTGTTACTTTTGCGAGGTTGATTATGTACGTAGTACATACACATGATTTGATTATTTATCTGTAAGTTCCAGTGTTTTTTTTACAAACGTTATGTTTTTTGATAGTTAATTTTAATTTTTAAAATACATGGTCTTGACATGTAAATCACGTTAAATATGGCAATATGGCGTACGTAACTACATGAAAACACCCTAAAACCAGTTCGACTGTCAGTATGAATCCTTGGATGAATTTGTGGCTTTTAGTTCAAGACGATCAAAAGGTTAGGGGGAGTGTTGACCTTAAACCACAATAATAACCAATCAGCTGTTCGCAAGCTTTACCAGGTTAAATACACGACATGATCTATACTAGCCCCAAGACTACCTTACAGATACTTTCGTCATAAGCGAGGAACTCGTAGCCAATCAATTTTCGTGAATGTACTCTTTTGCACTCATTTTGTTTATCCGATAATAAAAATAATAATAATAATAATTATAATAATAATAAAAAAAAATAACAATAAAAATAATTATAATAAACCCTTCAGGATTCTATGGGCTTCTTACTGTTTCCTTTATTCATCTCATATTATGGCTATGTTTAATAACATTTAACATTTCTCTGTACGTAATTTGTTAATTAAGTTTATGTTAGATAATGTAAACTAAAATGAATGTAAACAAACAGTATGAATAAAATAAAATTGAATTGAATTGAATTGAATTGGTAACCGAGAATTTTTTCTCATCAACAGGTCTCTCTCATCATTCTCTTAATTAGCATCGATGCCAAAATCCGAGAGGTAAAGCCCAGATCATCAACAATAATTGGCGTGTGGTAAAATACCTTTGCAGAGAAATTGATGTCGGCTCCCTTCTCGTGCAACAAGTTGGCGATGTTTTCGTTGCCGTAGTGAGCTGCGATGTGTAGAGGGGTGAATCCGCTCTTCGAAGTCACGTCCGGGTTGTGGTCGTTGTTGAGGAGGAGACTGGCGGCCTTGCAATCGTCCTTCTTTGCGGCAATATGGAGGGCAGGTAGCCGCACCTAGATACAACATGTAAGCTCGGTGTTAGTCAGTGCCTAATTTAAAGGCGAGTCCACACAAAAACATAAGCATAAGCATAAGCGTAGTTTTAAGGATTAAGGTTTAACGCATAAGGGCTCCGGTACACATACAAACGTAAGCACAAAGAGTTTATGAGAAGGCATGGCACTCGTTGAAGTTCTTTGGAGGTTGCGGCCGAATACTGTATAACATAATTATTCTATATATTATTATGTATATATTACTATATATTATTATATATATATTATTATTATTATTCGGTGACGTAGGCCACTACATGATTGTGGTAGTCATAACCTTTTAAAGTAGATGCTTCTTTGACTCAAGTTTTTCGTGCGTTGTTTTAAGGTTTAAGCATAAAGTTGAACATTGTTCAACTTTCTTATGCGTTATGCTTACGCTTATGCTTGTGCTTATGCTTAAACATTTGTGTGAACGTTAGTACGTGTTTCCTATGTTCCAATGTTACGACTATGCGTTAAACCTTAAATCTTATGTCTTATGTTTTTGTGTGGATGAGCCTTAAGGAAAAAGTGGAACTGCGCAGACAAGTTTTTAGAGGCAAAGCGCCTGGGGGTCTGGGGGCTCAGCCCCCCAGGTTAGCCCTGCAGGTTTGTTTTTTTTTTACCTTTTTTCAAGAACGTGTTTAAATTGCTTGAGATGGTCTTCAATACATTTTATTAGATTTACCACTGCGATTCACCAAGCGCTTACCTCCTCAGAAAACATACAAAGTTAAATAGATGTAAAGAATTTGAAGAATATGCTTGTAGATTTAGTATTAGCCTTATAAGATTAAAAAATAAAATACAAATAATAGATCTTTTTTATTCTATCAGTTCTTTTGAGGACGAATTCTTAACCGCGCAAATCACAAATTGCAGCTGCGCAAATAACTTTTGCAACTGCGCAAACAGTGTGCAGCTGCGCACTAAATTAGGCCCTGGTGTTAGTCTTTAGAAGTGGGCTCAAAATCTAAGCCTCGCCTAGGTCCCTATAGTTCTAAGACAAAGACTCCAATACTAGGGCTAAGTCTAGGGGATAGCAGGCTTGCAGGGTTTAATTAACACAGCCTTAGTTTATGCCTACCTATGACAAATAGGCCTATATTCTTGCTATAAATTTAAACTAAAACTTTGAGGTTTTCCAAGGGATGAATATCTTGGTATCTGTAAGTTAGACGGCCTTATGGTTTTTTCTAATAAAATGTTGAAAAGTCACTGGTTATGTTGCCTGTTATTGTATCTTTCGAAATCTATTTTCTATTCTGTATTCTTTTTCATGTCATGATCCATCCATTACTGTATCACAAATATTTATAGAATATGAATATGAGTATGAAAATTACAAGCAAATTACTTACGTCTTTGTCTATGTAGTTTTAAATTAAATTAAAGTGTTTTTAATTGTTCTTCTATTTTTGTTCTGCATTCATTTTCATGTCATTGTCCTTTCATTACTGTAGTTATCATAAATATTTATAGAATAAAATTACAAAAATTACAAGAAAATTACTCACATCTTTGTCTATTTAGTTTTAAATTAAATTAAATTAAATTAAATTGTTTTTAACTCATCTATTCGTCAATTCAATTAATCCTTCACAATAAATGGCACACAGTACATTTTGTGACTGAACATAATAGTACATACCTTTCCTCTTGTGTCATTTTCCAACAAGACCGCAACCACTTTATCATGTCCTTGCTGCATCGCCACGGCTAACGGAGTGAACCCATCCTGCGAAACAAACACATTCAGATTAATTAGTTATACTTTAGAAGTATAATTGGATTTGACTTAAAACATAAATAATTGCACATCACATACTTAACAGAGCCAAACAAATGGGTAATTAAAATTACAAATTTACAACAATATTCATAATTTAAGACTAAATAAATAAATTTTCTTGTAACAATCAGGTTAATTGAAATACAATTAATAATAATGGCCTATGCTCACGATAAGAGGATGATTCATGAATGTGGTTACAAAGAAGATACAAATCCTTATAGCGGGGCATGTTGTCCGCTTTTGTTTAATGAAATGCCAGATAAACAGTCAAGCTAAGTATAGAATTTCTTTATGGTTGCTATGGAGTTAGTTTTTCTAATGGAAAATAGCACGTAATAAAACAATTCCATAGCATTAAATTCTATATTTAGCTTGACAGGCTGTTGTCTGTGCTTCTGGCCCTCAAAGTCTCTTCTTACTGTATTTATTGGACTATACTGAGTACTGAGCGAGCTCCGAGCACCATAGACGAGTGAGCGATAACCAATCAAAGATCTATATTTCTATTATGAAACACACGAATCAGTGACTGGACAGTGCGAACACCTGCGGACAAATGCCAGAATCAACAAGGCCGATTCAGAACGACTTTGAATTTATCGAGTGCTTCGTTGCTATGACGGCTCTGAAGTCACCGTTTACTTATTTATCTTTTTTTTTAGGGTATGTTGCAATTTTTTAAAAACACATTCATAATGAATACACATCAGACAGATGAATACACATACAGATTCAGAACAACTTTGAATTTATAGAGTGCTTCGTTGCTAGGACGGCTCCAAAGTCACCGTTAACTTATTTTTTTTTTTTTTTTTTTAGGGTATGTTGCAATTTTTGAAAAACACATTCATGATGAATGTGTTTTTAAAAAATTGCAACAAAAAATTCAAAAATTTTTCAAATTTCAAAATTCAATAAAGGAGGGGGGGGGGGGTCATACCTCAGTGGACAGGTTCTGATTGGCCTGCTTCGAGAGTAGATACTTGACGACACTGTCGTGGTTCTCCTGTGCCGCCATGTATAACGGGGTGAACCCGTTGGCGCTCTGAATGTTGACGGCCGCTCCGTATCCGACGAGAGTCTTGACGACATCTTCTTGGCCCGCCAACGAGGCGATGTGGAGCGCAGTGTTGCCCTTCTTGGTGCACGAGTCCACTTGGCAACCCTTCTTCAAGAGGGCGGTGACTATGCCCACGTGGCCGTCTTTGGCGGCGAGGTGCAACGCATTCAGACCGTTCTGTCGGCAAAAGATTATACATAGAAATTAATGTTTATTTACATTTTTTTTCTTTTTTAAATTTTATTCCAGATCACATAAAAGAAATTCTACAAAACTCATTTTAATTTCAAGTTCATTCCTCAACAACAAAATTACATAATTATTTTATTTTCATTTTATAACAAAATAATTTTGATTCCTCTGCAGCTTCTTTATGAGTATATGGCTTGACCCCCCCCCCCCCCCCCCCCTCCAAGAAAAAAGAGAACAAAAGTGATGAAGAATCAGTACCGAACTCACAGTCAAACATATTGGAAAGGATAAAACAGTGAACACTTTAATTCAAAACATATCATAATTCAAAATTCAAACATGGAGTTATTTGGGCATAGGGAATAGAATAATGTTATGTTGAAAGCCAAACTAGGGTTATTAGGCTCCCCTACCATTTCAATTAAAGGGTGTGTACACTAATAACATGATTAGATTAGAACAAAAGCATTTGGTTATTTATTTACACACTCAAGACTACTTCTATTCAAATGTTGTTTTAAGGCCACTCTGAAAGGAAGTGTAAATTTTTATATTCGGAATTGAATACAACAGGCACTAGTGACTCTCCTTGTCGTACGAAGCTATACCTTTTCACTTTGTCCCCAATATCAATATCCGTTGTCCTTTACCTTCTAATTTAGACAGAAACTCTGCATTTCGTACGAAGTAACTAGTTATCTGATCTCTCTCTAAGGAACCCAACGTCATATCACATGGTTTTGAAAACGTTTAATAACAGTAATCAAATCAAAATTAGCACCATACAAATTTGGGAGTGTCTGGGGAATTTCGATTTCGCGAGTTGGTAATAATCTACTTTGCGCTGTGACGCGAGAATGGCGGGAAAAAATGAAGGGTGTGTCTGTACATGTGCGTTCTAACAAACCAGCTTCAAAAACGAAGAGGAAACTGGATGAAGATGATTTAAATGTATGTGAGTGAAACGACAAGTTTTCTGCTTATTAAACTGTAAGGTACGTTACCATTAGTCTAGCCGTTACATTGTAATGTCAATACAAAAGTTGTGCGGCATTGTTTTTGCCACGGCCGTGTCTGTAGACACGCGAAGCCCCCCCCTCTGGCGGCAATTTCAAACATCAAACTTGGCTCGAGTACTTATTATATACACAAGTCTGTGATCCACTCGTATGCTGAATTTTAACGTTATTCAGCAGAAAGCGTTGACACATTCGAAACATTTTTTTTTTCAATGTACTAAATAATCTCGGGGCGTATTTTAGTTTTGTCCTTTTTGTAATACACACATTACACATGTTATAGACTATTATACCCCTAACCTAATCGTAGAAAATATTGCTTAGTTATTTCCAACAAAAATAAATAAACCTGTGGCTTAGCAAGTAGAATGGCATTTATGTAACGCGCCATTGGGAGGGAATAATAATAATTTTTGTAGGAATCCCTGTTATAGGGATGCACACCAGCTTTACCTGATGTGCCCCTCTTCAGGTGACTAACTAGGTATATATTAAGGTGTTTGGACAGTTGGGAAGGAATGTTCGAGGGCTGATAGTATGACTCAGTCCCAGCATTCGCCTTTACGACTGAGGAAAACCTCGGCAAAAACCTTCGGTCAGAAATGCCGGTGGCCGGAATCGAACCGGCGACCTCCCGAGTTAGAGTCTCGCGTCTTAGCGCTGAGCCACCTCTATCGGTTTGGGAAGGAATGTCCGAGGGCTGATAGTAGGACTGCCTTGAATCACACAGCTTCGCATTCACGACTTAGGAAAACCTCGGAAACTGTCACGATTGTCGGTGGCCGGTATCGAACCGGCAACCTTCCGAATTAGAGCCTCGCATGTTACCGGCACGTCGTATCTATCGAATGTTTACACGAATCAAAACTCAGCTGCACAACCAACCCACGAACACGTATCTTTTATTACAATCTACAAGCCTAGTGAACCTTCTTTGGAACAACCATTGTTCAATTATACTAATTACACGCAATCAATTAGCATGCGACACAGTCTTATCTCTATGTCTCTATGTTAGTGTCTAACGCGCCGACAGTGTTTCTACGCAGGCGCAACAACAGGTGCCTAATTAAGAGGTGTGAAACATTTGTGTATTCGTGTTGCGACGGCGTATTTCGCGTATCTGACCTTTGTGTTCCATGTGGGGGACTAGTGCTGTACCCGGCGGTATGGTTTGTTAATGTTGTAGTGCAACAGGTGTTAAGACTGTATATGTGGTGTATATAGTTGTCCCACGACTACCTTACACATGCTTTCGTCACAGGCGACTGGTTCGTAGCCAATCAGTGATCGGTATTGGCGCAGGTGTGCCTCGGGCGGTTCGCTGGTTGGCTACGACTGCCCCGGATGTGACGAAAGCAGGTGTAAAGTAATCTTGGGTCCACTATATCTATACTGCATTTGTGCATCTCTTGTACCTAATGTATATTTATTTGTAGAATAAGATGTAAATATTAGAATATGTAGTACGAAGTAGAAGTAGTAGTAGTAGTAGTAGTAGTAGTAGTAGTAGTAGTAGTAGTAGTAGGTTTTATTTCCATTTGTAGACAGTAGGTGACAGTAGTATATTTCATTACACATAGCTGTAACAATATTGACCCATCGAATCATAGAGATTTTTGTGATAAGGGTATTTGGAAATTTGGCTCCCATGTCAGTAAGACATGTTGTTAACCAACATGACAACTCGAATGTTCTAGAGTATATAATGTATACCTATTGAACTTTAAAGAGGCTAATAAAAAATAAAAAAATAAATACATCGAGGGTATGAAGGAATTACTTGGCTGCTGATTGATTTTTCTCATAGCTTCATACGAATATGTTAAGGGTGCTTTTGCGAATGCTCTGTTCTCGCGAAGAAGTCAATACAAGTTAATTAAATGCAAATTTTCAAAACTACCCACGTGATTTAGAAAAATTTTGTTTGAAATTAACTCTACCAAAAACTAATAGAACTATTATTGTTTCTCGTTTTTATTGTGAAATCTAGAAATAAAAACCAAACCCCGACTGGGAATCGAACCCTGGTCTCCCACTTGCCAGGTGGGCGTATAGACCCTTACAGTAGACCACCGGGACTGGCAGTTTAATGACTGTATGGATATTGTGCATTAAATGAGACATTAAATCGCCAGTCCCGGTGGTCTTACAGGGGTCAAGGCGCCCACGCGGCAAGTGGGAGACCAGGGTTCGATTTCCAGTCGGGGTTGGGTTTTTAATTTCTGGATTTCACAACAAATTCACCCACGAAATGGTTTCTCCAATGAATCTCTATTGAGTCTCGTTTTTATGGAGTTTTAACTAAGCAAAACGTTTTGCTGTCTGCATTATAAAAAAATAATAATAATGCACTAATTTATTATTTAAATTTTAACGACGTAGGTACTTAAATAGGTCATCACAACGTCGGTCCCTTTAACGTCTACTCTTACGACAGGCAGAGCTACCCTGAAAAGTCTATCCTGGGTCAAACTGGGAAGGAGGAAAAGGGAAATGGGGGATCTAATTTGGTTCCCACTGGGTAAATTCTTCAGCCCGCGGATAATTAAAAAGCAATTTACCTCATCCCAACAATGAATATAAATTCAAATAAAACGCGTCCTTACCGCGTTAGCTGTGTTGATATCAATTCCCGTCTCCAGGAACTCCAGGACAGTTTCCAGCTGACCTGCGCGCGCCGCTCGGAGGAAACTCGTACTAGGGTCCGACTGGAAACAAAAGAGAGAGAAACACGTCAGACACAACTAACAACAATCACGATAACACTCTAGCATCCACATTCCAGTCCGTTTGTACTCCGGGTTTAATGAAAAATAAATAAAATAAATTTTCGAGGGGCGCTTGACGTTCTTCGTCAGTCAATCCAGTACGATGAAGCGTAAGTGCTCGTCAAAAAAAAATTATAATTATTCAATCTCAATGGAAGACTGTCTATGCACTTTATGAGACCATCTTGGTACAGTTTCTATGAAGAAAAAATGTGAATGAAAAAGTTTTTAGAAGAAACAAAATACAGGATCGTAAATATAGGCTATCCCCGGCGTAGATATACAAAGTAGATGTGGCTCAATGGCTTAAGGCTATACATAAAAGTAGAGCTTAAACACACAAAGGCTATAAGAGAATATTTCTCTTTGTGTATCATGCACAATTCACGTCAATTTTGTACAGTTCAAGAAGAAATGTTGGTCTTCTTTGTAGGATCAACACTTTGTTTATGCGGCATGTTGAATAAAAACATGCAGCGCTCGGTTCGGCCCAACCTAGTTCGAATAAAAACGCGGTCTTGGTCGTGAAAGAGAACGAAGATAAGAAGAAAAAGACGTGCGTGGGTGGGTCTGGGTGGGGTAAAGAAAATAGAAGAATATATAGATGAAAGAAAGAGAGAGAGGACGAACTATAAAATATCGTGATACAATTACTGAAATTACTCCCGAGATGCAATGCAGCCATATTGTTGAATCGAAGCCTCGGGATTGGTTCAAGTGTTCAGGGGTGTTCAAACTACAGCCTGCGGGCCACAGATTACTTTGGTTGGCCTTCGAGAAGAACCATACTAAGATACCACGGTATGGTCATACTATAGAATGAATGTACACATTAATTATGATCGAGTCATAAAATACAATGGAATCTAATATCTAATCCAGTTGTAACGTAATGTTTTAAAAACTTTTTGAATTAAGTTTTGAGTTAGTTTTGTACTTAAATTGACTATAGATTGAGTTTTCTTTAATTGAGGCTGGAAGATGGTTACTAACATCAAGTTGTATGTAGCTCCTAATGGCATAGTTTATCCTGCCAAGTTTTGTATGATACTAAGTTGAGTGTCTTTGTACAGTTTCTTAGACGAAAAAATGTGAAAAAAGTAGTTTTGAAAAAAAAATACAGGATAGTAAATAACTAAATATATCTCTTGCGTAGATATACAAAGTAGATGACTCAGGCTTAAGGCTATATATACATAGTTTATCTGACTTATTAACTTCTTGTGTGCGCTTATTTGTTTTAATAGTTATATTGCCTATAGAATGTCTCATTTAATTTATTATTCATTCATAAATTGTATATTGAACATACAACTTATTTCGTCACATTACATTCACATTTAACACAAAATACATAAACATAAATACTGGTTAGTAAAACATTAACAAAAGAAAATTAGTGGTATTACAAAAAATCAGCCACTTTATGCAAGACTCGATTGATCCTGAAGTCATAAAATGAGTCAATTTTCAGTTTCGTTGATGACAGTGATGTCAAACAAACGGTGGCATCACATGACGTTTGTGACGTCACGAAGAAAGAAAGAGTTGTTGAAACGTTTGAGCACCCCTGTTTTAAAGCGGCAATAACTCGCGAGCAACCAGTTCACATAGAGATGTAAATTACAGTAAAGGATGTGAGTAGCTTAGTCGGTGCAGCTGTACTAAGAAGTAACTTGTTGAGCTACCAATGTAGGTTATACACGGCAGATATAGCTAGGTGCAGCTGCACTCAGATGTAACTTGTTGAGCTACCTATGTAGGTTATACACGGCAGATATAGCTAGGTGCAGCTGCACTCAGATGTAACTAGTTGAGCTACCTATGTAGGTTATACACGGCAGATATAACTTGTTGAGCTACCTATGTAGGTTATACACGGCAGATATAGCTAGGTGCAGCTGCACTCAGATGTAACTTGTTGAGCTACCTATGTAGGTTATACACGGCAGATATTGTTCTCAAGAGTTACGTTGAGCTACCTATGTAGGTTATACACGGCAGATATAGCTAGGTGCAGCTGCACTCAGATGTAACTTGTTGAGCTACCTATGTAGGTTATACACGGCAGATATTGTTCTCAAGAGTTACGTTGAGCTACCTATGTAGGTTATACACGGCAGATATTGTTCTCAGGAGTTATGTTGAGCTACCTATGTAGGTTATACACGGCAGATATTGTTCTCAAGTGTTGTGTTGAGCTGTGAAGGAATACGGGAGAGCCTTCATGCGTGCGTGTGTAAAGATCAATAAGCACTGGTGACGCAATGTCACGTTGGATTCGAGTGGGTGTTAGAGGGATGGAGGAGGGGGGGGGGGGGGGGGGGGGGGGGGCGGAGGAGGAGGCTCATTAATTCTGTCGTCCCCGTGGAGAGTGAAGGAATTTTTATTTCATGCGGAAAACGCAAAGTTCCATGTCTCTCTTTATAGATTTTTTGCGTTTTTGGTAGTGTGGTATTTAGTTTGAAATTTCACACTTGTGTGTGTGTGTTGGCTCCTTTTAATTCAAAATATCTCTTATATAATTTTAAATCATTTCGATTTTACTTCAAATATTTTATAATTAGGTTCTTATGACGTTCTAGTTTCAAATGTTTTTTTCTAGTATAATTATTTGTCTGTTCAATTCTTTCGGTCCGTAATAGTTGTCCCCTACTCCTAGGAGCGTCCGTTGTTGTTATGGATTTGCTATCTACCTATATGAGAAATAACGTGCATGAAACTGTTGCGTGGCAACAGCGGGCGCCCCTAGGGATATGGGACGACTATCCCCTCTTTTTGTGTGATAGTTCTGTTTTGGTATATCTAACATGATTTACACTTCGTATGTGTTTTGTTTCTCTTGTCTTGAATATTGTTCAGTTGCATTATTTATTATATAAGTTGTTTTAGTGTCCTCGTTTGACAATGAGCTATAGTTCCCCAACGAAAGTATTCTGATGCTTACGACACAGCCGAGTCCAAGAGGTGACAACTTAATTTTCTACTTCGCTAATTCCTACTGTCTATTCTAAACATGTCCATTTTGGATAAGACCTTTCGTTGGTTACCTATAACGGTGGGTGTGGTGGCCAAACTGCCTGTGCACTCGACTAATAGTCGATTTACAGCTACGCGTTGCGAGCGAACGAGGGCGCGAGCTCCAATCAGCGGCCGAGTTTCAAGCAAAGAAGTTAATAGTTTCACTCAAACTCGGCCACTGATTGGAGCTCGCGCCTTCGCTTCGCTCGCAACGCGTAACTGTAAATCGACTATAAGCCAAACCGTGCATTTACGAATGTGTAAGAACGCAAGGTATCTGTTGATTTTCTTTTAATTGGCGCTGTTGAAAGGGGCCAGTACACAATGACCTGTGATCGATATGCGAATACTTTCATCGCAATTAGTATAAACTAGTGAAAATGACAGAAGGGATTCGAGTGCACGTCCCATAAATAAATAAATTCACATTTAGAGTCTACCCACTCAGTAATTAAACTGATTTTCAGTGGGGGACTTTAATTTAAAGCGACTCAACCAACCCTGTAGGCTTCGAACACCATCGACGAGTGAGCGATAACCAATCAAAGATCGATATTTCAAATACGAGACATATGAATCAGTGATTGGACAGTGCGAACACCTGCGGACAAATGCCAGAATCAACAAGACCGATTCAGAACAACTTTGAATTTATTGAGTGCTTCGTTGCTAGGACGGCTCTAAAGTCACCGTTTATTTATTCCAAAGACAAGAAGTAATGGAATTGAATCTACATTAGAAGTTAAAAACTTCTGCCTGAAGCGGGATCTGAACCCGGGACCTTCTGCATTGGAAGCAGGGATGCTAACCACCGGACCAACGAGGCACCTAAATTATTATATTATCCGGGAGGGTGTTCTACAACGATAGACCACCAGGGCTTGGTTTGGCTTTGCCGCATTAAACTGTTTGACATGACCGCTCTGTGTAATGAAATGAAACGATGAATGGAAGCATTGAAGGTTTTGTGCCTCGTCTCATTTTTAACGATGTTAATTCACTTAATTAGATGGTGAACATGATGATTGATGAAGATGTATAGTGTAAGTGCTGTGACGGCTGGGAATCCACTGGGCTGGCCCCTAGTGATATTCCGGTCGTCTCACATGTTCTGAAGGCTGGCCAGAGCCAACGGGACCCCTCTCCATAGCGTCGGATGATCGAGTGTTTTGAACGTCCCGCACGGCGTTTGAAATCCCGCGCATTCCACCGCCGGTGAGAGCCTAACGCAGCCGAGCAAGTTCCAAGTGTCGCCGCGCAGCACTAGTTTCGTTCGACTCTATCGCACGACGATAGCTGAGGAGCCACATCAGGAAGGTTAGATTTGGTCTGTTTCGTTAGAGAAGTCCTGAGAGAACTTTGTGTTTCGGAGCTACATTTTGCTCGAGCATGTAAGCTACCAGAGGCGTTCTACGTGCAGCATGGTTTAATAACCTGTATTTCGTAAATCCATTCAGTGGTAAGTCCTTGTTCATCCATCTAATCTGGCGTTGAAGCTGAGAATGTGTCTCTAGGCTTAACGTATCGTTTGTTGAAAATAGTTTTATTACATTGGCCATTTTCTCTTTGAAAATAGGATTTTTCCGGAGGGTCTAGCCTACATTTTCCGGCATGTCGAAGTTTTCCCGATGGGCGAGCGTGCGACGCAGCGGACCTCTAGGCTAGCAGCATCCGATCCGAGGCGACTGTCAGTCTAGCCTAGGCCTAATCTAGGAAGCTCCTCGGCGAGGTGGATTTTCACGGACAACCACGTGGGAATTTCCGTCGTAGACTTCCCCAGCCAGGTTCGGTCCACGAGAACCCCGATATGTCGGTACTGTAATTGAGCCACTAGAGGCAGGGCCTCGCTGACCATTTAGATACCCGAATTCGAAATCACTAATTACCCATGTGCATAAAGCCTGGTCAACTTTTATCCAGCATGTGGAGGAACTTTAACTTTACTATTCAGTCATACCATATGTAGACTTACGTGTCTGGCGTGAAGCCTACATGCTTACATTTCAGTTAGGCCATATGCTAACTTAGTGAATGGAGGAACTTTAACTTTACTATTCAGTCATACCATATGTAGACTTACGTGTCTGGCGTGAAGCCTACATGCTTACATTTCAGTTAGGCCATATGCTAACTTAGTGAACCAGTGTACAAGCCTACCAAGGTAGAGCGTTATTCATCATCCTGTAACTAGAAGCCGGTGCAGGGGGAAAATCCCCTAGGCTAAGTGTATAGTAACCTTGTATAACCCTGTTAATGTAATTATGATCTAAGCCGTTAAGGTCTGTACGATCAAAGCATCCGGGTCTGATACCCACACGCTTGTAGCGGATTTAAGCCTGACGTACAGACTAGCATTCAGCGTTTAACTAGTAATAATTCTCATGCATCTTAACAACCAGTGTAAGGTGATCACCATTTTGTGTTTAAATTTAAGTCCGTATCATAACCCATGTTTAGTTGTAGCGTAATCTTAGTAACTTGTTAGTCTTAAGATAGCAATAGTCACGGCCGGTAGGGCCGATGGATTTGCTGGCAACTCGTCTTGCTAGGTAGGCACGTAGCCTCTTCTGTATGTACTAACTAACGTACCGTAGTAGCTTTGAACCTCAACCTATTCCGTGGCGAATGTGAGGGCGAGAAGTTACTGACGGGTACTTAGAATCTCAAAGTGTCCGTGGCTGACCGAGATAGGGAATTACATGACGTAGGGTTAGTCGCTTTGAGTCTCCCAGTGCCCATGAAGGCCCGAGCTTAAAAGCTTTAACCTAGAGTTACATTGTAAGGCCTACCGATTATTCCATATTTTTCTACCTTACTATTATTAAGTATTTGTGTATTGTCACAATAGGCTCAAGAAGAGCGAACGTGTAAACTTAATGTACCGTACGCCCATCAAGGGTAGCGTATTTAACTAAACAAGTATTTTCTATTTTTCTTATATTGTATTTTTGTCAATGAACCATTTGTGTTGTTTTCTCATGTTTATCGACTGAAGTCTCTCAAGCTGTGTCTTGTCCACCATTGTCCATTTGTCGTCAGTCGTTCTCTCATAATAAATCTCTGTCTTTGCTCTCTCATGAACTGGGGTTATTTTTCAACGTAGAATTTCTTCGTTCCTTCTACAATATCCCCTACAGGTCATCTACTCGAAACGAAGTGGCGCCCACCATCTGAAGACGAGCCGCAACTTAGCCCACCCCCCATCTCCACTGAGTCGGTCCGGCCCGGTAAGTGCGTCAGGCCTGCCGAGTGGTGTGCACCTGCATTTTTTTGGCACGTCACAGTGCGCTTTCGGCTCGTAGTCTACTCCTGTCGAAAGTATCGAGCGCGTTCTTGCTTATCGTTTCATGGGACCTGCCACAAATGTTGATACGTGTTAAAAACGAAACAATTTAATCGCTACGTTTTAATTTTTTTAATAATACTAAAATGAAAATGGTAATTATAATGTATAATGTATGTATGGTAATTATAATTTATATATGTAGTCTCGACAAATCGTTGTGCTCAAACCAATTTGAGTACTATTATTCCTCCTCACTGCAGTTCCAAGATATTTGAAATCCACGTAAATTTTGGCGCAATATGTCGTTTTGGAGGCTCAAACTAACACATAGATAGCGCTCCTAAGAAACCTCCTTATCTTCATCATTGATGATTCAACAATAAAACACTGAACAATTGACAGCTTAAGCTCATCCTCATAATAGTTTATTTTCTTGCCATCAGAATGCGTCTATATTTGGGGACCAGTATGATGAAAGCTGTATCGCACCCAAGTAAGACAAAAAATTTCAACATGTAGCACTGAGAGATAAAAGCAAACAAATGAATTTAGATTTAAAAAAATACAAAACAATAGGGAACCCGCAACTGACGTCACATCCGGACTTCAACAATGGAACAAATGAATTGAACTGATGGACAAACAATTAGCTGTCAAAATAATAAAATTGCAACCATACAAATAAAAACAAGTGTAGCAATAGTAGGTGCTCGAAATGATGGACAACGACTAAGTGAAAGTTTTTTGTTTTTTGTTTTGTTTTCCAAAATCAGAAGACATTATTTTTTGACAGCTTGTTGTTTGTCCATTGATTCAATTCATTTGTTTCGTTGTTTTCTTTTGGTGTTGCTAGTAGCCTATAAAATAGAAGTAAATGCGGACAAGAAACTCGCCTCTACCAGTGCTTGTGTGTATGACCTACCTTCACCCTACCCTCTCTTGTCCCCAAGCAACAGAAAGCCTCAAGTCATGTCAGGATGTTATACAGACGACTGAAATAGAATCACTTTTAAATAGTAACATTTCACAGCTAAGATGAATTAGCAACGTTCGTCTGGATTTATCAAGTCGTGCGCGCGCAACATAGCGGAAACAGGCACTTGTATCAAGTCTGTCTGTCTGTCTGTCTGCCTGTCTGTCTGTCTGTCTGTCTGTCCATCTGTCTGTCTGTCTGTCTGTCTGTCTGTCTGTCTGTCTGTCTGTCTGTATGTCTGACTGTCTGTCTAACTGACTGTATGTCTGTCTAACTGACTGTCTGTCTAACTGACTGTCTGTCTATCTGTCTAACTGCCTGTCTGTCTAACTGTCTGTCTGTATGTCTGACTGACTGTCTAACTGACTGTCTGTTTGTCTAACTGACTGTCTGTCTATCCATCTATCTGTCTAACTGACTGTCTGTCTAACTGTCTGTCTAACTGTCTGTCTGTCTGTCTGTCTGTCTGTCTAGCTGACTGTCTGTCTGTCTGTCTGCCTGTCTATCTGTCTGTCTGTCTGTCTGTCTGTCTGTCTGTCTGTCTGTCTGTCTGTCTGCCTGTCTGTCTGTCTGTGCGTGTGTCTGTCTGTCTGTCTGTCTGTCTGTCTGTCTGTCTGTCTGTCTGTCTGTCTGTCTGGCCCAGTGTTCGCTCGCTCCGGCTGATTAGCATCGCCAAGGCGGTGGATATTTTAATATTCCGAGCGCCGCCGCTTGCGATGATTCGATTAGTGAATGCCGTGACGTCATCACGATATGAGAATTGCACAAGTGAAGGCCTAGTTCTAGTTCTTGGAAAAATAGAAATAAGTAACATCAAAATGTAGGTTCTTGTACTGTGACCTGTTGATTCCTCTGAAGTTATAGGTATGGTGGTATACCCGACCACTCAATATAGTAGACTATAGATGAATTATTATTCTGGAGGCAAGACATAACCAAGGTCCACTAAATCCCCTGGCGGGGTGTCGTCGCGCATGCTACTAGCGATCTAGTGGACCTTGGACATAACTACCTAATACCTATTATGAGGAGGAGTTTTAGCTGTCAATAACTGAAACTACAGACAATTAATACAACCATTGTTAATTTATTTCATTGTTAAATCATTAATGGCGCTGTAAAGAGGTTAGAGGCGCTATGTGAAACCAAAGATGGTGAAACGTTCAGGCCCATCCACAATGAAAACTAATAGTCGATTTACAGCTACGCGTTGCGAGCGAAGCGAGGGCGCGAGCTCCAATCAGCCGCCGAGTTTCAAGCAAAGACAAACCCGGCCACTGTTTGGAGCTCGCGCCTTCGCTTCGCTCGCAACGTGTAGCTGTAAATCGACTATAACAGTGACAGTAAGGTTTTAACCAATCATATTGGCTGACGAGAACCCATTGTTGCTCATCAGCCAATAGGATTGGTTAAAACCTTACTGTATAACTGCCACGCTTAAAATTCATTGTAGATTGGCCATTAGCCATGTTTTTCCCAATGTGGAAATTTTGATCATTCTTCTCAGATTGTATATTTTATTGTTTGTGTTATATTACTTATTACGCCTAAAATTGTCCACACTTCTGTAATTTTATGTAGGTACCTAATCATAACTGTATAGAAATATACAGTAGTTACAGTTAAATGGAATGTTTTATGTCAAAAGTAGCCTACCTATGCTAAAATATCTATCTACCAAGTATATTCAGTTCATATTCACAAACCTTGATACAAAAATAAATGTATTGTAATTAGAGAGATACATACATAAGTGTACAAAATATTGTACAACAAAAAACGTAGAAAATTGTATATATAACTAAGAATTAATCTTGAAGCACTTCATGCAATGTTTGTCTACAGAAGTGCTCATCAAGTAGAATGCATAATTTCAGCTCCGTATAAGGCCACAACACCACACGTATTTTTCTCTCTTTTACGCGTCCCTAATTGGTTATGTTTTATGTACTCATTGCAAACCTCTCACTCGTATTACCTTTGATTATAAAACAAACCACAAAGTGTATAGTCGACTGCATTACCGTGTTACACAGTAGCAGTTCTCCACTGACAGGAACATTCACTTCACACTGGGATCGAGTGACTAGCGGTGTTGGTTTACTTGGCTTTGTCACAGTGGCGGAGGCAGGAGGAGGTTTCGGGGGGGATGGGGGAATTGTATCGAGGTAACGGTTGTCAGGACACCGGCTCAATGCAATGGGGGGAAGCACCCCCCCCTTTGCTCCGCAGCACGTAATTTTTGAAATGTGCTGTTGAGTGTTTTTAGAGGAGTTCAGATTTGTTAATTGAGATCCATATTATTTGAGAATATCATTCAGTCATATAATTTATCCCCAAATCATCATATTATCATGGACTTACAACTATCTGGATGTGCAACATGGTTCGAATACGCGTCTGCGATTCTCATTTCCGGTTTTGAATATTGTCGGGCATTTTAGCCCCTCTCGATCGCTAAGCAATTACACATCAACAGTCACAACAACAATGTGAACAATGTCAAAATTCAAAACTTAAGGGCTAAAATGGCTGCCCACTGCCTTCTTCCGTGGCTATTTAATTCCTACGTTGATTTATTAGCTGATTCAGGTCCAGTAACGTAGTTACTATTATAAGTACATGATATTATAGAAAATGGCGTTTTCCAATGGATTGAGTCTATTATATTGTTGAGCATTGTTGCCATACACAGAGGGCTCTGGTATCACGACTCCGTTTGCTAGTTCTTGTTCCTACCGCATGAGTACTCGACATCACACGCCGCAAATGAGCGTCCAACGTTAACGCAGTCTGGCCCACACTTGGCGTCACCAAATGTCACGCGCGAAGTGCTGGGTACACTGTGTGCTGCACCGCTCGCAGCGCTACTATCGTCGTACTCTGTGAACTGATCCACCGACACTGTCGCCCCTCGCGGTGGCTTACAGAACCAGACGCACAACTTCTTTACATCCCCAATCAATCCCTCTTCACGTTTACCAACCATTGATTTTATCGTTACATGTAGCAGCTAAATGATAAATAAACGAAGTTATGTGTTTTTTGACAAGACGCTAATGGACAGTATTTTAATAACTTTTCTGGCTCGGAGCCAATGAAAACCTGATGCTACACTCACAGTAGACAGCTCGGCTGGGCTACACGAGTGACGAGTGAAGACTATATTATGCCAACGTGCAAGAGAGTGATTATTTGATGACGGATTTTGTATTTAGAAATTGAAATGTTTGGTTTTATTGCAAAACATAAAAATTTGGAAGCAAAGGAGGGTATGGTGCCAAGTGGGAAGAGGAATCTGAACTGAAGCGGGACAGTGTGGTGCGGGAGGAAAGGGACAGGGCCTCCTTTTGTCGCCTGGTACAACTGGCAGAGTCACCCCGGGTAGAGCCAAGTGGGAGGAGGAACCTGAAATGAAGTGGGACAGTGGGGTTCGGGGGGGGGGGGGAATAGGCAGAGCCTCCTTTCTGCACCTGTTACGACTGGCAAGAGTCATCCTGGGCATAGACGGGTCCTGAAAGACTGTATTTAGTTTTAACTCCGCACTATACTCTTTAATATCCTCCCACACAGAAAATGTTGACCCCTAACGACGTGACTAGGATATAAACAAGGTTCACACACTGAATTCTAAACTTTTTGTATGAATAATATAAAGTAATTACCCGATGGTATCTTTGCACCATCCCCCGAGTTATTAAAATATTCCGCCCATGCCGCGCTCAATATACGTGTGTAGAATCCTAGCTCACTACGCGGGCATGAAGGAAGGACGCTGGATTCTACTCGCATGAATGTGATGATGAACGGGCCACGTATATAGAAGGCTGCGTGTTCGTGTCAGAATGAGATACGCGGCTGAAATACGCATCGTTTACGTTTGTTTCTTGTGAGGCAGACTTATTTATTATACTTTTGTCGTTTTACAGGCGCGGACTGGCTAGGGATGCCGGGATGCGATCGCAGTCCGGACCCCCGGGCTGCCACCAGAAAGTTCCTATGATGTAGATAATTCCCTCATTATTGCTAAAATAATCTTAACCCCACTCTATAAATATAATCTTGAAACTATAATTGAATAAATTGTAATATTTATTGTAAATATTCAATGTAATTAATTGAATATAATTTAAATTATTTTGCTACTGGTAGGGCATGGCCTATGTTAATCGGGCCCTAAAATCGCATTTTAGGTCATAAAATTCAATACATCCCCCAAAAATAATGTTTACGCCTTCGGCGTATTTGCCTCCGGCGGCTGGGGCCTCGCCCCAGACCCCATGGCTGCGCCACGCCACCTCGTGCAGGCCCCCCCGAAACCCAGTATCCCGGGCCTTTTTATCCCAGTCCGCCCCTAATCATTTATTATATTATATTTTGTATTATACTTTTTTTGCCGGTAGCAGAGGCAGATGAGGAAGGGGTTGGAGATGAGGTTGTGTCTGACCTGGCTAGGCCGGCAACGAAAATGTTAGCCCAAGAAATGGAGTATTAATTGCTGCTCCCTCAACCCGACTGTAAAAGTTGGATATGAGGTCAAGATGAATATATATTTATTTTAAGATGTACTCGACAGCTAGGTCATATGACGTCGGCCAAATCAGATCTATATACATCGCCGGGGTCGTCATAAGGGGAATCCACTTGGATCAAAGAGTTCGGTCATGAATGAGAATTAGGAGAGAGACGTTTTTTCCGATATTTAATTTTTAAATCTCTTTGGAAAGGACGGCGGGACATTTTTGATTAATGATAATTAAGTTGCGCCTAATTGTGAATTTAAATTTTGTATTTTGGTTGATGAATAGAAATTTTACAGCACTTAAAAGGAAATTCTAAAGTTTAGGGTAAAATCCCGTAAATAGGCCTATAGGGGTAAAAACTCATATTTGAAAGTGTAACGATTATTTTAAGGGTGTGTATAGCACTTATCTGCTTTTCAGAAAAATCATGCTTGCACTTCCTTCTACCCAAAATCGCCTTCGTATCTCAAAACTTAAGTGTATTTTATCAAAATTTGTTATCTGTTCAAACTTGATCCTTTGCATTGAAGCTTTATTTAGCTCGGTCGGTCTAAAAAACATCTCCCTTGATCGACATCGGCTCTAATTACAACTCTTGCATGCTCACTGCTCCATCAATCAGTCGACCCATTGTTTAAGTGAACGAAATAATCGATTAGTCGAAATGTCATCTGTTGCTGTCGTGACCGGAAGTGGGGCCGGAAGTATCGATCGGAACATCCGAACCCCGGCGACGACTTGCGACAAAAACACCCCTGGCCGACTGGCTGATGAACAGTAGCGCATCCACTCGCTAATACACTCGCTAATACACTTGCTAATACACTTGCAAATACACTTGCAAATACACTTGCTACTACACTGCTAATACACTTGCTAATACACTTGCTAATACACTTGCTAATACACTTGCTGATAAACTTGCTAATACACTTGCTTATACACTTCCTAATACACTTGCTAATACACTTGCTAATACCCTTCCTAATACACTTGCTAATACACTTGCTTAATGCTAATACACTTACTAATACACTTGCTATTACACTTGCTAAATGCTAATACACTTGCTAATACACTTGCTAATACACTTGCTATTACACTTGCTAAATACTAATACACTTGCTAATACACTTGATATTACCCTTGCTAAATGCTAATACACTTGCTAATACACTTTCTAAACACTAATACACTTGCTAAATGCTAATACACTTGCTAATAAACTTGCTAATACACTTGCTAATACACTTGCTAATACACGTGCTAAATGCTAATACACTTGCTAATACACTTGCTAATACACTTGCTATTACACTTGCTAAATGCTAATACACTTGCTAATACACTTGCTAATACACTTGCTAAACACTAATACACTTGCTAAATGCTAATACACTTGCTAATACACTTGCTAAATGCTAATGCTAATACACTTGTTAATACACTCGCTAATACACTTGCTAATACACTTGCTAAATAGTAAATACTAATACACTTGCTAATACACTTTCTAATCCACTTGCTGTGACGTAACTATTCTCACAGCCAATAGTAGGAGGCCAACCAGTTCCTACCATACTTGAGACAGGTCATTACGGATAGTTTACGGCCTAGGATTGAATACCTGAAAATACCTAACACAGCTGGCGTGACATGAATTCTTGTGCACTCTATACTAAGCGGAATACAAACTGTACGACTGTGTAAAAGAACGCGAAGAATGTGTTGATTTTCATTGAAACAGCGCACATGAAAAGAGCGGTAGATATTAAGGCCACTGGCAACCCTGTCTGAAGATTTTTATGAAGCTTTCTTCAAGTAACACCTCGAATGCTGGGATTAAGTACTATCATAAATTCATAACCTCGATAACTCAAAAGAAAAATAATTTTAAAATGCGATTGAGGCAGCCACGAAATAGGTTGTATGTAAAACATGTCAAATAAAATAGTACGGTACCTCGATCCTGAAATAGAACAATTCTAGAAATCGCCTCGTCCCCTCATGTTAACTGGCTTGCCACGTGCAGTTAATTGATTGACCCCCCCTGGGGGGAGGGGAGGGGGGGGGGGGGGCGCCACATCAACCACCATGCACGTCTCATGCTTGTCTATCGATCGGCGATTGATGTTTCAAAACAACGTAGTGTGTTAATAGTAATGATAATATTTTTATGTACGAATCCTTGCTGTAGGCAGCGGGAATATTAGAATATTAGCGCAGCCTGCATTGTGCCCATCTTCATGTGACGAACTAGGTGTTTGGATATTTTGTGAATATTAATAATAAATAATAATACTGGCGTATAAGTTACAAGAATCGAGGGTAAAGAATTTTATTTATTTAGTGTTATAGGTTTCAAAACTTGGAATTCATAGTCGGCCCCTACACCTAGGGGCGCCCATTGTTACCAAGGTAACAGTTGTTTGCATGTTATTTCCCATCAACGAAACAAATTCATAGCAACAATGGGTGCCCCTAGGTGTAGGGACCGACTATGAATTCCAAAAGGTTGGAAATCATAATCGTCCCCTACACCTAGGGGCGCCCGTTGTAACTAAGGTAATAATTTCATGTTATTTCCCATATTATAGAAAAAAAAATCCATAGATATGTTATTTTAGCGTTTTAGGTTTTAGATGGTGGTTTAGATTGGTAATTTATATTGGTTTTATTTTTGAAAACGAGACAAAATACTAATTTTACAAAAAATAAGGTGTTCCCATTCCTATTGAGATTTAATAAAGAACTGTATTTTAACCCCTTTAGAAGGTAAAAGTTACAACTGAATTGATTTTAACTAGTACCTGCACATAATTTTTCATTAGAAGTGCAAGAAATCTCCTGATATACAAGGTTTTGACGGAAAGAAAAATATAAATGCTACCAAATGCTAAATTTACATTAATTAATGCTATATTTTGAAGCTATAATTAATTAATAATTTAGAGAAAATGTTTGCTAAAAAGACGTATCCCTATCCATAGGTGTAGGGTAGGGTAGGTGTAGGGACCGACTATGAATTCCAACATAAAAACCCTACCGTGATGGGTTCAGAAACTAAGAAAAACACGGGCTTTGTCTCAACCCTACCAACCATGTCTACAAAGTACAAACATGTTGATGCACGTTTTGTTACTCGAGTGGGGCGCTGAGCAACGTAAAGCAGTTTATAAATAAATACCGAGGCCATACGAGAGGGGTGAAGTGTGGACAAGTATTGGACGTGTGTATCAACATAGCAACGTGGTACTTCCTATCCTCCATATGTTATTAGAACGGATGACGGAAACTAGAAACCTACCACGTGTTTCTCTCAATTTCCGGGTGGTGTTTTGGAAATTCTACTTCCGTATGGCTTCTTAATTAAACCGTAGGTTTCCATCAACACGAAAGCAAACAAATTGTTAATAAAGGGGGATAATTTATCGTTCATTGGTTAACATCCCAGCTTCCAATGCAGAAGGTCCCGGGTTCAAATACCGGTTCAGTCAGAAGTTTTTTATCTTCTATTAAGGATTCAATTCCATTACTTCTTGTCTTAGGAATAAGTAAACGGTGACTTTGGAGCCGTCCTAGCAACGAAGCACTTAATAAATTCAAAGTTGTTTTGAATCGGCCTTGTTGATTCTGACATTTTTCCGCAGGTGTTCGCACTGTCCAATCACTGATTCATATGTTTCGTATTTGAAATATCGATCTTTGATTGGTTATCGCTCACTCACCGATGGTGTTCGGAGCCTCTGGGTTGGTTTAGTCGCTTTAAATTAAAGTCCCCCACCCCCACTGCAACTCAGTTTCGTTACTGAGTGGGTAGACTCTAATTGTGAATTTATTTTTTTATTTAATTAATCGTGTTTCATAATTTAGGTTTTCTCCTCCAAAATTATTTTGAAGTTATTCACTTATATACCTTTGAAAATAACCCGATACATAATAATAATATTATAATTATTATTATTGTTATTGTTAAAACAGTGCTGTCTCCCAATTTTCAGGCGATGTTTTCGAAATTTCTACTTCCGTGTGGCTTCTTAATTAAACCTTCGGTTTCCGGCTCAACTCGAGGGCAATAAAATTGTTCATAAAGAGCCTTAATTTCCCTTCATTATCAAGATTTTACCAAACAAAACAAATCCCACAAGTGTCCCTTTTATATTGTGTCATCCAATTCATACCGACGTCAAGGCAGGTAATCTGAGATTACTTGTGAGATGAATCCTGGAACGCAGCCTATAGTCTGTCCCGATTCAAGATACACGCCGGCAAAATGAGAACTAAAAAAGGAACTGTTTCTTATTGTTGGAGACTTATGTCTTATTTGGCAAACCACTTAGCTTCTAACATAGTAAAGACAGCTCCAAACCACATGGACCGTCGAAGCAAGAGATACATATGGTCGACCCTTTGAAAAGGGACAGAATCCTGAGCCCCCGTCTTCCTATTGTCAAGTGGGTATTTTTCTTACTTGAATAGATATTATTGGTGGTCACTTTTTAAAAAACTGTGCATCCTTCCTGGTGACAAGCTTGACGTTTACAACCTTGCACAGTGAGCGGGAAATAAGCCGCCCTTTGAAGAGTCCTCTTTACCGGCGTGCATCTTGGATAGAGACGAACTTTAGATAATGTGGGGTAACGAAGGTTTCTGTTCTGTCGGCGGCTGGATTGTCCAATTGCCGCGTGACATTGAAACGTCAGTGCCAAGCAAGTGTCACGTGGCCACGTGTATGATCTAACTATGACGTCATCGCTACATCTGGACTGCACATTGTCACTGGGTACAATTAACATGCCGGCGTTATGTCATCTGACAGAATGGCGGGCAGGATGTCGACACTATATGTGAGGGGTGCCTTCATGCTTCACATTTGGCGAACAGGAACCAAACTATATGATCAGTGGAGACAGCTCATTTCAACAAACTAGTATTTTTTCTCTTTTTTTTAGTTTGTTTACACTTTACAGTGTATAACTGGAATGTGAACTTCTATTTAAATAACAAACCTGATTGGATTATTTGTTGTACTGGACAACTGATCATATAAACGTAGCCAAACTATATGATCGGTGGAGACAGCTTATTTCAACAAACTAGTTTTTTTTTTTTTTTTAGTTTGTTTATAGTGTATAACTGGAGTGTGAACTATACTATTTAAATAACAAACCTGATTGGATTATTTGTTGTACTGGACAACTGATCATATAACGTAACCAAACTATATGATCGGTGTAGACAGCTTATTTCAACAAACTAGTATTTTTTTTTTTTAGTTTGTTAACAGTGTATAACTGTAATGTGAACTACTATTTAAATAACAATCCTGATTGGATTATTTGTTGTACTGGACAACTGATCATATAAACGTAACCAAACTATATGATCGGTGGTGACAACTTATTTGAACAACTAGTATTCTTTGTTAGTTTGCTTACAGTGTATAACTGGAATGTGAACTACTATTTAAATAACAATCCTGATTGGATTATTTGTTGTACTCAACAACTGAGCATATAAACGTAGCCAAACTATATGATCGGTGGAGACAACTTATTTGAACAACTATAGTAGGCCTACTTTTTAGTTTGTTTATAGTGTACCTGTGAACTATGTAAATTACAACTCTGATTAGATTATTTGTCGTTTAACGACGTATTCGACAACTATGAGCATTTGACGGAGGGGGATGTTTGGAGGAAAGGGACTAGTAGGACGTAAAAGGGAGAAAAACGGAAAAGGAAGGATGTGGATCAAGAGGAATACAATTCTTCGTGAGGTGAGAAAATTATGTGCGGGAAATACATCAAAATCGGTCAGGATTCCCGAGAGGCTCTAAGTATTTTTCTGGTCTTAACTGCAAGACCAGCCTCAAGGTCCACTGGATCGCTAGTAGCGTGCGCGCAGTTCGACGACACCCCGCCAGGGAATTTAGTGGACCTTGGACCAACCTAACATTGGACCTCTTGTGAATCTATAGACCCAGGTCACATGAAAAAGTTACTTAATCATGGTGGAAACAAATATATACAATAAACTTTCCAATAATATGTTTTCAAAATGTATTATACACAAAGGCTCCTAGATCACAAACAGTTTTAATCTGTAAGATTATATTTTGTTACTCGCAAAAGTACCTTTACAACGTCCCACTAATAGAAAAGCTTGTTGTCTCCATGGCAACGACCAATCAAAACCCTCGAAATCCTCCAAATAGCTTAATTGCTACAAATAACTTTCCTATTAGGAAATTGTAAGATCGGCCCTAAGAATATTAATTTTGCACTTAACCTGATTGAAATACATAATTTATTTTCCGATGTAAATCCATCAGAAAAGTGTATCGTCACTAAATAAACCCACCGCGGTCCGAGAAGGGGAGGGGGGGGGGAAGGGGGGGGGTTAAGTTGTATCATGTGACATGACACCTGTCTCCGCTCTATTGTGTCATGTGTGTCAGTGCACAACAAAAGAACATGTCAGATACGTCAATTTGTCAACACAATAACCTCGCAGACACGTGTTTACATTCATAAAAACCCATTCTGATGTGGATGCACGTCTATCAAATTACTACACCACAATACAATGATGATGCAATTACCCAGCAATAGTTCAATTTTTATTCAACAAAAGGGGGACCCTCTCTCATCCACCACACATAAACAAAATTGGAACTCGGTCTCGAATAAAAATTGCCGATTATGGAATACAGACATTCATAAATTTTCATATTATTTCTTTCTTAGTTCAGCTAAATGCTTTTTCAATAATAATAGACGAGAATAAGTTATCAACATTTTGAGTTCAAGTTTTTGTTATAGAATAGTTAATATAGTTTTCGGTTTAGCTTAAACACAGCAATTTTTAAATTTAATACATTAATGTGGAAAATTTATTTGATTCAGCTTTGAACCAGGAGTAAAACCCTGTCCATTCTGCATTGTGTGATTAAAATAAACCTATTTACCAAACGTGCATGCAAACGTGTGATCTCTCGGATGATACAAAGCCCTCACATAACTAAACCTACCCACAGCGTATAGCGTACACAAACATCATTAAACAAAAAATACAAAGCCAAACTCGCATCCAAAACCGTAAAACAAAACACGCTCGTCGTTACAAAAAAGATCGAATCTCTTCTCGCACTACTTCGATGCTCTCGCATTTACCGAGAAGCACGTATATAAAAAGTAACGTTCCTTTGAGCTTCCTCTATCGATCATCCAGCTGTAGGCATCCTTTTCATCCCTCAGGACTCCACGCGCTAGAACTGGGGTCACAGGCAGCCAGTAGATTTCATATATACAACGGTGTCTAAATTTACTGCCTCAGGGAGAGAAATAAATAAGCTGCGTTTATTGCCGAGTGAGTTATGTAGAAAGGGGAGCAGAATGGTATTATACAGATGATTTGAGCAGACGGGCTGGGCTTGGTTGTTGTGGTAGGTCACAGTCAATGGGGTTGTATTCATGAAGGGTATATAAGGCAGGATTTCATTTCCATCTTTCGGAATCATTTGTATGGACAAAGTATGATATCACAACATAAATAATTCTCGTATTTTTTAAATATTTGTTTCTGTAGTGCTCAATTTTCTGTGTTCATGATATTTTGTTTGTTATCTGTGTCATAATGGCAACCTTCAATATCTATAGTGCTCAATTTTCTGTGTTTATGATATTTTGTTGGTTATTCTGGGTCATACTGGCAACCTTCAATATCTGTAGTGCTCAATTTTCTGTGTTTATGATATTTTGTTCGTTATCTGTGTCATACAGGCAACCTTCAATATCTGTAGTGCTCAATTTTCTGTGTCTATGATATTTTGTTGGTTATTGTGTGTCATATTGGCAACCTTCAATAAGACAGATACTGTAAGAAGTATAACTATATAGTTTGAGCGCGAATATATTTTGTCTCAGAGCGAGAAAATAAATTAATTCAACTTTAATTGATGAGTGGTTAAAGCGTTTTAGATCGCTCTCTGTGCAATCTTTGTCGCACGCGAACAATTCTTATCTTGTTTTTAAATAGTTCGGGTTTGAAGTAAATTAATCAATTTGTATTTAGCGTTTGTTGTTTATAGACCAATGCACGAGAACTGATTATCAGTGGCGGACATATTATACCAGTTATTATGTGTTTCATTGTTATGACGGCTACACGGTTACCGTTTAAATATAGCCCGAACCGGAAATCGAAACCGGAACCTTCCGCATAGGAAGCAGGAATACTCCCACAAGACAAACGAGCAATACAAAGACCTGTTTTCTATCTGAAGAATCTGTTTTCAATCCACAGGAAAAAACTGCATTGAAATAAATAAATAAAATAAATAAATAAATTCACATTTAGAGTCTACCCACTCAGTAACTAAACTGATTTGCAGTGGGGGACTTTAATTTTTAAAGTGACTAAACCAACCCTGTAGGCTTCGAACACCATCGACGAGTGAGCGATAACCAATCAAAGATCGATATTTCAAATACGAAACATATGAATCAGTGATTGGAAGTGCGAACACCAGCGGACAAATGCCAGAATCAACAAGGCCGATTCAGAACAACTTTGAATTTATTGAGTACTTGAGACAATAGTTTCGAAGTTATACCTCTTTCCCTAAGACCCTGTAAACAAGCCTGGTATCCTTCCCCCTCAACACGCTGTAAGAATAATTTATTCAGAATATTAACAACTCTCTTGTAATTTACGTATGTTCATTTATTACAAAACTGAATCCAAACCGAAGCCAGTATTTTCACCTCTCCACGCGCAAAATAGGCCTAGGTGCTTTGTCCGAAGTCGACCAAGAAAATAAGCCGTACTATAAATGCAACCCCTGATAGCTACTTACTATTCCCCTAATGCTGCTATAGCTAGATTAAGGGGTTTGTCACTCATCACAAATGCCCTTTCCCCCTCTGAGTTGACCATCAAAATGGGAATAAATTATAGCCATTGTACCAATGCGTTCGATTTTAATCATTTTCTACCCGATGGACTTTATGTGTGGGATGTAGATTTCCAAATGAAAATGTGTCACAACTGACGAACATTCGCATCTGGGATCGATGCTCTCAAATCCTCCTCTCTTCATAATTTAAAACGTTCTGCATATTAAATAAACTATCTTTTCTCCAGTGACTGTTGACCACTCCTTTTTTTGGTTTACAACAGCACAAATAATCATGGATTGGAGGGTTCGAAAGCTTGTGTAACAGCTTCGTGCTTCTCGTCAACTACTCGGCAGTCCAGGTTAGTGGAGGAACCTATATGACTGGTCACAGTTACACCGTCCTTTCGGATGGGACGTAAAGCCGATGGTCCCTTGGTACTTTTCGACAGGAGTAGGCTACGTGCCGGTACCAGGCTTCCCCTCCTCTCTTTCTCATTATCATTCATCAATCATCACTCATCAGGCTAAAGAGGGCATTGTGCTCTACACTGAAGTAAAGTAGAGTAATCATGTTTGCAAACCTTGTTAGGGGATAAACTTGTTAAAACTCTCGTATTTTGTCTTCTATTGACAGTTCAAATGTGGGCACATATTTTTGCCTCCATTTTAGCCGTTGTGTCGTCACGTGAATACTCCCTCGTCCTATAGAAACATCAGGAGAGAACTTGCAAGAAGACATTACTGAATATAGGTATCTCACAGCAAGAAGTAGGATAGTATCAGGACCGCCCACACTTAGTTTCCAACTTAACTACTTGACTTCTACCAGGTGTCATTTTTTATCTCCGATGAACAGAAAATCGCCGGATTAAAGTTTGGTAAAACTGACCCTTAGCTTACCCACACTTCTCCAAACCACGCCACATCTCGTAATATACAGCAACGGTATAGCTTACCTGAAACAACAGAAAACAACATTGTTAGACATTGTACAGAATCATTATATATTTTGTATCAAATAATTGATAATAAAGTCAGTGTACATCAATCAGTGGTATAGGTCTCTCACAGCAAGAAGTAAGATAGTATCGTCAGGACCGCCCACAATTAGTTTCCAACTTAACAAGCGCGAATCACTTAAAGTTTTTTGACGGTAACGCACAAGAAAACGTGCAAGCAGGTTTCCGTCAAAAAACTTAACGCAACCAAATTGTACTAGAAATAATCGGGAAAAACGTTAGTGATTCGCCCTTGTTAAGTTGGAAATTAATTGTGGGCGGTCCTGGCTCCCCTTATATCTGACTTCTTGGTGTGAGAGACCTTTACTGATGTATATGGGCGACGCAGAAGAACAGAACTTTCCAATCGACACATTTGGAGTTCGGTCTCTGTAGAGAAATGAGTTCAATAAGTTCTCACTTCTCAGTCAGAGAAAGTTTTTTTAGGGAACGTCGTTAGTTCGTTTGCCAAGTTTCAGGAAACGTGCGAAGGGTTAATTACATTAGTTTACCCCCTTCAATTGGCAGCGCTCCTTTGGTTTCATCCTCTTGGGATGAAGGTGCGACAATATGAAGTTACTTTATAGAGGTATATAGTTAGTTACACAGTTTCAGTACGCTTTTTCTTTTAGTAGTTACTATATTGTCTGTAAGATTATTGGTATGTAGTTTTAGTAATAAAATATGGCAAGAAGGTTCAGTTCTTTAGATTTTCTGTAGATATTTGTGTGTGTATATTTTATACATTTGCAATTTTGATGTTATGACTGGGAGAACAGTTGTCCATCAACTAATATTTACAGTTTAATGAAATGTAAGAAACAAAAAACATTAGAGAAATGCTTGGTGTGGAGAAGCTAGGGGACAGAATGGGAAGGACAAGGCTGAGATGGTTTGGAGTTTGGACACATGAAACGGATGACGGAAGAGAGGACGCCCAGGAGAATATAAGAAAAAAAGATCGAAGGAAGAAGAAGACGGGGAAGACCAAGGAGGAGATGGAAGAAAAAGATTGCTGAAGACTTACAGAAGAGAGGAGAGAAGTGAGAGCAAGTAGAGGAAGTACGATTGTGGAAAGATAGGAAGAGGTGGAAAGATTTGATTGTGAAACCCAAGCTGACCCTGCCAGAAGCAGGAAACGGCAATGGATAATGATGATGAAGAAAAGTGCATAACAAATAAGACAACAAAATGTCTGTAGATACGTCGACAGGAATTATTACAATATTGGAATATTGAAAGTAAATGAGAACACCGGCTGAAAACGCCCCACTTAAACGTCATTCAAAGTTATCTGTCACCGAACAGTATTCCACAACAACCTTGTGGATGCTGACAGCCAATCAAATGTCAGTATTTTAAAAAGCCGCCCGCTGATTGGCTCCGACTCACTCATCTATGACGTCAGCATCCACAAGATGGACGATCAGGAACCACTTTATATCAAGTTCGGTTCCTTTGACTACGAATTGAAAGCGTGTTGTAAATTGCAGCCTGAGCTTTTATGCACGTCTAATCATCCTTGATAATGAGCCAATGAGACGCGCACACATTACTATTAGCATGTAGCGTACTCCTGTCGAACAGTACACGTGCAGCTCCTACGCCAGCCTGAATCAATTGCTCGGCAAGCGGACGCTGTACTTAAATGTTGTATTCAACCTTTCATAAACGTGTAACTTTTTGCCACCACGTCGTTAAAAAGCAAGTATAAAAAAGAGTTTGGAAACAAAGTTCACAAAAACATACCAGTGTGGTAAAGTTTGTTCGACTCTATGAACTTCAAACAATAGATGGAATACCGCAGCAGATAAACACAGAACCACCAACCCTTGCCAAGAAAAACCACAGCACAAGCTAAAGTTTTCCTCGCAAATATCGTTTCAAAAGGTCATGAAAAGACTGCAACACCTTTAAACAACGGAAATCAATAGCACGTTATAAGAACCAACCTCAGTCGTTGTGTGTTTTGATGTTACAAATTAATGTTAGGGAGGGGGAGGGGGGGGGGTGGTGACAGACAGAATGTGCCACGCCCACAAAGCAAGGCTGTATCAACACTAATCAGGCACTCGTAACTAAACGAACAAGTGCTGCTCTCTCTCTCTCTCTCTCTCTCTCTCTCTCTCTCTCTCTCTCTCTCTCTCTCTCTCTCTCTCTCTCTCTTTCGCTGTCTTTTTCTCTTTCTCTTTCCTCAAAGCCAGCTTCAAATTACTGCACTCTAAAATAATAGTTGTTTTATTACTAGGTCTAGGTTTAGTACACAACAGTCACTTTCCATCACTACCCATGTGGTACTCGAACTTGGATTCGAACTGGCATACTTTTCCAACGTATATCACATATGCATGTCAATAGGGTATATTTAATAAGACTGCTACGCGTATACTCCCGACGCGGTAAGAAGCAAGGTGACCCCTACAACTCTTATAAGAGACGGTCGCTCTACACGGTCTATTCCAACGGTAACCAACTCGCGATTGCCCGATAGCTGCATTGTTATTGTCCACTGTATTGACTGCACCAACCGTGAATGGAATGCGACCCCACCACGTCTGACAACATGCGGGCGATATTATCACTTAAATACCTGAGGCAGGAAAACGGGATGCAACTAGATTCAGGTTGGTAGTTGTCACACGCGTCACTTTACTATTACATAATCCATAACGACAACACCTTGCAAGTTAACGCGACGCGACTATACATATAGATAGGCAAGGTAAATGCACCTCTAGGATAGATAATAATATTATGTATGTGTGTATTATGACGCATTGTATACAAATAGTTTGTGATCAGGGTTTCATGAATTGGAAGAGAGCGTTCAATATTATTGTTAACACACTTTGGTGGTCTTGTGTAAACCGTGTCTATTACATCACAAAACCAAATATTCAAAGCGCCCATTGGTCCAATAATCACCGATATCTTGTTAATAAATATTCGTCTTTCAGATAATTAATTATAGGCTTTCAATAATAACCTTCAACCGGCATTACAAGAACTAAACTCTCTCATGAGCTAATGTAGACCATCTCCGCTCTATTATCTCAATATCTCGACCACAGCCCACCTAATTATTACATCCATGCACTGCACAGCCGGCAATAACACATCGAGAAGGCCTTGGACTCGCATTTAATCACACATTCAAAGCATAATTCATAAGAGTTAATTTCACACTTGTGAGTCACTTTGTGCGTGTGTTTCATTGTCGGTATGTAGCATCGTTGGAGGTAATATTTGATAGTAAAAATAATTTGTAAGTAATAAGTATATATTGTATATTAATTGATAGTAATAATAAGATAGTAGTGTAAGTGTATGTATATAATAATAATAATTTTTGTAGGAATCCCTGTTATAGGGTGCACACCAGCTTTACCTGATGTGCCCCTCTTCAGGTAACTAAATAGGTATACTAGGGTGTTTGGATAGTTGGGAAGGAATGTCCGAGGGCTAATAATATGACTCAGTCCCAGCATTCGCCTTTACGACCGAGGAAAACCTCGGAAAAACATTCATTCAGGACTGCCGGTGGCCGGATTCGAACCGGCGACCTCCCGAATTAGAGTCTCGCGTCTTACCACTCAGCCACCACTATCGGTTATGTATGTATGAAAATAATAGCCGGTGAAGCTAAATAAACACAATCTTATCTTATCTTATCTTATCTTTAGGGTTCGATCGCAAGTTGGGACACATTTTACTGCTAAAACCATTGCTAATAAACGATAAAATTAAGTTGTATGTCCACCCACGATTTCTGTCAGCTAAACTTGCTTTAAAATTGTCAAACAGTAAACCAAAATATCTCTGCCATTAGAAAATTTAGTGCTTTTTTATCATTGTTTCCTTTGTCCCGTTTTTTAAATGTTCGAACTTACTTAAACTTGTTCTAAATTAACTTTTGTATCACAGTTAAATAAAAACATTAGAAAAACTAAAATTTAATTATTGTAACGAAGAAACAATCATCCGAAAGTACACTAAATTATCTCTAGGGGATGACATTTTTTAGTTTACATAGTGAACATTGAAAGCAATTTTAAATTTCAGAAATCGGGGTTTCATAAATGGACAGTGCTGCTATCTCTCGTGGCGCTTGTTAAACAGAGTATAGCTTCTCTCCACGCAACATTGATCTGGTAATTACTCATTGCGCGGTAATCGCATAAAACATGTACCAGCATAATTAGCCATTCCATAAATAACTGTGACCAGGGGTCGAAATTAACGCTCGCCCGCTCGCCCGAGGCTAGTAAAACTTTGCTCGGGCTAGTAAAAATCTTATTTCACTAGCCCGACGGGCGAGTACGTTTTCCAGAGCTTACAATTGCCGTTAAAAAAATCATAATATTTCGCGCCGATCACCTTGCGAGTTTCCAGTACTTGTGCGCTACCTATTATTGAAAATTGGTACTTTCATAAATTACGACCCTGGCACTAGCGCTACGCAGTTCACTGACGACGACAAAAGCTCTTTAGTGAGACACTTGTAAATCACGGAGTCGACATTGCAGCGCTAAGTGTTGAATGGGAAATGTTTAAATCCAAGGTTCTGAAGCTGGAAACAGGTCCAACTAATGAGATTTGCCCTGCATTGCTGTCAAAAGAAACGGGCCTATCAAACTTAAATAGATTGTTTCTTTTGTTGCTTTCTCTCCCAACCACTTCAATAGAGTGTGAGCGTGGCTTTTCTCACATGAAAAAAATTAAGTCTGATTGGCGGAGCAAATTGGCAACTAAAACAATGTGTGACATTTTGCACATCAAATTGTTGAAAACGTCGATTGAAAAGTTTGATCCTCAACCAGCAATTGAATTGTGGATAGCAGGTGCATTACGCCAAAGACGACCAGATAATAAAACATTCAAGAAGAGGCGGGTTGAGAAAAGTACTGACAGTTTGCCAACATCTGGGGAAGAAGAAGATGAAGAAAAAATGATGATGATGAAGGAGTAGAAGAAGAAGAAGAAGAAGAAGAAGAGCAGCTGGAGGAGGAGTGTCTGCAATGAGTCAGTATATAAAATTGAAGGTGTGAGTGTGACTGTTACCTGTTGATTGATTGATTAATGGGGCAAGTTACATTGAAGAGGGAATAAGGACAATGTGTTGTTAAGTTTTTGTAACTTGTTATATGAGCAGTTATTTTATTATATGTGGGGGCCAGAGGTGTGTATTCAAGTAAAAAATATAGTAATTTTCATAAATGTGTTTCTAGATGGATACAGACTACAGCAGTATATATCTCACGCTAAGTCACAATGCATCTTTTTTAATATCATATAATCATATCATTTTCCATTTACAGTAGAACACACAAAAAATAAAAACCTTTTCATTTAGGCCAACAGGTTTATTATGGTAAACAATAGTTCCCACTCACTCCCTAGTCCCCCATAGAAACACGTTTAACCTGGCGAATATTGTGAGTTGTGACCCAAAACTTTCATGTATGAATAATGATCGTTTTACATCAATATAACCTATTTCATTACGGGCTAGTAAAAATGGTCTCGGGCTAGAGAACTATTGATGCAACTAGCCCGGAGGGCTAGTGGCCAAAAAAGTTAATTTCGACCCCTGACTGTGACAGTCCGACCACACAAGTCACTTCACTAAAACCTGACTGAATAACAAATGACAAGGGTTTATATTTCATGTAAAGTCGCTCCACAGCAACTTTAGGGCTAGTGATGTCATAGATGAGTGAGGCTCAGCCAACCGAATGTGAGTATTGGTGAAAGCCACCCGCTGATTGGCTGCGACCGACACGCCCATCTGTGACGTCACAGATGAATGAGTGAGGCTTGGCCAACCAAATGTGAGTATTGGTGAAAGCCGCCCGCTGATTGGCTCCGACACGCCCATCTGTGACGTCATAGATGAATGAGTGAGGCTTGGCCAACCAAATGCGAGTATTGCTGAAAGCCGCCCGCTGATTGGCTCCGACCGACACGCCCATCTGTGACGTCACAGATGAATGAGTGAGGCTTGGCCAACCAAATGCGAGTATTGGTGAAAGCCGCCCGCTGATTGACTCTGACACGCTCATCTGTGACGTAGGTCCCCAGCACCAAAGTGGCTGTGTTTGGAGCGACTTTATGGCCCACATCGTATAATACAATCTATTATACGACACGTTGATATTAATGGAATAACGTTATAACAAGTATAATTTAATAGTTTACGAGATAATAGGATTGTAAAACAAATAAACACCATGATAGAAGAATGCCTCAGGCATTGACTGTTATGTCAGATACTTTTAGAGGCCAAAGTATCTTAGGCTCGAATGCATAGTTTACACTCAAGCCCTCCTCAACTCAGCCTCTCCTCAGCCTCACCTAGCCAGTGAGTAGCCACCAATCACAGAGCCGTCCGCATGTCAATGCTGTTCTGGGATTGGTGGTTGGGCGAGGCTGAGGAGAGGCTGAGTTAAGGAAGGCTTGAGTCTGGACTATGCATTCGGACCTTAGTATAGAGACTGAAGGCTGTGTGTCTCTGTAGAACTCTCGGTTTCTGTCTATTAAAATGTAAACACACATTTCATAGAGAATTTGATACTCTTTCTTATGAATGTTTCTCTGTTGTCAGAAATATTTCTAGGACAGGAATGGTCGGTGTCGCAGGGTGGGTCGACATACAGTCTGAATTGATAGCGTGGGACGAGAAGATCCCACTGGATCTTGGAGAAAGTATGAAAAACAGCACGAGAAAGTGTACGAACACATACATGTTTGAATGTAGTGAAGACACGAATGTCTATACCCCCAGTCTCATACATGTGTGTGAAGGCCAGAAATCTGTTCATTTTCATTGAGAGAGCGTGCACTTGAAAGGGTCGGTAAATAAGGATCCGAGATCGGTATGAGACATCGTAACATGGGGCTAGTATATTTTTTAAACAATTCTTTATTGGTATTTTTTTTTTTTATAAAAAAAAGGACAGTTTGAAAAAAGCTGGGGCTCTACAACCTATCCTAAACTTTTAACACTAAAATAGAACAGAATCAAGCAATAATTACATTGCGATGCTTAATTGTTTCTATCAGGAAAAGGTAAATAGAAACCTGTTGCACAATGAGCATATAATAATAATAATTTTTCGTAGGAATACCTGTTATAGGGTGCACACCAGCTTTACCCGATGGGCCCCTCTTCAGGTGACTAACTAGGTTATTAGGGTATGTGGATAGCTGGGAAGGAATGTCCGAGGGCTGATAGTATGACTCGGCATTCGCCTTTACGACTGAGGAAAACCTCGGAAAAACGTTCAGTCAGGACTGCCGGTGGCCGGAATCGAACCGGCGACCTCCCGAATTAGAGTCTCGCGTCTTACCGCTGAGCCACCTCTATCGGTACAGTGAGCATATGTTCCATTCTAACATATGTGAACATGATATATGAGAGATGATGAAACTGATCCCTCGTAGGCAGGTGTCGTACAATGATAGTGACGTCACCAGGCTATTTATAAGATGTGTATACATATGCAACAGAGTATGACACTGACATGTGATGTATACATTATACACACTCTTCATTGTTATGAGTAGAATAGAGAGAGATTCATGTGCAACGAGGCTTACGGGGAGGATACATGGTCTTACGTCTCGTGTTATGGCTAATCGAGACGATGAGTGGGTCGTTATGAAGATGATACAGAGCCACATGATATCCATGATAAGGATAGAGTATGACTGACCATGTAAAATATCACGTTTGTACAATTCATGTCAAACATGTATGTGAACCATTTACAATAAATAAATGAATATGAATATGAATATGAATATGAATATGAATATGAATATGAATATGAATATGAATATGAATATGAATATGAATATATTAGGAGTAGAAACCGCGGTTTATATATAATCGGCGTCAAAAATATGATATGTTAGCCTCAAATATTAAAATAATGAATCAATCATGTCAATCAAGAATTAGCTTGGAGAAAGATAATTTGCATTTTTTGTAGTTATATTAAAAAAAAAAAAAAAAATACCCAAGAAATAAGAGTATAATAGTTATTTTGTTCGGTAGAAATTAATAACAACAAATATAAAGATAGAGTGTGTTGTCAATGTAGCTTGCGAATAAAACAACCATGCATGAGAACGTATGATATTTTACAAAAACCAAGCAATAAACGTGTAAAACCGTTCTCTTTCAACTCCAAACTCACGAAAATGCAAAAAATAGAGCTTTTTTCTTGTGATGTAAATCAATAGCACATCTTTAGTACCAACTACCAACACATAAAAATACAAAAAAAAAAAAAAGTAAATTAGTGTGATAAACAGCTAGACCCAAACATGTATGTTTGAATGAGAAGTATACACAAAACAGTAATAAAACCCACTGAACTGTATATTAGTACACAAAACACAATGTTTACACTTTACACAAACAGGAAGTTTCCTCAATTGAATCTCTAAGCTCATTTATAATCAGTGTACATAATCAGACCTAATGGTCGGTCACGAAAACATGAAATAAAAAGCAAATTGTTCTATAGCATGTTTGTTGTATCCGAAACATGTGGTTATATACATTATGTCATTCAACAAGTAATTGCAAGGTAGAATCACATCGTGTAGCGTATAGCATGCAATCCGTTTAGTGAGCACGGTTGGCTAGCCTGAGTGAGTTGATGTGATTAGTGTGGGAGTGTTGGCTACCTGTTGTGTGGTCGCTTTATGTGTGCAGTCCTCGGACATGGCTTCCCAACTACCCTGCTGGACTAGACCCAAACCCAACGTAATCAGTCTCTTATACATAATTACAAAGTTAATTTGAAATACTGCTACTCTATTTTATTTTAAAAATTACAAACATTTTTCGGGTATTATTAAATTTTTACAAACCTAATCTGAACTCGGTTTTTACTTTTCGATAAGGTGTAACAATATTGAGATTTGTTTAAAAAATTAGACCCGGGCAATATCTGCTTAGAAATATCTAAGAACTCCTAAAAAAGTGGTTACACTAATCAACATTTAGTTTCATAACAACTAAAAACTGGCTTATTAACAAAATTTCAAATATTTGTAATTTGTATCATTACATTTTTTTTTGTGGAAACAAATTAACTGTTTTAATTCTTTAATTTCTTTCAAAATAACCACCGTAATGATTATACAACATTTTAATTTTATGAATCCCGTTTTTAGTTCTTCCAAAACTTAAGGGTTGTTTATAATAACTTTTTCAATAATGTGTAGTAGCGTGGTTTTAATATAGCATAATAACCCGTCTTGGTTAAAGAAAGACGACACTTCCTATACACTGTGAATGTTACTTTTATAACGACGATATTTCGTTGAAGCCGCGCCAGAAGGTAAAGCCGATAAGGAGACATAATGTAACTTCTTTGCTACGTGGTTCAACTTCTTTGCTCGTCTCTGTAGCTGGAGCGAAGCAAGCTACTTTATTTATAGCGAGATTGATGGCGGTACTACAAAAACCTCTCCAGCCCGTGATAAGGCATAATATATATAGATGGGAGACTTTTAAATGAATGTGTTGAGTCTGTATGCTATAGTCATCGTACAACATCTCCGGTAATGCTTCCGTCACGGGTGGGTGAGCGGCACCCAACCAGCGGCCGTGGCTCATTCAAATACCTGCTCGAGACCGTAAACACGTCATTGATTGATGACGAAAGCATTACCGAAGTTATTGCAAGACGACTAACATTTTTTCTCAAATATAGATATTGTGAATACTACGTGGGTTCTTGAAATTAAATCAACAGTACTGTGAAAAAGCGCCTAGGCTAGCCTAGCCTCCAAAAAAAGTGCCTAGGCGGCGTCTAAGCCCACCTAGGCTCGAATACACCACAGATGCTAGCATGTAGTGCACACTCTCCTACAAGTGACAGGACACTATGGGTGTGAAGGGGTTGCACTCCTTTCATTGTTTTTATAGACAATAATAAACAATACACTCTGCGGTAGCTTATAGGTAATGTAAATCCTTATTCGGGATTAACAGAAACCAAAAGTAGGTGTCATCGTTTCCAAAATAACAAACTAAATTAAAGGGAGTAGAACTGTTAGGACCTTCCAAAGAATAAAGTTTAGTCTAACAAAAAAACAAGAAAAAACGTAAACTTACGAAAAATTTAGAAAAACTAGGGTCAAGTTATACCGTTAATAATTTTGAAACATTCGACGTGCACACAGGCAGTTAGAAAAAAGAAATAACTCAAACGTGGATGAAACACGTATAACTAAAAAAAGTTTCTATATAACCAACCTGGGATTTCATACATCTAGTTAGTTCTATACAGGGGTTTAAAGATTTAAAGACAGACTTAAAAGAATATATGAACAATTAATAGAACATTGCAACAATAACAAAAAACTAAAGAACACTACAGTAATAATAACGTAACTTTGTACAAAAAAAATGTTTCAATAAAATACAATATTAACTACGGCAAAGCACATTATATAACACTTTGCCTGTGTTTGTTTGCATGTTTCCCCCTCCCCCCCCCCCTCTCTCCCTTTAAAGGAGCTACACCCACACAATCCAACACACCTTCTATTAGTCCCTAAATAGACCGTTTAAACGTCCCGCAGTGGCCCCACCTGTGTTTGTCTGCCATACACCTCCTGCACTCACTCATCCCGGCCACACATTCAGACGCGCGAATCATTGTAATTAAGTTAATAGTCTCCCGACACAGTTGTTGTTTGCGTGCGGTTATGCCGATGACGTCACGACGCATAATAGCATCTGGATGTGATCGTTTAGAGTAGTGTTCTTGTTTTTGTCGAGCATTAGCGTTGTACTGCCGGCCGGCCGGCTTGGCTCATGTTTGTACTACGAGGTATTCATTAGTGGATAACTTTAACAAAACAACAACAGTGGACAATTACTGAACTCTAAAACTCGAGTAATGTAAACTAGATTCTTGGGCCATAGGGAACCCGAGTCACATGGTATCATTTATTTTTTTTATTGTAATTTCGGCCAGGACCCTTATTCTGTAATCATCCCGCTCTAGAAGCTGCCGCTTTGGGTCAAAAGCGGGCGATATGGAAACAATTGCGGTTCCACAACAATATAACTGCCTCAATAATTTCCAATACTAGTGTTATTATTTCTCAATTGTTTCCATATCGGCCCGCATCCAAAGCGGGATAATAACAGAATAAGGGCCCAGTGTAGGACACAGTGCTCTCTTTTACCTAATGAGTAATGATTGATGAATAATAATGAGGAAGGGAGGAGGTGCCCTGGTACCGTGCCGGTACCGGCCTACTCCTGTCGAATAGTACCAAGGAGACCATTGGCTTTACGTCCCATCCGAAAGGATGGTGTAACTTTGACCAGTCATACAGGCTCCTCCACTAACCTGGACTGCCGAGCAGTTGACGAGAAGAACGAAGCTGTTACACAAACTTTCGAACCCTCCAATTTGCTCTAACCAACGGTAACTAGTGTTTCAGAGGAGAGTGGTCACCCATCCACCTCCTGACCATGACCCGTTGGTACTCAAAGAGATGGGTGGAAAATGGTCGCCAATGTAAAATACTAGACTTGAAACTCAAAGAAGCAATCTCCAATGATATTGTAGAAATTACTGTTGTAAGACGGAAGCATTCCATGAGCTTGAAATCTCATAAGTCCGAATCTCATAACGTCATAAGAAATCCGTAAAGTCCGAAATCTCACAAGTCCGAAATCCCATCCATTATCTCATTTGACGAGACGGGAATCTCACAAATCCTTGTGTGACGCAACAACACAGCGCAATGGATTTATAGCCACCACTCTGATAATAATATAATTGCAATCTGCTTCTTCGTGCCTACACATCACTGTAGCCTCAGACCCAAACACGCTGTAGCCTCACACCCAAACACGCTGTAGCCTCACACCCAAACACGCTGTAGCCTCACACCCAAACACGCTGTAGTTTCAGACCCAAACATGCTGTAGTCTCACACCCAAACACGCTGTAGTCTCAGACCCAAACACGATGTAGCCTCACACCCAAACATGCTGTAGCCTCACACCCAAACACGCTGTAGCCTCAGACCCAAACACGCTGTAGCCTCAGACCCAAACACGCTGTAGCCTCAGACCCAAACACGCTGTAGCCTCAGACCTAACCACGATGTAGCCTCACACCCAAACAAGATGTAGCCTCAGACCCAAACACGATGTAGCCTCACACCCAAACACGATGTAGCCTCAGACCCAAACACGCTGTAGTCTCAGACCCAAACACGATGTAGCCTCACACCCAAACACGCTGGTGCCTCACACCCAAACACGCTGGTGCCTCACACCCAAACACGCTGTAGCCTCACACCCAAACACGCTGGAGCCTCACACCCAAACACGCTGTAGCCTCACACACAACCACGCTGGAGCCTCACACCCAAACACGCTGTAACCTCACACCCAAACACGCTGTAGCCTCACACCCAAACACGCTGGAGCCTCACACCCAAACACGCTGTAGCCTCACACACAACCACGCTGGAGCCTCACACCCAAACACGCTGTAACCTCACACCCAAACACGCTGTAGCCTCACACCCAAACACGCTGTAGTCTCAGACCCAAACACGCTGTAGCCTCACATCCAAACACGCTGTAGCCTCAGACCCAAACACGCTGTAGTCTCAGACCCAAACACGCTGTAGCCTCACATCCAAACACGCTGTAGCCTCACACCCAAACACGCTGTAGCCTCAGACCCAAACACGCTGTAGCCTCACACCCAAACACGCTGGAGCCTCAGACCCAAACACGCAGCGCTGGAGAATAATATGGAAACAACAACTGCAGTGTCCTAATTAGACCGACGGATGATTTATGTTGAACTAGTGGCGCACCCAACCGGTGGGGGGGGGGCAAGTTAACCTTGACCTTACGTTGAAGGTCATCGTGTGTCACAAGGGAGAGACATCAGACATAAAAATATCGTGACAAACTTTACGTCGCCCTAAAAGAAACGAAGTGCTTTTTAAAGGGGACGTCACAGGTGAATTTCACAAACTTTTATTAAAATGGGTGAATATATTTCAGGAACAAGTGCGCTGTCAAAAACTGTATGAATATTCACCGTGAGCTATACACGTTGCAAGTGTGTCCATCTTTGCCTGGCTCTGTGACGTCACGGTTCGTAGACGGACAGCCGTGTGACGTCATCGCTATAAGCGATATCGCACTAAAGACCCTAAATTCTACAAAGAATATTTCCACCACTTAAAGTTTTATCAAACCTAAAAACTTCCGTCTTGATCTCTGTCAACAGGTTCGTTCTTTGAATTAATATGTATTGTTATTTATTGGTTCTATGCTCATGGTTATGGATATGCACGCATAGCCCTTTGAAAAAGTAAAATTTGATTTCTTTTTAACTAGAATACATGTTATAGGGTGGTGCACACCAGATTTACCTGATGTGCCCCTCTTCAGGTGACTAACTAGGTAGACCTACGTTAGGATGTTTGCTGTTTGGATAGTTGGGAAGGAATGTCCAAGGGCTGTTAGTACAGGATTCAATCTCAGCATTCGTCTGAGGAAAATCTCGGAAAAAACCTTCCGTCAGGATGGCCAGTGGCCGGAATCGGACCGGTAACCTCCCGAATTCGAGTCTCGCGTCTTACCGATGAGCTACCATCATCGGTTGAATATGATAGAGAAGGAACGATCATATATTATGAGAGTGCCCTACTTGACCATACCTTGCAAAAGCAACGTTGTCTCTTAAAAAAAAAAAAAAAAATCGTTTTACAATAACTTCGGTAATGCTTTCGTCATCAATCAATGACGTGTTTACGGTCTCGGCCAACCCAACCAGGTATCTGAATTAGCCACTGTCGCTGGTTGGCTGCCGCTCACTCACCCGTGACGGAAGCATTACCGAAGATGTTGTACGACGACTTTTAGTTCCAATACATGTTTCGATCTTATAATGAGGAAGCTAACAACGACAAAACCTGACGAATCCCTTTAAGCTGTATTTAACAGGGAAGGATACCTCTACGTCAAAAACCGCACAAAATTTTCATTTTTAAATTATATCACAAGAATGGGCTTCGAAATCGAAAATCTGAATCACCAGCGCACTGTAGTTTAGTAAACCCTACACATTGAAAGCGCTAAGTCGTGACTTAAATTATAATCAGTATGTTTTTTTATAAATAATCAATTTAATTACTAATTATCGAACTATAATCAAAATACTACGCTTATGGTTATAATATTTTATTCAATCTGTAGGGCTTACCAAAGCAAAGTTCGCTGCTGATTTAGATTTTCGATTTCTTGTTGCAATCTTGAGATATAATTTAAAAATGAACATTTTCTGCGGTTTGTGACGTAGAGACTACCCTTTGCCCTTAAGTGTGAATAGTGGGTTTGTTTAGTTAAGTTTCTAACCTTACTTATTATACCAATTAAAATGCTTGTGTCTCTATTGTAAATAACGGTCTTGCCTGGAGAAGAGTATCCGAGCACATCCACGTGCTTCTACGCCGCTTGAAGGTCGAACAACGAAAACAATTCGATGGGCGTGACAAAGTTTAATGAATGAAATACTCGTCATTCAATAATTGATGTGAACTTTCGTCCCAAGTTCAACAACATTCCATTTAACCACAATATTACATCGAGGCAAACAATGTGTTTGTATAGAAAGACTCGTCGATTACTATGAAAATATATGTAGACGAATTGTGTTTTTTGCAGGTAACCAATATACGGACGTGAATTATCACTGATGAACCTGTTTCAAGTAGATCTTATAAACTGGAGAAATAAAAGATTAAGTTGGCACTAGTGTATTCGGCTATTTTGCTAGTGTGAGACGGGTTTAATCTTAAGTTCCTGACAATGCCCATGTTGTTACTTGTAATCTATGGCTGCAAATAAATACAAATACAAATACAAATACAAATATAGTTACGTAGGTTACGTACGTTGGTACATGTTAGGGTATTTGGATAGTTGGAAAGGAATGTCCGTGGGCTTAATGTATTTTGTAGTTTTATAGATTCGTATGTATATTTTATTTTGTATGTATAGTTATTTTGTATAGTTTATACCAATATTTGTATTATGTACAAATCATACGGTGAAATAAAATAAATAAAAAAATAAATTCCTTCCAGTGGTCTGTAACTTTCACAACGAAAATATACTAATTAGAAGAGTTCACAAATATCCTCAAGTAAAAATTACGATCCTATTTTATAACGATCGGCTACGTCTTTTGATAAATTAAAACTACAAAAAACGCATAGGCCTACACTTATACCAAAAAGAAATCATAGAAATGGAATCAGTCTATGAGTCGGTTCAATCGTCTGAAAAACCCAGCCTTCACCGCTATTTAAATCCTATGCAAATACTGTATTTATTGAGATCAATTACATCATTGCTACTAATAAAAACCCAAGTTTAGTGCAGTGATAACCTTTCAGATAAAAGTAAGCGTAAGCAGATACAAATTGAAGGATCTCAATAAAAGAACCTTAAATATACATTTTATGGGATTATAAACGGTTGACTCTTTAGCATGATATTATTTAACACTCTAGAGGAAATTAAATTTCCCACGTTTAATAAGTTATCTCATATCCGATCTTATCTCTTCATGTTTATCTGAGATGTTTACACAGAGTTCTCAATTTTTCTTGATACATTTCAATTACCCTGAAATTCTACGACTAACCAGATTCGGGAAAACCCAATTAAATTCTGTACGTAATATTTTATACAACACAACGTCATGAACCAAAACGTTAAAATTTATAAACGTTTTTGTTGGCTGGCCATATTGAGCTCTGTGCTAACAATTTTTTAGCTCACACCCCTTCGTTACAAGATAAGTGGTAAAGTGGTATGAATTTCCTAGTACTGTGGATTCAATTCATAGAATCATTTATCAGCATTACTTCTGTTATGCGAAATCAATTACCTCAATTTCGAGTCAAGGCGACCAAAATATTAACAATTCTTTTCTTCTATTGGTTGTATAAGGAGGGTAGCTTGGGTAGGAGGTCCAAATCCCGAATAAAGTTTTTGTATTCTCCTTCATTTCATTTTATTAGCATCCAAAGACTTCAACTTCAGACTTTTGTTCAAGTACAAAAGTATAGGATTTATAATGACATAAATCTAATATGTAGTTAAAATCAAAATAAGCCGACTAATAAAAAGTAAATGAATAATCTTTAAATATAATTTTTATTATTTATTACACAATAATCTTCATCTTTATTCATCACCCCGAATAGCAAGATTGCAATAATGATGAAGCAAAGAACGAAGAAAGCACATTAATAATATATTCAAGGAATGTGCAAGATGCACAGATTAGCTTTATAGCCAATTAATAGCGATAACTCTAGTTTATCTGCGAGAATAATTGTATGTACAGCATTGATAACATGGAATGAAACATAACACCCGGTATCACTATACATAACGGATGTAAAAGCGACAAACATTATCAGAACATTGTTGCACATATACAGTGCCAAGGCTTATCCATGTTATGTTACCTTGCCTGCCTTATAAGCAAAGAAAACAGCCGATACAAGAAGTGCTTCATCATACATTTCGACCAATCCAAAGAATGGAGGTATAATATTGCAATTTCGAAGAATCTGAATTTAGAGAATTGATAAAAAAAAGTACGATGTATTTATAGGTCCCTCACAGCAAGAAGTACGATAGTATCAGGACCGCCCACATTTAGTTTCCAACTTAACAAGCGCGAATCACTGACGTTTTTCCCTATTATCTAATACAATTTGGTTGCGGTAAGTTTTTTGACGGTAACGCACAAGAAAACGTGCAAGCAGGTTTCCGTCAACAAACTTAACGCAACCAAATTGTAATAGATAATCGGTAAAAACGTTAGTGATTTGCACTTGTTAAGTTGGTAACTAGTTGTGGGCGGTCCTGACTCGCCTGACACTATCTTACTTCTTGCTGTGAGAGACCTTTACGTTCATATTTTCGCAACGAGCATATCTATCGGATCGACGGATCATAAGAGCAGACATAAGTATTACAACGATTTGCCTCCACCGGGAATCGAACTCGTGTGTACGAAATGTGATCCAATTTCCGCATTGTGTGCTTATAATAAGTTATAGTCTCAGTCAGCGTCAAAAGAATGCTGACGTGTGTGAGTGCTGAGTGCTGACGTACAACCAACTGTGTAAACATTTTATAATGTTGCCAGTAGGGAAAAACCTACGTTTTAAACCTTTCAAATCATTGTAAGTACACATTCGATGTAATATTTGTTATGTTAATTTATATTCAATGAACCTCTTGCGTCGGTTCAACAAGTGTCGACTACGTGCTTTCGTACACAGTTCACCAAACCTAGATATCTTCTGCTTCTTATTATTCGGCCCATCACATCACTATTCATAAATTTTCGTAGATAAAAATATAAGTTAAGCTATGCGCCTTAATAAACATGACAATTAAAAACGTGCGCATATTTTGCAACCGGATGTAAAAAACGGAGCGGCTACATAAAGATGTTTGGTATGTCGACGTCATACGTCATGCGTCTAAGACGCTTAACAAAAAGAATCCCGTTTCTAACGATGCATCAGTTAGTATCCAGGCCCTGGTTAATAACACATAATTTCGTCGGCAACTCTAAACTTACAGTTACTACACCATAGACTATATATTTGGTTCCAACCTAAGAAGCACCCTGCCAATCACTTTTCCTTAAAGAGAAGCGATGGTATTGTGGAGATCATAAATCTCAATAATCCCCATAATTAAGCAAAGGACTCATTATCTCAGCCGGTTCTGACAGCTGAATGTGAACCTCGACCGGACTACGGACGTGTATCGCTCACTGTATATAGGGGAAGGTCCCCTTTTTGTAACTGTGTGTCCACCTCGTTGACCGCCACTTGAGATTTTAGACAAGATTGACATTTACAACTGTCAACAAAAGAGGCGACGGCTAAGTCGCCTTTTGTGTGTAGTGATTGGTAGGGTGCTTCTTAGGTTGGCACGTAGAGTAGTTGACCTGGTACCAGGTTGAGTGCAATTTGGGTATGTACAAGAGAACAGAAATTTGAAAAAGGATTTCTCTTAGTGGTACCAGGTTGAGTGCAACTCGGGTATATATACAAGAGAACAGAAATTTGAAAAAAGATTAGCAACAATTCTAGGCAAAGTTTCAAGATGTATAGTGGATCCAAGATTACTTTACACCTGCTTTCGTCACATCCGGGGCAGTCGTAGCCAACCAGCGAACCAGCCGAGACACATCCGGGCCAATACCGATCGCTGATTGGCTACGAACCAGTCGCCTGTGATGAAAGCATGTGTAAGGTAGTCTTGGGACAACTATAACTACTTTACTTCTGTAGAAGTGTTGAATAGCTGCTACTACAGCGATATCATCAAGGGTGGGGGAGAACTTCCTGCCGTTACACCCGCATCGTATTTGCCCATAAGATAACACGCAGGAACTACTGTTGCATTATCTACAAACTTTGCGCCATTTGTTTCTTGAGCAGAAATAGTAGAACGTTATATTGTCTGCAATACTGCAGGAACTTCGATCGTAAGTTTATCAATTATTTTCTTCCTTGTTCTACTTGAGGTATGATAACATTCTTGTTTTGTCCACCCTTCACGTAATGTTAGTTTAGAATGCATTTAGATGCAATGCAATAATAATTATGAGTAATATTGTTACTTATATAAGAACAGAGAATTGTATGCAAAAAACCAATTTTGTTTAATGAAATAAAGAGGTAAATAACCCGCCCATCGCAAGAAACCTCTCCGACGGACAGATATCAGGTTGTTCAGTGGCGTGCGGTGAGGTATGTAGCAGAGGAAGCAATAAATTACAAAATTTTCAAATTGAATTTGGCAAACTTGCGAAAGGGGGTGGGGTGTCACCCCCCGTCAGAGGTCTTCAGTTTTTAGTTTTAGTTTTCACATATTTTCAGTGTAGTCGTACCAACTTCAAATTATTCAATTATTGTTTTTTAATTGATCGCGTAACAAAATGACGTTTTATACAAATTTGCGACAAATACATTATACAACGATTCAAAGACCGGCACGCGCATCTTCCCGTTTCAATGAATGCTCTGTCCTTTTCTATTTTTTTTGTCGCGGTCAGACCCGACCCTCCGACGCACTGCTTTTCGTCCCATTTAAAAACTGCGTATATACTCCGTCCAGTCAATTAGGTTAACTTGAAAGCTATTGGTATTTCTTACGGCCGGAAATCCAAGGAGAACGCACTGCTTCTATGGTCTGTTAGCTGTTAAGCTGATGTTTTTCACGACAGAAAATCATCATTGAACCTTGTTTATTTAGGGGAACGACAGGTAGAGCAGAATATAGGAACAAATGCTAACAAACGAGTGGATTTTGACTGGGAATAAGTTATAAGTGCTTATAAAAAATGATATTTTGGTGGAAGTAGTAATGATGTTAGGGGAAGCATTGCTTCCCTTGCTTCTCCTCACTGCACGCCACTGGGTTGTGTTCTACCTGGGTATAACAGCTTACAGCACTGATGTCAGGTTGTGTTCTACCCGGGTAAAGCACAGACGTGCACTGACGTCAGGTTGTGTTCTACCCGGGTATAGCACAGACGTGCACTGACGCCAGGTTGTGCTCTACCTGGGTATAGCACTGACATCAGGTTGTGTTCTACCTGGGAATAGAACAGACGTGCACTAGAGCGTGGAGAGAGCTTCCTTAGTGTTGATGACTGGAATATCGCCATGGTATATAGTGAACCGGCCGGCAACACGTGCTATAGCTCCTCTCTCACGGGCTATAGCCCCTCTCTCATGTGCTATAGCCCCTCTCTCAGACACTCGTGCAGCGAGGCTTGGCGAGACAGTAACTCAATGGTAGTAGCTTCGTTCCCAACAATATACATAAGAATTGCACAAAAACACGTGATAAAATATATATCAAATCAAAAGTGAAAAAATTAAATAATCATATGAAAAATGACCACGCAATATACTGAAACGATCGTGGTGGACAACTAAAAAAATCGATGTACACTAAAGAAAATTAAATTAAAATTAAACATGGTAAAAGAATTACTATGTCAAAAAAAAAAAAACATTATATTATGAGGTGTGAATGTGATGTATCAGTTGTGTGAATTGTAAATTATTTTTGAAAAATTAAGCTGAGGTAAACATAATTTGTTTCGGATGAATATTTAGTTTGGTTTTCACCATGGCAACAGCCAATGAGAAACGCGGTTGCTATGGTAAAAGCAAGTTAGAAGCTTATATTAATTGATAAATATTTATTCGAAGGGCCGGACCTCAATCAATCATTTTGTTATGCTGTTTGTCACCATAGTAGTGGAATGCTTTAATAATGGTGTACATTCTGACGTTTTGAAAGTGTTGTCGATCGCAAATATTCAAGATGAAAGTGCCGCTCTTCTTATAAATCGTGACCTTTGACTACATTTGTGGAAACAAAACGAGTCAAACTAAAACACAGGAAACCCAAGTTGAAAAACAAAAGACGGTTTCCGGAAAGATGCACTTAACTTTTTATAAAACAACGCAAGGTTACAAGGGGGGTTAGAATCGTGTTTTGTCCGATCGACCGTAAGCGTCGTGTTTAAAGGATGGCAGGTAACTGGCAACTGGCATTAATTGCGTTTACCATTCCAGAAACAAACCTTTATAGTTTGTGAACGAAAGGAATGAGAGAGGGAAGAAGAATGGCTTCCAGCAGTCAAGTGTAACTTCTCTTTTACTTAAAGTCGATCGATGATAACTGCACATGTAATATAAATCATTCAAATTGTATGTAATGCAAGTTGAGATTAAGCTTGTGAATATTGTAGAAAAAAATATGCACCTACCGCTATTAGGTTTTTATTTATTGAGTGTTGAAATGCGTTGGAATTCCCTATGTTATACATTGTGACTGAACAAAAACCTACACTTTCAATCGAATAACTTTGCGTAGCACCTTCAAAAAGTAATATATTGTAACAAATTTTCGTCTTAAATGTAGATAACTTCATGACTAACATGAATACGTTTGAAAAAGATGGTCGAACGCGATCCGTTTTCGAGATATTCGCGTTGGTGTGTCAATTTTACGTCAAATCTACTCAAATTAGAGACTATAAATATACTTTATTAATAAAAAAAAATATATAATTTCAAGAAGCTCAGTATTAAATGCTACTCATATGTAATTATTCTTGAAAAACATTATTTAGAATAACAAAAAGTATTTTTTCATGTCCATTTCATTTAAATAGTTTAGTTGTTGTATTGGATGGGTAGTTCACTTCATCGATCGACTTTAAAACAAAGGTTATAACCATGGTCTAACAATATCCTTCCTCAGGAATATTATTGTATGATGGGTTATAACAATATTATATCGCTGATATACAATGTATGACATATACCCTGTACTGACGGAAGGATATAACAATTTGTGCTTTAAAGAAAAGTCACAAACAATGTTGTTGTCCAGAATAGTTAGTCCAGATAATTTATGAAAAAAGTGTACTTAAAGTAACTTTACACAAAATCAATTCATAAGACCTAACTTTGAACACGGATCATCTAAAGTTAGTAATAAAAACGAGTAGTTTCGAAGGCATTGCCGCTACAAGTTTTTTTTTGTAGTTACATATTTTGTGTGTGTGTGTAGACATGGATAGAAGTTTCAGAAACATTAGGGAAATCGCAACAGGGTATTTATTTCAGAGAATAAAACATAAAACCTTCCACATTCGTGTAAGACGTTTTGTTACACTGACCATGGTAAGTGTAAGACAGGCGAACGAAAGTACGTTTTTTTCAACCGTTTTCAGACCCGATCCACGCGCGCAATATAAGACGTTCATTCAAGTGGAAAGTGTTCGAAATAGTCCCATCAATATGCGATGCATGGACGCCCGAGTGAGTGGCTGAACAACCCAACGGTAAAACACGATTTGTCTTTTGTTTTGGTCAACAATGGATTCACGTCACACACTCGTTGCCGATAGACTTTATGATCATTCCAATCTACACAGTCCAAGCTTGCCACAAAGTGAGCTGGAGCCCACCAGAGCACCGCACCGATAGACTTCACGATCATTCCAATCTACACAGTCCAAGCTTGCGCACCGGAGCACCGCACCAATAGACTTCATGATCATTCCAATCTACACAGTCCAAGCTAGCCACAGTGAGTTGGAGCCCACCGGAGCACCGCACCAATAGACTTCACGATCATTCCAATCTACACAGTCCAAGCGTGCCACAGTGAGCCGGAGCCCACCAGAGCACCGCACCGATAGACTTCACGATCATTCCAATCTACACAGTCCAAGCGTGCCACAGTGAGCCGGAGCCCACTGGAGCACCGCACCAATAGACTGTATGATCATTCCAATCTACACAGTCCCAGCTAGCCACAAGGTGAGCCGGAGCCCACTGGAGCACCGCACTGATAGACTGTATGATCATTCCAATCTACACAGTCCAAGCGTGCCAAGGTGAGCCGGAGCCCACTGGAGCATCGCACCGATAGACTTTATGATCATTCCAATCTACACAGTCCAAGCTAGCCACAAGGTGAGCCGGAGCCCACTGGAGCATCGCACCAATAGACTTGATGATCATTACAATCTATACACAGTCCAAGCGTGCTACAGTGAGCCGGAGCCCACTGGAGCACCACACCGATAGACTTTATGATCATTACAATCTACACAGTCCCAGCTAGCCACAAGGTATGGGGGAGCCCACTGGAGCACCACACCGATAGACTTGATGATCATTACAATCTATACACAGTCCAAGCGTGCTACAGTGAGCCGGAGCCCACTGGAGCACCACACCGATAGACTTTATGATCATTCCAATCTACACAGTCCAAGTTGGCCACGAAGTGAGCTGGAGCCCACTGGAGCATCGCACCGATAGACTTTATGATCATTCCAATCTACACAGTCCAAGTTGGCCACGAAGTGAGCTGGAGCCCACTGGAGCATCGCACCGATAGACTTTATGATCATTCCAATCTTCACAATCCCAGCTAGCCACAAGGTGAGCCGGAGCCCACTGGAGCATCGCACCGATAGACTTTATGATCATTCCAATCTACACAGTCTAAGTTGGCCACGAAGTGAGCTGGAGCCCACTGGAGCATCGCACCGATAGACTGTATGATCATTGCAATCTACACAGTCCAAGCTAGCCACAAGGTGAGCCGGAGCCCACTGGAGCACCGCACTGATAGACTGTATGGTCATTACAATCTACACAGTCCCAGCTTGCCACAATGAGCTGGAGCCCACTGAAGCACCGCACTGATAGACTGTATGATCATTACAATCTATACACAGTCCAAGCTTGCCACAGTGAGCTGGAGCCCACTGAAGCACCGCACCAATAGACTTTATGATCATTCCAATCTACACAGTCCAAGCTGCCACAAAGTGAGCCGGAGCCCACTGGAGCATCGCACCGATATACTTTATGATCATTCCAATCTAAACAGTCCAAGCGTGCCACAAAGTGAGCCGGAGCCCACTGGAGCATCGCACCGATAGACTTTATGATCATTCCAATCTACACAGTCCAAGCTTGCCACAGTGAGCTGGAGCGCACTGGAGCACCGCGCCGATAGACTTCATGATCATTCCAATCTACACAGTCCAAGCGTGCCACAGTGAGCCGGAGCCCACTGGAGCACCGCGCCGATAGACTTTATAATCATTCCAATCTACACAGTCCAAGCTAGCCACAGTGAGTTGGAGCCCACCAGAGCCCCGCACCGATAGACTTCATGATCATTCCAATCTACACAGTCCAAGCTAGCCACAGTGAGTTGGAGCCCACCAGTGCACCGCACCGATAGACTTCATGATCATTCCAATCTACACAGTCCAAGCTTGCTCAGTGAGCTGGAGCGCACTGAAGCACCGCACCGATACTTTATGATCATTCCAATCTACACAGTCCAAGCTTGCCACAGTGAGCCGGAGCCCACCGGAGCACCACACCGATAGACTTTATGATCATTCCAATCTACACAGTCCAAGTTGGCCACAAAGTAAGCCAGAGCCCACTGAAGCACCGCACCAATAGACTTTATGATCATTCCAATCTACACAGTCCAAGTTGCCACAAAGTGAGCCGAAGCGCACTGTACCTTTTTAAATACCGGTGTTTTATTTATACATTTTGAATTTTATTATTATTAACTATAATGCATTTCCACATGATTTGGTTCTCAATTACTTTTTTCTTGTTCTTGACTTTTTTATAGTACAGTAGTTTGTTTTGTTTTGTTGTTATTGTTATTTATGATTTTATTATCATTATTCTCAATTATTTGCATAGCCTAGTTCTATTTATTGTCCTCCTTTGTAAATCAGTTTTTATAACTGAATAGGATAGACATTAAAAAAATAAATAAATACATAAATAGCGACACTGAGCTTGTAAATGTTTTAAAATACTAGATTTGACTTCAAACAGTAAATTTTTATCTGTTCTGACCAACGGTATTAGTTAACGATGCAATCGTATCGTTGTTAACTGAACCTTGTAAATATGCAAGGCGTAAAACTTAGCTGTTATCAGAATGTTCTAGATTAGGTTCTAGACTATCAGAGGCCACAATAATGCAACCTGTATTGTGTTTGCATTATGTGTTTTCTCTCCAGTATAACTTTGTACATACACACACAATATGGTCATAACAGCTGGGATAAAATTAGATGCATGAACAAGAACATTTTTTAATGATGATATTTGGGGTTTTACGCCCATATTTTTGCAACGAGGCTAATCAAAACGATAAGTGGCTGATTATGAGGATATAAAACGCCACACGACATCCATGCCCAAGCCAGGATTCGAACCTGGAACGCAGAGACCGCAGTTTACTAGACCAACGTCTAATCGACTTCGCCGGCCTACATTTTTTAAAGGACAGAATGCGTAATAACAATAATAATCATTATCTCAGGGCACTTGTTTAGATAGTTTTAATTGTATGCAGTGGTGTATTCGAGTCTAGGCGGGCTTAGGCGCCGCCTAGGCACGAGGCTAGGCTGGACTAGGCGCTTTTTCACAGTACGTTTGTTTAAATTTCAAGCACCCATGTAGTATTCACAATATCTGTAATTGAGGAAAAATATGTTACCTCAACGTATTCATGTATTCAGGTTTAATTTCTGTACAATCTTTTTCCAGCCACTTAAAACTATCGCCATCGCCCCCCCCCCCCCCCCCCCCCCGTGCACACGTGAATTCGACCGCCTAGGCACTTGATATTTTAGGAATACATCACTGATTGTATGTATCCCAGCATAACGAAGAAAACGTTCGAAATATAGCCTTTATTTAGATTGCTGTTATGTTGGTATGATTGTATGTTACCCAACTATTGGAGCGCTCTATTGTGAGCGCGTAACAACTGCCGGCATTAGCGTCACTTGTGAACTTCCGGTGACTTCGCTCTTGGATCTTGTGCCTATCGAATGTGCTTCGTCTTATCAATAAATGTGTGAACTGAATAATGTGTTTTATTTAACAACCACGCTAACAGTGGCGACGAGGAATTAACCTACCGTGTAATCAACTGTGTGGTAATGAACTTGTGACTTGTGATAACATGTGAATTGTAAAGATCTGTGCTTTGTCATGAACCGTGTACCATGTGGTTGTAACGCCAAGATAACATTCTAGATAGGCCTAGGGCGAAGACTGTGTTTGTAATGATGTGTGGTAAAGATGAGTTGTAACGCATACAACTGTGTCGTAACGCCGGTTGAACTGTGTTGTTACGTGAACTGTGTTGTTAAGTGAACTGTGTTGTTACGTGAACTGTGTTGTTACGGGAACTGTGTTATTACGATTTGCATTTGGGTTGACCTTGGGTTGACTGTCGAACGTCGTCATAATGGCTTCAACGCGCGTGGACATGCCTCCGTTCGATGATGCAATTACTACTTGGGACGTTTATATATCTGTGTTGAAAAACAAGCTCGCGTCGTGTGACGTGCCACAGACCAAGTGGGTGTCTAACCTCTTGGGTGCTGTGGGGTTTAAAACTGTGGCCTTACTAACTGACTTGGCTTCACCCAGTTCGCCGGAAGAGAAAACTTTTGACGAGTTAGTCCGTATGGTAAAACTCCATATCCAGCCGGATCCGTCGATTATAGCCGAGCGTTTTAAATTTCACAAGAAGGAGCAGCAGGAGGGGGAAACGGTGTCTCAGTTCGTCGCTGAGCTAAAGCATTTAGCTGTAACCTGCAAGTTTGGAGAGTATTTAGAGACTGCTTTAAGAGATCGGCTCGTATGTGGCATTGCCGATGAGAGCATTCGAAAGAGGCTGTTTGGTGAAAAGAATGGCAATCCATCATATTCGCGTTGCTTGGACCTCGCTGTAGCTATGGAGAGTGCTTCCCGGGATGCCGCACAAGTGAGGGGCGGAGGGACGACTGCTACAGTCCACAAGATGGAGACTAGATATACAAATAAGAAGAGGCCTGAGATTCGCTGCTATTGTTGCGGGAAATATGGACACATTAAACCCGAGTGCCCGCACCTAAAATCTACATGCGATCGCTGTGGCCGTCAAGGTCATTTAGCTAAACTCTGCAACCAACGTGATGCTCCTAATCACCGAGGCGACGGGGCAAGGAAGTCGACTTCGAGCCACGGCGCAGGCATGCAGAAGATGAGTTCAAGTCAAGACCAGAACAAACGAAAGAAATACCGCGTCAAATACGTGTACGAGACGGATGATTCCGAAGGAGAAGACCTCGCAGAAGATACGGACAGCGAGGGAATCGTTAATGTAATTAAAATACAAAAACTGTACGTAAGTGAGGCAAGCGTTTTCAATGTGTCTGATAACGAATTTGAAACGGATGCATGGGCAACCAAAGTTAAGGTAAATAACAAAACCATAAACTTTGAAATAGATACCGGCTCTGCGGTAACAATCATTTCAAGGGCATACTTTAAAGACAAATTCCCAGACGTTAAATTAACGCATGCTAAGAAAATTCTTCGTACGTACACTGGGGAACAAATCCAAAATGTTCAGGTAGCTAGGGTTAGTGTTCTCCTGAAGGGGAAAACCAGCACTTTGCTTTTATATGTAGTTGATTCTAAAGTTACACCAATTATGGGTCGTGACTGGCTAAAATCACTATCTTTGGATTGGTCCGCAGTATCCAATCAACCATCCAAGGCTGAGAGTAGTGCTATTCACAGTGTTAGACCTAATTCTGTCCCTGTAGGAGATATCGGGAAACTAAAGGGAAAATATCCTGAGGTGTTCACTGACCAACCTGGCTGTTTAAAAGGGTTCACTGGTACTTTGGTATTAAAACCCGATGCCAAACCAGTGGCAATGAAAGCTAGACCTGTACCTCACGCTTACAAACCGATTCTCGAACAAAAATACAAAGAGATGGAAGATCAAGGTCTAATCGAGAAAATCGATGATAAAGAACTACCATTTGTTGAATGGGCTACCCCTGTAGTTGCTAGGATAGATGGGTTGAACGGAAGCGACGATACGAAAGTAAAAGTGAGAATTTGCGGGGACTATAAAATAACAGTTAACCCTCACTTAATCATACCTCAGTATCCATTCCCAAGGATGGACGATATCTTTTCCCAGTTGGTGGGAGGGGAATATTTTGCTAAACTGGATATCAATTCAGCCTACATGCACTTAGAAATGGACAAACCATCCCAGATGATTCAAACTATAATCACCCATAAAGGCTTGTACCGTGTTCGTAGATTAGCTTTTGGTATTGGTTCCGCACCTGCCAATTGGCAAAACATTATGGACAAGGTATTGGCAGAAGTAAAGGATGTGTTTACGTTTTATGATGATGTACTAATCAAGGGTACTAGCAAATCAGATCTGTGGAATAAAATACTTCAGGTAATAGAGATCTTTTCCAAACATGGCTTGACCATCAACCAAAAGAAATGTACCTTTATCAGTGACAGTGTTGAGTATTGTGGTCACAAGATAGACCGTGAAGGGATCCATAAAACTGACAAGCTGGTTAAAGCTGTTCTTAAAGCTCCCCAACCAACTAACGTCGCGCAGTTACGCTCTTTTTTGGGGCTCGTTAACTACTATGGTAATTTCCTTCCAAACTTAGCTTCAGTTTTGGCTCCTCTTCACAATCTACTTAAAGAAAAAGTGAAATGGTCATGGACCGAGGAATGTAATGTAGCATTTTGTATAGTAAAGGATTTGGTAGCATCTCCCACAGTGTTAGCGCATTATGACCCACAACTACCTCTTGTACTGGCATGTGATGCGTCGCTGTACGGACTAGGTGCTACTCTATCACACGTGTATGCGGATAACTCTGAAAGACCTATTGCATTCGCAAGTAGGACCCTTACTAAATCTGAGTTAAACTACTCTGTAATTAACAAAGAGGCTCTCTGTATCGTCTGGGCTGTTAAGAAATTTGACTTATTCCTGCGAGCTAGGAAATTCACTATCGTTACCGATCATAAACCCCTTCTGGGCAACTTTGGACCGGATAAGGGTATTAATTCGGTATCCGAGGGGCGCAGACAACGATACGCAGAGTTTCTCAGCTCTTACCAATATGACATGCTGTATAAGACGTCTGAAACTAATGCTAATGCAGACGCTCTATCGAGACTCCCAATCAATGTTCAAGAAGATGACTATGTAGATGGGGACCGACAATTGCATGTTAATTTTACAATGGTCGAATCAGCCCCTGTGACAAGTGTATTAGTGGCAACTGAAACCACAAGGGATTCAGAACTTGTTCAAATCTATGAGTATGTTCAATCCTCATGGCCATTAAAGATTCCTGATAATTTGAAACCATATGTTTGCCATAAGGATGATTTTTACATTGTGTATAATTGTCTTTTACTTAGGGGAAGGGTGGTTATCCCAAAGGTACTTCGACCTCTTATCATGAAAGAATTGCACTCCGGTCACCTAGGTATAGAAAAGATGAAATCTGTTGCAAGAAGTTTTGTGTGGTGGCCAGGCATTGACTCCCAATTGGAGCAAATAACCAAGGAATGTCCAGGGTGTGTGCTAATTCAGAATAACCCCACTAAAGCAGCTTTTCATTCATGGGAATATCCCACTGCTCCCTGGGATAGACTGCACCTTGATTTTGCAGGACCCTTTCTGGGATCGATGTATTTAATTCTGGTAGATTCTTACACCAAGTGGCCTGAGGTGGTACCCATGACTTCTACAACTACCACTGCTCTGATTAATGCTCTACTTCCTATATTTGCTCAGTTTGGCCTGCCTAATGTCATTGTATCGGACAATGGACCTCAATTCATATCTTCAGAATTCAAGTCTTTCTGTAAAAATAATGGTATATCCAATATCACTAGTGCACCATACCACCCCAATTCAAATGGGCTAGCGGAGAGGGATGTACAATCTTTCAAGAGAGCTATGAAAGCTAGTAAGTTTGATGAAGGTAATAATGTTACTAAACTGTATACATGGCTATTGGCATATCGTTCCGCTGTTCATTCCACGACAGGCCAAAGTCCGGCACAACTATTATTTGGCCGTCCAATCAAAACTAGACTCAGCCTAGTCAAATCATTCCAATTAAAACATAAGAGCACTGGCAAGGAAATATCTAAAACTAAGCCAAGGTATTTTGAACCAGGAGACAAGGTCTTAATGTCAGACAATCGAGGGAAAGATAAATGGAAACCTGGTACCATTGTAAAACCCCAAGGGTCTGTTATGTATGAGGTGGTAGACAATGATAGGATCATAACCAGGAAACATGTAGACCAATTAGTAAAGAACAAAGCTGTAATCCCTAATTGTAATCCAGTAACTAATCCAACTATTTTGGAAGATGATTCTGTATTGGATGATCCTCTTGTAATGACTCAAGGTAATGATATGGATTCTTCTCATTCTCAAGAGCATAAAAAGAAACCTATCATACCCATACCAAATGAGCCAGATGTCGTGCTCAGACGAAGTGAGCGTCAGAGAAAACCGAGACAAGTGTTGGATTTATAATCTTAAGGGGGAAGGTGTTATGTTGGTATGATTGTATGTTACCCAACTATTGGAGCGCTCTATTGTGAGCGCGTAACAACTGCCGGCATTAGCGTCACTTGTGAACTTCCGGTGACTTCGCTCTTGGATCTTGTGCCTATCGAATGTGCTTCGTCTTATCAATAAATGTGTGAACTGAATAATGTGTTTTATTTAACAACCACGCTAACAATTGCCGATGGCGGGAATAGAACTAGTGGTATTCGAAGTCATCTACATCGGCATGATATCAGATGGCGGACGATGAACGCATTATGACGTCACTTCCGGTATTAAAACACCTGTGACTTCACAATACAGGAAGAGTCCAGTGGAGGAATCCTACCACCGGAATCCTACCAACAAACAATGCATAAATACTACTTGTAAACAAACGTTAATTAAATTAGAAGTGTGAGTATGAACTTATTATTCCCAGTACGTTATGTACGTGCAAACAATGCGCATAACTCAGGGCTCTGTACATTACGATTGTTGGCATAATGACCATGAGGTGTTAGTTTGTTGGCAGTAAGAATTGACTAGGGTAGCGGTTCTTTACCTTTCTTACTCTGCGAACCCCTAAAAAATTATAATTTTGAACTTGCGGACCCCCGGGTTCCACAGAAAAGCAAAACGATTTGAAACAACGAAAAAATACAGTCTGTAGGACGCCTTTAACACTTTTTGGTTTGCGGTAAAGTCGCGGTACCCACAGAAGTCAGATAGTTACTTTTTTCGGGCACGAATCACTAACGTTTTTCCCGATTCTCTAGTACAATTTGGTTGCGGTAAGTTTTTTGACGATAACATACAAGAAAACGTGCAATCAGGTTTCCGTCAAAAAACTTAACGCAACCAAATTGTACTAGACAATCGGGAAAAACGTTTAGTGATTCGCACTTGTTAAGTTGGAAACTAATTCTGGGCGGTCCTGACTCCCCTGACACTATCTTACTACTTGGTGCGAGGGACCTTTACCAGTCGTTTTCACTACCTTTTTTTAATTTTTTAGGTCCTCTTATCTTCGACGAAAGAAATCTTCACACTTGTCTTTAAAAGCTGTATGATTTGCCTCTAAATGCCTTATCAAGAGCGTGTTTCTAAACAAAATTTAAAAACGTAAACGCAAAACGAAGTAATTCTTTGTAACCCCTTAAATTCTCCCCGTTAAATCCTTGAATTCTCAGCGTTTTCAATCTACTTGCAGTGTCGAACCATAGATATAAATGTTGTTCCAAAGATACGCTACTCACTGCTATCTGGACGTACCAAAACTGATTCTATTTTGAGATTTCAACAATGGATTATTCTCGGAACGTCGCCACATTGTATATTTAGAAATTATTATTTTCAATGCTGAAATTACTTCTTTATGTCCAACATACAGATACTCGCGTACTTTCTTTTTATATCCATCAATATCAATGACATACGCCAGGCGATGTATAACACATTGAAAAACACACATGTTAAAATGTAAACAAACAGGCAATCATACAATATGGCGGGCATTGAGGAACGAGCATAGGTCCTCGGACCTCCATTCAGTTACATATCTTGGTAACAACATTTATATGTATGGTCGAATACTAACAAATAGAAACAGCTGCTCAAAGAAGTAAAGTTTTGTCCCCGCAGCAGTTTAGTAACCGCTAACCTAACACACCGCCTACTACGAACTGTGGGTAGCGACCGCGTCATCATCTTATGCATAGCAAATAACTCTTTACATTTTCAGAATCACTAATTGAGACTTTAACAGATGAATCATCAAAGTGACGACATGTATATGATAACGGCGACGACAATCATAATATTATAACTTCTGTGAATCATTCAAAGCATATAGGGTTATCATTTCATTTATATTAAGTGGTTTTCTAAGAATTTACGCAGTTGTGACCTTGGTCTTTGACTGGGTAATGTGATGAGTGGGTGACCACCCACACCACCGTGACAACCTTATTGTTTTGCAATGTACAATGTCAACTGATATGAAATGGGTAACTCGAATAAGTGAAATGAATACGATGTCTGTATGCAAAATTATTATAATATTGTCTCCAGTACCCCGTTTGGCCCAGGGGTAGTTTTTGGCCCAGTGTATACACTGCTGGTGATCGCAAGAGGCAAGAATATGAGGTCCTCCCACCCTTCCTAATTAGTTCTCCCACCTTTCTCTTTTCTCCCCTCACTCCCCGATATCATAAGAACCAGTGCCCGGATTCACAAAGATGCCCAACTTTAAGTTGTCTCAAGCTAGGCAAATTTAAGTTATATAAATCACGCATATGTCGTTTTGCAATATCATAAAGATAAATTATAGTAAAACATCATCAATTTAACTAATTATATTGTATTTGTGAGTGTTTAGTAAGACACTGCGATGATTTATCATGATTTATCTAGCTTGGATTTGCCTAACTTAGGACAACTTAAGAGCTAGGCACCTTTGTGAATCCAGACCCTGGTTGTCCAGTACCAAATAATTTGATCAAATCAATTGTATTCGGTAATGTTAGTAATCAAAATAGTATTTAAGTATAGTTTATCAGGTCTTTAGTTTCTATTTGATGCCGTGAAAAAATTCAGCGACCAAACTATCTTTAAAGAAATGTCCATCTCAATGCAGCAGAAGACCAACGTGTAACTAATATTTGAAGTACATACATTTTAAAATGTTTTTACAGTATATACCTTTTTTTAGAATTGATTTAGGACCCTTAGATGGAGCTAATCACGGCCCCCTCACAACAGTGAAAAATTCGTCTTTTCAGAACTATCTTTGACCCTTAGATAGAGCAAATCCGGCTTTCTAGATCAATTCTGAGAATCATCTATTCAACAACCTTCTTCTCTACGAGTCGGTGTTTTATATTTTGAAAACAACGTAAACAAGTTTTACACGTAACGTAAGACGTAACCCGACCCGGATTACGATGTCGTAATGTTATGTGGTGAAGACAAGAGGTTTAGTAAGTAACACGACCTGCCCTGTCTTGTTTTGTCTTGTCTTGTTTGAACAGTGGGGCAGATCACTGAATCTTGAGGTGTTATTTTACCTGGACACGTGGTAGCCCCACACAGTCACACGTCACACGTCACACGTCACACAGTCACACGTCACAGCACAGGGATCAACAGACCATGACCACCTACCCTGCAAAACACGTCCTATTTCGGTCTGCTAAAATGGTTTTAAATCAAAATATTTTTTTAATTTTCCCAAAATAAAATGAAAATAAATGCCATCCTGTAGATAATTTAGTGGTCTTCCTTTTTTATGATTTTTTTTTTTTTGGTATTAATCAATATATCAGTTTACAGATGTTCTCAATTAGGCGTGAAAGGTGTCCAGCAACAATCACACTTCACACTACAAAGGTTAAGAACATGTGAAAAACAGAAATATGTATTGGTAAAAAGTCTTATGAATGTTTTTTTATGCCAATCAATATATCAGTTTTTCAGATGTTCTAAATTAGGTGTGAAAGGTGTCCAGAACCATCACATGATAAAGGTTAATACCATGTTAGGTGAAAAACGGAAATATTGATTGGAAAAAAGAAACATTCATAATTTTTTAGTGGCAGGATGATATATTTGGATTTACATTTGAGATGATTAAACTCATTTTAAAGCAATTTTAAAAGAATAAAACCTTTGTCCCATATTGTTGATTTCATTCTCATTCCAAAACACGCTTAATCATCAATCAATCAATCCCTCACTAAGGTATTATTGATGCTTTTGCCATGATATATCACTTATGGGGTGTTTAAATGTGTGCGTAAATTCACCCAATTCATCTTCGCAAACGAAAACACTTAACAAAATAATAACAACGTAAACTTGGCACGACGTGCATGAAATCCATCATAGAGTCATGAATCTTACATGAGTTTGCAAGGCTGTGGGTTTATCTAGCCCGCGCCATCAAAAGGGGCGTGACACAACCTTCCACTAATATTTCCCTCAATTTGTTCCGTTTACGCTATACGACTTTTCTAAAGCAGAGAATTATATGATTATTTGTGCATTTACTCCGACTAGACGCATTTTCTAGGTCAACAAATGACATAAGCGTAACGCCATTGTCTAAACAATTATTCCTAATGAAAAGTATAATTATTGTCATGCATTATTCATCCGCTAAGTGTGTGCATGGAGTTAGTTGGACAAATGATTTATCTGCTAGCAGGACGTGGAAGTATTAGAGTATAATGGATAATGAATCTTTCCCAAGTATTTTCACTAAATTAACTGTCGCTCTCTGTGTCCTTGACTTAAAAAGAGCTACAATCATAATCATCACTCTATCATAATTTTTGGATACGACGATTCTTTCCATTCGGTCCATAAATGGATAGAAGAACTCTCAATAATTTCGAAACGTTGTATTTGGTTGAAGGGTGATGGATGAGGATAGAGGATATGAGAGATGAGATAGAGGATAATTACACAAAATCCTCAAGAACCCATGCCTAGTGTGGGATACGTACCCATCTCCCTGGGTAGCATTGCGTCTCAACCGCATGAGCCAACGTATAATAGTTTCTAGGACCATAAACTTACAACTATCTGGATGTGCAACATGGTTGGAATACGCGTCTGCGATTCTCATTTCCGGATTTTGACATTCTCGGACATTTAGCCCCTATCGCTTAGCAATTTACATCAATTACACATCAACAGTCACAACGACAATGTGAACAATGTCAAAAGGGTGAGGGACAAGGTCTCCTTTCGTCGCCTCTTACGACTAGCAGAGTCACTCTGGGCATATTCCTCCCCGGGCTCAGACGCGGGCAGAGCATTTCTTGTACGTTCTCTGGTAAATGCGGCAAAGAAGACAGGCAAGTGAAATAAGAAGGGAAGGGTATAGACCAGATACGCCCACTAACTATACAATGCACTTACATGCACATTGCACAGCGAGCAGTGTAGATCACTATCTTATTCACACATTCGCTGCACCGACATGATAATTGTAAATACCTACATGGAGTACATAGAGGTACGTTCACGTAGGCCGGCACATGTGCAGATGCAATACTGAATATTACATGACGCAACTAGCAATCATAAGACTGGGGTTACACGGACGATGTACTCGTGGAAGTTTCTCTGACAAGTTTCTTTGCTCGCGAACACATAGGGCCTACTGGGTTTGTGGGATTTTACGTCGGATAAGGGTCTCTCATAGCAATTAGTAAGATAGTATCAGGACCGCCCACATTTAGTTTCCAACTTAACAAGCGCGAATCACTGACGTTTTTCCCGATAATCTAGTACAATTTGGTTGCGGTAAGTTTTTTTACGGTAACGCACAAGAAAACGTGCAAGAGGGTTCCGTCAAAAAACTTACCGCAACCAAACTGTAGTAGATAATCGGGGAAAACGTTAGTGATTCGCACTTGTTAAGTTGGAAACTAATTGTGGGCGGTCCTGACTCCACTGACACTATCTTACTTCTTGGTGTGAGAGACCTTTACTACATTTTATCTCACGTGCGATCGTGAATGAAAACTCATCGCTTGGAACTCCGGTAAAATTATGGAATCGCGTTTTCAATTATTCTTTTTCTCTGGGAGCCCTAACCGGCCCCTCGTTGCCAACTCCCTACTAAAGCACTACTACGTTTAAAAAAAAAAAAAAACGTATTTATAGAGTGTAACGAAAGTGATTTTCAGTGGAGGACGTCAATTTAAAGTGACTAAACCAACCCTGTAGGCTCCGAACACCATCGACGAGTGAACGATAACCAATCAAAGATCGATATTTCAAATATGAAACATATGAATCAGTGATTGGACAGTGCGAACACCTGCGGACAAATGTCAGAATCAACAAGGCCGATTCAGAACAACTTTGAATTTATTGAGTGCTTCCTTGCTAGGACGGCTGTCTCTTGATTATGTTCAATAGGTATGCTTGTAGTTCATATTATATAGCTCACCAAAAAGATTTAAAAAATAGCTTTACCTCGATTTGTTTGTGTTTATTTAGTTTGATTTAAAGACCATACAGTATTTTACTGGAAATATTTTAGAATATTGTATTTTAACCTGGAGACTTATATCAATAAATAAATAAATATGTAAATAAGATAAATACATTATTCTTTGGTAGCACCCAGCACTGATTCATATTATTATGAACCATCAATCAATGATCTTTATTGGCTACAAGCAGTTGATTTTATTAACTTATTTTTGATCGTCTACAATTCAATTCAATTCACTTCAATTTACTAGACATTTACACGTACATATCATTTCCAGATATTTTATCATTTAATCAAGGCAACCACATAAGTAAAGAATCCTCATTTGTGGTTGCCCTGTTACAAGTTTTGTCTTATAATTTAATTGATACAAAAATAAACAATTTATACTTAAAACTAATCCTACTTACTACTAGTAGAAGCAATGTTATTTTATTGACAATGTTAGCTTTCACAGCATTACACATTTACAAGGGTAAATAGTATAGGCTACACGATGTGTCCGTTAAAGAAATTTTAGGAGTATACATCCCTGACTTGCTAGGTACAAGTACTTCAGAGTACTTCACACGTCCTGTACGTGGCTACAGCACATCTACATGCAAGCCAGCAGTGTAACGCTACACCGCGTGCATGGCTAACGAACAACACAACTTGCACAAAGTCGTGCCCATATATTAAAACACATCGCAAATCTATTTCGGTGAGTCGGACGACTAAAATAGCCAGACAATGGGGATTATGATGGAAGAAGGACGGGGGCCATATAAGATAACACGCATATATTGATGTATCATGTGACTATACAGACCTAAATATAATATCGTGATCTAGGTATAGCCTTACTTTCGTGAATGAAAGTTTCTAAAATCTGATAAAATTGCCTGTATATATCATCAGCCGTCACATCAAGAACGTTCACTGAAAATACAAATTTATTATCTCGTCTGGTATACTTAAAATTGTTGATACTGAAATTCCAAATGTGCTATATGCATTGCATATACGGAAGATAATTTCTGCATATTGTGGAGATGTAAAAGAGAAACAAAATGTGTGTATATGGACCCGTCAGTTCTATTCAAGAGACAATAAGCGAAAAAAAAAAGTTGAAGGCAAGACCTTTGGCCTAGAGCAGGGAATATTGTAATATCTTTGATCAACGACGAACGACACAACGAACGGGTAAGAAGAAAAGGGAAATGTGAGGGAGGACGTGGACTGTCTTTCGTCTGGCTTCTACAACTCGACCTGTCTGTCTGGATGGCCCTACCAGAAGCCACCGGCATAGCTCTCGGGATCACCAAAGCACACAAACCTGCCCACCACGATAAGGTAGCAGTCATAGGCTAACTAGGCTGAAGCAAATACCTTAGTAACCAGCTGCGGCTGAAGCCTAGGGCAGAGACATTTTAGGAGGCGCCAAAACTCCCCCCCCCCCCCTATCGGCCCTGAAATGGATACCTCTACGTCAAAAACCGCAGAAAATTTTCAAGTTTTAATTATATCTCAAGATAGGAACACAACATCAAAAATCTGAAACCACACAGCGCTGTGGTTTGGTAAGCCCTACACACTGAATGATAAATGTATTTAACGTTATCATCAGTATGACTGTGATAAGTAATTCCTTAGTAATTTAAACAAATCGTTATCACAGTCATACTGATGATAACGTTAAATACATTTATCATTCAGTGTGTAGGGAGTACCAAACCACAGCGCTATGTAGTCTCAGATTTTTGATGTTGTGTTTCAATCTTGAGATATAGTTAAAAAATGAAAATTTTCTGCGGTTTTTGACGTAGAGGTATCCTTCCCTCTTAACTTTTCAACGGGCGAGACTGGGGCCGGTGAAATTATACAATTTGGTGAGTTGCAATGTATCAGTTGCCTCCTTTTTTATTTACCTAAAATGCATGCGTATGTTTTTTAGCATGTTGAATGAAGAAGGGGGGGGAAGGGGGCGTACCTAATTTTTAGCCTATGGGCGCCAGATGTCTTAACCCGGCTGGTAGCAGTCCCTGGGCAAGCCCGAAGTGTGGACCTCATAATCTACGAGGAACTCTTCTAAAGTCTAAACCACTGCCTTCTCTAATCAATCACGATCGTGATGCAGATCGGCCGTGCTCTCTAAGCTCTTTGCTCGCACAGCCTTGTAAATTATTCGAGCCTCGGGCTAGATTTATTTATTCGAACACAATACACTTTGCGAAGCGATGACCTCATGAGTGCATGACGTCACTTCCAGCCAATCAGGTTGTTGCAAGGTGACGTCATCTGCATAGCAGCGCCTCAACTGGATTGTTACACCTACAAACTGTCCCACGCTATTTTTAACTCCGATGACAAGTGGTAATAATATATAGAGAGGAGGATATTTGCTTTTAGGACAAAGACACAGAAATGTCGGGGTCAAATTGTTGTTTAAATATTCAGTGAGTTTTTAGTCAAATATTTATTTAATGTCACTGTTGTGGTTTCCACGAGTTTCAATGCGGCCAAGGACAGTTTGACAGTTGAATACAGGACAGGAAAGGACAGTTGAATATCCCAGTTGTGGGATCGTCAGGCTGTCGGTACAATCGCAAGTCACGCCAATCGCTGACATGACAAAAGATGATTTTCAGAATTGATCTAGAAAGCTGTGATTTGCTCTAGCTAAGGGTCCTTGATGGTTACGTTAAGGTGCATTTTTCACTGTTGTGCATTGTTGTCATTGAAGATCTACAGGGCTAGTAAGTGGAATGCAACGTTGAAGACGAAACATGGTGATTGGCGTGCCTGAGATTGTACCCATGATGCATTGCGGCCAACCCACTTTGAAGAGTGTTCCACAATTATTATAAAACACTGGTCGCGTGCTGGCCAAACTGAACCATGCGAAATTATAATTGGGTTGGAGATGGAAACAAAACCTTTTTAACACGTCCATGCTGTTCGTTTCATCTTCAACCAAAACGCGCGTTTCGAATGTGAATGTGAAGCCTTGATTTGATTGGACACCCTCATTTAGATTTTAGAAAAGCAGGTGTCAGGGGTGGACAACATATAAACACCTCTACTAGTATAGAACGTAGATGTTCAAGCAGGAGGCCGTAACTGCTAACTAGGGTATACAAATCACCCGGGTATGATTGGGCAATATGTTTTTTATAACTTCTGTTACTGGTGATCAGTTCACACTAACGGTGGTATTAGCAAGTCAAAATTGTCTATTCCTGATTTTTACCCGGGTTACCAACCCCTAGTCCTGTGTTCAACCATACAAGCGGCCTTCGGACCCCATTAGCCTACAATATAGTAAACTCCTGTTAAATACCATCTTAAACCTTAATTTAATTAATATTTTCGAAGGAATACCCGTTATAGGGTGCACACCAGCTTTACCTGATGTGCCCCTCTTCTGGTGACTAACTAGGTTATTAGGGTATGTGGATAGCTGGGAAGGAATGTCCGAGAGCTGTTAGTAGGACTCAGTCCCAGCATTCGCCTTTACGACTGAGGAAAACCTCGGAAAAAACCTTTAGTCAGGACTGCCGGTGGCCGGAATCGAACCGGCGACCTCCCGAATTAGAGTCTCGCGTCTTACCTCTGAGCCACCTCTATCGGTTAAAACCTTAGGTATCACCGAAGTGATCGACCCAATATTTCTACCAACATCTAAAAACATGTGTACAGAGTTAAATTCCCGTTTGGGCTATATTAGAGCTTCCCGAATAATGCAAAGTAAACGGTAACTTTGGAGCCATTGATGAAAGCGGTTTACTACATCATCTTCCATCAAGTTCTAGTATCTCATATGTGGTGAAATGAAAATACAAAAATGAAACATAAATCTTCATAGATATCAATCAACAGATGCAATCTGCAAGTCCCAACAGATATATCTGTATGTGGGGCCTGTACAAGATGGTTACTTTATACGCACGTAGCACACTCCTGCGGTAAGCCCCACCCAAGGTCAACTATGTCATCCCATACATTCAAGTGGAGACGCTAGTACTCTTGCCAAGTACCAATAACGCTCTCATTAAACTGCTGTGACGTCACAGACCGGCCATGTATGCGTGTTGTATGGGGCCTTGAGCACGTAGCCCACTCCTGCGGTAAACCCCACCCAAGGTCATCCCATACATTCAAGTGGAGACGCGAGTACTCTTGCCAAGTACCAATAACGCTCTCATTAAACTGCTGTGACGTCACAGACCGGCCATGCATGCGTGTTGTATGGGACCTTGCGCACGTAGCCCACTCCTGCGGTAAACCCCACCCAAGGTCAACTATGTCATCCCATACATTCAAGTGGAGACGCTAGTACTCTTGCCAAGTACCAATAACGCTCTCATTAAACTGCTGTGACGTCAGAGACCGGCCATGTATGCGTGTTGTATGGGACCTTGCGCACGTAGCCCACTCCTGCGGTAAACCCCACCCAAGGTCAACTATGACATCCCATAGATTCAAGTGGATACGCGAGTACTCTTGCCAAGTACCAATAACGCTCTCATTAAACTGCTGTGACGTCACAGACCGGCCATGCATGCGTGTTGTATGGGACCTTGCGCACGTAGCCCACTCCTGCGGTAAACCCCACCCAAGGTCATCCCATAGATTCAAGTGGAGACGCGAGTACTCTTGCCAAGTACCAATAACGCTCTCATTAAACTGCTGTGACGTCACAGACCGGCCATGCATGCGTGTTGTATGGGACCTTGCGCACGTAGCCCACTCCTGCGGTAAACCCCACCCAAGGTCATCCCATAGATTCAAGTGGAGACGCGAGTACTCTTGCCAAGTACCAATAACGCTCTCATTAAACTGCTATGACGTCAGAGACCGGCCATGTATGCGTGTTGTATGGGGCCTTGCGCACGTAGCCCACTCCTGCGGTAAACCCCACCCAAGGTCATCCCATAGATTCAAGTGGAGACGCTAGTACTCTTGCCAAGTACCAATAACGCTCTCATTAAACTGCTATGACGTCAGAGACCGGCCATGTATGCGTGTTGTATGGGGCCTTGCGCACGTAGCCCACTCCTGCGTTAGACCCCACCCAAGGTCATCCCATACATTCAAGTGGAGACGGGAGTACTCTTGCCAAGTACCAATAACGCTCTCATTAAACTGCTGCGACGTCACAGACCGGCCATGTGTGCGTGTTGTAGGGGGCCTTGCGCACGTAGCCCACTCCTGCGGTAAACCCCACCCAAGGTCAACTATGACATCCCATACATTCAAGTGGAGACGCTAGTACTCTTGCCAAGTACCAATAACGCTCTCATTAAACTGCTGTGACGTCACAGACTGGCCATGTATGCGTGTTGTATGGGGCCTTGCGCACGTAGCCCACTCCTGCGGTAAACCCCACCCAAGGTCAACTATGACATCCCATAGATTCAAGTGGAGACGCTAGTACTCTTGCCAAGTACCAATAATGCTCTCATTAAACTGCTGTGACGTCAAAGACCGGCCATGTATGCGTGTTGTATGGGGCCTTGCGCACGTAGCCCACTCCTGCGGTAAACCCCACCCAAGGTCAACCATGACATCCCATAGATTCAAGTGGAGACGCGAGTACCAGTGATGATTTCAGGCATATCCCGGGGGGGGCGGAGCCCCCCCTGGCAGTTGTAAATGCCCCCCCTAGCAGATTGAAAAAATCACATGAAATAATGTAAATTTGCAAAAAAAGAAATGCAAAATACAAGCAAGTGCGGTATATTTTTCCACCTCATATAGGTAAAGGTAAGAATGGCAAATAGGAATCACCTCATGTTCGAAAACTGAAAGGATGGCATCAACAGAGACCGTAACCCCCTCCACCCCTGCCTTTTGTCACGGCGTCAAAAAAAAAGCCATAAAATGAGTTACTAATTTAGCAACACCCCAGATTTTTATCAGCCCCCCCTAGGAAAAATGTCTGAAATCATCACTGGCGAGTACTCTTGCCAAGTACCAATAACGCTCTCATTAAACTGCTGTGACGTCCAAGATGTGGCCATGTATGCGTGTTGTATGGGGCCTGTACAAGATTGCGCACGTAGCCCACTCCTGCGGTAAACCCCACCCAAGGTCAACTATGACATCCCATACATTCAAGTGGAGACGCTAGTACTCTTGCCAAGTACCAATAACGCTCTCATTAAACTGCTGTGACGTCAAAGACCGGCCATGTATGCGTGTTGTATGGGGCCTTGCGCACGAAGCCCACTCCTGCGGTAAACCCCACCCAAGGTCATCCCATACATTCAAGTGGAGACGCTAGTACTCTTGCCAAGAACCAATAACGCTCTCATTAAACTGCTGTGACGTCACAGACCGGCCATGTATGCGTGTTGTATGGGGCCTTGAGCACGTAGCCCACTCCTGCGGTAAACCCACCCAAGGTCATCCCATACATTCAAGTGGAGACGCTAGTACTCTTGCCAAGTACCAATAACGCTCTCATTAAACTGCTGTGACGTCACAGACCGGCCATGTATGCGTGTTGTATGGGGCCTTGAGCACGTAGCCCACTCCTGCGGTAAACCCCACCCAAGGTCAACTATGACATCCCATACATTCAAGTGGAGACGCGAGTACTCTTGCCAAGTACCAATAACGCTCTCATTAAACTGCTGTGACGCACAGAGACCGGCCATGTATGCGTGTTGTATGGGGCCTTGCGCACGTAGCCCACTCCTGCGGTAAACCCCACCCAAGGTCATCCCATACATTCAAGTGGAGACGCTAGTACTCTTGCCAAGTACCAATAACGCTCTCATTAAACTGCTGTGACGTCACAGACCGGCCATGTATGCGTGTTGTATGGGGCCTTGCGCACGTAGCCCACTCCTGCGGTAAACCCCACCCAAGGTCAACTATGACATCCCATACATTCAAGTGGAGACGCTAGTACTCTTGCCAAGTACCAATAATGCTCTCATTAATCTGCTGTGACGTCAGAGACCGGCCATGTATGCGTGTTGTATGGGGCCTTGCGCACGTAGCCCACTCCTGCGGTAAACCCCACCCAAGGTCAACTATGACATCCCATAGATTCAAGTGGAGACGCTAGTACTCTTGCCAAGTACCAATAATGCTCTCATTAAACTGCTGTGACGTCACAGACCGGCCATGTATGCGTGTTGTATGGGGCCTTGCGCACGTAGCCCACTCCTGCGGTAAACCCCACCCAAGGTCATCCCATACATTCAAGTGGAGACGCGAGTACTCTTGCCAAGTACCAATAACGCTCTCATTAAACTGCTATGACGTCACAGACCGGCCATATATGCGTGTTGTATGGGGCGCTGCGCACGTAGCCCACTCCTGCGGTAAACCCCACCCAAGGTCAACTATGACATCCCATAGATTCAAGTAGAGACGCGAGTACTCTTGCCAAGTACCAATAACGCTCTCATTAAACTGCTGTGACGTCAAAGACCGGCCATGTATGCGTGTTGTATGGGGCCTTGCGCACGTAGCCCACTCCTGCGGTAAACCCCACCCAAGGTCAACTATGACATCCCATACATTCAAGTGGAGACGCTAGTACTCTTGCCAAGTACCAATAACGCTCTCATTAAACTGCTGTGACGTCACAGACCGGCCATATATGCGTGTTGTATGGGGCGCTGCGCACGTAGCCCACTCCTGCGGTAAACCCCACCGAAGGTCAACTATGACATCCCATACATTCAAGTGGAGACGCTAGTACTCTTGCCAAGTACCAATAACGCTCTCATTAAACTGCTGTGACGTCACAGACCGGCCATGTATGCGTGTTGTATGGGGCCTGTACAAGATTGCGCACGTAGCCCACTCCTGCGGTAAACCCCACCCAAGGTCAACTATGACATCCCATACATTCAAGTGGAGACGCTAGTACTCTTGCCAAGTACCAATAACGCTCTCATTAAACTGCTGTGACGTCACAGACCAGCCATGTATGCGTGTTGTATGGGGCCTTGCGCACGTAGCCCACTCCTGCGGTAAACCCCACCCAAGGTCATCCCATACATTCAAGTGGAGACGCGAGTACTCTTGCCAAGTACCAATAACGCTCTCATTAAACTGCTGTGACGTCACAGACCGGCCATATATGCGTGTTGTATGGGGCGCTGCGCACGTAGCCCACTCCTGTGGTAAACCCCACCCAAGGTCAACTATGACATCCCATAGATTCAAGTAGAGACGCGAGTACTCTTGCCAAGTACCAATAATGCTCTCATTAAACTGCTGTGACGTCACAGACCGGCCATATATGCGTGTTGTATGGGGCGCTGCGCACGTAGCCCACTCCTGTGGTAAACCCCACCCAAGGTCAACTATGACATCCCATAGATTCAAGTGGAGACGCTAGTACTCTTGCCAAGTACCAATAATGCTCTCATTAATCTGCTGTGACGTCAGAGAGTGCCCATGTATGCGTGTTGTATGGGGCCTTGCGCACGTAGCCCACTCCTGCGGTAAACCCCACCCAAGGACATCCCATAGATTCAAGTGGATACGCGAGTACTCTTGCCAAGTACCAATAACGCTCTCATTAAACTGCTGTGACGTCACAGACCGGCCATATATGCGTGTTGTATGGGGCGCTGCGCACGTAGCCCACTCCTGTGGTAAACCCCACCCAAGGTCAACTATGACATCCCATAGATTCAAGTGGAGACGCTAGTACTCTTGCCAAGTACCAATAATGCTCTCATTAATCTGCTGTGACGTCAGAGAGTGCCCATGTATGCGTGTTGTATGGGGCCTTGCGCACGTAGCCCACTCCTGCGGTAAACCCCACCCAAGGACATCCCATAGATTCAAGTGGATACGCGAGTACTCTTGCCAAGTACCAATAACGCTCTCATTAAACTGCTGTGACGTCACAGAATGGCCATGTATGCGTGTTGTATGGGGCCTTGCGCACGTAGCCTACTCCTGCGGTAAACCCACCCAAGGTCATCCCATACATTCAAGTGGAGACGCTAGTACTCTTGCCAAGTACCAATAACGCTCTCATTAAACTGCTATGACGTCACAGAATGCCCATGTGACCATGTATGCGTGTTCTATGGTGATGCGTGCTGCAACCATACCGTAATCACTCTCAACTAACGCAAGGGTGTGTGGGTTAACTAAATGGCATCTGCATGGCGACACATTTCGTCCGGTGGAGAGAAACAATACCAAGGTTTGTATTTTAAGTTCTTTGATGATGATAGACAAGGATGCACTCTCATGATTAAGAGAGAAGGTTAGTCTCAACTCAACTACGCGAAATCAAAGATTTTACTTAGATTTTAAGAACGATACATTATATTTTTTTAATGTGTACTAAACTTTGTTCAAGGCAAAGCTGAGATACTTTACTTTTATTGTAATTAAGGCCAGTGTAAGGCACAATGCCCTCTTTAGCCTGATGAGTGATGATTGATGAATGATAATGCGGAAGGGAGGAGGGGAAGCCTGGTACCGGCACGTAGCCTACTCCTGTCGAAAAATAATACCAAGGGGACCATTGGCATTACGTCGCATCCGAAAGGACGGTGTAACTTTGACCAGTCATACAGGTTCCTCCACTAACCTGGACTGCCGAGCAGTTGACGAGAAGAAAGAAGCTGTTACACAAGCTTTCGAACCCTCCAATCTGCTCTAACAAACGGTAAGTAGTATTTCAGAAGAGAATGGTCACCCACCCACCTCCTGACCTAGCCCGAGGTTGCTTAACTTGGTGTTCGTACGGGAACCAACTAAGCGACCGCGGGCGGCTAGACCGTTGACTTTTATAGTGATAATAATGTAAACGGAAATATTTGGATAGTAACGTTTATTTACCCCCTTGGGTACAATAGCAAAACAAGGGCGTGTGTAAAAGTGTAATAAAATATAAGTTGTGCACACAACACAAGTAGTAAACATAACAATCGCCTGGGGTTGAACACACAACCACCAACATTCTATTGGGGCAATGAAACCTTATTGTACCGGTCCGAACGATACTCGATACTGAAATCGATCTTTATACCTATATCGATACCTCGACGAGGTCGAGAACACAATTCATCTCGTAAGTGTACTAAAAAACCGACTCTCGGAAAAATCGTAAAAAAGTAATGAAAATAAATGAGCCCGTTACTGTAGAAGATATAAGTTAGAGATGCTTGTGTTTAATAGTGTGTATGCACGAATGGGGTAGTTTCTTGTCGCTACGTTGGCCATATGTATGCAGATTAAATGAACAGTTAGGCGTGATATTATACGGTAAAGCAGCACTGTTGAGAGGGAAAATGTATTATTTTTTTTCACTTTTGTGAACTTATAACGTTTATTTTCGGGTTGTGCGAATACTATGTCCACTATTAGCATGGAGGTAAACTGAAATAACCCCTAAAGTGAACAATATTAATTTGAAGATAGAATCGCATACAAAGGTGTATACTGAGGTGTATATCATAGGTTGTGTTTTCATAGGGATAGAAATGAATTCATACGACTAATACTAATACTACGACTAATACTATGTTCCTACAGTTCCAAAGTCGAGTATGGGAATAGTTTAGTTAGATAGCTGGGATGGAATGCCGAATGTCCGAGACTTTTGAGTAGGAATAAAATCCAGCATTCCCGTTATAGTCGAAAAAATATCGGAAAAACCTTATGTCAGGAATGCTGCAGTACCCGGAATTGAACCGGCGACCTTCCTTATTTGAGTGCTACAGCGCAGCCACCCAAAAAATCTAATACATAAATTGATGTATTTTATTATATTTTAATTTTTCACGTGCTCATTCATTTTTGTTCATGTTATATATCTGATATATTTACTTGCTCCTCCGTTTTGTGCTTTTCATTACTTTGCAAAATTGTGAATTTGTATTCTAATTTATTGTCCTCATTCATACATACATCATTTTATAACTGAATGGGATATACATTAAATAAATAAACATCTATTATCGGACAATTTGAAAACTCCCGTCTTGAAAACGCTTTCCACTCTCCTTAGAACTGTCAAGTGATGAGTGATCTCCACTTAGGTCGAGACAGTAAGTCGCTAAAAGGTTGTGTAACACGATATCGCTAAGGTTGAGAAGACAGGAGAAGACTCCTTGACCCGACTGCTCGCGTTTACTACAGTAAAGCATGACATGATTTTGCTAAGGTTGAGAAGACAGGAGAAGACTCCTTGACCCGACTGAAGATGTGATCAGTGTTACGTCTACAGTTACTAGTTGCAGTGTAGGTGTCATGTGTCTAGAGATGAGATAGCTCAGTTGTATGACGAATACAGGTGGACAACAGTTGATTATAAGCTGCTGTTTGTACTTGCTGATGATTGGCCGGTTAAAACACTAATAACTGTTTTTTAACGAAACTATAGTAGAAGAACAGGTAATTGAAATATTCACTGTTCTTTACCACAAAAAATCAAATTACAATATTTGGAAAAGAACTATCAGTTTTTTAATTAATTTTCTGTAGTAAAGAACAGTGAATAGTTCAAAAGGTAATTAAATAGTACCAATAACTGTATCTGTATTTTATGGCGACTCCAAATAACCATTTGAAATTATGTATCAATAGTGCTACAGCGATAGAAAAACAAGGTTCAATATTTACAATATTGTTATTTTATTTTTATCGATAGCATTGGTATTTCAAATTTACTTTGTAATCATCAAACAAATTTAAATTAATAACCGTGCCGGTACTTACTATAATGTGACACATTTTTAGACAGTATTCAGTTCTTTCGCGTCCACTATGAGTCCTGTTTCCCCTTTTTTGTGTAGTTTAGCATTATTGAGATGTGATAAACCAATTTCATAATATATAGCGAACAGTCTTACAATACGTAATGCACAGTCTAGTTATAAGTATGTGTTTTGCTTATGGTTGCTATGGAGTTTGTTTTTCTTATGGAATATAGCTTCTCATAAGGGCTGGTCCACACAGATTTTTAAGACATACGATTTAAGGTTTAACGCGTAGTCGTAAAGTTGGATCATAGGAAACACGTACTGGCGTTCACACAAAGTTTTAGTTTTAAGACGTTGTTTTCATTGTTGTTTTTAAAACAACGTCTTAAAACCTTATGCATTATGTCTTCGAAATCTGTGTGGACCAGCCTTAAAACAATTCCATAGTAACAAATTATTTACTTAACTTGACCCTTGACTCTGCATACGATCCTAAACCCCTGGGCCAGTATCAGCACTAAAATCTCCCGTCATAATATTTGAGACATTTAATATTTAAAGCCACTCGCTTACAAACTGTTTGTTTTCGTTGTAGTAGCTTATGTAAATGTGTAAGAGATGTCGTAATGAGGCTCGTTATCGTTTACTGTAGGAGTAAGTGAGGTTAGAAACTAATGTGACGTCACTAAAAAAATATTATCTAAAGTTCGTCTCAAATCAACAACCACGCCGGCAGAATGCGAACTGAAAGGAATTGGTGGGTATTGTTGGAGACTTAGGATTTCAATCATCCCCTTTATTTTGCAAATCTTTTATAACTTCTAACAATAAAGAAAGCTTCAAACCAGTAACCACATGGACCTTCAACGCTTCCGAGGACAAATAGAGAATCGTCTCAAGTATATATATATAAATAAATGTAATAAATTCACATTTAGAGTCTGACCACTCAGTAACTAAACTGATTTGCAGTGGGGGACTTTAATTTAAAGTGACTAAACCAACCCTGTAGGCTTCGAACACCATCGACGAGTGAGCGATAACCAATCAAAGATCGATATTTCAAATACGAAACATATGAATCAGTGATTGTACAGTGCGAACACCTGCGGACAAATGCCAGAATCAACAAGGCCGATTCAGAACAACTTTGAATTTATTGAGTGCTTCGTTGCTAGGACGGCTCCAAAGTCAGCGTTTACTTATTCCTAAGCCAAGAAGTAATGGAATTGAATCCACATAGAAGTTAAAAAAAACTTCTGCCTGCAGCGGGATATGAACCCGGGATCTTCTGCATTGGAAGCAGGGATGCTAACCACTGGACCAACGAGCCACCTATATATATATATGTATATATATTACATACATATATTTTAATAGCGAATCCCGATGGCCACTTTTTTAAGCTGCGTGCATCCTTTCCGGTGACAAGCTTGACGTTTACAATGATAATGTTTTCGTAGGATTAACCGTTATAGGGTGCACACCAGCTTTACCTGATGTGCCCCTCTTCAGGTGACTAACTAGGTTATTATGGTGCTTGGATAGCTGGGATAGAATGTCCGAGGACTGATAGTATGACTCAATCCCATTGCATTCGCCTTTACGACTGAGGAAAACCTCGGAAAAAACCTTCAGTCAGGACTGCCGATGGCCGGAATCGAACCGGCGACCTCCCGAATTAGTCTCGCGTCTTACCGCTGAGCCACCTCTATCGGTCAAGAAGTAAGATAGTATCAGGACCGCCCAAATTTAGTTTCCAACTTAACAAACGCGAATCACCAAAGTTTTTCCTGATTATCTAGTATAATTTGGTTGCGGTAGGTTTTTTGACCGTAACGTACAAGAAAACGTGCAAGCAGGTTTCCGTCAAAAAGCTTAACGCAACCAAATTGTACTAGATAATCGGAATCGGTGATTCGGAATTGTTAAGTTGGAACGGGAAATAAGCCTCCCTTTGAGGAGTCCACTTTACCGACGTGGATGTTGTTTTGAGACGGACTATATATTCCAAGCGACTATGTTCGCGGTACAGTTACAGCTAGTTTACCGTTAACTCGCATTGTTGCAAGTCGATATGGAGTTATTATAGATGTTGTTGATCAGGTTAGGTTCTGCAAGTGTATTGAGTTGAGTAGTGCAAGAGATAGATTGATGTCAAGAGGTTAGATAATAAGTACGTGATTAGTGTGAAGGGACATGGCTATCATACGTAATGAATGTCATTGTTGTGAAACAATTATGTTATTAGCTAAATTGTAATATTGTGCATGTAATGTTTGTGAGTTGATTTGATTTGATACAGCTTTACCATTACAGTGCATGCATATCATATACTGGATTATCAGCTAAGTTGTAATTTTGTTCATGTAATGTTTGTCGATTGATTTGATTTGATACAGCTCTTCCATTACAGTGCATATCATATCCTAGATTACATGTTGTATATTATGTATCCCAATCGTGGTGTCTTTTCCACTCTATAGCTTGTATTATGATCTTGAGAAATAAAACCCGTACTAATAATACTAATATTTTCTTCTAATTGTTGTAACTTGCAACAATGTATTATATGACGATATGAAGTGTAATTAGTACTTTGGTTGAACTATCACGTCTACAAATATAACTATTTTCTAGGCTGTAGAACTGCTTTTGATATATCCCTATCGGTGTATCATTTTGTATGAATAAAACATAAAATTAGTAAATTCATAAAATACACAGTCATGAGGAAACGTTTCTCCACGTTATGTTTTATGAATATTAAGACAATTTTTACCTGACCTAAAATGTAAGTTAGAAGAGTGAATTTATAAAAATAATGTTCATAAAATTAGATGTAGATCATTACATTTGGTCACGTCGAACAAAATATAAAGTGGTAATGCATCGCAAGTACCAATACTAATGGATTGGCCGGTGTTTGCCGCTAGTTCAAGCAGGAAGTGTTGTCGAAGCTATTATACATTGCATAATGTCAGTTTCAAGTGATATCGTGTAGTAAATTGCCAATCACCTCTACGGTTTCTTTCCAATGGTGGTATTTACTAGTTTGTAACGATATAAACACATTACTTAGCGTTAGACGGGTTTATTCAATATGATTGTGACACCTTTCATTACGCAATGCTTTAGAGATGAACGCCTCATTATAGTCGTGAAGTGTTCAAGTCATGTACAGTACTGGACAAGGTAATGTTACCGGTTCATATACAGCACTGGACAAGGTAATTTTACATGTACAGCAAAGAACAGAGTTATGTTAACGGTCATGTATCGTAGTGGAATAAAGTAATTTTATCGGTACAGTACACCGATGTGAGGGTTATGTCACATTGGAGATCACCAGCACTCTGTACTACTCCAGTCAGATTGGGCCTTTAGAGAGCAACAAAATAAATATATGCCCAAAATTAAAATTTTTTATTTCCGTCCGAAATTAGAGTGAAATTTTCACTTCCGTTTATTCATCATATACTGAGGGGGGGGGGGGGGGCGTAGGGGTAGGGGCAGAGGGCATCGACTCTTCTTTGTATCTTTTTCATCAATATATTTTAAGTTTGAATCTAAAACTCACACACAGAAAAATATATAGATTTATTCCTGAAGAAACAATTCTAACTCGAAATTAAGAATAGCCATTTCTTGACAATGTTATCGATCATCACGCAAAACCTTCAGTTGCAATCGAGCCCGCGCTTTCAGAGTGCGAGCATCATGTGCTACCACGAAGCCAAGCCCTGTGCATGGTGCAACGCCCTGAGTCTGGTATTGCACGTATAACATCACAACATACCATAGCGGGCCAACAAGAGAAGAGGCTACGTACCTGACATTCCAAGCATTCCCAGACATATTTCGCAAACATACGATCATCAACCAGACAGCATTTAACTCAATGCAGACAGTCTATCTACACAATTCAGTTGTTTTGATTATCATCATTGACTGACTGACTGACTGACTGACTGACTGACTGACTGACTGACTGACTGACTGACTGATTGATTGATTGATTGATTTTAATTTACAAATACAAGCCTCATCACTTTGGCGGTACATTCGTAAGATGATTTTTTGTACATCTTCAAAGAATTCGTAAAAAATTAATAACCTCATTACTAAATTAATTATCGTTCTTTTATGAAAACTGCCCAGAGGTAAGTTGTCCCTTTCGGGCACTAATTAGATTTAGGGCCATAAACCTAAAGATTACGGTAGTCCGACAATTGGTTTGGAAAGGAATGTCCTAGGGCTATAACAAACCTCAGGAAAACCCGTCAGTTACATAATGCTGGTAAAGGTCTCTCACACCAAGAAGTAAGATAGTGTCAGGGGAGCCCAGGACCGCCCACAATTAGTTTCCAACTTAACAAGTGCGAATCACTAACGTTTTTCCCGATTATCTAGTACAATTTGGTTGCGCTAAGTTTTTTGACGGAAACCTGCTTGCACGTTTTCTTGTATGTTCCCGTCAAAAAACTTACCGCAACCAAATGGTACTAGATAATCGGGAAAAACGTTTGGGGGCGGTCCGGATACTATCTTACTTCTTACTGTGAGAGATCTATAGCGGGAATCGAACCGGTGAGGCGGTGACCTCCCGAATAAGAGCATCGTAGCTATAGCATTGAGACGACTAATTAAAAGTAAGGTAACGTTATTAGTTTTAGTGGTACAAGTTATTGTTAAACACACAGATGATTGATCGTAGTTAATTAATAAAACACAAGATTTCTATCAGTCGGCAGATGGTAAAGATGTGTTAGTAAATCAAACAGAAAGTAATTTAAGTAATGTAACCATAATTAGTTATTACTGGTGTGGTCATACTTGCAGACAGTGCTTAGTCATGGCATATGGTAAAAATGTGTTTTGTTTTTTGTTTTTGGGTTGGCAGAATGGCGTATTTAATAATGATGATTATGCAAGAGGGCTAATGCACAACGGGGGGTGTATGTAGATACATTAGAGTGAAGTATGCACTGAATAGGTAGTAGATACAACCCCCAGTTGGACACACAGATATTTTCGAGGTCTGAAAGTTGGATCGTTTGGCCAAACCCTCCGACATTCCTTCCCTCGACCCATCGACCGCAAATACCTTTGATCGGCGAGCTGTTCATAATCTTACTTATTAATCCTGATGACCTGTCACAACAAATGTCATATAGAATTTAAAACAACACTTTTTTTCTGAATTATATGGATATTTCTTCTACATTGCACTATAAAGATCTGGAAATTATAAAATCAGTGGTTTTTTATTTGTCTTTCTATGATGGATACAACCATACTTAGGCCTACTAATGAATTAATATTAGTAGATAATGTTTTTTCGTGTATTAGAGGAAACAGTAGTCTTACAAAGACAATCAGAGGACCCGCTGCTCTAAAAAATATCTTTCATTTTAATTACAATCAGTTTTGAGAGAATGCCAACGTATAAGAAAAATGTGGGTTTTCTTTCATAAAACGGCTTCAAATTAAACTACCACATTTTTTAAATTGCATTTATATTTTATATGTAAGGCAATCTAGTACAATAAAACTGATCAGTATAATAAAAATCAGTGTAATAAAATTGATAATTACTTTGAGTATTGTTTGACTTTGTAACTTTCATACTCTGATTTTCTTTGTAAGACTACAATATTATTTGCTTATACTGCAACATTGTTTTAAGTCCGGTTGTTTTCGTCATAGAAAGACAAATAAAAAAAACCTGAGTACATAATTTCAAGCTGTTTAACGCTGTTTAAAGCGATCATGAAATATACGTATAGTTCCTAAAAAAAGTGTTTTTTCCTATAAGATGACTTTTGTTGTGACAGGTCATCATGGCTCGCCGATCGAAGGTAATTACGGTCGAGGCGAGAGGGAGGGAAACCCGTACTTTGGTCAGAGGCTGGTACAAACGCTACCCGAGCCTATGCCCTCGGGCCTGTCCAACTGCGAAATAAATATAATACTTTATATAATACTTTTCATTTTAGCACTATCTAATAGGTGTAAATGGGATTCAGCAAACTAAAAATTCATAAAGTCATGTCGAAACCTGCTTTAAACATAAATTATATAAATTTTCATTCAGTTTTCGCCTAGCTGATAACGAATTAGTTCAAATCTCAAAATCCTGTTCGTTTCAGATTTTGTGTTGTAGGCCTAAACCAATGAAACAAAATAAGAACATATTCGAATTCCGGTTCATGCGATTTTTAACAGCTATTAACGGTTTGAGAAAAATTTGCGTTATCGTGTTTTCCCCGAAACCGTTTCGATCGCCCGGTTTTCATTGACACAAGAGAAAGGTGAGGGAACACAATAAATTCCAGTCCCTACCTTGGCTCTAACGAAGCGAGTAAGTGGGTAAATACACTAAAAGGTCGGTGTGTACATCTTTATGGTCAGTGCTGTAGATTCTTAGCCTCAGCCCGCCCAGTAATAATGGACAACCACATCACATGCACTGCCCTCTCAACCTACGCCCCCGCACGACCTCAACACTGACTGACAGACGGCGGTGATCCGGTCCTAGAGGAAACAAGGACGTGGGTTCGAATCCCGTACATCTCGTGGATTGGGGAACGTATCTACTGAGCGAAATTTTAGGTGAGCGAATTTTCTACTGCGCGATTGCTCTAGTGCACGAAAACTCTACTGAGCGAAGAATTAAGTGCACGAATGTTCTAGTGCACGAATGCTCTAGTGCGCGAAAACTCTACTGAGCGAAGAATTAAGTGCTCGAATGTTCTACTGCGCGAATGCTCTAGTGCGCGAAAACTCTAGTGAGCGAATAATAGGGTGCGTTTTCGCTGACTAGAACGTTCGCGCACTTAAATTTTCGCTCACTAGACATAGAGCCATGGAATAGCATAACTGCATTATAGACGTAAGAAAGCGAAAACAAGATAAGATTACATATTATGTGGAAGTTAAAAGACGATAATATTGGATAAAGAATGTGTTGAGGAAAATAAGAAAAATAAAATAGAAATACGTAATGCAGAGGCCATGTTTGAACCGTCAAACTGATGTCTGTCAATAATATATTGACAAAAACCAAATCACAGGTAGCTATTGTTGTTGAATTGTTACATGATAAAAATACAATTTTGATTCAAATTAGAAATGTAGTTTACAATATTTTTGAAACGCAAACGACACTTTCTATTTAGAATATCAATTATACTGTAATTGCACATACATATTCTGGCACAGTATATTGATGAGACTGTGGCGGATTGCCAGGCGGTGGGTCCGCAACAATCAAAGAAGAAAAAATCAATGTTTGGCTATTCAGTTTGTAACCAGGGGCTGAGAAACATACATGACAATAAATTTGGTTTCATTTAAATTATATCTTTTAAAAACCATATTGGTGACCCCGACGTGATCCGAATAAGACGCATACCTTCTGTCTATCGGTAATCACATTTAAAATGGAAGCACAATTACAAGAGTTGACACAACGGTTGAAGTCGCTGACTGCCATCGTCGCCGCGCTCAGTGATGATCAGTTCCAAGGCCGTCGTCAGCGTTCAAGGTCACACAACAGGGCTCCATCACCAGCAGGCACGACCACTGACAGAGGATTTTGTTGGTACCACGCTACTTACGGCAACCGCGCTCGACACTGTGTGCCTCCATGTAAGTACCAGGAAAACATTCGGGGCAGTCAGTAATGGCGGCTGGCTATGGCCCCACTGCAAATCGCCTTTTTGTAACCGACAGGTTGACGCGCACAGAGTTCCTTATTGATACTGGGTCAGACCTTTGTGTTTACCCGAAAAGCAAAGTTTTCGGTCATCCCGGGAAAACCGACTACACATTGTTCGCAGCAAATGGATCCCCAATTTGCACATACGGTCCTCTGACTTTATCTCTGGATCTTGGTTTACGCCGAGATTTCACATGGCGTTTCATTGTCGCCGACGTCGATCAGCCTATCATCGGTGTAGATTTTTTGGCGCATTACAGTCTACTCATTGACGTGCGCCGACGGCAATTGGTTGACAACGTCACTACATTAACAACTCCAGGAAAACTATCTACTGGCGCGCTAGTACACGTCAAGGTAATTTCGCGCAACAATGATCTTCAGTCCCCCTTTCACGCGTTACTCGCACAGTTTCCGGAAATCACACGACCAAGTGGCAATCCTACAATGCCAAAACACCAAACGCAACACCACATCAATACGACGCCCGGGCCACCGGTTTCGTGCAGGCCCAGACGTCTCGCGCCAGACCGCCTAAAAATCGCGAAACGGGAGTTTGACAGTATGATGAAAACAGGCGTCGCGCGACGGTCATCTAGCAGTTGGTCCGCAGCTCTCCACCTTGTTCCAAAGAAAGGTGATCAGTGGAGGCCTTGTGGAGATTACCGCCCTTTGAACGCCAGGACTATTCCGGACCGGTATCCAGTTCCACATATCCAGGATTTCACGCAGAATCTTTCAGGCAAGTGTATCTTTTCAACCATTGACTTAGTGCGAGCGTACAATCAAATTCCTGTTGCTGCTGAAGACATTCCCAAGACGGCGATCACTACTCCCTTCGGATTATTTGAATTTCCGTTTATGAGTTTTGGCCTACGAAACGCGGCTCAGACATTTCAACGTTTTATCGATGAGGTATTACGGGACCTCGATTTTTGCTACGTCTATATCGACGACATCCTTGTCGCTTCCTCCAACCCAACACAACATGAAGAACATCTTCGCCTCCTGTTCACGCGACTTTCAGAATACGGCGTTTTGATCAACTCCTCCAAATGTGTATTCGGTGTTCCAGAAGTCAAGTTTCTAGGGTACACAGTCAGCGCCAGTGGCACCTGCCCTCTTTCGGAGAAGGTTGAGGCCATCCTCTCTTTCCCCTTACCTGCCAACGTCAAGCAGCTTCGCCAATTCCTTGGAATGATAAACTTTTACCGCCGTTTTCTTCCGTCTGCAGCTAAGATACAGGCCCCCCTTAACAACCTCCTCGCCGGTGACGAACCTTCAGCCAAAACAATCATTGTTTGGACACCGGAACTCCAGGCTGCGTTTCAAGAATGCAAAAACAGCCTCTCCCAGGCTACGCTTCTGGCGCACCCAGATATCAACGCCGAATTAGCAATCATCACCGACGCCTCTGATACCAGCATTGGAGCCGCACTCCAGCAGCGTACGAGCCGTGGATGGGAACCTCTCGCTTTTTTCTCACGAAAATTAAATACCGCACAGCGTAACTACGGTGCGTACGACCGTGAACTTCTTGCAGTGTACGACACCATAATTTTCTTTCGCCATATGTTGGAAGCGCGAACTTTCACTGTGTACACCGACCACAAACCGTTGACTTTCGCATTTACACAGAGCCCTGAAAAATGTTCACCTAGACAGTTTCGCCACCTCGACTTAATCGGGCAATTCACAACAGACATACGTCATATTCCTGGTAAAGACAACGTCGTAGCCGATGCCCTGTCTCGTGTTGACGCCATCTCTTTTCCAGTCTGCTACGCTGATATTGCCCGTGCTCAACTGGACAACGCCGAACTACGTGATCTCTTACATGCTAACTCTACCCTGCAGTTGCACCCACAGCAGCTTAATGACACAGATTTGCCTCTCTACTGTGACATGTCACAATCACTTCCGCGGCCATTCGTACCACAGACTTTACGTCGACAAGTTTTCGATAGCCTGCACAGTTTGTCTCATCCAGGTGTCAAAGCAACGACCAAACTCGTCACTCAACGTTTTGTATGGCCCTCTATAAATAAAGATTGCCGTGACTGGGCCCGCGCCTGTATCACGTGTCAGCGTTCCAAAGTTACGCGTCACACCACAGCACCGCTTGCACGTTTTGCTACAACTGCCACCAGGTTCGAACACATCCACCTCGACTTGGTCGGGCCTCTACCCATTTCCGATGGTTTCCGATATCTCCTCACTTGCGTGGACCGTTTCACGAGGTGGGCGGAAGCCATACCGCTTTCCGATATCACTGCCGAGACCGTGGCTACCGCACTCGTCACAGGTTGGATCTCACGGTTCGGGACGCCGCTTAAGGTTACAACGGACTTGGGCCGCCAGTTCGAGTCCCACCTCTTCCGTGCACTCAGTAACATTACTGGCATGACTCACCTCCGGACCGCAGCCTACCACCCTCAATCCAACGGTATGGTGGAACGACTTCATCGTCAGCTAAAGGCAGCACTTCGATGCCACGGAGATGAACGCTGGACCGACGCTTTGCCATGGGTAATGCTCGGCATCCGTGCCTCATGGAAGGAGGACCTCAAGGCCACCCCCGCTGAGCTCGTGTACGGCACAACACTCCGTCTACCGGGCGAATATCTCTCGCCCCCTCCAGCGACGCCAGAATCCACCTCAGCATACGTTGACCGCCTTCGACGTCGCCTTTCACAGTTGCGTCCGGTTCAACCGTCTCACCACGGCCAACACGCGGTCTTTGTTTTTCGAGATCTTGCAACCTGCTCGCATGTATTCGTGCGTCATGATGCGGTCCGTACTCCTCTTCAACAACCGTATGATGGCCCATACGAAGTCATTTCACGTAACGATAAATTTTTCACCATCCACCGTGCCGGCAAGAGTGTAGTGGTCTCCATCGACCGGCTCAAACCTGCATATGTGGATGCAGACAGCATCTTGGCTGTCAACGCACCTTCCAAACCGACGCCAGGCCACACTTTTCCTGGCAATGTATTGCCTATTGCAGCCCACAACAACAACAACAACAACAACAACAGCAACAACAACAACAACAACAACAACAACAACAACAACAACAACAACAACAACAACAACAACAACAACAACAACAACAACAACAACAACAACAACAACAACAACAACAACAACAACAACAACAACAACAACAACAACAACAACACACCCTCATCAACCCCCATCATCAGTACACCCACCGCTCCGTCAAATGCAAAAACATCCGTCAAGCGCGTTCACTTTCCCGCCCAGCTGGTCCACACTTCTCCGTATCGTCACAACCCTCCGATACTGGGGGGAGGTACTGTGGCGGATTGCCAGGCGGTGGGTCCGCAACAATCAAAGAAGAAAAAATCAATGTTTGGCTATTCAGTTTGTAACCAGGGGCTGAGAAACATACATGACAATAAATTTGGTTTCATTTAAATTATATCTTTTAAAAACCATAAGACCAAAGATTGTTAACCATCAAATGTGAGGGTTTAAGAATTCGATTGATGGCTATAAACTTGAGCTTTACATACTCAAACAAAATGTCGCTATATTTGGCCACTTTGCATGCGCATTCAGACGAGAACCTTCAAGAACTAAATAAGATTTCTCAAACTCATGTTAATATATTCGTTGGCATGAGCCAGCCTTAGGGTGCGTGGTGTACGATACATCAGGTATATAGCAAGCGGTGCATGTTATCTGTCAGTTAGTCTTCTCACCGTAGATAACGTTGCTTCCTGTAATTCAAACGAAATATCCGCTAATCTATGGAAGCTATAGATAGGTAACACGCCCGAAATACTGAGACGGGCTCTAATAAGATACATCAGGAAGGGCTGGCCCTTTCGGTAAAGGCGATTTTATTCTTCATATTTGACGTTTTAGACACCTACAAACACTTTTCAGAATCGAAAAATTCATTTCTTGACGTAGGGTAGAAACATGTTTTAAGTATATGCGGTGGTGAAGCAACATCAATCATGTAAAAATGCTAGTTTCCATCCTCCTCTATCCCCTTTCCTTGTTCTCTCTCTTTTACACTAGTTTTTTACGTCATGGGAGAGGGAAAACTGAGCCTCATAACCCCTCGACCCTTGGATACGCCGCTGAGTAGATACATGGTATAGATTGCGGTTCAATCTAAATTAAATCGTAGTATACTTGGTGGCTTTGCAACACATATTGTACCACATGGTATATATATACTAGAGTTGAATGAATCAATACATCATTTAACAAAACAAGAGGCTTGACGCTTTTTGGAGCACTTTATTTCAATTCCCACCACTGGCAATTCATTGGCTTCACTACTTGTAATACAATCTTAGTAATCATATTCTTCAAAGATATTCTGTTACACTAGTAGTATGCGTACCCTAGTATGTCTTGTAATATCGTGGGGGGTCCACGCCATATTGATCCCCACCCACCTCACTCCACACACGCGTCTTCGTATGGATTAGACTCAGTACATAAACACGCGGGACAGTGAATATTATACACCTGTTATATTGGTTTCACTTGTTGAACATTTACAGCGTGACAGCAGCAGCTTCTTCAATTATGTCATCATAAAACATGGCGCATGCTGACGTGTGCGTGCACGTTCGTTCATAAATAACAGATTCTAGTCGGGAACATTGGCCGAGCGCATCAACAGCAATACAAGTGCATTTCCTGCACCTGTGTGCACGTTCGTTCATATATAACAGATGCTAGTCAGGAACATTGGCCGAGCGACTCAACAGCAATACAAGTGCATTTCCTGCACCTGTGCGTGCACGTTCGTTCATAACAGATTCTGGTCGGGAACATTGGCCGAGCGCAGCAACAGCAATACAAGTGCATTTCCTGCACCTGTGTGCACCTTCGTTCATAAATAACAGATGAGTCTAGTCGGGAACACTGGCCGAGCGGCTCAACAGTAATACAAGTGCATTTCCTGCACCTGTGTGCAGGTTCGTTCATAAATAATAGATTCTAGTCGGGAACAATGCCCGAGAGCATCAACAGCAATACAAGTGCATTTCCTGCACCTGTGTGCACGTTCGTTCTAGTCGGGAACATTGCCCGAGCGCAGCAACAGCAATACAAGTGCATTTCCTGCACCTGTGTGCACGTTCGTTCATAACAGATTCTAGTCGGGAACATTGGCCGAGAGCATCAACAGCAATACGAGTGCATTTCCTGCACCTGCGTGTACGTTCGTTCATAAATAATAGATGAGTCTAGTCGGGAACATTGGCCGAGCGCATCAACAGCAATACAAGTGCATGCGCATTTCCTGCACCTGTGTGCACGTTCGTTCATAAATAACAGATTCTAGTCGGGAACATTGGCCGAGCGCAGCAACAGCAATACAAGTGCATTTCCTGCACCTGTGTCTACGATGAGGTATCACGTGACTGTCCGACGCCCTTCCAGGACACTAGGTGAATAGTAATGTGCATTATTGTAAAAATATTTTGCACAAGATGGAAGTGATTATAATGCTGAATAAATTAACGTGGTGTTTTGTTTTTTACAAATAGATGATGGTATATATTGTTTTGGTTTAAGCTATGTATAAACATTTTGAATTGATCCAGGTGCAAATATAATTTCTTTAAGTTGACAATTACTTCCTTACTCAAATTTGATTTGTTTTTCGCATTATCAATCCTGGGCCCGGGCTAGAATATGCTCAGGGTGACTGCCAGTCGTAAAGAGGCGACCCTAATCCTTTCCCCCCTCAATTTTCTCCTCCCACTTGGCCTTGCTCTCCTTTGCTGGATTCCCCTTATGACGACCCCCGCGATGGATCATGGATCTTATTCGGTATACGTCACATGACCTAAGCTGTCGAGTACGTCGTTAAACACAATATTCTGCCAGAACCCGATGCCGAAACGACTGAAAGACCCGGCGCCCATAATTATCGACAGAATGCGCACGGACCTACAACCGAACCCTGCAGCAATCCTCAGAGTTAATAAACCTGTCAATGAAATCAGATCGCGTAGTAATGATATTAATCGAACGTCCCCAATGGCGCCAGTAGTTCGCTCGGCGTTCGACAGATGGCAGCGCGGAAGCGGCGAGACTACCAACCAATCGGCTACCCTGTAATTAGGCTCCTGGGTCGTGACGTAGATTACCAAGTAGGCTGTGCGTGTTTCCAAAGAGCTTACTAGTGACCTACCGGTTAGAGATGTTTGGAGGCCTTTGTGATCTCGATGTATTTGTTTTGACTCGAGGTACAGTACCAATCAAAAGCCCAGGGCCTGGATTCCCAAAGATGCCTAACTCTAAGTTGTCCTAAGTTAGGCAAATCCTAGCTAGATAAATCAAGATCAATCGTCTCTGGGTATAACTACACATTCACAAATACAATATTATTAGTTAAATTGTTGATATTTTACTTTGTTTTATCTTTATGACATTGCAGAACGACATATTATGCGTGATTTATATCAATAAGATTTGCCTAAACTAGGACGTCTTAGTACTTAGGTACCTTTATGAATCTGGGTCCTGAAGTCTTCTGATCGCTAATATTTGAGTAAACTTTTCCCCGTTCCTCAGGGGGGATAAGTGATAGTCTAGGCCCCCCCTACTACAACTTGGGGGGGAGGTGTACCACTTTGCCCCCTTCTGTTCCGACGCCGAAGTCAATACCCAAATACGTGCCTTTATCGATTACGTATTACATTATGACAACGATAGTAATCGAGACGATGCCATCAATACTCAGGCCAGGATTCGAACCAGGAACGCAAGCAGATATGGTTCCGCTACGCCACTGAAGGTCGTACAGTGGGAGGGGACCACGAGATATTGTCCATAAAGCCTCGGCTGGGATCGAAGTCGACGCTTTACTGGAGAGTAGAGAAGGCTGTAGATGTGGGAGGGGGCTGACGCTACCTTCTTGAATTCTTGCTCGTCTCCTTAATTTCAATTCATGACGTCAGAAATAAATAAGAATCAACAACATCAACTCTAGTTTTCTTGGCAAAGAAGACCTGATTCTTGTTGCTATCTTCTCTATTATTGCAATAAGCATTCGAGACGATGAGAGGTGATGCAGGATTCTCTGCTTTTGCCAAAACCGCATGAGCCATCGCGGACGGCAAGAAAAGAAGAAGAAGAATAAAATAATATTGTAGGAAACGAAAGTGTATATACTTAGCTACGTACTCGTTTGCTTGTCTTGCTTGCTAAAAACAGTGTCATAGCAAAGCGCATTGGTAAAATGTACCAGTACCTGATTCTACCACTAATCGGAGCTGGTTACCAAATCAGTATTCTTAGCTTTAGGACACACCAATGGGTGCATCGCTGTTATGCACCGAGTCGTGCTTCAAGTAAGCAAGCTTTTAAGTTTTACCTTTCGGACACACCCCAAGGTGCATCGCGTTATGCACCGCGTGAGTCTAGCTGTATAATAGAGTAGAACCCGACTGGTCCCTCGAGCTTCCAGCCCACTGCCATTGCCACTGCCTTCATAACCGGTGCTGGTATGACATCATCAGTCAACAATGTTGCCAAACCAACCAAACCAGAAACTACATCGTTGGTCGTGGTTGAGATTCGCGTCATCGTCTGCTGGTTGGCTGGCTGGTTCGTGAGCGAGAGTGTGTGGCTGTTGGAAGCGTCTGCAGGCGAGGAGCTGGGAGGATGTTGGACGGGGTTCTACACCCGGGCGGGTCCTGAGGGTTTCATTTGGAAAGTGGCTGATGTCTATTGGTAGAGATACGTCTTCTACTCCTAGGAGTAATTTTCTTTAAATTTAGAATTTTTTAGCATCTATTTTTTCTTTTCGTCAAAACTTTGAATATGAGGGGGTTTCTTGCACTTCTAATGGAAAATTATGTGCGGATATTTAAAATAAAATCAGTTTACAATTAATTCCTTACTAAATATCAACAGGAATGAGAACATCTCGTTTGTTTGTAAAGTTAGCATTTTGAAGCGTTTTCAAAAATATAAATGTTAACCGATTTAGTATCTAAAACCATAACGCCAAAATTACGGATCTCTACTCACTGATGACGTAACGATGCTAATCGAGACGACGATGAGATGATGATGATGATTATTGCTGTTATTTTACGTATCTAATATATTGCAATCATGATATTCGTGACGATGAATATGAAGACGGGTATAAGAAAACTATGCCTTATGCGGAATTCGAACCCACGTCCCTAGATGCTGCCGAGTGCTTAGGACCTACGCTCCAAAAACTTGAGCCACCACGGACGGTGCAAGACCCGAGTGAAAAGAAACTATGACCACAGATAATAATACTTCACTAATGCAAACAGAAAACAATTTGTTTCAGAGGAATTTGAAAACAGCTCGTTTCGCACAGGGGGCTACCTCGACCACTATAGAAAGAACCTAATTGATGAATTACGTACTATATAAAAGTTACCCTGTATAAATTATAAATACTGTACATAATAATATTTTATACATTTTAGGCATGGAATATCGTGATTAAAACTTCAACAAAATAATAAATGGGGGCGACACAATCACTCACGCAATTACGCATTCTACAAGACACGCACATGTGTTTACAATCCCCCTAGTTTAATTAACAGAAAGGCGCGCGATAATTATATTCCAGCAGGTCAGTCAGGTCACAGACCTGTGCGAGTAACAGGGGTGTAGGAGAAGAGAGAGTGTTAACAGGGGAGTAGGGGACAGACAGGAGGTATTATGAAGTATGAACCCTTTGAGTTCCGTGTGCCAGCCGGTCTGTGCTGGAAGAACAGGGGTGTAGGAGAGGATAGAGTGTGAACAGGGGAGTAGGTGGCAGATAGAAGGTATTGTCAACCCTTTGACCCCAGTGTATGTGCGAGTAGCAGGGGTGTAGGAGAGGAGAGAGTGTGAACAGGGGAGTAGGAGACAGACAGATGGTCTTATAAACCCTTTGACTCCCGTGTGCCAGTCGGTCTGTGCGAGAAGAACAGAGGTGTAGGAGAGGAGAGAGTGTGAACAGGGGCGCAGGAGACAGACAAAAGGTATTGTCAGCCCTTTGACTCCCGTGTGCCAGTCGGACTGTGCGAGAAGAAAAGGGGTGTAGGAGAGGAGAGAGTGTGAACAGGGGAGTAGGAGACAGACAGAAGGTATTATCAACCCTTTGACTTCCATGTGCCAGTCGGACTGTGCGAGTAACAGGGGTGTAGGGGAGGAGAGAGTGTGAACAGGGGAGTAGAAGGCAGACAGGAGGTATTATCAACCCTTTGACCCCAGTGTGCCAATCGGACTGTGTGAGTAACAGGGGTGTAGGAGAGGAGAGAGTGTGAACAGGGGAGTAGAAGAAAGACAGGAGGTATTATGAAGTATGAACCCTTTGACTTCCGTGTGCCAGTCGGTCTGTGCGAGAAGAACAGGGGTGTAGGAGAGGAGAGAGTGTGAACAGGGGAGTAGGAGACAGACAGAAGGTATTATCAACCCTTTGACTTCCATGTGCCAGTCGGACTGTGCGAGTAACAGGGGTGTAGGAGAGGAGAGAGTGTGAACAGAAGAGTAGGAGGCAGACAGGAGGTATTATCGACTCTTTGACCCCAGTGTGCCAATTGGACTGTGCGAGTAACAGGGGTGTAGGAGATGAGAGGGTGTGAACAGGGGAGTAGGAGGCAGACAGAAGTTATTATCAACCCTTTGATCCCACTGTACCAGTCGGACTGTGCGAGAAGAACAGGGGTGTAGGAGAGGAGAGAGTGTGAACAGGGGAGTGGGAGACAGACAGAAGGTATTATCAACCCTTTGACCTCAGTGTGCCAGTCGGACTGTGCGAGTAACAGGGGTGTAGGAGAGAAGAGGGTGTGAACAGGGGAGTAGGAGAGAATAGGGCCCAGCAGATCGGTCACATACCTGTGTGAGTAGAACAGGGGTGTAGAAGAGGAGAGGGTGTGATCAGGGGCGTAGGGGACAGACAGGAGGTATTATGAAGTGTGAACCCTTTGACTTCCGTGTGCCAGCCGGTCTGTGCTGGAAGAACAGGGGTGTAGAAGAGGAAAGGGTGTGATCAGGGGCGTAGGAGACAGAGAGAAGGTATTAGCGAGTCTGGGGCGTACGTAAAGCATAACATACGCGTGAGCGCGGGGACATTATTAACTTTAATTAACGACCAAGATTTTTGCATAAGTTTCCTGTTGTTCGTTTGTTTCTGTTTTAAAAGGGTTGCATGCTTGGAGTGTAGCCACGCAATGCACAGGAGGGTAATTATAATTATATCCTAGAGAAAGAGATTAAATACGATATTAATAGCGTTTACGAACGAGAGATTTAGTTTTCTGGTTAAAATGTCGTTGTCCTTCAACCAGGGATTTCATAGTCCCTACACCTAGGGCCGTATACCGATAGAGGTGGCTCAGCGGTAAGACGCGAGACTCTAATTCGGGAGGTCGCCGGTTCGATTCCGGCCACCGGCAGTCCTGACTGAAGGTTTTTTCCGAGGTTTTCCTCAGTCGTAAAAGCGAATGCTGGGATTGAATCATACTATCAGCCCTCGGACAATCCTTCCCAACTATCCAAACACCTTAATAACCTAGTTAGTCACCTGAAGAGGGGCACATCAGGTAAAGCTGGTGTGCACCCTAGAACGGGTATTCCTACAAAAATTATTATTATTATTATTATTATTATTATTATTATTATTATTATTATTATTATTATTATTATTATTATTATTATTATTATTATTATTATTATTATTATTATTATTATTATTATAATTATTATTATTATTATTATTATTATTATTATTATTATTATTATTATTATTATTATTATTATTATTATTATTATTATTATTATTATTATTATTTTTATTAGGCCTATTATTATTATTATTAGGCCTATTATTATTATTATTATTATTATTATTATTATTATTATTATTTGGGCCGTATGCAGAGTTAAGTGTCAAGTCAAGTACAGGATTTGTTGCAATGTAATTGTTTAGTTACATGCTATTTTCCATAAGAACAAACTCTATAGCAACCATAAACAAGTCACATAACTCGACCCTGCATTCCGCCCTTAGTTGCCTACACTTTGTTGCTATGGATTTGTTTTCTACATGGGAAATAACATTCACTTTGGTAACAACGGGCGCCCCTAGGTGTAGGGTTCACCCCATGCAATAGAACCCCTCCCCTTCTTGTGCAAGCGGATTGCATGTGGCCCGAGCGTGCGGTAGAATAATATGCATAATGGAAGCCTAACACTGCGTTACGTCATTCATATCTATGTTGTGGTTGGTTGGCCCTGGACAATATCGACTGTATGTTGTTCACCTAACTTACGGAACACCATATTTCGGTCTGTTAAAATTGGTTTAAAATGGGTTTAAATTGTTGCAAAATAAAATCAAAATATGTCATCCTGTAGTGAATGTAATCCTCTTTCTCATTATTGTTTTTTTTCTTCCAATAAATGTTTACGTGTTGTAGATGTTCACAATTAGGTGCGAAAGGTGTCCAGCAACATCACATTACAAAAGGTCTGGAAGAACGGAAATATTGATTGGAACAAAGAAACATTGTTATAAAAGAAAGAACACTAAGTTCTCTATACAGAATGACATGTTTTGATTTACATTTCGGACGATTTAAACACATTGTAAACAAAATTGTAATAGACCAAAATTGGGTACCGGCAATTACCCGCAAACCAAAGAGCGTTAGAGACGTCATACAAAATACATTTTTTCGTTTTTTTAAATCGTTTTGCTCTTATGTGGAACACGGGGGTCCGTATTCAAAACTGTACTTTTTTATGGTTCGCGGAGTGCAAACGCTGGCTTAAACATAGCAAAGTGCGTGCAAGTATTGACCTTGGTCATATAAGTTTTCTAATAATTTTTAAATTATATACCTGATTTGCGATATTAGTCGAGTGTGCTGCGCTAATGACCGTCGCACGTGACACGTGACAGATCTTTGTCTTGAGTTGCCCTTATCGGCGGCCGATGTTTTCTGAATAGGATTACACCCAATGACCTTTCCCCAGATCGCAGCCCCGAAACCCGGCCAGCGAATATTATTAACGGGCCGAAAAACATTTGCCATTTCACGCGGTAATTTACGTATAAATACCGCGGTATTAAATTAATTGTATAATGAAGGAAAGTGGACAATAATTGTAAATCGATTATCATATTCTCAATATATGCAACGAAATAATGTATTCCTATACTTTTGTATCCTATTCCTATATTTTTGTATCCTATTCCTTTATTTTTGTATCCTATATTTTTGTATGCTGTAGACGAAGAATTGATGGCCGATGTAAGTTATAGTGAGTGATTCGATTAGTATTTATGATGTTTTGACTTCCTTGATCAATTTATACTGGATTTGTTGACTGTAGTTATTTTGTATTTATTGTTGTTTTCTTGTTTATTATATAGGCATTGATATATTTGGTATCCCCTTTGTATATCAATGACAGTACATATGAAATCATTATTCGCACTTATATTATTATTCTCACAAACAAAAAAGGCTGTAGATTACGTTTATTTGTTTTGTTTTTTTTTGTACGTGACAGTACAAAAAAAGAATAAACAAAGGAAAGCAAACCACCATTTAGCAGGACATATTATTATGTCAAATCAATCAAACATGCAAAAACTTGTCAAGTATGAGGGATTAACATGCTTAGCCCCGCCCCTTTGTGTGTACCACATTTACAAAGATTAAATAACGATATATCCGCAGGCTTGGAGTAGCATTTCACTTCACTCTGTTCTAGGCTGGCAGGCACGAACACGTGTAATATACGACTACATAGCATGGGATGTTTTAGACAGAAAACAAGTATACTCACTCACGTACTGGTATAATTACATTGCACGCGATATATTATAGTAAATATAGGTTCTTATAACTGTATTATGAGTCTGTTGTACGGTTAGGTTAGAGCAATGGGGCGTCTTATGCACTGGATTAGGTCCTAATTAAAATAATGTAAATAAGTGGACCTGTATTGATATTTTACCAGCTTCCTTCAAGGTTACGCAAATATGTAACTACAAAATAAGCTAGGTAGGTACAAAAAAAGGCTTAGGGTCAAATGTATAGTCGTTCTCCTCAGCTCAGCCTTGCTTTCCTCAGACTCGCCCAACCACCAATCACAGAGCAGCATTGCCATGTGGACTGCTCTGTGATTGGTGGTTGGGCGAGTCTGAGGAAAGGCTGAGTTGAGGAACACGTGAGGAAAGACTATGCAGTTGACCCTAAATCATGCGTGTATATATATTTTTAAATCAATGTTTTGAATATGTTATTTTGTTTTAATTTCAGCGGGGGAATCATTGTACATCATCTAATTCACCACTGACGGTTTTCGAACCCACGTCCCTTTATACTACGCAATTCTGACCTACGTACTAACTATGTGCTATGACACACAAAGTCAATAAGTCTAAATATCTTGATTTGTTTAAATAGGGACCTATTAATAGTAATGAATACATACATATTCAGTCAGTCAGATCTAAATATATCTTGATTTGATTAAATAAGTACCGACCTGATTAAGTAATGAATAACACAACAGCCACTCAAATCTTATTACATCTTGTTTTGTTTAAATAAGGACCGATTAATAGTAAACAATAAATTACACATACAGTCAGTCAAATCTAAATGTATCTCCTATCTACATGTTTGTAAACGAATGAACCAAGCAAATAACAACAATATTAACCGATGTTTTCTGCTTGCATAGTATACCTCCTCGCAATATATAGAGCGTGGAAAATGACCCACGGAGTAAAAAAAAAAAAACCTTTGTTTGAAATTCCCGCGCGCTTGGCGCGATTCAAAATGTCATTGATAACCCCACCCCCTGCGTAGATTGGCGCACAATAGGCCAGACACCATTGTAGACCAATGAATGATTGTCTTCAATGGATGTATGTAGGTATGCACAGACACACACACATAAGCGGATGGCTTGGTCTGTCAGTGATTGCTCCCATGCGGAAACGGTTATGTCGGGTATATATATAATTATAAATAATTGGTCTATTGTGACTCACTAAGGAGCGTTAATAGATTTGTTGGTGCGCAGGAGCGTTTAAATTAAAGTTCAGTGGGGATTTAAAATTATTACAGGCAGATTCATTTTATTGACCATCATACGTATTCTAGCGGTCTTGGGATCGAGTCCCGCAATGGTCATATATGTGTATACACTCCTCACCTCCATTACTAACTAAAACCAGAGTGTGATTTTTTTTATTTAAATCTCTTTTTTTATATTTATATCAGATTCGAATACATTAAGGGCGGAATTCATAGGCGTGCCTGAGGGCGCCCATTGTTTCTAAGGATTTGTTTTCTTTATGGTAAATAATATGCATGAAATTGTTATCTGGCAACAAAAGATGCTCCTAAATAGGGGTAGGGGACGACTATGACTAAGGACCTAAGTGTCGGGCGAATCAACTGATAAATTGAATTTTCAAATACTTGCACTTGCATTTCAGGAAATCGTTAATAAATTGTTTCATGAACATCCTTGAAATTGAATCTGTGTTTTTATAGCTCCACGTGAAGTAAAAATAATTTGAGACAAATATAAAAAATACTGCAATTGGAATGGGAAATGGGATACAAACAGTATCCTTACTTTACAACGGTGGCAAGGTCCGTAATCCCCTGGCGGATGCTCGTAAAACTCCCTTACCGAATCTCCGCTAGGGGATTTACGGACCTTGAAACGGTGGCGCCCCTGTGACCCCACCGCCACCTCGCACGCATTCCTTGCGATTGTATAGAAGGCGCAAACAAAACACGACACGCTGCCGAGGAATTCAAAAGTGTTCGAAATGGGTTTCTGGAATGCCGCAGCGCAGGGTAAGCAAACAAGATAGGGCAGACCCGATGTCGTCAACAGAAACATAGACTTTTCCAGAATGAATGAGGCCACACATTTCTTCTCGTTCCAGGAAGCCGTGATACAGCAATGTGTGTGTACAGCAAAGATTTGTACAGTGTATATCCAGGAAGCCGTGGTGTGTTTACAGTGTTGGAGAGATAGATCCAGAACAATCTACTTGCAATAGATGATTTTCAGAATTTATCTGGAGGGCCGTGATTACTTCTATCTAAAGGTCCTGGATAGATCAATGACAACAATGCTCAACAATAACAACTAGTTTTCAAATGTTATTTTTATTTATTGTGGTTTACCATACCTAGATCGGGTATGGAAAGCTGCAGGGCTGCTAGACTCTCTTCAGCCTAAATGTTATGTTATAAGTGCATTTTGCACTGTTGTGCATTGTTGTCAATGAAGATCTAGAGGGCCGTAATTACTTCTATCTAAAGGTTCTGGATAGATCAATGACAACAATGCTCAACAATAACACTAGTTTTCAAATGTTATGTTACGGTGCATTTTTCACTGTTGTACATTGTTGTCAATAAAGATCTAGAGGACCGTAATTACTTCTATCTAAAGGTCATTGAAACCTTGATAGATCAATGACAACAATGCTCAACAATAACAACTAGTTTTCAAATGTTATGTTAAGGTGCATTTTTCACTGTTGTACATTGAATTGTCATTGAAGATCTAGAGGACCGTGATTACTTTCAATGACAACAGTGCTCAACAATAACAACTAGTTTTCAAATGTTGTTATAAGTGCATTTTGCACTGTTGTACATTGTTGTCATTGAAGATCTAGAAATCCGTGATTAATTCTATCTAAGAATCCTAGATCAATGTCGAAACTGGTCTATTCACGTGACGTCAGAACGCACATTTTAGAGGCCAAAATGAATGTTGACATTAACTTTTGAGCTGTCAATAGAGCACGAATATGCATGCTTACCATAAAACATGACAATTTTAGCAAGTATCTCCTTCAAAAAAGTTGACGAAAATGATTATTAAATGCCATTGTAAACGATTAAAAGAGTAATCGAGACAAAAACGTTTATTCATGTTGCTTTTTCCCAGTCATAATAGGAAACTACAAAGTTAGAGAACAGTTGAATTTGCACCACACACCAGTTGAAAGATTGTATAATGACAATGAACTACCAATCACGTGTCACTGTGGCACCCTGCGTATTATGTGTGGTTGGTCTACGTCTCATATTTTAGCAACGATGCTAATCTTCTAGCTAGACGATGAATGTGCGAAATATGAAGACGAAAATGCCCGAGCAAAGATTCGAACACGACGTAATCCCTAAGTGGAATGCTGGTGTCATGGATATCTGCTTTCGTTTCGTGTGCATTGCAAGTAATTTATATTATGCATACATTATACAATATGAATTTGTATAGATATTTGATAACTAATTCATATTGATGAACAAATTCAACCGGAGAGGTATGATGAATGGAAAAACTGTCATTGAAATTAAGAGGTTATAAATTATAATACAAAACATACAGAAGTCTCCCGTAATTCAAAGTATCGAAACAAGACAACGTAGTCCTAAAAGATAAATACAACTTTGGTGAAGGGGTGTATTCCGGCCTAGGCGGGCTTAGGCGCCGCCGCCTACTTTTATTTGGAAGCCTAGCCTTCACAGTACTGTTGTTCAGATTGCAAGACACCCATATAATTATAGTAATCACAATATCTATAATTAAGAAAAAATATTTTACCTCAACGTCTTTATGTATTCAGGTTTAAGTTCTGTAAAATCTTTTTCCGGCCACTTAAATTAAAACAATCGCCGTCCAACCCCCCACCCGTGCACACGTAAATTCGACCGCCTATAGGCACTTTATATTTTAGGAATAACCACTGCTTTGGTGCGAAAGAAGGACTTTTGTGCGTGTTTAGGTTTTTGGGGGCTTAAACCAGGTCTCGATCCCGGAATATTCTCAGGTTCAAAGTTTCTTCAACATCCGTGTTTTTACTTTAGAAATAATTAATTGAAAACCATTGAAGCGTACGAGACAAAACGAGTAGAACGAATTGCAGCAACGCAAGAAACAAGTATACGAGCAAGACTGAACCTAGTTTAGCTGACACAGCTTAAACTAATAGTATGAGAATTATAAATATTTATCTACTTGTAGAGGGATGTCATATCTATGCATGGTATTAAGTACATTTGTCACCAATCTATTAAAAAATAATGTACCCATTTTTAAACAGATTCTCCGCAATATTTCGCCGAACATTTTCGACGATTATAATTTAGTTGCATAATTCAAACATGAGTATATAATTTTTGAGCAGGCTTGTCACAAATTTACTTAATATCATGCGTAGATATGACATCCCTCTGTAAGTAGGTAAATTTTCATAATAACCATATTATTTGTTTAAGAGAAATTAGTTGACTAAAAACATCAAAACTACTTTAAGGAACTGAGGTCGGTATGTGTTAACAACGTTTTGCAAGCGAGTGTACCGCGTGCACTTGTCAGTATCCGTGTTTCCATCTGATCGATTTATAAAAATGGAGCATCAACTGATGGCCTACATTCATCAAACAATGATATCTGGTAGTATATAATGTGGGCGTGGTCGACGCGACATAGCGTCTTCGCTTGGACGGACCGACAGCCTTGGGGCGACGACCCTCTTAGGGGGGGGGGGGGGGGGGGGGGGGGGGGGGGGGCGCATCACATTACTGTTAAATATAAATATAAAAGATAGATCTGTTGCTTTTTTGTCAGTTGGCCGTGATAACTAGACAGAGAAAACAACACTAGAGAACAAATAAACAAAAAAATAAATAAATGTAGTCTCACTGTAAAAACCGCGCTAAATAAACGTTTTTTTAGTTATTAATTAATTGATTGATTGGTTTCCCTAATGACAACCGCAGTGATTGGAAGATTTGAAATTTTGTTAAACTAATAGTAAGTAGTAAGGTTGGAATTCATAGTCGACCCCTACACCTAGGGGCACCCATTGTTGCTATGGATTTGTTTTGTTTATGGGAAATAACATGGAAACAACTGTTACCTTGGTAACAATGGGCGCCCCTAGGTGTAGGGGCCGACTATGAATTCCAACCTTAACCGTATATCCTCCTCATTAATTATCACTTTTCCAATAATTGCGTGTAGCGTTCTCGATATATAATTACTATTTTACATAAACCGCACCGAAACCCAATAGATTTTTTAGTTTGTTTTTCAAAATTGCCAGTTTTGAATCTATTATCGGTGCGTTATTAACGCAGTGAGCTTTAAAATGACATTCATTATCAACATCTATCTTAGATTTGTGCATATTTATCTACTATCTACAGATAATCTTCAAAAGGGGGCGGTAAAAAAATAAATAAATAAAAATAACTTCACATTTAAAGTCTACCCACTCAGTAACGAAACTAATTTTCAGTGGGAGACTTTAATTTAAAGCGACTAAACCAACCGTGTAGGCTCCAAACACCATCGACAAGTGAGCGATAACCAATCAAAGATCTACATTTCAAATGCGAAACATAATAAGAATCAGTGATTGGACAGTGCGAACACCTGCGGACAGATGCCAGAATCAACAAGGCCGATTCAGAACAATTTTGAATTTATTGAGTGCTTCTTTGCTAGGACGGCTCCAAAGTCCTCCCAAGGATCTGAGTTCGGTATGATATGAGACTAGTACCGTTGAGACACGTACACGTACAATCCTTGCTGCATAGCGCTACTCAGCCGCATCCTACGGTTATCTTTCCCCAGACGACCTTGCGTAGATTAGCGACAAGTAGCAGATAACACAGTCATCTACTCTAAACGACTCTCTGGGGTGACCACATATATCCAGGGACTGCTACCTTATCGTGGTGGGCAGGTTTGCGTGCTTCGTTGATCCCGAGAGCTATGCCGGCGGAAGCGTATGCTTCTGGTAGGGCCACCCTAGCCTGCTGGACTGGTCGAGGAGGAGAAGTCAGACGAAGTGCAGTCCACACCCCAATCCCCTTTCTTCCCCTTTCCCCACGCGCCCTCCTACTTGCCCCTTTCCTCCAAAGAGCCCCTAATTTCATCTTCATTATCACCCAATCATTAGCCAAGTCCCAAGTTGCAAAAATATAAGACGTTAAGCCCAAATATCAAATCCTGTGAACGACGCTTATGATACAATCCTTGCTGCATAGCGCTACTCAGTCGCATCCTATGGCTATCTTCCCCCAGACGACCTTGCGTAGATTAGCGACAAGTAGCAGATAACAGCGAGCCGGTACCGACCACATTCATTGTTACAGATCTCTACTCTATACGACTCTCTGGGGTGACGTAATTCAGCACGGTTTAACACCACATATATCTGTGAACGACGCTTTCGAACTGTCCCCAGGTGGAGATTATACGACCAATGTGTAGAGAACATCGCCATTTCGTTCGACACGTGTTTCAAACTTTGTACACAAAAGACATAAATAAATAATAAGTAAATAAATTCACATTTAGAGTCTACCCACTCAGTGAATAAACTGATTTGCAGGGGGGAACTTAAATTTAATGTGACTAAACCAACCCTGTAGGCTTCGAACACCATCGACGAGTGAGCGATAACCAATCAAAGATCGATATTTCAGATACGAAACATATGAATCAGTGATTGGACAGTGCGAACACCAGCGGACAAATGCCAGAATCAACAAGGTCGATTAAGAACAACTTTGAATTTATTGAGTGCTTCGTTGCTAGGACGGCTCTAAAATCACCGTTTACTTATTCCTAAGCCAAGAAACCCGGTACCTTCTGCTTTGGAAGCAGGGATGCTAACCAATGGACCAACGAGCCACCTAAAATATTTGCGAACAAGTTTAAAAGAATGTTTTTAAAAATGTGTTGAAAAAATTTAACATGGGATGAGAATGAGACTACATTTTGGTTCCACTAAACTATTAATCTCATTTAAAAAAAAAAAAAAAATGAGGTAGGCCTACCCTTTTAGTGTCATGTAGCCCCCCCTCAATAAAAGTATACTCAAACCATCGCTGGAAAAGCCACCATTTTGTAAGTCACAAAGGAATAGTATAGCGTGCAAAAATATAAATGTAGATCAAACCGCCTAATACAGATTTTACTCCACAAACCCAAAATTTGTATTATATTTAGTATTTTAGCTGATGGAGACATGCAAACACTTGTTACGTGCGACGTAGTCAGCGACCCTGAAAACTAGGCCAACACCTCACTTGGCAGGGAAGAGAATCAATTGACTGGTTGAGTTCGTTTCACCCCCGAAAGGGCAAATCAATACCTTCAGCGGGAATGGAGCCTCCCTGCCCCCCCCCCCCTCCCCTCACACTGACAGTAGCGCACACCTTTATTCACCCCATGTTGCGTTGTGTTGGGGCAACCCTCCTGAGAGTACTAGACACTTCGTGTTGTTGATATTTGTTGCGTGATTGAGGGGAGGGGGGGGGGAGAGGGGGGGGGGTAGTGAGACAGTTGGTAGCGCCGTAGCGGAGCCCTCACCGGACGTGTCTCAAACTATAGTCCAACAAAACTAAGACCCACTGGTAGGTCTACTTAATGAATTTATTATTACTATTATTATTCGCCTATTATTTTATTTTTTTTTATTTTTTAACTCTGTGGATTTGTTATTCATTGCATTTTTAAGACGTTATCGTTTACCGTTATCTGCTAAGTGTATTGTTTGATATAAATAAGCTGAGAATGGCAATTAAAATTACGATTTAAAAAATGATGTCTTGAAAGTGTGTAAAAATATATTCTAAATTTCACTCAGTCTTAATAATTCGCGTATTTTGACTGAACTGAACCCAGTGGCCAAATTACAAAGATCTACTTCACTGCTTCTAGGTCGCATATGACCGAAAATAATTACGAGGGAACATAGCTCGAATAAATTGTGTTTTTATCGTTTTTCCCGGCCCATGGTTGGCATAATTTTATTTTTTACTCGGTAAATTCATAGGCCTAACTAATTAGCGTTTCGGTACTTTTTTTTGGGATTAGCGGGTAAGTACTCCTTTTCTTTTACCGCAATACAAAGCTCATCCAAACGGTACCCCCCCCCCCCCCCCCCCCAACGTTATATATTGCAGAGTAAAGTAATAGATCTTCGGCGCGGTACAGATATTAATGAGCCTGGAGGGTAGGTAGGGCTGTGATCACGAGGGTGCCTACGACCCCTGTCTGGTACCTGGTGGAGACAACCCTGGGCACGAGGGTGTATTGAAGGCTGCTCGACACCACTAACAGCTCGGAAAGTCCGAGAATTTTAAAATTTCTGTTCGTAAATTAAAAGTATATTAATTGTATAATGTCAAAATGTTTTGGTTTATGATCTTATAAACATCTATGGTCAATATTGAAAAAACGATGCAAAAGTTATTGTTGGATCAAAATGATTTAATTTGATCTGGAAATGCAATCAATGGAGCATATTTTTTTAGAATATCTGTAAATCTTGATAAAATTTTGATAATGAATCCTGTTTTATGTTTATAAATAATATGTTTATGTATATAATATATATAAATATATATATATATATATTATTATAATAAATTTATTTTAACATCACGTCAGGATGTTAGAGATAATCGAACTTGTTTATCGTCTTTATTAAATTATGTCTTCGATGAAGAAGAACGTGAAAAACAATGTATACTGGCTTCGAACCCACGTTCTATGAGATCTCAATCACCCTCTTACACGAGTTGTTGTCTCACAGTGACATGTGTTGTCGTATGACAGATGACATCTGTTGTCATAATATGACAGATGACATTCACCTGTCTGACCCCGCCCACCCGCCTCAATATTCCTCTTATTGTCTAGCCAGACCGACTGACTCAGTGACTCGGCAAGCAAACGTCCTCTATGCGGAATAAATTCCTTTTAAAACAACAATAACAATTTCAGTGCTCAAATTGTGTTCGACAATACAATAATCTAAACACGAACTACCATATCGTAATGATTCACGCACTGTCTGTTATCACTCACAAATACATTTCGTTGTCTTAGGGCCGGTATTTCAATGTCCAGTTAAAATTTACTTTTCAGTTAAATTCAGGGGTGTAGTCGTAAATTAATATCAGCCTGGGCGCCTTGTTTGCGGAGGAGGGTGGGAGGGGGGGGGGGGGGGGGAGCGGCAATGCCCACATACAGTCACAGTGGAACTACTTTGTTTATAAAAGACAAAATTATAACCAAACATTTCTAATGGATTTATATTTTGTGGAGTATTCAAGTAGGCTACTATTTCATTTTGTTTATGTCAAAATCACGTATCTATTATGCTTAGATTTGTAAGCATAATAATTGCCGCCGATTTTCATGAATAAGCCTGAGCGCGCCTAGGTCGCAAAGACAAAAGTGTGGCTGGGCTAAGCCCAGGCTGAAAAACACTAGCCTGGGCGGCGCCCAGGCCCGCCCAGGCCCGACTACAGCCCTGGTTAAATTGTTTTCACCATGACAACGGCCAATAGAAACACACCAAACTGGGCTAACCTGACAGTTAAATTTACTTGGCACTTTAACTGGACATTGAAATACCGGCCCTTAACAGTCTATAAACACGTATTATCTAACATTGCCGCTCACCTCAGAATATGTTTATCGAATTTCCCATCCACATGTTTACGACAATTCCAGTCGCTTAATCAAATTATAATTAAAATCATAATTTACATTATTGATTTTAGTTAATATATAACTGAAGGTAATTTTTATTAGATAACGCGATCGTTTAAAACGTGTGTTTTGTTTATTTACATAGAGAGATACGCCCTATACCAATCTACCCTATGTTGAGTAGGTACGTCTCCAGTCGCCCTTCATTTTATAAATTGATCTTTACAGATACAGATATCCTTCTTAGCATAAGTCACGTACACATTTCGTTTCACTATAATGTAAACGACAACAGAACATTTCCAGAAGATTTAAAAATAAAAAAAAAAAAAAATCGCGACTGTAAATAATTCAATTTCTCAAAATTTAAATCGCGACCGAAACGATTTAGAGAGCGAGTGACCCTGGAAGATAGTTCCATATAAGGCGATATGGCGTTCATCTGTGCATGCATGAATTACCTGAGCTAGTAAACCAAAGCCTTCCTACCTGTTTGTTGGTAGATCTCGGCAAAGTCTCCACATTGTTTCCATTCACTACCGGCGCCTTGTTGATAATTATCTCGTCCCTTTCCTCTTCAACACTTTCCACCGGCATTTTACTCTCCGTACGTGACAACAACACAACAATACACTCAACACTAAATCAACACACTTGATATTAAATCTTTACAACACTTTTAAGCATTTTCGAAGCATCACACTTAATTTTAAAAGCACTAGAATAATATTATCCAACACGTAGACGTATTAATAACGTGTTGTTATTGTTTTTATGTCGCGAGTAAACAGTGAACGCGGATTTGTTGACGTTTTCAATGTCTGTCGTGTGTATGTGTGTAGAGACACGGCGAAGTTATCGTATGGATGGCAGCCAAACACCGACTGTACTGACGCTCCCTCCTTTTTATTCTCGCGATACGCGAGAACCACGCGAGACCTTTACTGAAATTCAATAAACATATTCTGAGGTGGCGGCAATGTCAGATAATACGTGTTTATACACTCTTAAGGTCACGAAATGTATTTGTGAGTGATAAAAGATAGTCCGTGAATCGTTACGGTGTGGTAGATCGTGTTTAGATTATTGCAAATCGTCAAAAACAGTATTAGAATTAGAAAAGAATGGAATTTCGTTTCGAATAATAATGGTGCTGCGATCTGTTGGTGGAAGGAGAACTAGTTCCGAGCGCGGTAGCTCTGTCGCAATTACGGTCGATAAAATAGTTGAACTGCTTTGAAGTTTCTTTTATCGACTGTGCCATGCGGGCCCCCCTCCGACCCCCCCTCCTCTTACTAGGAAACCTACGATAGCATGTCGGCTCTCCCCTCCTGCTCCCCTCCACCCTTCCTCATTATTCATCAATCACCACATATTCAATTTGCTCTTTGCGATCTCGGTTG
>OX246750.1:11895228-12070228 GCA_945910005.1 Isoperla grammatica
CTTTTTTATATTTTGTATGATTGCAATTTCATTATTTTGACAGCTGATTATATGGCCATCGGTTCAATTTATTTGTTCCATTGTTGTAGTCCGGATGTGACGTGTGTTGTGTGTTCCCTATAGTACTAATTCAAGTTTCAACACCTTTGGTAATGTATGTTGACTTTTTAGCTGTCAGTAGGAGACGAATATGTTAACGGGGAAATATGAGAGTTTGAACACGTATATCCCCCGATCAAGTATACGAAAATGATTATTTTATGCCATTGTAAACGATTTAAAGAGTCATCGAGACAAAGAGTTTATTTATGTTGCTTTTCAGTAATAATAGCAAACCTAAGTTAGAGCACAGTTGAATTTGCATCAAACGCCAGCTGAAACATAGTAACAATGAACTACCAATCACATGCCATTGTGGCCTCCAGTATGACTACCATGCGCATTACGTGAATACACCCTAGGCATGCAGGCGAAACGTTTATGGGTTTTCAAAAAGGGGTTGACGCTAGTATTTTGAAAACGTAATGAACATTGGAAATCGGTAATAATATACAATGGAGATAATAAAAATAAATGGCAAGAATTTTATAAAAATTAAATTTAAAAAATCACATAATTACAATTATAAATATCAACTTACTGTTATGAAAAGCAGCAGGGTCCCTCCGTATATGATAATATTCATAACGAACGTTGCTACGAACAAGTAACTCAGTCGCACCCCTAATTCACTCACGATACTGGAAGCAAATAAAGACACAACATGATATGTGTGGGGATAAGTTTGGCCGTGACTTTGTGTACAAGAACTACCCTTAACTACGCCAATTGACGAGTGGTGATTTACCCGCCCCCTGACGTCACGAAGGAACTTGGCGCCCATAGTTAGGACAAATCCGCTAAATGTTACGCTTTCACGCGCTTAATGTACGACACTTATCTCGTTCTAGCTGTTATAATATTCACTTTTCAGGAAAAACCTACAGGAAAGCGTATTTAGTTCACATACCAGTGGTCAATATAAAGGTTATTTCAAAATTATAGACCTAGTAGTTAACTTGTTATAACAATTCGCACATCTAGAGGATAAAATCAGCAACGCGTGTTTTGTTTATTTCAACTTCAATTGGCGAAAAACTAATGATCGGATTTTGACGAGAGTTTCTTTAGCATGTGTTCCAATAATGTGAGACAATAAGCAAATAAACTTTCTAGATAGAAATTGCTCAGAACGAAAATTCATAGCATGCAATAATATGCAGGGTGTAGTGGTTGGGCCTCAAAAGTAGCGGTTTTGACCGTGAAACTAAGCACCTTGCATATTAGTGCATGCTATGAATTTTCGTTCTGGGCATTTTCTATCTAGAAAGTTTATTTGCTTATTGTCTCACATTATTGGTACGTATTCTTAAGAAACTCTCGTCCAAATCCGATCATTAGTTTTTCGCCAGTTGAAGTTGAAAAAACAAAACACACCTTGCTCATTTTATCCTCTTCAGTGCGTGAATTGTTATAACAAGTTAACTACTTCGTCTATAATTTTGAAATAACCTTTATATTGACCACTGGTATGTGAACTAAATATGTTTTCCGGGATATGTCTTAAAAATGAATATTATAACAGCTAGAACGAGATAAGTGTGGATGTGTTTTGCGTGGATCCGTCCGGACATTAGGGACTTTTCCCAACTGCTAGTCACGTGACACAGTACTCGGCGCAAGCTCCGCCCATCACCACTCGTCAATTGCAGTGAACAAGCCTCCGTTTGGGTCTGGGTAGAATTTGGCCCAGCGTGATCTTGCCAGTTTTATGACATGACGAAATGCAGTCCTCCAATTTCCTCTTTCCATCCATTTACCACTTGAAATGTAATTCTTACTCCTCCTACCTTTCTATTTCCTCCAATCATATGACCTCGTTGTCGAGTACGTCATTTGACCTTTTTCATAATTGATCTAGGACCCTTAGATAGAATTTATCACGCCCCTTTAGCAAGAAGTTCTATGACAACAATGCACTACAGTGAAAAATGCACCTTAAAGCACAATTTAGACGGTTCAATGTTCCGTTCAATGTTCCTTGAATTCAAGGACAAAAAAGCATCAAAATATACATAGATAATAAAACACAACAATACTCTAGGTACTTTATGTGATGCTTTTTTGTCCTTGAATTCAAGGAACATTGAGCGGAACATTGAACCCGTCTAAATTGGGCATAACATATGATTTGAAAACAATTGTGGTTATTGTTGAGCATCGTTGTCATTGTTTTATCAAGGACCCATAGGTAGAATAGGGAAGGCTCACACATTTTTTTATTTGCTTACTGGTTACTTCAAGTTAAAATAAACGGGAACTATTGGTTTCGGCTCGAAAGGTACATTAACATCGCTTTAACAGCAAGTCAAAGATATTGCTGTCAAAACACGCTCAGAAACGGACCTGCGCCATCTTGCTCGTGATTAAAAGGTTCTGACGTCATAACTCTGTACACAATCATTTTATATCATACAAATAGTACTGAAATCCCACCCTTTAGTAGATTATTGCTCTCATAAGACTTTAACTGAATCAACGTTTATTTCTAGTTAGTAAATGAACACTGCTCAACATTAATTTACAACAATATGTTAAATAATTGCATTATTTTAAACACGTTTTGGTAAATACTGTATCAAAATGTATTTTCTGAAGAAAACAGTGGTATAAAAGACATTGTTGTAAAGTCACTGCATCCTAGATATTGTAAAATGTCCAACTTAATATCTTTGAAATTATTAAGAATACTTCAAGGAGGCAGTTGTTGACAAGAGTTATGACGTCACGAGCCGTTTTTCAATTACGGAGCGGGAAGTTCCAAATTTCAAACTTTAAATGCTAATAGAATTGGAAATATACACTTCTCAGATATAAAAATTATATAGGCCGTATTTTTAGATAATGGCCTTCCGTTTTAAGGTACTTTAAGGAATATTTATTTTTCATGAGCCTTCCCTATTAATCACGGCCTTCTAGAATGTCTTACCTCAAAAAGTTTCGTTGATGAACAACACACATTACCAGCTGGTAGTGCATTTCTACCTCCATTTCATGTTTCGTTACCACAACATCTTCATCAAACCTTCTTGATGTGACTTTATTTCCTACCCTTTTCGAGAGACTTGACATTCTGTGTGATCCTCTAATACTTTGAGCTGTACGGACCAAAACAGGGCGGTTCATTTCAACCCTGTTTGTCCTGTTATTTCCAATTCTGTTTGTAGATTGTAGCCTCTCAAAGAGTGGAGCTGTTCGTTCATACTCGAGCAATTTTCTCTCCTTGATTACTTGAAGTGAAATGCTTCGAATGTTCCGGAATTTGTTAACAACGATTCTTAGATAAGCTTCGATGTAAACTGGTCCTATGAACACGAACGTTACAAGAGACATTGAAGCGGTGTGGGCTGCAATTACTCCTATCGCGTTGACAAAGAGGGTTATCTCTAAAGCTGGAGAGATTGACGAGTCGTATGGATACCATTCCCTGAAAAGAATATCACTGTGAGTGTCAGATTCACTGTTTTGTTTGACCCCTTTTGGGCCCCGAGTGAAATTGTCCCAGCATGTTGAAATATGACCTAAAGATGGTTACTTCAGTCGGTGTTTATACTATTCTATATCTCCACCTCAAAATGTGGCGTGCTGTGCTAATGAACTAAAGACGATCAACAATTGGTCCCTTTCCAGTCGAATGAAGAATTCTTACCATGCGGAAACAGTGCCAGATATTAGAATTTTGAATCCAAATAGTGATTCAAAAACAACTTTAAAATAGTTATAATTATAAATAATACATCAAGTAAATTTAAATCCCATAGAGTTTAATTATTTGTCAGACTACTTTCTTGGTTACTTAACTTATTAAAATTACAAGAACATCTAGTTGAAACAAAATAATCTCCCTAGTTCATGTGCCCTTGAATCTAAGAAATTTCGTAATTTCCACCCTAAAATCGTCTTATCAGTTTTAGTATTAAAATTTCCCACTATATTCTAGAACTGTTAATGTATTCTTACTTCTTGAAGTGTTGCTCCTTTGCTGGTAGGCAGACAACTGCGCTATAAAGGAACACACCGACGGCAAACAGAGGTACGACTACCATATGCATAAACTTCACAAGCATGTTACACAGAAAATCAATTTTATCAAACTTTTGCTTTCCATCTTGTTGAGTAACTTTCATCTTTTTTGAAAAATTGTCTAGCTTAATACACATGTTGTTAAGTTCTTTTTGTTGGTATAGCTCGCCCACTAATGCAGCAATGGCAAAATACCAAAGGAACATGGGATAAATGTTATCGATCATAACATCCACGTTGTCTCTATTACGATAGATGGTGACAGGATGGACTATCAAAGCTTTAACTGTCATGTAGGCGACTATGATCCAAGGATGCCGGGTTCGATACCAGGATATCGCCAGTCGGAGGCGGCGATGACGTAGGATGAATCCTGCCAGACGCGGATTGAGGTTCCGGATGTAGACGTCCAGGTCGTGTTCGGGGTCCTCGGGGAGGAATCCTGAGGGAAGAGAAGAGATTTAGCTATGTCAAAATATTGCTTGTGATGCGCAGGAATACTTTCTTAATTTAGATTGGAACGTTTCATTTAATGTATTCATAAACTATCATCAAAAGGTCATTTTGTGATTTTTATTTATCTTAGAAAGAGAATCAGATTTCAGATTCAGATTTTAGATAATTTTATTCTTACACAGAATGCATACATGTTTACTCAAAAGTGGCTATTTATATAAAGTTGGAGAAGCCTGCAAAAGTCATGGAGATGCCATGCCAGCTTGTATACAAGACTGAGTAAACGTGACGCAGCCTTGTTGACCTAGAGTTTATTTATTTCGCTGTTGGTTCAATATAACAGGAAGAAAATTTTGTACAACCGCTGAAAATTGTTCTTCGTCAAGATTAAAGTTTAAAAAGCATTATTTAGAGTACCGATCAGCACTCTTCCACTGGCTATCAACAGTGCTGCCAGTGGCAGTGAAAGAGTGCTGATAAGTACTCGAAATATTGCTTTTTTAATTTTTATCTTGACAAGGAACAGTGTACTAACTACAAACTAGTTTTTTTTAAATGATACTAGCAGTATATTACCACTTTAGGTCATCTCTTACCTTGCCAGAACAATATCTGTGTAATTCCGTGCAATACTCCTCTTCCTCCATCTTGTTTCAAGGAATGTGGAGCTTCAACGTTGCACATGATGAGTGTAGAACTTTCCAATATCAATCTAGCGTCAGGTCCCAGGTCACACACACTGCCTATAATCTGTTATCTGTGGTAAGATCATACAATTGTATCCCCTCTTACGACAGGCAGAGCTACCGTGAACGTGTAACGTGACTTGCTGCTGGCGAACTTCGGATACTAGTGAAACATCAGACAAGCTTTCATCGACTATTTTGATACTATAGATTTCAAAATATAGACTAACTGAAGGCCGTTACGGCTAGGGCGCCATCTATTATGATTGGACACGCGTTAGCTTTCACATATACATAATAAATTATTCTTGTTTAGCCCATACGGGCCCATATACCCTCGCGTGTATCGCTGTTGCTTTTGTTTTTCAGTGTGAAAGTATAAACAGTCGACTAACCATTTTACATAAACTATTCATAGGTACAACATGTACAACCTTCAATCACTACGTAATAGAAATAACATGCGTGTACAAAAATCCATAATCCATATACTATCCCCAATGTACATTGGGTCTGTGTCTTAGTTGAGAACAAGAAAATCAGTATATCTTTCGTCGATGTTGATATTTCACAAATAATGTACACCCCCACTATCTGGCTAGCACAAACATGAGACGAAATCCCCGAATTCATTACCGGCAGCCATAACAGAAGTTCAATTATGCGCACATTTCTTCTTAGTCAAATAATAGGCGTCTACACAACAAACAAACGATTACATTTGATAACTTTGTGACAGTTCGGACTCAACAGTTTCAAGGAAACTGGAGTCGCACTAGGGCTGTACAAACAACTTATTATAAATGCAGTGACAATAATGCCCTGCGGCGCTCTCAGCTTTGCCTCGGACGAAGTTTAAGTATTCGCATGCTTACGATGTATACCCGAGTCCATGGTACCAACTTAACTTTCTTCTACAATGAGGCGATTCACTTCTTGTCTTAGGAAGTCAACAGTGACTTTGGAGCCGTCCTAGCAACGAAGCACTCAATAAATTCAAAGTTGTTCTGAATCGACCTTGTTTATTCTGACATTTGTCCGCAGGTGTTCCTATACGCACTGTTTAATCATTGATTCACATGTTTCATATTTGAAATATATATCTTTGATTGGTTATCGCTCACTCGTCGATAGTGTTCGGAGCCTACAGGGTTGGTTTAATCACTTTAAATTAAAGTCTCCCACTGAAAATCAGTCTTGTTACTGAGTGGGAGACTCTATAAATACGAATTTATGAATTTTATTTTTTTAGTGAGGTCCTCCAATTTTTCCTTCGAACTTAGCCCTTTTAGAATTACTCCCACCACCCCCCCCCCCCACCCCCCTCCCCACACTTGTCCTTTTATCCAATCTCGTCCAAAATCGTACGAATTAGTTTTCATCAATGCCCAAGGTCGGAAACGAACCTGGAACGCTATGACCGCGGTGTACTAGACTAACACCCAGTTGACTGTGTGGACACTGGACAACTACGCTGGCATTAGTTTAAAATTGCATTGCCAGATGCACCTTCAATACACAGAATACAGTTTTAGTTTATTTACATTTTACAATCTTTATGACATCTAGTGACCCGAGGTCGAATAGGATTAGATTAATCTAAACTCTGAAGTAAACAGCGGTCCCTGCGTTATAGGTTCTAGTCCTGGTTTGGACACGGATTTAATGGGATAAGATGTTCTCGATCAATCATTGCCAAAATATGAGACGTAAAGAAAGCCTTAAAACATTACAATCACCACATGATATTTACAACATATTTCATTTTGGCATTCAAGATTCACAGGAAACTTAGTAGAATCGTTAGTTGTAGGATAATATAAATTATGAATTAACTTAGTAGTGGGACTATTCACGGTTCATTGTCAAACAATTACAATTACAAAGCAATATTTCGAAAACAAATCAACTTGAAAAAATTAAATATTTTTCAGTCATTTTGAGCTAAATATTGACTATAAAATATAAATACAATGGACGACTTGCAATGTACCCGCCCCCTGACGTCACGCAGCAACATGGCGCCGAAAGTGAGTCAACATTCGCTGACAGTTACGGATTCTCGCGTATACCACTCGACACTAATCTTGATCTTGCTGTTATGTTATTCATTTTTATGGTATAGCCCATATGAAAGCATATTAAGGCCGCATTTTAACATCTGTCAAGTTGGTTTCAAAGTATAGACAGAGTAGTTAACTAGTTATAAGAAATCACGTATCGAAAACGGAAAAGTCGACAGTACGAGTTTTTTTTATCAACTTCAATTGGCGAAAAACTTATCATTGGATTTTGATAAGAGTCATTTTTAAATACGCAGGCAGCCTGTTAGACTAGAAATAAATAAACTTTTTAGATAGAAAGTGCACCGAACCTAAATTTGCAGCATGCACCAATATGCAAGGTGTGAAGTTTCAGGATCCAAACGACGGTCTGACAAGCTATTAGGCCGTGAAAACGACGCACCCTGCATATTGGTGCATGCTGTAAATTTTCGTTCGAAGCACTTTCTATAAAGAAAGTCTTCTTCTTATTCTTTTCGAGTCTTACAGGTTGCCTACGTATTTTAAAATAACTCATGTCAAAATCCGACGATTAGTTTTCAGCTAATTGAAGTGGATAAGACAAAACTAGTAGTGTCAAATTCTATCATGTTTGATGCGTGAATTCATACAACAGGTTAACGGCTGTGTCTATAATTTTGAAACCTTCATGACAAAAACTGTTAACATGTGACCTAAATATGCTTCCTTATGGGTTATATCTTGAAAAAAATGAATAATATATCAGCTAGATCGAGACTAGTGTCGTGTGGTGTGCGTGAGAATATGGACTTATCCTCACTTGTCCCTAGTCAGCCAGTGCTTGCCGCAAGCTGCTCCCACCTAAAGTCGTCAATTATCTCTTTATGGCCCATCTATAATAAATGTTCACTCGTCGCGTGCTATTGTATTTTGTATGGATGTATACACAATAAGAATTTTTTAACTCTATGTAATCGATAGAGAATGTTGCAAGCTACCGTTCACTTGTTCGGAAAGATTACCCCAGACAAGACTTATTGTTTGTTCTCTTGTACAGCACAGTGGTTAGTGCAACAATGTCTAGTCTTGCGGCTCCAGTGACGTCAGACAGAGATAGGGGGCCACGAATCATGCATCTTATCTCGCAGCTGATGTTCTGGCACGGTAAGGGGCTATAGTATGCTCCGCCTCAAGTGTTATCTTATTGGAGCATACAAATTTCATAATGTATCATCCATGTATACACCAATGGGAAAAATAAATAAAACTGTTTCATTCATTCATTCATTTGTTCATTTACTCATTTACTCATTCATTCATTAATTCATTTATTCATTCATTTATTCATTTATTCATTTATTCATTCATTCATAAATTCATTTATTCATTTGTTCATTTGTTCATTTACTCATTTACTCATTTACTCATTCATTCATTCATTTATTCATTTATTCATTTTTTCATTTATTCATTTATTCATTTATTCATTTATTCATTTATTCACTTATTCATTTATTCATTTATTCATTTATTCATTTATTCATTTATTCATTTATTCATTTATTCATTTATTCATTTATTCATAAATTCTTTCATTCATTTGTTCATTTGTTCATTTACTCATTTACTCATTCATTCATTCATTCATTCATTTATTCATTTATTCATTTATTCATCTATTCATTTATTTATTTATTTATTCATTTATTCATTCATTCATTCATTCATTCATTCATTCATTCATTCATTCATTCATTCATTCATTCATTCATTCATTCATTCATTCATTCATTCATTCATTCATTCATTTATTTATTTATTACATATTTTTATTCATAATAACAATAATGAATAGGGGTTGCAAAAAAGAGCACCGCTAAAAACACAGTGACTGCCAACAACAAACATATACAATTATGTAATGAAACCGAGAAAAGATAATGAAAACAATTTAATCCTAACAATACGAAGAACTGAAAATAATGAAATATAAAAAATACAAAATAGAAAAGAGAATACTGAGTTACAAAGATATTATTAATGATACGTTATTTACATGTATTTTTGGCCATGACTTACGTTAAAAAAATTAAAATATTTGCGGGTTATAGTCCTCAACGTCCTACCAATTACCTTAAAGGCCCAGTAGGGGTTTCAAACAACATATCTTTAAAATAAAGATTGCTTCTTATAATTAGTAACGCAGAAAACTGTAGTGAAAACGAACCGCTCGTTCTCCAGATATTTGCGCGCGACTGTAGCAGCACGTGGCCTATTGGCACGTCACGAGGGGTCTACTCCACCCGCATACCGCTACGCCAGGTAGAGAAACAAGCCACTGCTACTGTCAGTCGTATAGTGTCATCTTGTCATTCCACTCGTGGCTCGTGTACTTGTCTGTGTTTGTACGTTAATTAAAAAGCTTGGCAGTTCGTTCGTTTGTTTGTTTGATTGCTCGTAAGTTTAATTGTGTGTGCGTGTGTTTTTGTTTCCATTATGGTCAACAAGTGTTGCGTTTTTCGGTGTAACAATTCCCGCAAGAGCAATCCGAACATAACTATGCACAGTTTCCCTCATAAGACACGATTTTCTGTTCTCCATACACAGTGGTTAAATAAACTAAAACGGAAGCGGTCCGATTTTTTGCCATGAATTCATCCAAAAAACAAATTGCCTATATGCGATATGCCTCCAAAGTGCGTTGGTTTCATTTTCAAGTTCTTTCTTCTTATCATTGCATTTCGTTTGAAACAGTAAATTATGACGGGCAGTTCTCAAAGTATGTATATTGAGCACAACCGAATTAAATGCCTCGTGGTATATTATACAATCTGAATCTTGTCTTGCATTGTTTATTTTAACTGATTCAGAGCAGCAAACCGATTCTGTGTCCGTTGTCATTTCTGAACACGCACCACATTTACACCATAGCACATTTCCACTTCTACCTAGCAACATTTCTGATCTTAGGTTTTCCGATTCCCGTTTTTCTTGAATTGCAGCGTACTCTTCTTCTGTGTAGCGCGGCTCATCACGATATGGCTTCGCGCCTGCCATAGCTATGAATGAATGTACGCTAAGCGCGAGCTAAACTCGGTCCCTGTCCAAGATACACGCCGGTAAAGAGGACTCCTCAAAGGGCGGATTATTTCCCGCTCACTGTGCAAGGCTGTAAACGTCAAGCTTGTCACCAGGAAGGATGAACAGTTTTTAAAAAAAGTGACCACCAATAATATCTATTCAAATAAGAAAAACACCCACTTGACAATAGGAAGACGGGGGCTCAGGATTCTGTCCCTTTTCTAAAGGTCGACCATAATTATCTCTTGCTTCGACGGTCCATGTGGTTTGGAGCTGTCTTTACTATGTTAGAAGCTAAGTGGTTTGCCAAATAAAGGGGATGATTGACAGCATAAGTCTCCAACAATAAGAAACAGTTCCTTTTAGTTCTCATTTTGCCGGCGTGTATCTTGAATTGGGACCGAGAATAGGCTACCACCCCTTCGTCCGGCTGACCGCAGACCCCTGGTGACGTCACGCGCTTCTATAGCATGGGGCAGGTAGAGCGCAGAGAACTCGTGAGTCTGTAGGCCGATTTCAATGATTCTTTTTCTGTTGTTGTACTAACGTTTCTTTGATGACACGTAGAAAAGTTTTATCAAACCCTTACTGGGCCTTTAATAGTGATAGCTTCGCTGTTACTGCTACGGTATTTGGTCCTACCTTCATAAAACATCTGCATATATTTATTTACTAACGGAAACAATGTTGATGCTCTTCAACCATCCACCCGCCTTAAGGGGAATGTATCACCTTTTTCAGTTTTTTTAAATATGCACAGCATACAAAAGTTAATTTTTGAAATTGAAACATTTACCTCTGAAAGACCTCTGTATGTGTATGTGTTCACAATAACTCTACCCTCAGGATTCCTCCCTGAGGACCCCGATCACGACCTAGACTTCTACATCCGGAACCTCAACCCGCGTCTGGCCGGATTCATCCTACGACATCGCCGCCTCCGACTGGCGATATCCTGGTATCGAACCCGGCACCTTTGGATGATATTCGCTTTCTTGTTCGTCAATTCGTTTATACTCAACCCTGTTGCCATCTACCAGCACTGGAACGATTCTGAAATCCTTGTTGAGAACGCAGCTCTGATGTGTCTGTGGTTGTTGGCGCTTATAGCCATGACAAGTATCTATTTCAAGAGACACACATTGCTGATGCTGATCATCAAATTTGACGAATTGTCAAAGGTAGTCGAAATTCAAGACGACGAACAAAACGAGATGATGAAAAAATCGCATGTTTTTTGCGAACGTGTTGTTAAATTTTTGCACATAATTGCAATTCCAATTTTCTACGTTGCTACGTTGGTCTACGTTGTTGCGGTGTGCGTACCTACCAGGCAGCTGATGTTCAGGTAGGACTGTGTTGTATAATAATAATAATAATAATAATAATAATAATAATAATAATAATAATAATAATAATAATAAAAATAATAATAATAATAAGGTCCTCAGCCAATGAGCTACATTGTCACCACCATCTTTCGGCCGCCACCCTAGGGTGCACTCTCGCATCGTCTTGGCTCAAGAGGAGCCCGATGGTGCAAATGAGAGAAGAGAAGAAGGGAAATAACATAATAATAATAATAATAATAATAATAATAATAATAATAATAATAATAATAATAATAATAATTAGATGAGCGTAGCGAAGCGGAGTGAATCTCTCCATACAACTCGATCGGCGCTTTGTCTGTGTGTCTGTATGTATGTATGTATGTCTGTATGTGCGCTAAATTTTGTTCGTCGCGCACAGGTCAAACGGCTTGACGTATTTGGCTGAAATTTTCGGGCAACGTTCGTGACTACTAAACTCGATGCTGTTAACATAACCAGTAAAATTCGTTAAGATGCCAACCTACAAAAAATTAATTACTGAAAAATAAAATTCGTTTATTTATTTAATTAAATGAAAACTTACAAACGGATTTTAATAATGTTTCACCTGTAGATTACGATCAACGATACCAACACTTGACAATAGTTTCAAAATTGAAAGTTCATCCGCCATGTTATAAAAAAATATTGTTTCTTTACGGTAATAATGTTTTCATTTTTACAGTGTTCCACCGATATGATTCGCATTTGCGGACCATTGAAGTTAGATGCACATAGTATGCTGCCGAAATGGCTTACGCAGTCAGACCTTTCTCACTATGTATTTGGAATTTTGATAGCTATCATAGGATAGCTACAATGACGTGTTATGTTTTATGACTTTCACGGCAAACATGCAGAAAATAACAACACACTTGGTCGACAATTTAAAAAGCTATTATTATAGTTTAAATGTGAGTTATTGTATGATTAAACAATATAAGATTTTAGATTAAGTCTGTATCTACATTATGGAACTTTCTATACACTGATATGTTTAATAGTTTATGAATTAGAGCCTATTGAGTAGACCACGGTCGAATGAAATTATGCGGAAATCCATCAACTTGAAGGTTTTAATTTCTTTAAAGAAAACTTCTTAACGGATTTAAATAATATTTCGTGTATTTATTAGCAACATATCAAGAAATAATATACTTAAGTTATAAGGTTGTAACTTGATCCGCCATCTTGTAAAAAAATCATATGTTTATTATAAAGGTATTTTTTTTTTAAGAGTTAAATGATATGCAAATGATTTATTTGATTTGATACATTGAAAAAAATCGCTCATCTGTCAACGCGGAGCGTTTTCCTAGTAATAACAATAATAATAATAGTAGTAATAATAATAATAATTACAATAATTAAGCGAGCGAAGCGAGCGTCTCCACGAGACTCTTATGGCACTTAGTTCAGTTTTTTTTTTTTTTTTTTTTTTTTTTGTCCGTCGATAGCGGTCGAACAGAAAGTCCGATCAACTTGAAATTTGGACCATCCACAAGCCTCGATGTGGATTGAAGGTGTATAGATTTGAGGCAAAATCGTTTGAAAAGTTACAAAGTTACACAATAGTTACTGCAAAATATTTTTCTGAAACAAAATGGCGGCAAAATGTGAGATAACCATATTTTTTAAAGCTTTTTCCGGTCACTAATATGTTCATTTAATGGCTATCTGATCAATATTGGCAAAGTTACACAAAAGTTACTCGAAATAATTTTTCTGAAAAACAGTAACTGCAAAATGTGAGGTGGCTATCTTGTAGTACATTTTCATCCGGTAACGAATATACTAATTTAGACGCGATCGGATACGTATTAGAGGTAGAAATTACATTTCTATTGCTGTCAATAACTGTTAGTAACGGTGGCGGACCGCGGCGAAAACATGACGAAGAAAATTCTTAGCAACGCACATGGCACTGCATTCAACAATATCGGGAATTATAATTGCTATGGGAATTAGAAACATTTTTGCAAAGTTCATTCTTGAATTGTTGTTAATTGTTGTTTTTATTAGCTTTGAGATCTTTTCGCCAGAACGTTCGTAGATATGGACGCGCTCGCTTATCAACGCGTCAAACAGAGCGTTTTCCTAGTAATAATAACAATAATTAAGCGAGCGAAGCGAGCGTCTCCACGAGACTCTTATGGCACTTGGTTCTGTTTTTTTTTTTTTTTTTTATTTTTTTTTTATGTCCGTCGATAGCGTTCGAACAGAAAGTCCGATCAACTTGAAATGTTGACCATCCACAAGCCTCGATGTGGATTGAAGGTGTATAGTTTTGAGACAAAATCGTTCAAAAAGTTACAAAGTTACACCATAGTTACTGCAAAATATTTTTCTGAAACAAAATGGCGGCAAAATGTGAGATAGCCATATTTTTTTAAAGCTTTTTCCGATCACGAATATGTTCATGTTATGGCGATTTGATAAATATTGGCAAAGTTACACAAAAGTTACTCGAAAATATATTTCTGAAACACAGTAACAGCAAAATGTGAGGTGGCTATTTTAAAGTAAATTTTTGTCCGGTCACGAATATACTAATGTAAACGCGATTTGATACATATTAGAGGCAGAAATTACGTTTCTATTGCTGTCAATAACTGTTAGTAACGGTGGCGGACCGCGGCGAAAACATGACAGCGAAAATTCTTAGCAACGCACATTGCACTGCATCCAACAATGTCGGGAAGTATAATAGCTATGGAAATTAGAAAAATTTTTGCAATGCGCATTCTTGAATTGTTGTTAATTGTTATTTGTATTAGCATTGAAATCTTTTCGCCAGAAAGTTCGTAGATATTGACGCGCTCGCTTATCAACGTGTCAAACAGAATGTTTTCCTAGTATTAATAATTATTATTATTATTCTAATTATAATAATAATAATTTTTATAATAATAATAATTACAAAAACAATAATTATAATAATAATAATAATAATAATAATAAAAATAATAATAATAATAATATTAATAATAATATAATTTGTGTAGGAAAACCCGTTATAGGGTGCCCAAGTATCACTCGTCGAGTACCTAACTAGATTTAGAATGTATGTTGGGGTGTTTGGAGAATTGGAAAGGAATGTTAGTATGACTCAATTCACCATACACCTTGTGAATGAGGAAAACCCTAAAAGAAACCTTTAGTTAGGATTGCCGGTAGCCAGAATCGAAACGGCGACCTGGCACGAATTAGAGTCTTGCGTTTTACCGCTCTATATCTAGTTTTATATTGTATAAGTTATTATACATTATGAGGATCTAAATGCCCTGTCCGGGAAAAGGGTAGAATTTTACCCAGAGTGACTCTACTAATTGTAAGAGGAGATGAACTGAGGTTACCTAATTTCCCCATTCCACTCCTAACCCCTTTTAAATCTACTTTTACTTCCTACTATTCCTCCATTTCCTCCAATCTCCTCCAACGTCATGTGACCAAGATTTCGAGTACTTCCTTACAAAAATTGAATCATAACATAAACATATCAACACTGCACCAGTACATTCCAGTAGAGGGTTGGTTCAGTCACTTTAAATTAAAGTCCCCCACTGCAAATCAGTTTAGTTACTGAGTGGGTAGACTCTAAATGTGATTTTTTTTCTTTTATGTTTTAGGCCATGGTATCCATACGATGTAGCATCAACTCCAGGTTTCGAGATAACCTTAACCATAAACACGTTGATTCAATTTCCAATTTTCGCAGCTGCAAACGCGTTAACATCATCATTGGTTTCAGTCTTCACTTACTTAGCAGTATATTTTGATATAATACAAGCACAGTTACTGAATATTCGCGGCACTTCAATCCAGAAAATAAAGGAGATGAAGAAGCGTTTGGAGCTGGAACAACCAGTTGTAGCTTCACGCCACAGTGGACGAAGGGGAAAGTTCAACACTAGGATTCTAACTGACCGACGAAGGAGAATTGATGAGAATCTTTCTGAACTATGGAGTCAAAGACAAGACCATCGACATGCAGAAATCTATGACCTTCGGGAAGCTCCCAGAACAGCAGTAAGAATTGAAGAGAATCTTTCTGAAATGTTTAGTCAAAGACAAGAACATCGACATGCAGAAATCAATGCTCTTTTAGAAGCTCCCAGGACAGTTATAAGAATTGAAGAGAATCTTTCTGAAATGTTGAGCCAAAGACAAGAACATCGACATGCAGAAATCAATGATCTTCTGCAAGCTACCAGAACAGAAGTAAGAATTGAAGAGAATCTTTCTGAACTATTGAGTCAAAGACATTCAAATCGCCAGATCATAACTCAAGATCTAAATGTTGAGGTGTTCAAGCAAAGACCCATCAAAATTCTAACGGGTACAGACAACACTGAGCAAATACTCAACACCAAAACATTGCACAAAGATTCTGTTAGAGTATCCGAGACTGAAGAAGACGTAGCTATGCAAGTTGAGCTTGCAAAGTTAATAATAATTCACGTAGACATTATAAAGTAAGTTTCAAGTATATTCTCACATTACTTTGTAAAAGTCGTCAGTATGTGTTGCCTCCATGACAGCTCTTGTATCTTGTTGCAGCATCGTAAAGATAACGAATGATCTGCTCAGTGTTGCCTTTGTTGTCTTGTTTGTATTAAACGTTGGTGTATATGCAGCAACAATAACGGTGTTTAAAAACGTAAGTAAATTCCTACTTATTAGCAGATTTGACTGAGTAGGTAGACCCTAAATATGAAATTATTTATTTAAATAATTGTCTTTATACGGTGTATCGACTATGTTACTACTGATGTTCAGTGGGGGACAATTTATCATGTGCTTCCTTGCTAAGACGGCTCCAAATTCATCATTTACATGATATCATATCGATCGATTCAAGTCATGTACAAACAAAACCCCAGTCCGAACCAGGAATGGTCTCCTGAACCTTCTGAATTGGAAGCAGGAATAAACCCACTAGAGCAATAAGCAACTAATGAATTCAGTTAGTACCACCATCTTAAGCAGAAGAAATACTTTTTTGATTTAATCGGGATGACTTTCACATTATTTCTGTCTACAGATTGCGAACCTCGGAGAAAAGGGACTAGTAGTAATAATATTATCGTTTAAGCTCGTGATGGTGTTCCTAGGGGTAAACATCATGGCAAACAAAATAACTGACCAGGTAAGTTTTATAGAGGTTTATAGAATCGTCATAGTTACTTAAATATATTATAGAGTGACTGAGAGTCGTAAGACCCCCCCCCCCCCCCCCATTATCCCGATTTAATATCCATCACCCCACTTGTCCTTTCCCTTCATTGTGTGTTCCCCTTATGACGACCTGGTGATGTGTGATGGCTGATTGGCCAACGTCATATCCGTAAACAACATAATACAATATAATACATTGACGGTGTGCTTTGTGAGCATCTGATTGGCTCGAAGCCTCGACACAACAGTGCTGCTATCTATTGACACGTATTGTATCATGTTTCAGAGCGTAGCAGTGGGCGAGGCTTTGTACGCATCTGATTGGCTCGAAGCCTCGACACAACAGTGCTGCTATCTATTGACACGTATTGTATCATGTTTCAGAGCGTAGCAGTGGGCGAGGCTTTGTACGCATCTGATTGGCTCGCCGCCTCGACACAACAGTGCTGCTATCTATTGACACGTATTGTATCATGTTTCAGTGCACAGCAGTGGGAGAGGCTTTGTACGCATCTGATTAGCTCGAAGCCTCGACACAGTGCTGCTATCTATTGACACGTATTGTATCATGTTTCAGAGCGTAGCAGTGGGCGAGGCTTTGTACGCATCTGATTGGATCGAAGCCTCGACACAACAGTGCTGCTGTCTATTGACACGTATTGTATCATGTTTCAGAGCGCAGAAGTGGGCGAGGCTTTGTACGCATCTGATTGGATCGAAGCCTCGACACAACAGTGCTGCTATCTATTGACACGTTTTGTATAATGTTTCAGAGCGCAGCAGTGGGCGAGGCTTTGTACGCATCTGATTGGCTCGAAGCCTTGACACAACAGTGCTGCTATCTATTGACACGTATTGTATCATGTTTCAGTGCACAGCAGTGGGCGAGGCTTTGTACGCATCTGATTGGCTCGAAGCCTCGACACAACAGTGCTGCTATCTATTGACACGTATTGTACCATGTTTCAGAGCGCAGCAGTGGGCGAGGCTTTGTACGCATCTGATTGGCTCGAAGCCTTGACACAACAGTGCTGCTATCTATTGACACGTATTGTATCATGTTTCAGTGCACAGCAGTGGGAGAGGCTTTGTACGCATCTGATTAGCTCGAAGCCTCGACACAACAGTGCTGCTATCTATTGACACGTATTGTATCATGTTTCAGAGCGTAGCAGTGGGCGAGGCTTTGTACGAATCTGATTGGCTCGAAGCCTCGACGAGCTTCAAGCGTTCAATGTTAATTGTGATGACCCGGGCTAACAGACCTGTTGAGTTCAAACCACCGGGGCTAAACCCTCTTTCCGTTAATAACTTTGGTGTGGTAAGTGGCGGCTACAATGATATGACACAATTATTTTACACATTTACGCACATTATATCTATTGACGAAGAACGTTATCACCAACCTAGTTACGAATTTGATTTAGATCAATACATTTACTATTTTAGTTTAAGGTTGTATGTTCACTATCCTGTGGTGCTCCCGATTTCGCGGTCTGGTAAAATTGCATTAAAATATATTTATTTATTAATTTATATATTGCATTTTGTGTTATATATTTATTTCATTATGTATGTTTTTATTTCATTATGTATTTATTTATTTATCTATATATTTGCGTATTGCAGGTGGCCCACCTCGCCTACAAAATGTGTACAAGAGTTTTGGAGATCACAGGAAACCACTGATTGTAGAACTGTAGACTATCTCAAATCACCAACCTGCGATGTCCAACAAGTGACCTAGCTAGTGTGTCACGAGGTTTGCGGCAAGTATACCATAATTAGTTCAAAATTTACACATCATATCATTAAGTTATCACCACATATAATTCATCTTCCCTTAGTATTGTATTCCTACCCTCAACTGCGTAAATTTATACTTCATACAAACTCTCTCATTATGTATAAGGAAGCGTTCATATTGTTTCATCAAGTTCTCTTATGTTGAGTTCATAAACTCAACTTTATTGATTTTACATGATAGCATGAATGTTTGCATGTTCGGTGTTCGTCGAGCCATCACTTGACACAATCTCATTAATACTTGAAGTCCTTTACCGTAACATTTCAACGTAACGTAAGGTTAGCCGCATTTTATATTTGTAAGAAAGAAAGTACAAGATGTTAAAGGTTTTCTGATCAATATCGTTCAACAATGCATGTTGAATCTAGTTGAAGGTAATCTATGTGTGTTTCGTATTGTATCCATGCTTGTTATGTATTATGTAGTGTACTTTTTTAACAACTTGGTAATGAAAAGACTGTACGATTGTGGTTGTGGTTGTGTATAATGTGTACACTAGGCTACAAAAGTAAAGCAAGGATTTGACGAAAACCTTCCTTACTCTAAAAACCGTTGTGCAAACGTCTTACAACATAGAAGCTGATTGCTTTTAAAGACTCATCAAACATCTTATTTTATTACATATACCATCCTAGCTGCAAATAAGTGAATATCAACATCAATTACATCATTATGCTTTTGTAATTTAAATTGTTATCTACGATAATAATAGAACAAAAGTATAATGAATGGCATGGGTTTTTAACTTCGGAATTTTGACTTTAATAAACGGTGACTTTAGAGCCGTTATTTATTTATTTAATAATTTATTTAATAATGTATTTATTTATATATTTACTAATGTATTTATGTATTTATTAATCAATGTATTTATGTATTTATGTATGTACTTATTAATGTATTAATGTATTAATGTATTAATGTATTTATGTGTTTATGTATTTGTATATTTATGCATTTATGTATTTATGTATTTATATATTTATGCATTTATATATTTATGTGTTTAGGTATTTGTAAATTTATGCATTTATGTATTTATGTATATATCTATGCATTTATATATTTATGCATTTATGTAAGTATGTATTAATGTATTTATGTATTATTTAAATAATTAAAACATAAATGACAGCACACATGTTGTTATAAACATTGCAATAACATCAACCTCAGCCCTGATTACCGTAGGTAGCCGTATAACGAACCAGATACTTTTTAACGTATGTCCGCAGTAACTCCGCTCTTTCTGTGGTTTTTACATCAATTGACTAATTGACAGGAAACTCCGTCTGATTGTCTGAGTGACATCTCAATGACGATATCAGCATCGTGGGAACAGCCAATCAGAGGACAGCGTTTCGCAACCATCCTCGAGTACTTCCTGAATCAAACGACCACACCCACAACAAACGATACATCGTCTATTTATCTGAGCTTTTTGTTGGGTTTCTGACTCATTTCCCGTTATATGAATAAGCTGCCTCTTCTACACTTTGAGGTGGCTCAGCGCTAACACGCGATACTCCAATTCGAGAGGTTACCGGTTCGATTCCGGCTATAGGTCTCTCACAGCAAGAAGTGAGATAGTATCAGGCCCGCCCACATTTAGTTTCGAGCTTGACAAGCACGAATCACTGACATTTTTCCCGATTATCTAGTACAATTTGGTTGCGGTAAGTTTTTTGACGGTAACGCACAAGAAGACGTGCAAGCAGGTTCCGTCAAAAAACTTAACGCAACAAAATTTTACTAGATATACGGGAAAAACGTTTTGACTCCTCTGACACTTTCTTACTTCTTGGTGTGAGAGACCTTTACCAGCAATACTGACTGAAGGTCTTTACCGAGTTTTTTCTCGATCGTAAAGGCGAATGCTGGGATTGAGTCCTATAACAGCTCTCAGGTATGCTTTACATTAAGATTATTCCAATTCGGGAGGTCGTCGGTTCGATTCCGGGTAGGCCTGATACTGACTGAAGGTCTTTTCCGAGGTTTTCCTCGATCGTAAGGGCGAATGCTGGGATTGAGTCCTATAACAGGCCTCGGGCATGCATTACATTCAGATTATTCCTAAACTCGAATACACCTAGTCACCTGAAAAGGGGCACATCAGGTAAAGCTGGGGTGCACCCTACAGCAGGACCCAACGAAAGATTATGATTATTATTGTAGACTTGGGAGTAGATCTACACATACTATGGATGTCAAAAAGCGTGTTTTTCACTAAACGTTTACATCTCGCCTACCTGTGTGTGTAATGCTACAAGAAGAAGCGCAAGATAAACGTTGTTCTGAATTAATAATTTTTCGTAGGAATACCCGTTATAGGGTGCACGCACCAACTTTACCTGATGTGCCCCTGTTCAGTTTACTAACTAGGTTATTAGGTTGTTTGGATAGCTGGGAGGAATGCCCAAGGACTATAAGTAGGACTCAATCTCCGCCTTTACGACTCAGGAAAACATCGGAAAAAACTGTCAGCCAGGACTGCCGGTGGCCGGAATCGAACTGGCGAACTCCCGAATTAGAGTCTCGCGTCTTACCGCTGAGCCAGCTCTATCGGTGTATCTTTACTGGTCGTTACACGTTCACTGCATAATAATTTACCCCCGTTAAGCAATCAAGAGCCCTTCAGCTTGAGTCCCTATTTACTCTGATAATTTACTTTGATACGGAAATAAAATTGCATGACTAGAATAACTCTGGAGGGGGGGGGGGGGGGAGGGGGGAGTAGATCATTTACTGATCACGGAAATTCGGTAAACGAAGACTTTCTATTCCTAACGTTCTGTACAATATACGTTCTGTTGACATGTTGATTTCCGTTGAAACAGCGTGCATAAAAGAAGCGGTTGTAGTCACGAATTGGAACAAGTTTTAGATATCTGTTTTGAGCTAGACCCGAAGTAACTTTCAAGGCCGGTAATAAGCTACGGCCTTGATGACTGATGTGAGAATAAGTGTCGGAAGAGGGTGCTTACTTTGTGTACTGAGCCTAAAGCCGCACATTAAATAGGGATTATTAGTATTCGGACTTTTGAATTATGAACTCAATAATATGCGGAGTCGTCTGAGGTCATAGCGAAGAGCATTCGGCAGTAGGAGTTTTACAGATGTATTGGCCGTCAACCAATTACGCTTAAACTAATAGTAGGAGTGTTATACATATTTACCTACTTGTAGAGGGATGTCATATCTATGTATGGTATGAAGTACATTTGTCATCAACCTATTCAAAAATGATGTACCCATTTTATAACACAATATAACAGATTCTCCGGATTATTTCGCCGAACATTTTCGAAGAAAGTAATTTATTTGTAAAATTCAAACGTGGGTATATTATTTTTGAGCAGGCTTGTCACAAATGTACTTAATACCATGCGTAGATATGACACCCCTCTCCAAGTAGGTAAATTTTCATAATAATCCTGTTATTTGTTCCAGAGAAATTAGTTGACTAAAAACGTCAAAACTTCTTCCGAACACTCTTAACGCGCTGGAAGTGTTTCGGATACCTCTTTGAATTGGTTCTTGTTGCTTTGTTGTACGTTATGTTATTCGTGACCAACAGGTATAGATGAAAGATTCAAGTCACTTCCATAAGTGACACGTTTAAAATTGCCAAAGATCACGCGTTGTAGAATGTTGTTTAATGAAATTATGTGTGCATTAATAAATTGCAGGAAAAAAATAATTTTCCCCTCGCTTCACAATCATTTTTGTTTTTTAGGGATCCAGCTTTAACTGATGTGACTAACTAGGTAATAGAATGTTTGGATAGCTGGAAAGAAATGTCCGAGGGCTGATAGTAGGACTCAATCCCAGCATTCACCTTTACGACTGAGGAAAATCTCGGAAAAACCTTCCATCAGGACTGCCGGTGGCCGGAATCGAACCGGCGACCTACCGAATTAGAGTATCGCGTCTTACCGCTGAGCCACCTCTATCGGTCACTATTCATAGTTCCCACGTGACGTCACAGCGGCCATGATGGCGACACAATTGATGAGGACCAATCCTAGATCATTGCCAAATATTATTAAAATTTATTAAATAAGCCTAATTTAGAATTTAAAAAATACAAAAATAAGAAATTACCACACATACCAATTTCATTTCAAAAACAGACTGACTTCTAAAGAACTAAGAATTTATGTTTTCTACCACAACAGCTTGTTTCTCCGTGGCAACGTCAAAGTTTGATCACAAATGTGGCCGCCACGCGCAAAGATGTGACGTACGTGCAACCTATAAATATAGTTAATTTTCCACTTGCTAAAGACTAGACACGCACTGTGGGTTGTGGCACAATACCCTACGGCCTACGTTGTGCATCTGCCTATAAACACTTACAAGATTATAAATGCACATTTAACAAAGTTACCACTTAGAAACTTCTCGGTAACCAATGCTAAAATTGGCCAATTTCCTAGACCGTCCGTCGTAATAGAAATTGCAGGTCAAAACTTTAATCGCGATTAGTGTCTCTCGTCTAGGCAATACGCCGGATGATAACGCCAATCACCGGCCAATTGGTATGACCCCCAACAATGGGTAAAGTACATATAATGGCGTGAAGGTTACAGATGGTACAATAGAGGATAATTTAGCCTAGCCTAGTTCTTTGTATGCCGGAAAGCATAAAAGGTCCGTTGATATGAAAGAGGACTCAGTTGTGATTGTGTAATAGTCGATGCTGGGTTGTGTTGTTATAGAGTTGCTATGAAGAACGTTTTAGTGCTGTTGGGGATGTGTCTAGTGGTGCATATTGTCTGCAACAACAATGTACAGGTAAGCGTGAATCTTATCTATTTTATTGAACAATACGTATTGATTAGTTGTGATCAATTTAACATCTTTTTCGTTCGGCCAAAGTAAAAATCAGATATGTATTTTTGTAATTTTGATTTTCGTGTATTTATTTTAAAAGTTTCTGTTTTGAGCATTTGATCAAGTTTTCGTAATTTTAAGTTTGTTATATTTCTATATTATTTCGGGTGTATTATTGTTTATAATTGCTTTCCATAATTATTCTCTTCCAACGTTTTAGTAAATGTACGTTTTATCGTTATTTAAATAATGTTCTATATTTAGTTCGGAACAAATTACCCCTTTCTTTCCATGATATACGGAACACGATATTGAAAAAGATGTAATGTTGTTTATTTTTCCAGTTTTAACTGGTCTGTTGTGTATTACTTTATCTATATCTACTAGAAGTTATTTTAAAGTAGCTCGCAATTTGATTCTAGTAAATGACTGGTCATTATTTTAGTTTACACCTGTGATGTTCCATATTTTCATCGGTAGCTTTTGACAAGATGCATAATGTGTGTGTTTCTTTCTTTTATTTTGATGTTTTACAATTTAAAAATATTTTAATTAAATAGTGAACGGCTAGAAAATCACTTCTTTATTAATGATGTACCTGTTAATAGTAGATGATTATAACTTAATAACCAAGTAGCAATTTATAGACGCATTGATACTTGTGAATATATGTATAGATCTATGACCTCATACTGGATTTAAAAGCGTCAATGAACTTTGATATGAAATTTGATTAGATTTAAAATATCTGTGACGACGATGACGAGGAAAATATATGGAAATTGATGTTAAATTTTCTAAATTCGTTGATAACCAAGTTAGTATATATATAGTCAGAAGACCAATTTGGCTTCAATTGATGGCAATTGCCTCCCAATTGAACTTGAGTGGATTATCAGATAATAGCTCTGCCTACAGATAACAAGCGGTTATCAATGCAACTCAAACTGTATTAGCTTCGCATGATAAACCGTGTGCATGAATGTGCTTTGAGGCCAATTGCATATTTTTAAAACATCAATTACAGATACTTCATTAATAGGATATATTAATGATTAAATGATAAATTTTCCAAAGAAAATTTCTCCCTTCCACATCGGAGAAGGCTATTTAATATTTTTCAATGACATTAGTAAATAATAAAATTAGAATGTATTAACAATGATAAGGGAGTATAAATACGCTGAAGCAATTACTATTACTATTACTAATTACTATTACTACTACGTAAATACACTATTTATAGTTTGGCTTTAGGAAACGATCCATTTAAGCTTCCATTATAGGCTACAATAAGATGTAGTAGCTGCTAATTGTATTTCAAATTTACTAATAAATCAAGAGAAAATGAAAAATATTAAAAATAACGATTTGTTATGAGACAAGATGCAAAGCCGGCTACATAAGTGCGAGGGTAGGACAAGTACCTTCTTTACCCATGAATTATACCATTGCCTTGTCATTTTTCAAGAGGAGGGGGGGGGGGGGGAGGAGATGGATAACCTGCTACCTTGGACTATATTCTAAAATTACGCCATAGTTAAAAAAACAACGTTCGACTTCGTTATGAGCTCGATACTTTGTACCTAAAAAGGATACAAAATTGAAACATAACACCGCATTTTCACCAGTTGAAAGTAGTTGAATTAAAAGTTTGGCGCAACTTCGTGAACTATGCCTAGAGTGACTCTGCTAGTCGTAAGAGGCGACAAAAGAAGACCCTGTCCCTTTCCTACCACTCTCCCAATGAAGATCTCTCCTCCCATTTGGCCCTGCCCTCCTCCTTTGCAGGACTTTCTTTTGACGACCCCCGCGATGTGCAATGGATCTGATTTGGACATGTGGCGTTTTTTCATCGTCATCTTCACATTTCCCCCACTCGTCGTCTCGATTAGCCAAAGCTACAAAAATATGGGACATAAAACCTAAATATCATCATCATAAATTTACGCCCGACTTAAAAAATAACGTTCACTTAATTTTTATTCTTGATGAGCCCGATACCTACCATCATCTAAGATTAATCTAAAATTAATAAATCACCTAAGATTAATTCAAAGGTGAAACACAAGTCTGCATTTTAACCCGTTGGAAATAGTTTAAAAAATGAGGCAACTTCATGAACTGTTTTACTGTGTGCTGTGCCAACGTCTTCGTCTACCGGTGCTCCCTCATACAAGAACACAACACTAACTGGTGGTTTCAAACCAACTTACCTCCTTCTCCGGGAGAAATAGAAGTCACTTAAATCTGCACTGGTTCAACACACGATCGAGCATCGTCGCTATAGCCCTCGCTGTTCGCGCACACGTCTTTCCACAACGAGGAATCACTCTGACTGACAATTACCACCCCTAATTTCCACCCCTCCCCTTCCCTCCTCTCGCTGTCTGGATGAGGCGACGCATTGAGTCACATTGCATAATAACACGTGTATATAGTTGAGAAACTGTAAGAATGACGGCCCCCTCCTTATCCCCACCACTGCTACCCGACCCCCTCAACTCCGTGACAACCTAACAATATGAAATGCGTAACTGAAAATCAGTTTGTTTCAGTTGTTCAGTTTGTTGTTTCATGGAGTTAAGGGGGGTCGGGTAGCAGTGGTGGGGATAAGAAGGGGGCCGTCATTCTTACAGTTTCTCAACTATACTTACATCAATCAACAGGTGGCAACAAAACACTTTGCGTCCAAAGCTCAAGCTAATTATTAATTATTTATACCTTCAAAGTCAATTGTATGCGATGAAATTTTTGACACAGACGGAAAGGAAAAGTGACCTGAAGCTAGTAGTAAAATAACAAATAGATAATTAGATACATTTTTGGAGTTTCTGCGGGGAGGGGTCCTTTTTTGGCGATAGGTCTGGATAAAACGTAAACGGCTTCCATCATTGCAACAAAGTAGATGATAATAGATGGTACAATGCACCCAACTTAAGAGCGTTCGGCAGTAGGAGTTTTACAGATGTATTGGCCGTCAACTAATAACTCTCAAACTAATAGTAGGATTTTTATAAATATTTACCTACTTGTTGAGGGATGTTATATCTATGCATGGTATTAAGTACATTTGTCACTAACCTATTCAAAAACAATGTACCCATTTTTAAAAAGATTCTCCGTATTATTTCGCCGAACATTTTCGATGAAAGTAATTTAGTTGCATAATTCAGTCGTGAGTATATTATTTTTGAGCAGGCTTGTCACAAATGTACTTAACACCATGCGTAGATATGACATCCCTCTGCAAGTAGGTAAATTTTCCTAATAATCCTATTATTTGATTAAGAGAAATTAGTTGACTAAAAACGTCAAAACTACTTTCGAACGCTCTTAGAATAATCAGTTTCTGTAACTGAGCGGGTAAAGAATATGTACAAATGTATTTATCTCTCTATGTTAGGCTCACCCACACCGAAGTATCGAGGACACCGAAGAGGACACGTCCTCTTCTGCCGAGTCTGCGTCCAGCCCGGTAGTCGCCGGCCACGGCCACCACGCAGCGGCGCCGCAAGAGAGAGGTTAGTCACACTGACTGTGGAGAGAAATTAAAATCAGACCATTTAATGAAAAAAAAAAAAATAAAAGGCGAGATTTTTACGCCAATTGTATCAATAGCTATCTCTACGTTGATTTCAATGTTTTAGTAGCGTTAGATATTAGATATATACTAAACCTTGCTAATTGGCAGGAGTGGAACTTGAGTGAGAGAATTAGCGTGAGTGAGCAGTGTGGGTTTGGTGGAAGGTTGAAGCTACGGAATATATCGTGGTAGAGAGATGAGGTAGAGTTGTTGAGGAAACGAGCAAGAGTTTATCGAGAAGTTTTGTGAGGAAGAAGATCGTGTGTGATAGTGAGAACGAGGGTCGAGGAGTGTGGACTGTGGAGAGTTACAGAGAGTAGTTGGCCTAGTAGAGCATGGAGAAGTGTAGTAGGCCTAGGCCTGGGAGTTTGGAGAGTTGTAAAGTGCATTAAACCATTATCAGAACATTGTGTGTGATAGTGAGAACGAGTATTGTGGACTGTGGAGAGTTGCAGAGAGTAGTTGGCCTAGTAGAATGTGGAGAAGTGTATTAGGCCCTGGCCAAGGAGTTTGGAGAGTTTTAAAGTGCATTTAACCATTATCAAAACATTGTGTGTGCGTTGAGAAGTAACCTTACTCTTACAGTAGATTGTATAAAGTATCTTTATGTATAATAATAGAGATTTTCAATTCTAAGGTTGGTAGACATTGATATCTAAGAATCTAACTCGGCAGATCGCCGGTTCGATTCCGGCCACCGGCAATCCGGACTGAAGGTTTCTCCGAGGTTGTCCTCAGTCGCAATAGCGAATGCTGGGATTGAGTCCTACTAACAGCCCTCGGACATCTCTTTCCAACTATGAAAACACCCTTATAGATAGTTTATTATAGCTAATCACCTGAAAAGAGGCACATCAGGTGTGCAGTGCACCCTATAACGGTTATCCCTCCAAAAAATAAGAAAGAACAATGTTCAGTCTTCATATGTGAGATTTAGACTGGACTTTATAGTCGTCCCCTACTCCTCCTAGGGGCGCCCGTTGTGGCCAGGTAACAGCTGTTTCATGCACGTTATTTCCCATACAGAAAACAAATCCATATCAACAACGGGCGCCTCTAGAGGTAGTGGACGACTATGAATACGACTATACCATAGAGATATCTCTATGATATAAGTTAGTCGTCGTACAACGACTTCGGTAATGCTTCCGTCACGGGTGGGTGAGCAGCAGCCAACCAGCGGCCGTGGCTAATTCAAATACCTGCTCTAGTTGGCAGAGACCGTAAATACGTCATTGATTGATGACGAAAGCATTACCGTAGTTGTTGTACTACGACAGGTGCAAAGTATACCTCTGTTGTCTCTTGTGCGCAGACTCGAGCCACGCACGAGATATGTCGTCACACGAGGCCAAGTCACACGAAGATGACGACTCCAGCGAGGAAGAGAGAGACGGCAATAACAGTATGACGTTATTACACAACAATAACAATAGCTGGGACATAAGTTATAACAGTAGCCATGCCCTAAACAATAATAACAGTAGCCATGCCCTAAACAATAATAACAGTAGCTGGGACACAAACAATAACAGTAGCCATGCCCTAAACAATAATAACAGTAGCCATGCCCTAAACAATAATAACAGTAGCTGGGACACAAACAATAACAGTAGCCATGCCCTAAACAATAATAACAGTAGCTGGGACACAAACAATAACAGTAGCCATGCCCTAAACAATAATAACAGTAGCTGGGACACAAACAATAACAGTAGCCATGCCCTAAACAATAATAACAGTAGCTGGGACACAAACAATAACAGTAGCCATGCCCTAAACAATAATAACAGTAGCCATGCCCTAAACAATAATAACTGTAGCCATGCCCTAAACAATAATAACAGTAGCTGGGACACAAACAATAACAGTAGCCGGGACATAAGTTATAACAGTAGCCATGCCCTAAACAATAATAACAGTAGCCATGCCCTAAACAATAATAACAGTAGCTGGGACACAAACAATAACAGTAGCCGGGACATAAGTTATAACAGTAGCCATGCCCTAAACAATAATAACAGTAGCCGGGACACAAACAATAACATTATTCAGTACATAAACAATAACAGTAGCCAGGACACAAACAATAATAACAGTACGATTTCTGAAGAGAAAGAGGCCCAAAATAATAAAAGTAACCACAATCTAAACGATACTAGTGCCATAGTGTTAGAACAGGGTCCTTCACATAATATTAAGAAATCTTTAGAACAGCATGTTCAAAGTCATAAGAGTACTGTGTCTTTAGAACAGCCGACCCCAACAGATAAGAGTACCGTCTCTTTAGAACAGCCGGCCCCAACAGATAAGGGTACAGTGTCTTTAGAACAGGCATCCCATACGGAAAAGAGTACTGTGTCTTTAGAACAGCAGGCCCCAACAGATCAGAGTATTGTGTCTGTAGAACAGCAGGCCCCAACAGATAAGAGTACTGTGTCTTTAGAACAGCAGACCCCAACAGATAAGAGTACTGTGTCTTTAGAACAGCCATACCCAACAGATACGGGTAGAGTGTCCTTAGAACAGCAGACCCCAACAGATAAGGGTACAGTGTCCTTAGAACAGGCAATTCCAACAGATAACAGAACTGTGTCTTTAGAACAGCAGGCCCCAACAGATAAGGATATTGTGTCTTTAGAACAGCAGACCCCAACAGATAAGAGAACTGTGTCTTTAGAACAGCAGGTCCCAACAGATAAGGATATTGTGTCTTTAGAACAGCAGGCCCCAACAGATCAGAGTATTGTGTCTTTAGAACAGCAGGCCCCAACAGATAAGGGTACAGTGTATTTAGAACAGGCAGCTCCAACAGATAATGGTACTGAGTCTTTAGAACAGGCAGCCCCAAAAGATAAAAGAATTGTGTCTTTAGAATATCAGCGAGAGTGTCTGTTCTGTATAACACTGATGAAAAGTGCGCTGGGCTTGCGCGAGTGGATGATAGGGTGATCTGTGACGTCACATATACACATTATAAGCCTACAAGTCTGATGTTTAGCCTAATCAAACCGCCCAATGTCATGATGATACTTTACATGGTTTACTGGCATAGTTTCATAGGAGAGTCTGAGTTCTTTGCTCGTTGCTCAAAAAATGAGAATCAAAACGGTAATGTCTGATTTTCCACAAACTTTATAACACAATTACAGTAATTCACTTAAATTTTGGAAGTTCTACTCTATATTCATTCGCATTTTATGATACGAGCGAAAAACTCAAATACTAGGTTTTAGAAAAGGCTCTGTTTTTAACTTTCCTCAAATATAACTTAATATATATAATATTATATGTTTTTGTTTAAATATGTAGTAGTTGAAATCGAGTTTGGATTGTGACAGATAAAGATGCTCCTGTATAATATTTGTGCCATATAATTATGTTAGTAATAATAGTATGAAAAAACGTTAAACGTAATCAAGTTATATTTTGTTATTTTTTAAACTGCAATGAATTTTTATTCAAAGAATTGAAATTAATCAAATTATCCAATTACAATTTTGTTTTTATTGTAATATAAATAATGTTAAATGTGTTTTATTGTTATGCCGTTATAATTTCATTTCATTTCAATATTAAAACACATAGCGTCCTTATGCCTTTCCTCGTTGTTTGCATGCTCAGTAATCCGTAGTTTAACTAAATATGTTTTTACTTATGTTTACGTCGAAAAGCTAGTTTTTAATACAGAAATTTCGTTGCCATTATATTGTGATGAAAGAAAACCACTGACTGCCGATCTGTGATTCATTATCGTATTACTGTTAATTTGTGAATAGAAGGCTCATTTTATTTCACTTGTAACACAAAGTGAAGTGTTAGATTTAATGATGTATAACCGTTATCATATTATTCGATATATTTACAAGTTTATAAAATGCATTGTTGAAAATATATGTGTATTATTTACTTGATCCACTTTCCAAGCTCAAAATCAAAAACTCCATCTGTTCGTAAAAAGATTCGAATTAAAATGTAATATACATTTTCGCCTGTAAATTGCTAGTTTACAGCGATTAAAAATTATAAGCTCTATAATAATCTCATTTAGTCATTAGGTCCTCTTTGTACTGGTAAATTTCAAAGAGTCGTTATGCAGACAATATATACAATTAGAATAAAACAGTACAATCTTGAAGTTGGGCCATATTACACTCCCCCCCCCCCCCTCTTTCTCTGTGAAAACGTTAATTTAATTAAACATTATTCGGACACACACATGCTTTTACATGTTGATGACACAAATTAAATGAATAAATAAAATACAAAAGAAAAGGTATCATTGTAATACTTAAAAATTTAATAATTTGGAAAATTTGAATAAATCAAGTGGTAAATAAAGTGTGAAAAGTGCAAAGGACCCCCAAACGCTTATCTTGCGTACGAACACTTGCTGCTTCACAGTTGACAAGGTAAGCTAGCTGTTTGAGGATCCTCTGTACTTTTACTTGAACTGCATTAATAAAGAAGCCATGACAAGTAGTCAACTAATTCGTTCTGTCTTTCAACAGGTGAAGATGAAGATGATACGGTCAAGTTCCCTAAGGTGAGAATGTAAAACACGGAAGCGGATGACAGCTTGTTACATAATAATCCCCACTTCTTGATGTGAAACAACCCCTTGTTTCATAAAGTTAGAGTTAATTGTTAAAAATGATCGCTAGTTTCATAAAATAACCGTTTTTTTCATCAAATGCTTTCTTTGTTGTTATAAAATCGTAGCTAGGTTCATACAATAAGCATTTGTTTTCATAAAATTAAAATGCACTCTTTTCGTTATAAAATGGTCGCTAGTTTCATACAATAACCGTTTTTCCCATCAAATGCTTATTGTCGTTATAAAATGGTCGCTAGTTTCATAAAATAACCGTTTTTTCCATCAAATTTTTTTGTCATTATAAAATGGTCGCTAGTTTCATAAAATAACCGGTTTTTTCCATCAAATGCCCTCTTGTTGTTATAAAATGGGCTCTTGTTTCATAAAATGACAGTTGTTTAATAAAATCTCTGTTTGCTTTTTATAGAGTAACTGCTTGTTTAATAAAATGCCCGCTTGTTGTTATAACAAGGTTATTTGTTATCAAATGGCCGCTTGTTGTTATAATTTGGAGTCTTATTTCATAATATACACGATTGTGATTATATCAAGGTCGCTTATTAAAAAATAGCCACCTGTCGTCATAAAAATGACTTTAAGTTGTTAGAACATAAACTCTTGTTTCATAAGATGCTCGCTTGTTGTTATAACAAGACCGCTTGTTTTAAAATTGCCGCTTATTGTTATAAAATGGACACTTATTTCATAAAATACACGATCGTAAATACAATAAGACCGCTTATTAAAAAATAGCCAACTGTCGTCATAAAATGACTTCTTTGATGTTATAAAATATATACTCTTGTTTCATAAAATGGCGCCTATTATTATAAAATGGCCGCTTGTTCTAGACGGAGTCCCTATGTCCAGCCCGGCCCGAGGAAATCACAAACATTGAGATGGAATGCGCTAGGGAGTATCAACTGTGGAAAGAACTGAGAGCGAAGAAAGATATCACCACTACAAGCGAACCAGGTAACACCACATTCCTACTTTCTTGTTTCGTACACATTCGGGAAACCACTTGTTCGTTATTGTTTGATGTTTAACGACGTACTCGACAACTGTGATCATTTGACGTCGGGGGGTGTTAGGAGGAAAGCAACAAGTAGGACGTAAAGAGGTAGAAAGGGGAAAAGGAGGACGTGGACTGACTGAGGTGAAGAAGCCGGACGAAAGTCTGGCTTCTTCACCTCGACATGTTTGGCTAGGGTGGCCCTACCAGAAATACAAGCAATTTTTATACGGGGACTAAAAATGAAATCTTTTTGGGAAGTTTGGAACCCAAAAACATAATCTGTGCAATAATATAACAAAATCTCAATGTACTTAAACAAAAGTTTAGTTTTCTACGTTTTGGTCCAAACGGAACCAAAATATGTGGGTTTTTGTGCGTAAACTTTGAGTAGTACGAAATTACTCCACGTTGGACGCTCAGAGTGCGTTCTATAGACACCACCCAAACATCTTTACTATTGACGATTGTGATGTGTTCCATTGTTTCAGTCCAAATGGTGATAGTGGAGTCGAATCACACCACCCACCACTCCCAACACCCCCACCACCCCCACACCCACCACCGCATGAATTCGTCCGAAGAGACGATGAACGAGGAAATGCAAATGTCTACTATGGAAATGACGACAGAGGAAATGACGACACCGGAAGAGATGACGACACCCAAAGATACGACGACGACCGAAAGCGAGACGACGACTACCGAGTTGATGACGACACAGACGACGACCACTAGACGACCGACTACAACAACAACTGTGCCCATGAGAAGGAACAACAACAACAACAGTAGTGGCAGGAAACACAAGCGGTCTGTCCGAAGGAAGAGATCGGTACGTTACATAAGGTTTGTTCGTTTGTCCTGCCTCAACAGGAGTATTTTACGCCAGGAGTAATCCGGAAATATGTCATTATAGCGGATATGGGAGTAGAAATCACAGTTACTCCCACTTGGACAAAAAAACAGAGTTGTCACAGTTGAGATCGTTTCAGTTGTTCCTCCTACTCCTACTCGGGAAGCAGGTGTAAAAACCTTACTCCCATCACAGTTGTAGTAAGTTACCACTGGACAAAAGAACTTGTCGCAGCTACTCCCATCACACTTACTCCAGGACAGAAAAACGGGGTTTTCGTAATACCGTACTCCTGGAGTAGTGATCACAGGACAAACGAACAAAGCTATAGACTCTCTTAAAAAGACGATTTTCAGAATTGATCTCAAGTTCAATCAGCCTTGAGTACCACAGTAGATGAATGAAATCGGACCCTATTGTACCCGCTAAAAGCGGCCATAAAAAGAAGGTTTACAGAAATCTCGAAAACATTCGCCTACGGAAGTCAAAGTGCGGTCAATTATAGACCAACTGAAGTGTTACAACGGTGAGGGTTAATGTTTTCTAGATGCCGTTTGAGTGGGGTGGAAAGAGCATGGAACAACAGATCGAGGCTCCATTCATCCACTATGTTTCTCAACACTGATTCCACAGTATAATACGTACGCGATTACTTCCATCTAAGGGTCCTAGATCAATTCTGAAAAAGGTCTATAGAACAATAGATTTAATTAAAAACATTGCATAAGTACTGACAGTGTGTACAAAGTTATACAAGTTGTTACCTATTAACATATTTTTAACATATAAGTACAAAACCTAATGGATAAGGTTCTGTTTTAATTATATAATAAAAACGTACGAAAAACGAGAGGGAAAATTGAAAAAAAACTCTAGATAGATGGATTGATAGGGATAGTAGATATAGATACTTCGATAGGTAGATGGTTAGATAGATAAATAATTGATATAATACCTGTACTAATTTAATTTATGTTTTCTAGTGTTATCCAGCAACTTGTATACTCAAGAAATTGAACCTGGTAAGTCAAATACAAATTCATTTTTACTAGTATACATATTTTGTAGTTGTTTTGTTTTATAAGTGAAAATTGTTTGGATCATATTATCATATCATTAGTTAATGTGCTGAACGAAACAAAAAGTACCCACTTAACCCTCATCAAACTTATTGAATTCAGGAATAAGATAAAATCACGTGGTATTCATATTATTATTTGCAATGCACGTGTCTAAAATCAGCAATCATTCTAACAGTGTAGAAACCGCAAAATTCGCGATTGTTCGTGCATTCAACAAGTTAACCATAATTCTAACAGTGCACTGTTAGGATTATTGTTAACTTGTTGAATGCACGAGCAAGCGTGAATCTTGCCGCTTCTCCACTGTTGGAATTATTGTTAACTTGTTGAATGCACGAACAAGCGTGAATCTTGCGGCTTCTCCACTGTTAGAATTATTGTTAACTTGTTGAATGCACGAACAAGCGTGAATCTTGCGGCTTCTCCACTGTTAGAATTATTGTTAACTTGTTGAATGCACGAACAAGCGTGAATCTTGCCGCTTCTCCACTGTTAGAATTATTGTAAACATGTTGTATGCATGAACAAGCGCGAATCTTGCCGCTTACACTGTTAGAATTGTTGTAAACTTGTTGAACGCACGAACAAGCGTGAATCTTGTGGCTTCTACACTGTTAGAATTATTGTTAACTTGTTGAATGCACGAACAAGCGTGAATATTGCGACTTATAGAATCGGCAAGATTCGCGCTTGTTCGTGCATTTTACAAGTTTACAATAATCCTAACAGTGTAGAAGCCGCAAGCTTCACGCTTGTTCGTGCATTCAACAAGTTAGCAATAATTCTCACATTGTAGAAGCAACATAATTCACGGCAATGCCTACGATTAGAGATAATCAAATGTCAATAGGAATGTGAACACCTTATTTTTTGTAAAATTAATACTTTGTGCCGTTTTCAAAACTAAGTAAACGTTTCTGTTATCATGAGTGGTTCCCTATCTGGACGTCAAAGAGCTTAGAGCGTTGAACGCACACCAACTAACCAATCAGAATGCAGCTTTGTTCGCCCTTCAACAACACAGAATCTGATTGGTTCGTTGATGCGATGTCCACATCGGGAATCCCCGATCATAGACGCACATGAGTCTACTTGTTGTACTCAATATGGTTCTGTCATCTAGCTGGACAGCATGGGACAGCCGAGCATCAAGCAGATTCAAAAGTTCGCGGTCAATATGACAGTCGACGACTCGATGAATCTGGAAGAGAAGGCGATGGAATGTGTCAAGGAGATCAACGAGGCCATGATTGACGCTAGCGGTGACATCGGCAAGAGTGAGTACTTACAAACAGGAAACAATCTATGTGTTATAGTCCTCCCAACGAATCTATTCTCATGCTTTCGTCATAACCCCTGAGGCCTCGAAATAAACTTCCGCGGACGGTTTACTGCCTGTGTTCATGCGCGCACTATTGCCGAATACTAAGATGGCGCTCGACGAAATTAGCAGCTCCTGCACTGCAATCACGTAACTTTCCTGGCGGAGGCTTGTCGAACTCGGGAGTTCGACGAGCCTCCGCTAGGTGGAGATTTAGTAGACCTTGTTGTGTAGCCAATGAGAGTTGGAGAATTCGAAAAAGTTCACAGGAACTATCAAAATCCAGCAAGCTGTGAGCAACATTGGCAGTCTTTTGTTTTTATTGAAAGCCTGTCAAAATGTATCAAAATTCACACTTTACTGAGTAAATCCATAAAGTTACTACTCGCAGCAAGTATTTATTCTAATATTCCACTGTGTTCTAGAGGTAGGTCTAAACTGTAAAGGTATAGTCCGTCCTACTTTAGTTTTATGAAATAAGTTGTTTAAACATCGGCGTTTCCGCCATTTCTTGGTATCGAAAGCTGTGAATGGCTGGGTTCCCGTGATCTATTTTCAATTATCACTTCTCTCCACACAGGATTTATTGGTTTTGTTACTACAAACTTATATTTGTATTTAATTTTTAAAAATATTCGTCGTGTAATATTATTAATAGCAACCTACACAAATGAGAGAATTACCATTTATCAACGTCGGACAAGTTGGCCAACTCACGAACTGAGACAATCCGACGCAATCTTCCATCAAGCACACGGAGGAATGACAAGTTAAGTTGCCATCCTGGACATGGCCTGTGATGAAAGCATGAGAATAGATTCGTTGGGAGGACTATAGTTTGAGTCTCCAATGGGGCTTTGCACTGCCACATTCTCCCACTCGCAGCGCCAGCGTAGTGCCAGCCCTCAGACAAGGTCTACTTGATCTCCGCATAACTAAGCCATGAAAAAAGGGCTGATTTACCCATCCAGGAGGCTCTCGACTTGAGCTCGAACTATGGTGGCGCTACTTCTATTCCAATGTCTTTGGCAAAATGCTGCCATCACAGCCTGCTGGATGGGTCAAGTAGACCTTGTCCGCGCCGATTTACCCATCCAGCAGGTCATGGATTTGGGCTTGGACGGTGGTGGCGCATTCTACGTCAAGCTTTGCGTGCAAAGCCCCATTTGGAGACTCAAACTAACACATAGATAGCGCTGCTAAGCAACACCCTTATCTGCGCCATTGATGATTTAACAACAAAGCAACAACGAACAATTGACTGATAAACTCATCCTTATAGTAGTTTATTTTCTTGCCACCAGAATGCGTTGAGTCTATTTTGAGGGGCTAATTAATCCTCAAAAATACAAGGTCTACTTGATCTCCGCCTACCGGAGATCAAGTAGACCTTGCAAAAGTAGAATTAATTGTATTCATTTTTTTAATTAAGTCAAAATTATCTTGAGCCTATTTCTCATTTTTGGTTTGCAAAAGTTAGATACATAATGTACCCAGAACCTCTAACTCAATATACTCTATTACGAAAATAAATACGTGTTTACCCATTCCCCCCCCCCCCCCCCCACACACACACTAACCACGTTCTGAATCCAAAAACACACATACACGCCTTCGTTTCATATACTGAAAGATATATATCAATTTTTAGAATAATCTTAAAGAAGCATTTCTTGTTATTTTTCAGAAGTGGGATGTGTGGCGCAAAAAGTCATCACGTGTTTGAACAAGGGATTGACGGTGAGTTTCTTAGGTTCAGTTGATTCAGTTGATTTCGAAGAGGTGGTAGCAGATCGTAGGAATTTATGATTTACTGTTCGTATCTCAAAATAACTTAAAACAAAAAAAAATAGGAATTGTGGGAAGATAATCAGGACAAATATCATCAGGTCTATACTTGCCCTAACACTACCTCACAGATACTTTCGTCCCAGGCGAAGTACTCGTAGCCAACCAGCGAACCACCCGAGACAAGCCTCCTCAAATAGCGAACGCTGATTGGCTACGAGTTCCTCGCCTGTCACGAAAGCATCTGTAAAGTAGTCATAGCTTTCCAAAACAACTATATGCGAAATTCATTATGTTTGGATTAGATACGAATACGATAATACAATAATAAAGTACAATAACATCGCGCATCGCAGATCCTGATAATTTCTGTCCTGTGTATCATCTAACAATTTCAATTATTACTATTACTACTGTTTCCTGTGTGCATTATTGTATTAGTATTGTATTATGTTTGCACTAGTGGGATTTTGATATCCCGTTTGAAAAACAAGGCATTATTATTATTATTATTATTATTAGGCCGTGTCCCAAAGCTGCGAAGTGTACTCACAGGTATACTAAATTAGCGGACGTGACGTCAGAAGTATACTCCCAAAGCTTGAAGTAGTCGAAAATTTAGTCTGTAGGAGGTAGGAGCCGAAAGTGTAGACTTGATCGCTCCAAGTAGACTAACAATGGCCGACAACCGCAATAAAGCTGTTCCAGAGATGTCAATTAAATGTAATACAAATAATATGGCGAACAATTGAACGTATTTGGAGTTCACTTGAACTAATGTTATTACTTCCAAATGTATAAAATCAGTTTCTAACACTTAAGACAAACTTGAGCTAACCATAACCTCTAAGTGTAGCCAATGTGTAACAACAACTGGGAGGTCTCCCAGCCTTCTTTACATAAGTAATGTCAGTCACGCAGGCAGTGCCGTAATGTGCTCTAGTACAGATGTCCAAAGCTCAGGTAGGTAGTCTTTAGGAGGCCACTTTAGCTATTTACAAACATTAGTCTATACTAGCAGCTTTGGGACGCAGCCTTATTATTATTATTATTATTATTATTATTATTATTATTATTGTTATTATTATTATTATTATTATTATTATTATTATTATTATTATTATTATTATTATTATTATTATTATTAATATTATTAATATTATTATTATTATTATTATTATTATTATTATTATTATTATTATTATTATTATTATTATTATTATTATATAATAAATAATAATAAACTACGCTCATGCTCTTCTCGATTGTATGCACTTAAATATATTCTGCCCTTTACATTATTTAGAGCCGTTTATCAATCTATGGCCGAATCATTAATTTTATATGGCATTCTAGCTTGGGGCAGTGCTTCGCGGTGCCATACGCAAAGGGTTGAAGACCTACAAGTTAGAATGCTAAAAATGGTAATATGCGACATCAAAATCGATACTACACTTTCTAGAAAACAAATATTTTCATTTTGTAATATACTGCCAATTTATTCTTTATTCGTATATAGATTTTTGTTGTACTTTTATTTTAAACCGGATTTTAAGATCCCTATGGACACCTGTAAGGAGACAAGGCTCAAAGTGGCGGGCACCTTACAAGTTCCTAATTATACTAACAAATATGGCCAACGCTCTTTGTCTTATTCTGTGCCAACTATATTTAATATGCTACCATCCTCACTCAAAACCCTGTCGTCTATTTCTAAAATTAAATCTGAACTAAAAACACATCTACTTTCTGACACCTTTTTACTGTGAATGTTCCGTTTATATTTTAATTACTGTAAACAAGTTAATTCTGCATTTGTATTGATTTTTGTAAAGTTCACTTTCTTAGTAGTTTCAAGTATTTAGTTCTATACACTATTTTGTTATTGTAAATACATGTTCCGTTTTCTGTTCTGTTCTGTCACTATGTATAATATTTTTTATTATGTACCACAGTTAAGCCAAGTCTTGGCTTTGTGGGTTCTTGGAGTCATAAATAAAAAAAAAAAAAAAAAAAAAAAAATTAATATTATTATTATTATTATTATTATTATTATTATTATTATTATTATTATTATTATTATTATTATTAGTATTATTATTATTATTATCTTTATTTATCACATCACCAGATGGCAGGTACATTATTAGTCTACAGCACCAAAGGTGATCCTCACCTCTTAGGTGCTGCAACCACACAGTATAAAAAATGACATTACAAAGATTTTACACATTACAAAAATAATTACATTTTAAAAAGATTTTACATATCACAAAGATTATTATATTACACATAAATCAAATATAGTTGAATTCATGACACCGCGTGGCCCTGCGGTGCGACGCAGTACGAACCCGGGCCAACCCAAAACACCCGCACCGCATCGCAGGACCACGCAATGTCATAAATTCTACATAAAACAATTATATAAACATAACATAAAGACTTCAATATAAAAACTGATATCAAAATATTATAGAACCTTTCTCAAAATGCGAGCAGTACCCAGAATGGCTGTCTTCTGTAGTTCCCTTGTGTTATGTTGTCCTGGTATATCTTCTAAATAATTTTGAAATGTTTTGCTGATGGCACCTGTCGCTCCAATTATGATCGGGATTACCTTTGTCCGCATCCCCCACATTCTCTGGGTTTCAATTTGTAAGTCTTTGTATTTGGTTTTCTTTTGCGCCTCCTTAGTTGTGATGTTATTGTCAGAGGGCACCGCTACATCCACCATAATACATTGTCTATTCTCATGATCTTTAATAATTATGTCTGGCTTATTATGCTGAATATATCGATCTGTGTAGACTTGACTATCCCAGAGTAATGTTATTGAGCCTTGATGTATTGTACTTATTGGATGATGCTCGTACCAATTAGTACAAACATCTATATTATAGAAACGACATATATCCCAGTGCAGACGTGCACAAACCCGGTTATGTCGCTCTATATACTCATGTTTGGCCAAAATTGGGCAACCTGATACAATGTGGTCCACTGTCTCATTAAATTGTTTACAAAGACGACAATGAGCATCAGTTCGGGTCTTATAAATTTTTTTCTCAATATATCTGGTTTTCAATGCTTGGTCTTGGGCTGCAATCAGAAGGCTTTCAGTCTCTCCTTTAAGATCTCCTTGCTTGAGCCAAGTGAATGTATCCATCTTACTGTAATCTTCTTGTTCAATTTTTCGGAGAAACTGTCCATGCATCATTTTGGATTTCCATTTCTCCGTACCAAGAAGTTGCAGTTGATGTTTAACATTCATTCTCAAACATCGGATTTGTTCTTTTAGGGATTGATTGTTATGTTGAAGTGAGCACTGAAGTTCTTCTTGAAATTTGATCGCTCTTTTAGTAATGGATGTTGTGTTTGGTTTCTCGTGATCATAATCATTCATAATCTCAACATATCTATCATTTTCTTTATTTTCCAGGTATGCTCGTAATCCGATGATAGCTATTTTAAACATAGATTCAATCTTTAAGAGTCCCCTTCCGCCTTCTGATCTAGAAATGTACAGCCTCTCAGTTTCAGCACGGGGATGATGCATTCCATACATAGTTAGAAGCTTTCTGGTTTTACGATCTATATTAAGAATCTCCTCTAATCTCCAATCTATGATACCAAAACTGTAGTGTAACACAGGTACTGCATAGGCTCCTATGGCCAACATTTTGTTACGCGCATTCAATTCGGATTTTAAAATTAATCTTATTCTTTTCCGATATTCAAGAATCAATTTGTTTTTCATGGTGTTGTGTTGAATTCCTTGTGACTCTTCTACTCCCAAATATTTATATGAATTATCGCCAAGGTCTTGGATAATAGTTTGATCGTCCAATTCAATATTATTACTTGATGTTAACTTCCCAGCCTTGAATGTTGCTATTGCACACTTTTCAATTCCAAATTCCATTTTAATGTCATCACTAAAGATTTTTACTGTACTTAACAATTTTTCAATATCCTTTTCATTTTTTGCAAATAATTTAAGATCATCCATATATAGAAGATGTTCAATTTTCCCTTTTCCTTTGATTAATGTATATCCAAGTCCAGTTAGTGGTATCAAACACATACAAAATAGTAATGGTGATAAAGAGTCTCCTTGAAAAATGCCCTTTTTAATTTTAACTTTGTTAGAGACGACGGTTTCTTGTTCACTGTTTAGTCTCATTGTTGTGCTCCACTGACTCATCATCTGCTTACAAAAGTTGACTAATGTTGGATTAATATGATACATCTGAAGCACGGCAAGAATCCAGCTGTGAGGCACGCTGTCGTAAGCTTTCTTGTAATCTATCCACGCCATGCTAAGGTTTTTCTCCTTCCTTTTACTATCTTCCATAATTGTTTTGCTTACTAATAAATGATCTTTGCTCCCATATGTTCCTGTACAACATCCTTTCTGTTCTAGAGGTAATATTTTGTTGTCATTAAGAAAATTTGCCATACGTTTGGTAATGATAGATGATAATAATTTGTAAGTTGTTGGAAGGCAGGTGATTGGTCTATAGTTCTTTGGTAGGGTAGTTTCTTCTGTCTTTGGTAACAAAGAGGTGACACCTTCAGTTAGCCACTGAGGCACTTCTTCTGGGTGGGTAATCATTGAGTTGAATATATCAGCAAGAATAGTATGAGTGCAAGTAAACCTTTTAAGCCAAAAATTCTGGATTCCATCTATGCTTTGCAACATCAAATGGTCACGTTCTTTACCAAATCTCATAGAAATATTGACTGCGTTGAGTCCAGCGTTTATAAAAAAGGTGACGTTTTGCCTATCCACATGCTATATAAGTATAGACTCGCTTTTCAGTTTTATTTTAAAAATGATTTTAAAATGATTCTTCAAAATCCAATCATCACGCGTTCTCAAATATCACATTTATATAGGGTCCCTAAATATTTCAACAAACACGGCGCGAGAACGCTTAAAGTAATTATTCCACGTACTTTTAACGAGTTGCCACTTAGCCTAAAAGTATTAAATTCAATTAGTATAATTAAAAGAGGGCTAAAGGATTTTTATTTAAATAGTATTTAATCGCATATCAATTCTTTGTTTGTACGTTAGTTGTTGGGTTTTCATCGTTGTATTCATAAATTTAATTCAAAGAAGTTGTCAAACATGCATATGTTTTACTGTTTTCTATCTTGATATTTTGTGTCGTAATCGTTCTCATTATTAGTTCCATGTTGTATTATATTCTACTGTCATTTTCATTTTGTTTCCATCTTACTGTGCACTGAACTGTTATTTATTTTGTGTAATCCACAGTTAAGCCTCATGGCTTTGTGGAACAAGTTGTTCTGTACTTTTCATTTTGTATTCTAATAATAATAAAGTTTGTGCGATTGTGAAAAAAAAAAAAAAAATTATTAATATTATTATTATTGTTATTATTATTATTATTATTATTATTATTATTATTATTATTATTATTATTATTATTATTATTATTATTATTATTATTCTTATTATTCTTATTATTATTATTGTTGTATTGTCTCTTGTTACAGTGCCCCATAATGAAAGTGCCACAGTAACGACAAATCTCGAGCGCCAAGTGATCGTCCCCTATGCAACAACTGTATACTGTATAGCCGTTGCCCGTTGAACTGTAGCAACTAGTCCTATACTTAACTACCTTGTAAAAGAAACTGTATAAATAAGTAATAACAAGTCAATAAATCAACAGCACAATGTGTGTTTATTATTTTAATTACCAGGGAACCCGCAACTGACGTCACCTCCGGACTACAACAATGGAACAAATGAATTGAACTGATGGACAAACAATCAGCTGTCAAAATAATATAATTGCAACCATAAAATAAAAACAAGTGTAGCAATAGTAACTGCTCGGCATTTAAAACTTTTAATAATGGACAACGACTAAGTGAAAGTTTTGTATGTGTATCTGTTTTTTTTTTTTTTTTTTCCAAAATTAGAAAAAAATATTTTTTGCCAGCTTGTTGTTCGTCTATCAATTTAATTCATTTGTTTCATTGTTGTCTTTTCATGTTGCTAGTAGCCTATTGTAGTGATTGTGGGACAGAGCGCGTTATTTACAAACTCACAAACAAAATAGTGGGGGATCCGAGGAGTAACAGCCCCCCAGGAAAAATAAAGAACGCCTTCAAATTGTATCAAAACTATGTAAGGGTATTTTACTATACATTTGGAGGTGACTTCGTCGATCATTTAATAAAATATTGATAATTACGATACTTAATTACTGTGAGAATTGTAAAAAAATCATTTATGATCCGACAAATTGCTTATTTTCGCCTTTTTGTTTTGGGAAAAAGTGAGTTTTTAAATGACACCATGTGTCCCATGTTTACCTATATTGTTTATGTTTGTAATATCTGTGCCCAATCCCTCCCCTACCTTAAAATGTTCTACAGATGAAAATAAACTTATTAGATGTAAACTTTAATTATTACGTTCCTAGTTTATATGTATAATTTTTTCTCTAAATGGCCGCGCCTCAGGAGATTGCTTTCCTGCTGCGGCTAAAATAAGCAATGTATCTAATGTATCTTAATAATTCAATAAACATTCTATTCTATTCTACTCTATTCTATTTGACTCCTATTCTATTCTTATTTACACGTTAGTTCTTAAGTTCCTTTATAGGAAAATATTGAATTGGCTACATAGCATGTCCCAACTTCAATTAAATCTATTCTTTTAACGGAATTAACTATGCATCAGGTTGTCAAACAATTTTCCTAAAATATATATACATATATAACTATAATAATAATAATAATAATAATAATAATAATAATTTTAATAATAATAATAATAATAATAATAATAATAATAATAATAATAATAATTAATAATAATAATAATAATAATAATAATAATAATAATAATAATAATAATAATAATAATAATAATAATAATAATAGTAATAATAATAATGATAATAATAATACTAATAATAATTATTATTATAAAGCCTTTTTTTTACAACAGAGTATTTAAACTCCACAAGTGTAAATGTAATATAACCTGAAAATAGTACAAAATTTGTTAGGATCACAATTCACAATAAATGTACATAGATGTACATAGTCAACTCATTTTTTACATCAACCCTATCTCATATTATTTAACACATTCATTATTTTAGCCCTAAAACGTATTAAATTGTCAGAAAACAGATCAACTTGATTACACACTATTTTAGCCAACGACTTTAAAGAGGTTTGTAACCTACCACCAATGGTTGCATACTTTAAAATATCAATCCTGTTGTTACAAACATAAAAAGTAGGGTGACTTCTAGTGTATCTGGTAGGCACGTAAAAGTTTAAGCATCTGCGTAAAAGCGAATCAAACATGTTATTAACTAGTTTATACAAAAACATCATGTCTAACAGTGTACGCCTGTTGTCCAATGTCATCAAGGATATATTTTTACAATGATTTACGTAATCCTTCATATGGTAAACAATATGAAAACAACTATAACACAACATCTTTATAAACCTTTTTTGTATCTTCTCAATATATATATATAACATATTAGAATATTTTGTTGTCGCTACCAGTACTTATGTGTACACCAGTACATCTATCTGCATGCGAGATGGTTAATAAATGGAATGAAGAGAAACCGTCAACCGCCACGCAACTCCAACGCAACCTCTCAAGACTACTTTCAACTTTCGCCGCTAGGGGCTTCTTCACTAATTTTTACTCCGGGAGGTTGGTACGACCTTGGTTTCTAATCTGGTGACCTCTGCGAGGTCGGGTTGGGGGTTGGTACGTCCCACACGGCCACGTTGTGTCAACATCCGACCGAGGAAAAAACATCAAAACTATTCCACGTAAGTTGAGTGTGTTATGTATGGGGGAGGGGGTAGGGGGGGGGGGCAACCCAGGATCCACGGGTATATAATGGGGGATGGTTATACAAACAACTAAACATAATTCGTGAGGAGGGTCTGTAATACAACTCTTTTAGTCCTGCGAATTACTCGTTGACACCATAGCAACCTCCAAACAAATACTTCTAAATTATGTTTATTATAAAGAAATAGACACTTTCCGTAGATTTAATATTTTATTCCTAGACACGTATTTTCGTGTTTTACTACGATCGCTACCATTGGCCGGATTTATAAAAGGTCGCCTGTCATTCATTGACTGGGCTAAGAATTTAAGGGATTATAGCTAAAAAGTTGCTTATGTCTTAGTTTTTAAACCTTAGAAGTTGATGATGCTAGTGACTTACAAACATTAGGAAAGTGTGTAAACCAAGCTTTAGATAATCTTATAATATGTTGATTGTAACACAGATACAGTATTTTCACTTCTACTGTTCGTTAAATCAACCTTAAATTTTTTAGCGAGTTAAGACTCCACATTACCATTAAAAGTGGATGACATACGTATTCGTGCTACTGCCTAAATCACTTATGCGGATACCTGAAATACCTAATAGAATATGTACATTTTCTATGATACCTTGAAATATTTCATTGTTTTATAGGCCTGAAAACATCGATAAAAACCACAGGAAAGTATGTATTTTTCTGTGTTGGTTTGAGTTTGAATCTTTTATTATTCGTGTGTATACAAATTATTCACAATTACCTGTGATACAACATACTGACGGGACAATATTGAGCTGCAAGTCACGACATATGAATATAACATTGACGGAATGAGTCGACAGTAGTGCATGAAACCACTTCTCTGCAAGTTGTGTTTTCTACCAGGCTTCAGCTTCACTTAGTGTGTACACAACAAGCTGCTAAGTTAGCGTCAAGACAGTTGTGCTTGAAACCACTTCTCTACCAGTTGTGTTTTCTTCCAAGCTTCACTTAGTGTGTGTTCAACAACAAGCTGCTAAGTTAGCGTCAAGACAGTTGTGCTTGAAACCACTTCTCTGCAAGTTGTGTTTTATTCCAGGCTTCAGCTTCACTTAGTGTGTGATCAACAAGCTGCTAAGTTAGCGTCAAGACAGTTGTGCTTGAAACCACTTCTCTGCAAGTTGTGTTTTATTCCAGGCTTCAGCTTCACTTAGTGTGTGATCAACAAGCTGCTAAGTTAGCGTCAAGACAGTTGTGCTTGAAACCACTTCTCTGCAAGTTGTGTTTTATTCCAGGCTTCAGCTTCACTTAGTGTGTGATCAACAAGCTGCTAAGTTAGCGTCAAGACAGTTGTGCTTGAAACCACTTCTCTGCAAGTTGTGTTTTATTCCAGGCTTCAGCTTCACTTAGTGTGTGATCAACAACAAGCTGCTAAGTTAGCGTCAAGACAGTTGTGCTTGAAACCACTTCTCTGCAAGTTGTGTTTTCTTCCAGGCTTCACTTAGTGTGTGATCAACAAGCTGCTAAGATAGCGTCAAGACAGTTGTGCTTAAAACCACTTCTCTGCAAGTTGTGTTTTATTCCAGGCTTCAGCTTCACTTAGTGTGTGATCAACAACAAGCTGCTAAGATAGCGTCAAGACAGTTGTGCTTGAAACCACTTCTCTGCAAGTTGTGTTTTATTCCAGGCTTCAGCTTCACTTAGTGTGTGATCAACAACAAGCTGCTAAGTTAGCGTCAAGACAGTTGTGCTTGAAACCACTCCTCTGCAAGTTGTGTTTTCTTCCAGGCTTCTTCACTTGGTGTGTGATCAACAACAAGCTGCTAAGTTAACGTCAAGACAGTTGTGCAAGTCAATCACCAATCAGAAGACTGTGGTACGCGTGACTTCAAAGTAGGTCGATAATCGAAGTGGGTTGATAACCGAAGTGGGTTCGTAAACAGCCATGCATAGTGGTGGCCTTGAAGAGGGAGTCCCTATGAGGGAGATTGGAGGACGACGCATCGTCTACATAGCCACGCAGATGGCTTTCTGGCAAGGTCAGGGGTTTAACATTCCGTCAGTTATAAACAGTTTCTTTTTTTAAATGTTGTTATTTAATTGGAAAGCTGCTGCTGTTTAATGTGTGTATCTTGCATGTGGATCTCCCAATTTCGTTCTGTAAAAATAACATTAAAATGTGTCTAGATTGTCCTTAATTTAAAAACAAATTTCATTCTGTGTAGACACCTTAGTGTTTTCTCTTATGAATGTTTCTTCGTTCCAATCAAAATTTTCGTTGTACAGAGAAACCTTTTACAACCAAATAAGAACATAAGGAACACCTGCAAAACGAAAAAATGTATTGGAATACAAAACCATTCATAAGAAACAACGTAAACTTATCGATAGAATGACATAATTTGATTTTATTTTAAGACAATTCAAAACCAGTTAAAAGCAATTTTAAAAGACCGAAAACGGATATTTCGAAAGGTAGGTGAACATACAACATTAAGAACATTAATACAGGTAATATTTATGCAAAACAAAGACACATTCATATAAAATATCCTCTGCTTTAATTTGTGATTATCTTCAAGCATTTTAATCAATTTAAACCGACATAAAGGGAGGTTCATGCAGGGTAGGACGACACACAGCCCTAAATAAACCATTCATAAACCTTGCAAACGATACGACGCAACATAAGATGTTCGAGTATGCAGGTTAACACCATGCCAATGATTGTATTGACTTGTTCCCTCAGGATTCCTCCCCGAGGACCCCGAACACGACCTGGACGTCTACATCCGGAACCTCAACCCGCGTCTGGCAGGATTCATCCTACGTCATCGCCGCCTCCGACTGGCGATATCCTGGTATCGAACCCGGCACCCTTGGATCATGTTTATCTTCATGACAAGTCAAGCACTGGTTGTCCACCCTGTTGCCATTTATCTAAACTGGGGCTCAATCGATGTTGTCATTGACAGTTGTTACGGTGCGGTTATATGGCTCTTCCTGTTCACACTCATGTTTGGGTTTTATCTTGAACGGACTCAAGTACTTAAATTATTGATCGAAACTGATACAGTTGCGAAGAATTACCGATTACTGTGCAACGACGAACAAAACAAGATGTTGACGAAGACGCACGATGTTTGTAACAAAATGGCAAAATATCTACACCTAATAGGTTTCCCATTGTTTTTTACCGCCAATTTGTTTAATGCCATGTACCTCTATTCATACAGAGAACAGTATTTCAGGTAAGAATAAGTTTAAAGGTTTTGTCTTAGCCGTTTTGTCTTTCAAGTTTTACTTGGTAAAACTTATTAGTACTTGTTATTATTAGTATCATTAGTAGTATTTGTATTAATAACTTGTAGTTTATTGCAGCATCCTTCCAAATTAATGTCATATACTGGTTAAAAGCACTTTAAACCTTCGTCTTGTCGTATCTGCCTGGTTACTTTTGCTACTTCTACACACAAGAATACTAAAACATATTTGTTTTATCTTAGGGGATGGTATCCGTACGAGATAACGTTATCACCTGCCTATGAGATAACCCTCTTCACAACATGGACGCAAGCAGTTCTCATTAGCATAATCTTTACCGCTTTAGTACCACTCACAATATCAGGTTTTCTTTATACTGCGGTATTTTCAAAAATGATTTGTAGCATGTTTGAAAACATTCGCCCCATTTCAATTAAAGCCGTTAAGGAAAGAAAACTGTGCGAGTTAGAACGCAGGAGCTACGCGCCACAACAAGTTGTCTGTCAGACTCAAGGTCAAAGGGTCATGGTTGAAGGTCATCACGAGTTCAACCCATGGCCTAACGTCCTACAGGCCCTACGGACAACGGAGCGGGTGTTTGACGACGGGACTGTCACTATAAGTCAGCACGAAGTAGATCTGGAGATGCGGTCAAAGATGGCAATTTATGTACAGTATCAACAAGAGTATTTCCGGTAAACGTTATAATAATAATATAAACCATTTTAAAATAACTCGAGTCGAGTTACTCCAACAATAATAATAATAATAATAATAATTATTATTATTATTATTATTATTATACTAACAATAATTATTATAATAATAACAAATATTATACTATAGAAATAGTGGATAGAATAAATAGGGGATAGAAATAGTATGCTAGACCTAGATTACTACATCACAAGTGACTTCACAGTTACCCTCGTTACACGGCTTGTGTTCTATTTCAGATTGACCTCTACCTTATCCAGTGTGACGCAGTTCCTATTCATTGCCATGTTTCTGATAAACGTAACAATGTACGGAGGAACAATGATGGTCTACAGTTATGTAAGAAAACCTTCTCTAAACGTTTCCATATCTATTTGACTGATTAAAGAGTCATGGGCGCCAGCAGTATATTTTACTTGGGGGGGGGGGGGGCGATGCGAAAAAAAAAATGCGGAAAAAAAACACCTTCTACCTTGGTAGAAGAGGGGTCTGCGGGGCGGGGGGGGGGGGAGGGGGGGATGGAGGGAGGGGGGGGGCAACCCCCCAGCAGGTTCTGAACGAAAGTAAATGAACCACGTACTCTGTAAAAACATGGTTTCGTTTTGATTAATAAATCAAAATGAAACCATGTAGACATAAAAAATGCTCGTATAAATCAAATAAAAAAGACATAGACAGCATGACATAGAAAGCATCAACACTTACGAACAATATATTGAGAGATGCAAATGGTAACTGGCCATGATGACTAGTCACAAATATAAAATGCCAGTTCATTGTTATATAAGTTTAAAAAAACGTAAAACGAATTAATTATAATAAAACATTATCGTCTATGTTGCCAGTTAAATTTTAACAATTTCTGAAATCAAGGGGGCAAGTGTCCCCCCTTACCTTTGACACCCCGCCCCCCTCCCCCCCCCCCCTCGCGGCGCCCATGTTAAGAATCTCTGTATCTTTAGCAGCGGAGCGTATGTTTAAAACAACTTTTGAAATCGAAATTCTGGGAAGATACACCAAAAATATATTATCAGGGTCAACTAGATAACGAAACAAATATATGCAACGTTCATAACTAAATGCGAACTAAATGCGATAGTATTATGGTATTTAATTCAAGACGTAATGAATGTGGCAAATATTTTTTTCGCTATCTGTAGACCCTAAAAATATGTGTCTGATGTATCTTCTAAAAACTACGACTTGAAAAGTTGTTTTAAAGATATGCTCCGCTGCCGTTTATTCTTTATTTCTTTATTTTATATACACAACAGAATTGCAAAATTCCACAAAGTGTGTTTAGATAAAACAAACAAAAACGAAAACAACAAAACATCCAACAAATATCATATCATGTAGTACATAAAAACAATGATGGTCGCATATACATGCCCCATATGTCACTGCATTAAAATGGCCTTTTTAAAAGTACGTATAGAGTCATTCAAAACATCAACACCCTCTTGTGCATTTATTAAAAAACTATTGTAAGTTGACATGATCCTATTTAAGTAAGAATATTCAAAAACATTAATGCGCGGCTTCTATAAGTTTGGAAAGGAATAGCACGTCTAGTTAATCGAGGCGGCACAAAGAAGTTAATGAGAGAGAGTAAAATTGGACAATTTATAATATTATTCACGATTTTGTACAGGAAACTGACGTCGGATAAAGACCTCCTTAAAGAGAGTGTCGGAATTTTTAAATCAGCACACGATTGGTCATAATCTCGCCTGTGGTATTCCTTTCCAGTCTTAAAACATATTGATAGAATTAGGTTGCACCAGATAGAGCAACCGATCCGAGATTCTTAATCACAGTTTATCGTTTTTCAGATAACAATCATCAACATAAAAATCATCATGTTGACTGGCATCTCTTTCTGCATCGCATTAGGATATCTCACCGTCAGCATTATTGCCAGCACAATATCAGATCAGGTACGTATCCATGGCGACGGTGGTTGCACTTCTACCAACTTTTGCCGTAGATTCAAGGCTTTGTACACACCTGATTGGTCGTGCTATCTATTGACAAGTATTGTGTCATGTTTGAGCGCAGGAGTGGGCGAAGCTTTGTACGCATCTGATTGGCTCAAAGCCTCGACACAACAGTGCTGCTATCTATTGACCGGTATTGCATCATGTTTCAGAGCGCAGCAGTGGGCGAGGCTTTGTACGCATCTGATTGGCTCGAAGCCTCGACACAACAGTGCTGCTTTCTATTGACTGGTATTGTATCATGTTTCAGAGCGTAGCAGTGGGCGAGGCTTTGTACGTATCTGATTGGCTCGAAGCCTCGACACAACAGTGCTGCTATCTGTTGACACGTATTGTATCATGTTTCAGAGCGATGCAGTGGGCGAGGCTTTGTACGTATCTGATTTACTCGGGGTCTCGACACAACAGTGCTGCTATCTATTGACACGTATTGAACCATGTTTCAGAGCGCCGCAGTGGGCGAGGCTTTGTACGTATCTGATTGGCTCGAAGCCTCGACACAACAGTGCTGCTATCTATTGACACGTATTGTACCATGTTTCAGAGCGCTGCAGGGGAGAGGCTTTGTACGTATCTGATTGGCTCGAAGCCTCGACACAACAGTGCTGCTATCTATTGACACGTATTGTACCATGTTTCAGAGCGCTGCAGGGGAGAGGCTTTGTACGCATCTGATTGGCTCGTAGACTCGACACAACAGTGTTGCTATCTATTGACACGTATTGTACCATGTTGCAGTGCACAGCAGTGGGCGAGGCTTTGTACGCATCTGATTGGCTCGAAGCCTCGATGAGCTTCAAGCGTTCGATGTTGTTAGTGATGACTCGGGCTAACAGACCTGTTGAATTCAAGGCACCGGGGCTCGACCCACTATCAGTTAAAAACTTTGGCGAGGTATGTTACCTGACCAGCACACCAACCATTTACAAGTGACCATAACTTTACCATGCTCTCAAGTTTACATTTATAATTATTGATATGTTTGTGGAGAGATCATACCTATATTCCCACAACAAAATAACATAAACACCTTCTTGTAAAAGTCGAGTAATTTAAAAGTGATACACTTCGTATCCAAAATGTTGTACATTTTTATCATGAACGAGTAAGTTAAATCCAAAACCGCAAAATATAACTGTCAGACATACTAGTAGGCTACTGAGAATTGAATGGTTTATACAAGATATATTATGTGTTGTCTGTTCTAGGTTGCAAAACAGGCTTACTCCACAGCAACCACACTCATGGGCTTCGTCAAAAAGTGAATCCACCACCAGCAAGGTCACATCATTACCCCCTCGAGGAATGACCTTGTGTCAATTGACACCCCCGATCGGTAGCGACACTGCTTTCGGCGCTCTTAGCGGCGTGGCGTGAAACTAGTAATAAAGAGAGTGACCGCAGTGTGGCGGGCGATACCATTTAGAAGCAATATGGGATTGAGATTTGTATTATTTAGTGTTTTGCGACGTACTCGACAACTAGGTTATATGGGTGTGGTATCGGCATACGGTTTATTTCTGGATATCTACACTTGTTTTGGTCGATGCTGTTTAGTTAAAAGGATGATCAAGGTATTAAAATAATTCTTGCGGACAAACTTGGCCCGAGAAAGGGAATTCATGTTATGCGTTGCTATGACGGGTGTAAAGTCACTGCGTATATACACCAGTACGATACCGACTGAATTCACTTATGATTTGTAAAAACCTAGCTCTGACCGGGAAAAAAACCCTGGATATCCTGCATTGTAAACAGGATCAACGAGTCACACACACATTTGTCACTCACTCTCACTGAACGCTGAACTTTCGGTTGATGGGTTTAGACGTTTTAGTAATTTCTTATTTGGATTCGAATGAATACACAATAAGTCATGCAACACTGTGCTTCATACCTAGGTGAGCACTAACGACATAATACTGTACATAATAACACAATATGATCGCGACAGTGTTGCCAATTAAACCTGTGTACTCGTTACAATTGTACGATGTAGAAAATAATAACGCAGACATGTAGAATTAGGATTTGATGTTCCTGTATTGTGTTGTGTATTATTTCATGTTTAATTAATAGTTTTGGGATAATAGCTATATATTTAGTTGTCAAAGTAAGATATCAAGCATTTTACATGTTATACTGTTGGTATATTTGGTTCATGTCCCTTTATTATTTAATTACTAACAATTTGTATCCAATAATTGTGGAAACATCTTTTGCTTAAGTTTGTCTGTAGTATAAGATATTATGTCACAGTAGGGCATCAAGCATTTTACATGTAAACACTATAAAATAATATTTTAAAATGGTAATGTTTTATAGAAACCCTTAAAAAATCAATAACGTTATTTTATGGATCGAGATCCATACATTTCTACCCATTCTTTCTTTTCTGAACATGACCTAGACGTTCTATTACTACCGAGCGGGTTGGTTCGAACCTGTACAAGGGGTTGACATATAAGAACGTTACGTGACATATGACAGACGCAGTTACTTAATTATATAGATAGCTGTTAGGTTATTTAGAATCAGGACAGTCAGGAACATGATTATATTTATAGACGTAAGGTTAGCTAGATTCACGACAATCACTAACCGAATTATATTTATATATGTTAGGTTAGTTAGATTCATGACAATCAGGAACTTTATTATATTTATATATGTTAGGTAAGTTAGAATCATGTCAATCACAATTTGTATTATATTCATAGTTGCTAGATTAGTTAGAATCACATCAATCAGGAACTTTATTATATTTATATATGTAAGGTTAGTTACATTCATGACAATCAGGAACTTTATTATATTTATATAATATGTTAGGTTAGTTAGATTCATGACAATCAGGAACTTTATTATATTTATATATGTTAGGTAAGTTAGATTCATGACAATCAGGAACTTTATTATATTTATATATGTTAGGTAAGTTAGAATCATGTCAATCACAATTTGTATTATATTCATAGTTGCTAGATTAGTTAGAATCACATCAATCAGGAACTTTATTATATTTATATATGTAAGGTTAGTTACATTCATGACAATCAGGAACTTTATTATATTTATATATGTTAGGTTAGTTAGATTCATGACAATCAGGAACTATATTATATTTATATATGTTAGGTAAGTTAGATTCATGACAATCAGGAACTTTATTATATTTATATATGTGAGGTTAGTTAGATTCATGACAATCAGGAACTTAGTTATATTTAAAGATGTTAGGTTAGTTAGAATCAAGTCAATCAGTAACTTAATTATATAGATAGATGTTAGGTTATTTAGAATCAGGACAGTCAGTAACTTAATTATATTTAAATATGTAAGGTTAGTTAGATTCAAGTCAAGCAGTAACTTAATTATATTTATTGGTGTTAGGTTAGTTAGATTCAAGTCAATCAGTAACTTAATTATATTTATAGGTGTTAGGTTAGTTAGAATCATGTCAATCACAATTTGTATTATATTCATAGTTGCTAGATTAGTTAGAATCACATCAATCAGGAACTTTATTATATTTATATATGTAAGGTTAGTTACATTCATGACAATCAGGAACTTTATTATATTTATATATGTAAGGTTAGTTACATTCATGACAATCAGGAACTTTATTATATTTATATATGTTAGGTTAGTTAGATTCATGACAATCAGGAACTATATTATATTTATATATGTTAGGTAAGTTAGATTCATGACAATCAGGAACTTTATTTTATTTATATATGTTAGGTTAGTTAGATTCATGACAATCAGGAACTTAGTTATATTTAAAGATGTTAGGTTAGTTAGAATCAAGTCAATCAGTAACTTAATTATATAGATAGATGTTAGGTTATTTAGAATCAGGACAGTCAGTAACTTAATTATATTTAAATATGTAAGGTTAGTTAGATTCAAGTCAAGCAGTAACTTAATTATATTTATTGGTGTTAGGTTAGTTAGATTCAAGTCAATCAGTAACTTAATTATATTTATAAATATAAGGTTAGTACGAATCAATATATTATATACTATAATATTATTATTTTATATAATAAAACGGAAGTCTTTTAAGTTCGAAAATTATACCTTTTATCAATACTCAAGTTCATTTACTGTAATTAACTAACCAGCTGTCGGATCTCCCAAATTCACAATCACTTCACCAGAAGCAGTAGATTTAAATGCGTACAAGAACTGCGCGTTGTCAAAGGATTAACTCACAGGCACCCGATATTTCTTGGTCCTAAACTATATAACTTACCTCCGTCTTACATCCCATTACTCAAATCAAAATATTGCTTCATGAAACAATGTAGTAGGCGTATGTGGTTATTGAATCTTAGTAAATAGAAAGTTAATTATACTGTAAACTGTTACCCTGGCATCCAAAGAATTATGGAAAATTGTTTGTTACCAGTGATTACATACAGTTGTATATAAAGAAAAAATAAACATTAGTTAGAAGGACATTTGTTTCTTTACATTATGAACTACTCTCTCATATTTATGCTAATGGTTATTTATTCATAATTAACATTGTATTTACTAGTATTCTTGTCTTTAATTATTATTATCATAGTGTATACGTTTCTAGTTTATATGAAACATTTTGTTCTCTAAATAGCCACACCGAGGTTGTTTTCCTGCTGTGGCTAAAATAAGCAATGTATCTAATGTATCTTAATAATTCAATAAACACTCTATTCTATTTTACTCTATTCTATTTGACTCCTATTCTATTCTTATTTACACGTTAGTTCTTAAGTTCCTTTTCAAGAAAATATTGAATTGGCTCCATAGCATGTCCCAACTTCAATTAAATCTTTTCTTCGTAACGGAACTAACCATGCATTAGGTTTTCAAACAATTTTCCTAAAATATTTATAAATAATAATAATAATAATAATAATAATAATTATTATTATTATTATTAGGGTGCACTCTTGCATCGCCTTGGCTCAAGAGGAGCCCGATGGTGCAAATGAGAGAAGAGAAGAAAGGAAATAACAATAATAATAATAATCCAACCAACAATTTTCACGGCATTGAGATCTGCGAGTGATTTACTACAAGAAGACATAAAGGGAAGTACCAGTATCCATTACTTTGTATATAAATAGAAGTTTAATTTTGTAGGCTTACATTTTAGTCCAGGGTCTTGCTTGAGAAACATAGGAACAGTTGAATTTAGTGTTGATTTTGACAGATTGAAGCTGGATCTGGACACGTCAAGGTCTTGTACTTATAATTTGATTCGATAATATTGTAACTAGATATATGTTTTACGGTTGTATGTAAGCACTTTTTATTTGTTTCCAGAATTAAGAAGATTTCGTCTTCAAAATCTGTGAAATTTGAAACTGTCATTCAACTCCAACTCAGCGCCTTGTAATTGCGTGTGTTATTTATTGACGGGGCACGGCCAAGTTGTGAGTGTAAAGAAAAGTGTGACATTAAGTGCTTTGATTTCTTTGAAAAACAATATTAACTTTCTGTGACAAAGAACTTAGTTTGACAGGACAATGAACTTTGACATTTAGTAAATAAACAAACAGATTATGGATGCTTCTGATGTATTATCGCAACAGACCACCAAATCTGGAAGAGTGAGGCAGCGTATCAAATGGACAGATAATATGAACATTTGTGTGATACGCAACTACTATAGAATTACGTTATTAGAAACTAGATTAGTTGGATATCGACAAGAACTGCACCGAGCGTTTACACGTGAATACCCATTAGTAGATGTAACCGAACAAAGAGTAGCAGACCAAAGGAGAATAATTGTAAGTAATGGTATGCTACCATTTAATCTATTGAACGTAATAAGACATGAAGTAGAGGAAGAACTACAAATAGATCAAGAAAATGAACAGGATTTGGCGAACGAGGAGCACATCATGGAAGCATCAAGAAACGATGACCATCTACGACAAGAATTAATGGAACAAGTAGATCTACCAGAAGGCCAGAACACACAAGAGGTACATCACCAACATCCACCTATTAATAACATTGAACAAGAAGAGAATACAAGAGGGAACACACAAGAAATAGACGAGTTAAAGAACATATTACATTTAGCTTTTGAAAATGCTTTGACAGAATTTGCACATATAGAACCGAACAAGAGACCTAGAATTCCTAAACCTAAACAGTCTAAGCAAATGGACATAGTAATGCACGTAATGAACGCACATATATTGTTAGATTACGCGAAGAAAGAATTGTCGTTTGAGGAAGTGCATGCAGCAATATATTGTGGAGCCGTAGCAGTGGTCAGACAATTAGGATTAAAAATAAAGTTGGTACATTCTCAGAACATAAAAACAAATAAGACTCCAAAATGGGAACGAAGATTAGTCAAACGCATCAACGAGTTAAGGAGAGATATTGGGAGATTAGAACAATTCAGGATGGGTAATAGATCTAAAAAGATATTACAATATTGCCAACACATATTTGAAAGGTTTAAAATCCATACTATACATGAAACACCGAACGAGGCTACAAACGAATATTTGGATACTCTAAAGCAAAAAGTAAGTGCATTAGCCAAAAGACTACGAAGATATAAAGAGTGTAGTGATAGAAAAGAACAAAACGAAATGTTTAAAGAAAAAGAAAAAGAATTCTATCAGCAAATTAACAATAAAGAAGAAATAGTAGGCAATGGTATACCATCGAAGACAGAGATTGAGCAGTTTTGGGGTGGGATATGGAGTAACCCATTAATGCACAATCACAATGCAACATGGATTCAAGATGAAATTGAGGCAATGAGTGATATCGAAGAAATGACATTTGATGGCATCAGTGTAAATGATATAAAATCAACGATACGAAATACTCATAACTGGAAAGCACCCGGTAACGATAACATTCAAAATTTTTGGTACAAGAAGTTTTCAAACATGCACACCCAGATTGCTAAATGTCTTAATGAATTTATATTAGGAGACAAGGATTTACCAGATTTCTTTACTGAAGGAATAACATTTCTTAAACCAAAAGATAATGACACCAAAAATCCAAGTAAATATAGACCAATTACATGCTTACCTACTATTTACAAAATCTTGACATCGTGCATAACAAATAAAATATATAGTCACTGCGAAGAACACAATATATTAGCTGAAGAACAAAAGGGATGTCGTAAATTGTCGCAAGGGTGTAAGGAACAATTAATTATCGATTCTGTTGTAATGAACCAAGCTTTCAACAAGAAGAGAAACATTCACGTTAGCTATATTGATTACAAGAAAGCGTATGATTCGTCACCACATTCGTGGCTAATACAGATACTGGAAATTTATAAAGTAAACCCATTGATAGTAAACTTTTTGCGGACAGCGATGACGAGTTGGAAAACAACATTAAAGTTAAACGTAGGCAAAGAGCAGATATGTACTGACCCAGTTAACATCCGACGAGGTATTTTTCAAGGTGACTCGTTTAGTGCGTTATGGTTTTGTCTTTCATTAAATCCATTATCTCATATACTAAACAAATCTACACATGGTTTCAAGATAAAGGACGGTAATACGGTTTGCCACACACTTTCACATCTATTCTACATGGACGATCTCAAGCTATATGCTTTAAATGCGACACACATGACGAATCTTCTTAACTCAACGTTAGAATTCAGTAGAGATATATGTATGGATTTTGGAATTGATAAATGTAAGTCACTTCATGTCATCAAAGGAAAGATTACGAAATTAGAAGAGTTTGAAATTGACGAAGACAACCGGATTGGAGTAATGGACGAAGAAGATATATACAAATATCTAGGATTTGCGCAGGCTAAACGAATTGATCATAAACTGATGAAAAGTAAACTAATTTCTGCGTACAAGAAACGAATAGGATCCATTTTAAAAACACAATTGAATGGTAAAAACAAGATCAAAGCAATTAACACTTATGCTATACCGGTACTAACTTATTCATTTGGAATTATTAACTGGACACAGACAGAACTTCATGCCCTAGAAATTCTCACCCGCACAACATTCACCAAATACAGAAGTCATCACCCTAAGTCAGCAATAGAACGAGTGACTCTACCTAGAGAAAAAGGGGGAAGAGGCTTGATTGATTTAAACAATTTATATTATAAACAAATTGAAATTCTGAGAAAGTACTTTTATACAAAATGCCCACATTCACAACTTCATAGAGCTATAGTATCGGCAGACAAGTCGCTTTCTCCCCTCAATTTAAATGACGGAAATTTAAACTTGCTTCAAAAACTAAATTCTGACACAGCAAAAGAGATCAGAATATCAGAAAAGACGTTACATAGCAGACATTATAAAGAACTTCTTAAGGATAGCGTCGATAGGGTAGCATCGAACAAATGGTTAACGTCCGGGGACATTTTCAGCGAAACAGAGGGATTTATGATCGCTATTCAAGATAAAGTAATCAAGACTAACAATTACAAAAAATACATACTGAAAGACGTCACAGTGGAAGATAAATGTAGAAAATGTAATTTGAACGGCGAAACAATTGAACATATCGTATCTGGGTGCAAAATGCTTTGTCAAACAGATTATCTTCATAGGCATAACCAAGTTGCAAACATTGTACATCAAAAATTAGCCATGAAGTATAAACTTATAAACACAACCACTGCGTATTACAAATACAAACCTGAAAAGGTATTAGATAGTAAGGACTACAAATTATATTACGACCGGGCAGTTATTACAGACCAAACCATACATCACAATAGACCGGATATTATATTTATTGACAAGAAGAAACAAGAAACGATTTTAATTGATGTTGCCGTCCCTTTATGCCACAATGTAGAGACAACTTGGCGGGAAAAGATAAACAGATATAAGGAATTATCTATTGAAATAAAAAGGTTGTGGAAGCAGAATAATGTAACTGTTATACCGTTAATTATATCAGCAATTGGCATTGTTCCACGTAAACTCCATGACAGTATTAAACTAATTGGTCTCCAACCGAACATATACATCGAGATGCAAAAAGCAATTATTTTGAACACGTGTAGGATAGTGCGAAAATTTTTGAACTAAGAAGAATGAAGACTTCAAGAAGTTCTCCATCCCGATGGTGGTTTTCGTGGTTTCCACCGTACAAAGAGCGAATGCTGGGATGAGTACAAATCGGCCACGACCGTACATAGCATCCACAGTTCGGTTTGGAAAAAATAATGTGGACAATGATATATTAAGTAGTATAGCCAAATGTGGGCATTTGAGAAGCAGAAGAAGAAGAAGAAGAAGAAGAAGAAGAAGAAGAAGAAGAAGAAGAAGAAGAAGAAGAAGAAGAAGAAGAAGAAGAAGAAGAAGAAGAAGAAGAAGAAGAAGATATATTAAGTAGTTCTAAGTAGATTTTAATAAGGTAAACACATGGAAATACTTGACATTTGTGTCCGTACAACATGTTTATGCCGGTTTTGACCGAGTTTGTATGTATTGCAACAATAAAATAATAATAATAATAATTATTATTATTATTATTATAATCATAATAATAAAAATAATAATAATAATAATAATAATAATTGTAGGGGCGGTTGCCCTGAAGATAGCAATTAGTTGACTGTATTTTTTGGTAGAGAGAGATACATGAGAAAGAAGAGAAATAGAACTTACATTGCGGCGAGAAGCTTCGGTGGATGACGTTGTGAACAGGTGACGCAGAAGACTTGATACTTGCTGTATAGTTAAGGGTGTAATAGTAAAGCAAGATGAAGGTAGAAAAGATAGGAAGAAGAAAGGGATAATCACAAAGCCGAGATATGAGTTTGACATAAGTCAGCGAGAGACGAACTAGCACGCACAAACGACAGTGCGTCCAGAGTGCACAACCGTACTACGACTCGACAGAAACAATACTGTAGAAAGACTGACAACAGACAGTGGAAATAACAACGATAAGCTAGAAAAATGACGTGGTAGACTACCCTAGTCAAACCACCGGAAATGAACGAGCGACTATGAAATATGGCGCGAACATACCGCCAACCTAAAATTAACAATTTTAATAGATAAGGGATAAGCGATAACTAGAAACTAGAAACTAGAACAAGACCAAATGTATGAAACTAGAGAGGGGGTAGAGTGCCGAGCTTGTTTACCGGGCGGGTAAACACTCCCTTACCAGTGCGAACAGAATCGACGCGGACTACTTCGTCCGTGCCAGAACAGATCTGTACTACTCTACCTATAGGCCAGGATAAAGGGGTACAAGACGGTTCCAAAACGAAAACAACGTCTCAACTCTTGAGATTGGGACTTGCACGAACCCACTTTCCTCTTTATTTATTTTTTATTTTTATTTTATTGTAATTAAGGCCAGTGTAGGGCACAATGCCCTCTTTAGCCTGATGAGTGATGATTGATGAATGATAATGAGGAAGGGAGGAGGGGAAGCCTGGTACCGGCACGTAGCCTACTTCTGTCGAAAAGTATCAAGGGGACCATCGGCTTTACGTCCCATCCGAAAGGACGGTGTAACTTTGGCCAGTCATATAGGTTTTTCCTCTTTGGATTTGAATGTGCAAATACTCAGTGGACCAACGAGTCCAAAAAGCTTGTTGCACTTGACGAACCCGGTGCTAGCGAGACAGGTGCGACACGTTGTCAGGCAAAGAGTGTTCGGGACGCGCTAAGAGTGCAGTGCATAGGCGTGCGCAGGGGGGGGGGCAAGGGGGGGGGGGGGGCAGCGGCCCACCCGTTAGGATAGGTGAGCTTTTTTTTGTTTGAAATCGAATTTGGCCCAGGGTGTGCCGTATACGCCTGCCGATCGTAAAAGACGAGAAGAGGACCTATAGCACCTCCCTCATACTAAATATATTCCTCAAACTGTCACTGTTGCTCCAACTGCCTTTCCCGTTTGACCCGGGAAAGAATAGGTCCAGAATAGTGCCTGTCGTAATGGGCGACAAGAATGCTGACGCCTGACATAATGGTTCAAATCTTACCTGCAGTCCTAGATTGGAATGACGTTGGAATCAGCTGACCGGCCTCAACTTCAACTGTTGCTCTACCGCCAAGATTTTGGCTGTGGGACTGACCACTTTCTTCACTTTGTAACAATGTATCACTGATATCCACAAATGATTGTGTAAAATTAACGCATTGAACAGACAACCTGAACCTCCTAATACGCTTACAAACACGTTTAAAAAATGCATGTCTTTAAAAAATCTCCTGCGGAGATTCTTGTGGGGGGCTTCCCCCCACACCGCCCATTGGCGCCGCCGTGAAAGACTTTCATTGGGGATTTATTGTGCCCCCCCATTGATCAACCTCTGCGCACGCCTATGGTGGCCCGGGCAAAGATAGTCGGGGCCCTCGGAGGGCTCAAACGAGGTGGCCCACAGGGGGTGGCTGTTAAGCACGGCTTCAATTTGAGCGAACAAAGTGGCATACTCTTCAAAGGTATGAGGAGTATCCGAGATTAAACGATGAAGGAGGAGCTTAGCGGACTTCACCCCGGCTTCCCAGAGACCGCCGAAGTTTGGGGCATGGGGGCGGATTGAAGTGCCACTGAATTCCACGGTGGGCGAGCGCATCAGAGATAGACGTCACGGACTGGGTGAGGAAAGCGTGACTCTCACGCAGGGTGCGGGCAGCGCCAACATAGTTACGCCCACAGTCGGAGTGTATATGCGTGGGCAGGCCGCGACGGGCAGAAAAACGATCTAAGCAGGTTAGGAAAGCCTCCGAAGAAAGATCAGAGACAGTTTCTAAATGAACTGCTATGGTAGCCATGCATCAGCATATGAAGAGGCAAAGGTACGCTTTGGTTGTGGGAGCATTCTGTCGGTTGCTCGTCCTTACAGAGAATGGTCCCGCATAATCGGTGCCCACATGGAGGAAAGCACGTGAAGTCTGAGCGCGAGACTCAGGGAGATCAGCCATGACAGGTTGTAAAGGTCTGGCACGAAATTTATAGCACGTCAAACAAAGACGAATGCGCTGACGGAGCAAACCTCGAAGAGACACAATCCAGTAATGTTGCTGAATGAGAGCTTGAACGGTACGGGGACTCGAATGCAATGAGGTTATGTGAAGTGAATCACACGAGAGTGAAGATAAGTGGGCATTTTTGGGAAGCAAGAGGGGGTTACGAGCTTCTCCAGGAAGCAGAGAATGATTCAATCTTCCGCCCACCCTGAGAAAACCACGGGGGTCGACGAAGGGTTTAAGAGCGGAGATTGAAGGGGTTACTTGTCCATGTCGGGAAAGTTGCCTTAACTCAGTGGCGTAATATTGCTCCTGATTGAGTCGTACGAACATGTCCATCGCGGCACTGTGCTCATCTGGCAACAACGGACCCTTGGGTAACGGGAGTCGAGCTCGGCGAGCGAGAAGTATACGAGCCAAGCGAACCACATGACCAAAGACGCGCTTAGCTTTCAAAAGCGAAGAGAAGCTTTCAATTTTTACAAGTAACGGATCAATGACGGGGTCATGGGTGATCAGTACTACAGGAGATGGTTTCAACTCAGGCAACTCGAGACCGGAGTCGACCGAAGGCACTGAGCAGGGCCAAGTAGCGGGGGAAGCACACAAGAAATTCTATACAAAAAACCAAATCCCTTGTATGAATTACTTTTTCAATGACGTGATGCTTTCTCAACATATCAATACAAAACAATTAGCCAGTTTGACTCCCCCCCTCCCCCCTTTACCAATAAATGTGCATGACCTACAAACACCTGCCAGTCGCAAAATCACTTATGCGTAGACTCAACGTCCGTCATAATATAATATGTACATTTACGAGTGAAACATCGAGACTATGTCTACACGAATTGATTTATTAACCTTTGATGTTTTGAGTTTGAATCTTTTATGAGTTTATTCGACCGTACAAATAATGCAAAATATGCAGTCGGATCAATATCGAACGAAAAGTTTCGATACCTATAATATGAATAATATTGAACAAGTGGAGATTTAGTCAGTAGCGCTTGAAACCACTTGTCTGCAAGTCGTGTTGCTTCCAGTTACGCACACTCACGCATATCACGCACACAGATAGGCAGGACTGTACGATTGACAAGCTGCTGTATACTTGGTATAATCCTCAATACAGTTTTGCGTCGCGTGTGTAGGTTTTTAGACGCAAGCCACTGTAAACCACGCGACAAGGTTTTAAGTATTAATTACTAACCCGTCGTATGTCGTTTACGCGTACGTGTTTACCGTAACGGTATTAAATCTATACTATAAGTGGTTTTGAAAACCACTTTGATCTTGTCAAAGGAGCATTATTTTATTGATATTTTAAAAAAAAATGAAAAATTTGGAGTGAGAATCACCTTAAGCAAAATCGTTGATAAAAGTAGTTAGCATTCTTCCTCACATACATACATACATATACATTGCGATTCGGTCGCCAACCTAGAACAATTGGTTGCATTTGCTTCCACTCAGTGCGCACTGATGCGTCTGTTGTAGATTATTGATGTAATTGTTAAAGCCTTACTAAGTGTGGTCCAGTGCAGCCATTAAGTGCAGTCCAGTGCAGCCCTTAAGTGTGGTCCAGTGCAGCCACTAAGTGCAGTCCAGTGCAGCCATTAAGTGTGGTCCAGTGCACCCACTAAGTGTGGTCCAGTGCAGCCACTAAGTGTGGTCCAGTGCAGCCATTAAGTGTGGTCTAGTGCAGGCATTAATTGCAGTCCAGTGCAGCCATAAGATAACGCCATATAGTGTAGTTAATTGGCCTATTGGTAACTTAAAGTAGACTATACTGTCTTCTGGTGGCAAGAAAATAAACTATTAGAAGGTGAATTCAAGCTGCCAATTGTTCATTGTTGTTATATTGAGAGTTTCAACGCACTGAGCGTGTGTCCAAATGGTACTCGAAGCGGGATCGCCAACAGCCGTGCATAGAGGACGCCTTGAAGAGCGGGTCTCTTGGGGGGAGACTGGAGGACGACGCCTTGAACAGCGGGTCTCTTCGGCGGAGACTGGAGGACGACGCCTTGAAGAGCGGGTCTCTTCGGGGGAGACTGGAGGACGACGCCTTGAACAGCGGGTCTCTTCGGCGGAGACTGGAGGACGACGCCTTGAAGAGCGGGTCTCTTCGGGAGAGACTGGAGGGCGACGCCTTGAACAGCGTGTCTCTTCGGGGGAGACTGGAGGACGACGCGTTGAACAGCGTGTCTCTTCGGGGGAGACTGGAGGACGACGCCTTGAACAGCGGGTCTCTTCGGGGGAGACTGGAGGACGACGCCTTGAACAGCGGGTCTCTTTGGGGGAGACTGGAGGACGACGCCTTGAACAGCGGGTCTCTTCGGGGGAGACTGGAGGACGACGCCTTGAACAGCGGGTCTCTTCGGGGGAGACTGGAGGACGACGCCTTGAACAGCGGGTCTCTTTGGGGGAGACTGGAGGACGACGCCTTGAACAGCGGGTCTCTTCGGGGGAGACTGGAGGACGACGCCTTGAGCAGCGGGTCTCTTCGGGGGAGACTGGAGGACGACGCTTTGAACAGCGGGTCTCTTTGGGGGAGACTGGAGGACGACGCCTTGAACAGCGGGTCTCTTCGGGGGAGACTGGAGGACGACGCCTTGAACAGCGGGTCTCTTCGGGGGAGACTGGAGGACGACGCCTTGAACAGCGGGTCTCTTCGGGGGAGACTGGAGGACGACGCCTTGAACAGCGGGTCTCTTGGGGGGAGACTGGAGGACGACGCCTTGAACAGCGGGTCTCTTCGGGGGAGACTGGAGGACGACGCTTTGAACAGCTTGTCTCTTTGGGAGAGACTGGAGGACGACGCCTTGAACAGCGGGTCTCTTCGGGGGAGACTGGAGGACGACGCTTTGAACAGCGGGTGTCTTCGGGGGAGACTGGAGGACGACGCTTTGAACAGCTTGTCTCTTTGGGAGAGACTGGAGGACGACGCCTTGAACAGTGGGTCTCTTCGGGGGAGACTGGAGGACGACGCTTTGAACAGCGGGTGTCTTCGGGGGAGACTGGAGGACGACGCCTTGAACAGCGGGTCTCTTCGGGGGAGACTGGAGGACGACGCCTTGAACAGCGGGTCTCTTCGGGGGAGACTGGACGACGACGCCTTGAAGAAGGAGTCTCTTTGGGAGAGACTGGAGGACGACGCCTTGAACAGTGGGTCTCTTCGGGGGAGACTGGAGGACGACGCTTTGAACAGCGGGTGTCTTCGGGGGAGACTGGAGGACGACGCCTTGAACAGCGGGTCTCTTCGGGGGAGACTGGAGGACGACGCCTTGAACAGCGGGTCTCTTCGGGGGAGACTGGAGGACGACGCCTTGAACAGCGGGTCTCTTCGGGGGAGACTGGAGGACGACGCCTTGAACAGCGCGTCTCTTCGGGGGAGACTGGACGACGACGCCTTGAAGAAGGAGTCTCTTTGGGAGAGACTGGAGGACGACGCCTTGAACAGCGGGTCTCTTCGGGGGAGACTGGAGGACGATTCCTTGAAGAAGGAGTCTCTTTGGGAGAGACTGGAGGACGACGCCTTGAACAGCGGGTCTCTTCGGGGGAGACTGGAGGACGATTCCTTGAAGAAGGAGTCTCTTCGGGGGAGACTGGAGGACGACGCATCATGTTCTTAGCCATGCAGATGGCTTTCTGGCAAGGTGAGGGGTATAACGTCACTACTCTCATGGCGTTCCTACCATCTTCTTGAAGCAGGCCCTTTAGGGATAATTTCCGATCTGTAGTTGGATACCTGGCTGATGAGACTTGTGCACTCTCCTTCCTAAGTGGAAGACTACCCTTACGACTTTGTGAAACAACGCGAGGAATATATTGATTTCCGTTAAAGCAGCGTGCATGAAATAGCCGGCAGTTTAGGATTTGAGATTGGAATGAGAGGTTACGTTGGGACTAGCGTAGACACCAATATTTTAAACTTAGTGTCAAAAAATATTCTCGGTTTCGGTGCCGCATTGAATCCACTAACCCCCGATTTCTGACGGTTTAAATTACTTTAAAACTATCACAAAACAAAACAAAATCAAAACCTGGATGCCATGAATTCGATCAAACAATTGTTAGTAGCCTACTAAATATTTCATAATTCAGATTTCATGGATGGCGACATCCTTCGCTTTACTCTCTGATAACTTTAAATCATATTAACAATTTGAACCAGTGGCGGCTCGTGGTATAAAATAATAGGGAGGCCAGGACAATTCAAGAAAGATCGAATATTGAAGCAATGGAAATTAGCGGCAGTTCAGGGGAGTCTGGGGGGCGAGCCCCCCGGCCTGCCCCGCAGGGCGATTTTTTTAAAACTGCATTTTTCTACGTTGTTTTTGGTGTTATAATGTGGTTGTGGATGTGGATTTAAGTTGCCCGATTTAAGTTGACGACACTTGCCATTAACCATAACAATCTCCATACTATAACGAACCAAACTCGCCTGTTCCTCTCCATCCCTTTGCAGTTATGGCAAAGCTGGTTTCAGTCTTCCGTCTTGTTTTAAATCTTTATTTACTCTTTCCTCGAAGCATGTCTCGTTAATGGTCGCACTAATAACTCGTCAACTATATTGATTTCATTGAATCAAGCAACAACACAGGAAGAACAACAGCAGAAAAACAAACGACAATCCCCTGCAAACTACAAACTGCTGAGTATGATATATTATGGAAAGCGGGCGACTCGGTTACCTTCGTGAAAAATCCGAAAATAAACGAAGCGGCCGGCCTCCTCTGGCATCTTATTGCACGTGCAGCAACTTAGGCGGGGAGGGCGGGAGTATGCCTACCGCATTCCCCCGCACACCGCTCAGGTACCTATATGCTGAACGACTGAGAGGCCCGGACGCACGAAGTTCCTCGCGTTTCTACTGGTTCAACGCGGCTAGCAGCCACATTCTCTAGAGGCGCGAAACTTTGAAACGTTGAACATTTTTTGTTTGAAAACTTTTACGATAAATATTATGTATATTATGTAAGATGAACATAAAAATACATAGAACCATTTTAAACAAGATCACAGACAAGGTTATTCCTCCTCCCTCCGGAAATGTTTGAGGAGGCCCGGCCTCCCTTGCCTCCCCCCACCAGCCGCCACTGATTTGAACCTACATAAATCGGAGGGTTCCGCGGGGTAGGTGGATACACAGTCTTAAAGGGATAGTCAGATGAAAAACTAAAAAGTCACCAATGAGCCATAAGTGCATGAAATTCAGTTATGTGTAAAATAAAATTGATATAGGTTGCTTCAATGCAAGAAAAAAATCGTGATCATTTAGCTATTCGCCTAGATTTACTTCGCCAGCTCTGTTGCATTTTTCTTCTAAAGCGTAGTACAGCTGCATCGGTTCTGAGCTCGCTAGCGACTTCCCGATAGACAGAGCACTCATTGTGTTATACAAGACCAGCCAGCGCTCCGCGAAACACTCGGCGATTGCGGACAGTGCCGCTCAAAACAGATTGCTACTTTTCTACACATCAAGTCACACAAAAATTAATTGTAGGGCATTTTGTAGAAGTACACGTTCGTACTAAGAAGCATGTTATTGGTAGAGAAACGATGCACATTAAACCTCGTGATCGAGTTTTGATAAGTGACCTATTTTAGCGGTGGTTTTACTATCTAGGGTCAACATTTTTTTTAAATTGAATTACCATGAGAAGAGTTGCTAGGTGCTACTTGGTAGCAACAAGCCCAAAAAACTCGTTTTCTTTAAATTTTTAACCGCCTGCTTTTAAAGTATGGTATCTTTTAGTCATGTTTTTCATATTTTGGGGTGGACATTTACAAATGGTACTTTTTTAGTTTTTCATTGACTATCCCGTTAAATATACCATTCAAAACCTGTCAAACGATGCGACGCAACATTAGCTGTTCGAGTATGCAGGTAAACACCATGCCAACGATTGTATTGACTTGTTCCTTTAGGATTCCTCCCCGAGGACCCCGAACACGACCTGGACGTCTACATCCGGAACCTCAACCCGCGTCTGGCAGGATTCATCCTACGTCATCGCCGCCTCCGACTGGCGATATCCTGGTATCGAACCCGGCACCCTTGGATCATGTTCGTCTTCTTGACAAGCCAAGCAATGATTGTCCACCCTGTTGCCATTTATGTGAACTGGGGCTCAGTCGATGATGTCATTGACAGTTGTTACGGTGCGGTTATATGGCTCTTCATATTCACGGTCATGTTTGGGTTTTATCTTCAACGGACTGAAATGCTAAAATTATTTATCGAAATTGATAGATTCGCGAAGAAACACCGATTACTGTACAACGATGAACAAAACATGATGTTGACGGAGACGCACCATGTTTGTAACAAAATGGCAAAATATCTACACCTAATAGTTTTTCCACTGTTTTTTACCGCCAGTTTGTTTAATGCCATGTACCTTTATTCAGACAGAAAACAGTATTTCAGGTAAGAATAAGATTAAATGTTTTGTCTTTCAAGTTTTACTTGGTCAAACTTTCCGTTCGACTTATTGGATTCAAGAACGTTGACGGAAAGTTGAAGCAAACGCATTGGATACCGATTTTTGACCGGTTTTACTCAAATTTAATCCGGCAATTTTCTGTTAATCGGAGATGAAAAATGGCGCCTAGTAGAAGCCACCATGCATTTTGTATGTAATGTTTGTTGATACCATGGTAACCAATCCGAGATTAGTAAATCGGAGCTAGTCGAAGTTGGGTAGTTTGGACCCAAGTGAACCAAAGAGCGGTAAGTCACTATACAGGGCGCAGTGAACAGTTCTAGGACCACTACACACTGAGAAGGTAAAGATAAATATATCTTGCGAGTTACCACTAATCATTCGACAAAAACATATGTAATATAAACACGGCTGTTTTGAAAATCCTATCAATTCTAGTGACGGTTTCCATTTTTCGTTCAACCAGTTCCAAGTTGACTCACTGGCACCGCCAACCGTCACAAGAACCTTCACTTATTACTTCACTAGATAGTCTCTTGTGGTTGGTCCATTTACTTCGACTCGAAACAAAAACAGATCATGCCCTGAACGAAAAAGTCCAAGCAAACAAAACTTGGACTCAAAAAATCTCAACCAACTTCTTTTTTTACATAAATATATATTTTTCATTTAGACGATCCAACTTGTCAAATTAAATCGTGAGTTCAATACTGTTGATGAACGGAGAGTTTACCATAGCTGTTGTAATGTTACACCCATATTACTATACTGTTGCTGCTACAGCTACGGCTTCTATTACAGTAAAACTTGTTTATAACAAACTCTTGGGGACCAGATAATTATTTCGTTATAAAGAACATTTCTTTATAAAGATGTTACATTTACATGCATAAGAACCTTTTGGGACCTCAAAAACAGTTTGTTATATAGATCATTTTGTTATAAAGGCGTCTGTTACAAAGAAATTTCACTGTTCCACCAATACTTCGTCCAGAAGTAGAGCAATTACAATAACCTTTAATCCAATTGGCAAAACACATCAACCTCACAGTATTCATACAGTAGCATCCCACCCGAAAGGACGGTGTAACTTTGACCAGTCATATAGGTTCCTCAACTAACCTGGACTACCGAGCAGTTGACTAGAAAGACAAAGCTGTTACACAAGCTTTCGAACCCTCCAATCTGCTTTAGTTACCGTTGGTGATAGCAAATTGGAGAATTCGAAAGCTTGCGTAACAGCTTCGTTCTTCTCGTCAACTGCTCGGCAGTCCGAATTAGTGGAGGAACCTATATGACTGGTCAAAGTTACACAGTCCTTTTGGATGGGACGTAAAGCCGATGATCCCCTTGGTACTTTTCGACAGGAGTAGGCTACGTGTCGGTACTAGGCTTCCCCTCCTCCGTTCCTTATTACCATTCATGAATCATCACTCATCAGGCTAAAGAGGGCATTGTGCTCTACACTGGCCTTAATTACAATAAAATACATAAATATGAAATACAGTAGCGAGACTTGAGCAATGTTCTTGCTGCAAACACTTGCGCACGCAGTTCCTATTCCCACAAGTTGTGGGTGTGGTTGAAAAGCCGATCAAGTGGTACAACTACAATTTGAGGTAGTTTTTATAATGGTAAAGAACGTATGTCAACCAAATCACCACTACGCCGCGCTAGTGCAGCAGGTGCTATGGGAGTTTTGCTACTGTATGTATGTTAATCTTAAGTATTACTATTTTTAGGGTGTGTTCCAACTTGACGTTTTTCGTAGTGGACTAAGCATAGTTATACTAATCAAAAGGAAGTGACGTCGCAAGCAGACGACCAATGCTCCTTTTTTGGCTAGTGGTTAGTGGTTAGTGGGTATGTGGCCGAAAGTGTACACTACGACACCGACTAACCCACTAAACCAAAATGGTTGATACCAGCCATCACAGCTGATACTTTTAGGTTAGGAAAATACCCAACCAGTGAGTGGAAGGATTATTATCGTATTTATTGACATTAGATGATTAATAACAATAAACTTTGTATTAGCATACTAGGTGGCGTGCCCAAAGCTGTTAAATAAAATAAATAAATTCACATTTAGAGTCTACCCACTCAGTAACTAAACTGATTTGCAGTGGGGGACTTTAATTGAAAGTTACTGAACCAACCCTGTAGGCTTCGAACACCATCGACGAGTGAGCGATAACCAATCAAAGATCGATATTTCAAATACGAAACAAATGAATCAGTGATTGGACAGAGCGAACACCTGCGGACAAATGCCAGAATCAACAAGGCCGATTCAGAACAACTTTGAATTTATTGAGTGCTTCGTAGCATGTAGTGGTTAGTGGTTAGTGGTTAGCAGACGAAAATCAAGTTCGAACACACCCTTCGTACTTATTATTATTATAGTATTATCAGTAGTATTATTATTATTAGTACTTTCTCTATTGATCAGCACTCTATGATAATAGTGCCATGCATGACGTATTAATGACTAGTAGTTTATTGCAGCATCCATCCAAATTAATGTCATATACTGGTAACAAGCATTTTAAACCTTCGTTTGTTGTTGCTTACTTAAACCACTTGTTACTTTTGCTACTTTTACACACAAGAATACTAAAACATTTATGTTTTATTTTAGGGGATGGTATCCGTACGAGATAACGTTATCACCTGCCTATGAGATAACCCTCTTCACAACATATATTCAAACAGTTATCGTCGACTTAATCATGACCGCTTTGATAACACTCGGAATGTCAGTTTTTCTTTATGCTGCGGTATTTTCAAAAATTATTTGTAATACGTTTGAAAACATTCGCCCCATTTCAATTGAAGCCGTTAAGGAAAGAAAACTGTGCGAGTTAGGACGAAGAAGCTACGCGCCGCAACCTGTTGTCGGTCAGACTCAAGGTCAAAGGGTCATAGTTGACGGTCATAACGAGTACAACCCACGGCCTGACGTCCTAGAGGCAACGGAGCGGGTGTTTGACGACGGGACTGTCACTATAAGTCAGCACGAACTAGACCTGGAGATGCGTTCAAAGATGGCAATTTTTGTGCAGAATCAACAAGAGTTTTTCCGGTAAACAATATAATATTATATTAATTCTTTTAAAATAAAGGTGAATCTACCCCCCCTGAAAAAACACTTTTGCTAGGAATTACTTGTAAATGTGTATGTGTGACGTCTGAAGTGTACCCCTCCTCCCCCCCACTACCGCAACTCCGACCGTCCACACCGCGCTTCGTTCTGATTTCAGTCGAGCGCTGGCTCTAGTCAAAGCAAGGTCACGCCTGGCAAGGCGCCGCTCCGCTTACTGGGTGTCATGTTTCCCCCCAATACTTGGATTAAATCTGTACATTTGCGTTCTCAACTACTGTTGAGCGGTGCTAGGACACAAGGAGACAATTTCTTTGCGCAAATTACCTGTCTAGACCCGTAAAGTAGTTACGGCTGGACTGCGACAAGAGCAAACTGGTGTGCTTTACATCCGTGTACGTAAATCACCAACACTCGAAAAGTTTTTTACGTAGGCTTGAGACTGCAAGCATTTTGGGAAGATAAGGGTCGAGCGCATGATATGCACTTTATTTCTTGAAAGTGACTCTTTTCATAATTGAGTTATGGAATAGTAAAAACAGCATATACTCAAGTGCCTTTTCACCGGGACACGAAAAAATTCATTAAAAAAAACTGGTCACATAATTGTGTTTCAAAATTGTATTCCATCATTCCTAAGATAGCAACCTATAGCATACTACATTTGCGTGTACTTGACAAATATGGTCTAGAGGATGAATAACATGAACGTAAAGACTTTTAAAGCGATATCGGTACACGTAAAAAATAAAAGTGTAATTTTTTTAAAACCACTTTTTGCAGATATAATATCAATGTTTATCAACCTTCAGAAAAAAAAACTTAATTTAAAAATGTTAATTTACCTAGATACCTTCACCTCTACTAGCTAATATTAAAACCCGCGAAATTGACGTATTTTCGTCATATCTCAATAACGCCACACAATATCGAAACAGTGACACCTACGCATATTTTGGATTCGTGAGAGCTCAATACCAAATGAAAAAGATTTCGTAGATTGTAGTAATTATAGTTGTAATTTGAAATTAATTTGTAAATTAATTAAATTCGAAATAATAATTATAATTACTGCAAACTAATAAATCTTTTTCATAAGGTATTGAGCTCTCACGAATCCAAAATATGCGTAGGTGTCACTAGTTCAATATTGTGTGGCGTTATTGAGATATGACGAAAATACGTTAATTTCGCGGGTTTTAATATTGGCTAGTAGTCCTTCCTCTTAACGAAATAGCCGAGAACAATAGTAGAAACTTAATTTTTTACTTAACTCGACTGTGTGCATTCCGTCTGTCCAATATGCGAAAGACTACTCTCAAGAATGTGTGGTCGAACGCCATTAATCTGTTGAGATTCACAGAAAGAGCGTGCGAGAAGGATAGATAGGTGAGGTCGGCAGAGCTGGGCAGTATCGAAAATACATGTATTTGAAATACGTATGTGAAATACATTTGTATTTTGTATTTTGTATCGAAAATACCCGAGCTCAAAGTATCTTGTATTTCTATCGAAAATACATTTTTCAAAGTATTTTGTATTTTACAAAATACTTCTCCCAACAAAATACATTGAATGCATCTACTACTGATGATTATGACTTTTTCGCTTTTGAAAAAGAAGACAATATGGTCGATATCCCTCTTCGTTTTAAAAATAACACTAAAGGAGAGTTGGAAGTACTACAATACCTCCAATATAAACGCAGAGACATTCAAATGCTAAACTTGTATCCGGCCATAAAAAAAATGTTTCTGCAGTACAACACAAGCTTGACAACAAGTGCTCAAGTGGAGAGGATGTTTTCATTTGCCAGTATTGTAAACAATCCACGCAGGAATGCATTATCGGACAGATTGTTCCAAAAACTTGTAATTCTGAAAGCCAATGGCCAATGGGCAGCAATAAGGTGTAATTTGAATCAAGCTAGTGCTACCATCATTGTTTGTATTGTACTGTCCGTTACATGATGATGAATTAATTAATGTTCTAGACATACACTAAGCACTTGCTTTTGTTAAACCAACATCCAAAATTTTAAAAGAAAAAAATTTTGGTTGTTCTTTATTTCCCGGTAGTTGTAGTTGTAGCATAGGGAAATGTATTTTATTTTAAGTATTTTTGAAAATACAAATGTATTTTGTATCGAAAATTCATGTTTCTAAAAGTATCTTGTATTTTGTATCTAAATTACATTTATTTCAGTATTTTGTATCTAAAATACAAATATTTGAGTATTTTGCCCAGCTCTGGGTATAGTATAGTAAAGTATGTACGTTACAGTAGTAAGGTAGTATGCTAGACCTAGATTACTACTTCATAAGTGACTTCACATGCAGTTACCCTCGCTGCACGGCTTGTGTTCTATTTCAGATTGAGCTCTCACATATCCAGTGTGACGCAGTTCCTATTCATTGCCTTGTTTCTGATAAACGTAACAATGTACGGAGGAACAATGATGGTCTACAGTTATGTAAGTAAACCTTCTCCGAACGTTTCCACATAAACTTGACCGATTAAAAGAGTCAAGGGCGCCAGCAGTATATTTTGCACGAAGGGGGGGGGGGGTCTGGTGTCAGCCCCCAGCAGGTTCTGAACGAAAGTAATTAAACCACGTATTCTGTCAAAACATGTTTTTATTTTGATTAAGAAATCAAAATGAAACCATGTAGACATAAACAATTCTCGTATAAATCAAATCAATAAGCAGTACATGACAGAGAAAGCATCAACCCTGTAGGAACAATATCTTGAGAGATGCAAATGGTAACTGGCAATGATTGACTAGTCACAAATATAAAATGCCAGTTTATTGTTATATAAGTTTAAAAAAACGTAAGACGAATTAATTATAATTAAACATTATCGTCTATGTTGCCAGTTAAATTTTTAACAATTTCTGAAATCAAGGGGGCAAGTGTCCCCCCTTACCTTTCACACCCCGCCCCCCTCCCCCTCCCCCCCTCGCGGCGCACATGTTAAGAATCTCTGTATCTTTAGCAGCGGAGCGTATGTTTAAAACAACTTTTGAAATCTAAATTCTGGGAAGATACACCAGACAGATACTATCAGGGTATACAGATGACGAATTAAAAATATGCAACGTTCATAACTAAATGCGAACTAAATGCGATAATGCCATAGTATTATGGTATTTAATTCAAGACGTAATGAGTGTGACACATATTTTTTTCGCGATCTGTAACCCTAAAAATATGTGTCTGATGTATCTTCTAAAAACTACGACTTTAAAAGTTGTTTTAAAAATATGCTCCGCTGCCGTTTGCTAGCAATTTCTCAGATAGCATTGATAGAATTAGGTTGCACCAGATATAGCAACCGATCCGAGATTCTTAATCACAGTTTATCGTTTTTCAGATAACAATCATCAACATAAAAATCATCATGATGACTGGCATCTCTTTCTGCATCGCATTAGGATATCTCATCGTCAGCATTCTTGCCAGCACAATATCAGATCAGGTACGTATCCATGGCAACGGCGGTTGCACTACTACCAAGATTCTAGGCTTTGCACAAACCTGATTGGCTCGAAGCCTCGACACAACAGTGCTACTATCTATTGACAAGTATTGTATCATGTTTGAGCGCAGCAAAGGGCGAGGCTTTGAACGCATCTGATTGGCTCGGGGCCTTGACACAACAGTGCTGCTATCTGTTGACACGTATTGAATCATGTTTCAGAGCGCAACAGTGGGCAAGGCTTTGTACGCAACTGATTGGCTCGAAGCCTCGACACAACAGTGCTGCTATCTATTGACAAGTATTGTATCATGTTTCAGAGCGTAGCAGTTTCGAGGCTGTGTACGCATCTGATTGGCTCGAAGCCTCGACACAACAGTTCTGCTATCTATTGACACGTTTTGTATCATGTTTCAGAGCGCAGCAGTTGGCGAGGCTTTGTACGCATCTTAATGGCTCGAAGCCTTGACACAACAGTGCTCCTATCTATTGATACGTATTGTATCATGTTTCAAAGCGCAGCAGTGGGCGAGGCTTTGTACGCATCTTAATGGCTCGAAGCCTCGACACAACAGTGCTGCTATCTATTGACAAGTATTGTATCATGTTTCAGAGCGCAGCGGTGGGCGAGGCTTTGTACGCATCTTAATGGCTCGAAGCCTCGACCCAACAGTGCTGCTATCTATTGACACGTATTGTATCGTGTTTCAGAGCGTAGCAGTGGGCGAGACTTTGTACGCATCTGATTGGCTCAGGGCCTCGACCCAACAGTGCTGCTATCTATTGACACGTATTGTATCGTGTTTCAGAGCGTAGCAGTGGGAGAGGCTTTGTACGCATCTGATTGGCTCGAAGCCTCGATGAGCTTCAAGCGCTCAATGTTGATTGTGATGACCTGGGCTAACAGACCTGTTGAGTTCAAGCCTCCGGGGCTCGACCCAATATCAGTTAAAAACTTTGGTGAAGTATGTTACCTTTCCAGGGAACCAACATTTACTAGTATAACAATAGTTGCCTAAAGTTTACATTCATTTTGTTATGTATGAGGCCCGATTTCATTTAAAATGTTAAGATGTCGCTAAACAAAATAACATTACCTTCTTCTTTCAAAACTTTGTGTTAAAATGGAGCTACATTCCGAATCCAATATGATAAAATGTTGAACATAACGAGTAAAATTATCGTATACAAATTGTAGATTGGTTTCAAAACCGCCAAATGGAATTGTCAGATATAAATGCAACGACAATTGAATTGTTTAAAGAAGGTACTTGTGTTATTTGTTGCAGGTAGCTAAGCACGCTTATACAGCAGCAACTCGTCTTATGGGCTTCGTGAATCAGTGAATCAACTACTAATCTGCTGCGTGATGTGAAAACCCCCCGCAGTGAGACGGAGGTGCCATTTAGAAGCTATAAGGAATTGAGATTTTTATTTATTTAGCATTTAACGACGTACGCAAAAACTTGGTGAAAATACGTGGTTTGTTGTATCGACATAAAGGTTATGCCAAGATTCCCTGGATCCACTTTAATTAATCAATAATGGACCAAGGGATGATCACAAGATCGTCATACTAACCTTGATTTTATAATAAATAAATAAATAAATAAATAAAATAAATTCACATTAAGAGTCTACCCACTCACACCTCGTTTACGTTACCCTCATCGTTACGATCGTAGGTTCTGGGTGCTGGACGTTCGTAACTCTACCAGCGTTCATACACAGTCATCACGGATCCACGGAATACTGAACACAATTTCAAAAATACAAATGGCGGGACGATGGAGCTTGGTGTATTATTGAGGTTATCTTTTACGTTGTTGTTTAATTGGCGTAGAAACAGGTTTGATTTAATTCATGTCACGTATTAGGCGAAACAATCGAGTTGTATTGTATGGATATTTCTTTAGATCAAGTTTAGATGGCAACTAGTATACTAACTGCCGTAAGTGTACTCTGGTAGACCTACCGACTGATTTACTAACTGTGCAGCGTTTACACTTGGAAAATGACCGTCGGTTGGTCGGTAATGTAGTCTTACGATCGTAAGATGAGAGTAACGTAAACGGGGGGTAAGTAACTAAACTGATTTGCAGTGGGGGTGAGTGAACCAACCCTGTAGGCTTCGAACACCATCGACGAGTGAGCGATAACCGATCAAAGATCGATAATTTAAATACGAAACATATGAATCAGTGATTGGACAGTGCGAACACCTGCGGACAATCAACAAGGCCGATTCAGAACAACTGTGAATTAATTGAGTGCTTCGTTGCTAGGACGGCTCCAAAGTCACCGTTTACTTATTCCTAAGCCAAGAAGTAATGGAATTGAATCCACATTAGACGTTAAAAAACGTCTGCCTGAAGCGGGATTTGAACCCGGGACCTTCTGCATTGGAAGCAGGGATGTTAACCACTGGACCAACGAGCCAATTGTTTTGTATTGTCGCACCATGGGTTTATAATAGTACCCACGATTCAACTCCATGGTCGCACTATGGAGTTGTATCTTATTATTATAAACCCATGGTCGCACCATGGTCACACATAAAGATTTAGAGGACCGTGATGATAATCATGGTTCTATACTTTATACCAGGCTGGCATGTCACCATAGAAACCGATTCGCAGGGGACGTATTGTCCACCCCTTGAGTAGCGCTGTCAACGTTGGGGCGAGATGATGATGTGATAAGTGTCTTATTTGGGGAAAAAGATTATTGAGCCTGGCTTCCTTTAAATTGACCTTGTTCTTGTTCAAGGTTCAAGAGTCCAGGCGATGAGAGCTATTAGCAATCCATAAGGGGACGGTAAAGTAAAACGCCACATCTCGCGGTGACATGCCGGCCTGGTATGGAGTAAAGATAGTTTTTGAAATGATCTATTCAGGTGAAAAAGTGTAAATATGTTGTCTTTGATGTTGTTTTATGATGTTTTATTCAGTACAACTACAATTTACAAAATCCAATACAATTCCTAATACTCCCAACAAAATTCGGATTTCATCCCTCTGTTTCATTTAGTCACTTTCTTCGTTGCGCGTCTGTCTAGTGAGCGCCAACCATCCGTCACCCCGTGGGTACGCGGTGACATCGTCGTAGAATAACTCCGTCTCTTTTCCGCCTCCAGCTGAGGTAGCGTTACCATTTTCATGTACTCCCAGTCCTTCCCGTACGTCCTCAGGAACGCGACCAATCTCCCGTAGGCAAAACAACGTTGGTCGTGCGATAAGCTTCCCCAGATTGACACCAGGTTGAGTATGGTCGCACCGTCCTCCCGCACACTCGCCGGCAGCACTTGAGTCTTGTCAGACAGAAACAACTGGAGTGCTTGAGCAAGCTTCACTATCTGATCGTCTGTCTGGGTGATCTCAAAAGACTGGTTCTTCGGCTTGATGGCTTCCCACTCTCCGGATGGGCGTGGCTTGTTAAGGGTTCTCCTAGGCGCGGCCTTCAAGTCGTGGAGCATTCCCAAGATGGCGTCTAGTTTGAGGTTGGACGCGTCATCATCGAAGCCGTTGGCATTGGGTTTAAACCCAATGCCGTCGGTAGTGACCTTGAAGGTTCCGCCGAGGAAGATCTTACGGGTCAGAGTTGACTGGATCATCGGCATTTGTTTACCTAGATCGTAATTGAGCGCGACACGGCGGTTCACCTTTGTCAGGATGCTGAGCAAGTCATCTGACTTAGCGGACTCTTGTAGCTCCTTGCACAGCTCCTGCACGAACCACGTACCTGTAACACATACTTGAGTTAAGACTGAATGTCCGCTTAGCGTGCGCAACTCGAAATTTCGGTGTTAAAATTACTTCGAAATGTTTAAATTGTCCCGAATGTAAATCGGGAATCGTGAGAGATTATTTCATAGTTAAGAGCGAAGGATACCTCTACGTCAAAAACCGCAGAAAAGTTTCATTTTTTAATTATATCTCAAGATGGAAACACAAAATCGAAAATCTGAGAGACCATAGCGCTGTGGTTTGGTAAGCCCTACAGACTGAATGATATGTATTTAACGTTGTAATCAGTATGACTGTGATAACGTTTTCCTTAAATCTCTAAGAAAATCGTTATCACAGGCACATTGATTATAACGTTAAATACATTAAGCATTCAGTCTGTAGGGCTTACCAAACCACAGCGCTATGGTTTCTCACATTTTCGATTTTGTGGATGTTTCAATCTTGAGATATAGTTAAAAAATGAAAACTGTCTGCGGTTTTTGACGTAGGGGTACACGGAGAAAAAAATTCTCAAAACTTTTGCTAGACTAGATAGAATTCAAGCGTTTGGAGACAAACAGAATGCTCGAAATGGCATTAGATAACATTCTTCTACAATGTCAAAACACGTTTTGTCTTCTACAGTGTACCAGTTATTCTGTAAAATCGTGACAATACGCTAATATTTCGTAATGTTATTCTGAACTTTACAGAACATAAAATTATAAATCAGCTAAACGAATCCAAATATTAGTACATAAAGAAGCCTAATTACTACGAACATTCCGCTGACTCCCACGAAATATAACGCTGTGCTCCACAAACGTTTTACTAAGTTTACATATTGTTCTACAGATTTATTCAAGCATTTGCCAAGGAAGTTTTAACAGTTTTGCTGGTTATTCAATCTATTCTGCTATACTTTAAAAGTGCTTTACTGATATCATAGATGCAGTTTGCTACATAGTAAAAATGTTTTACTAGTAAACCAAGTCATATTGCTACTTTAGTAAAATGGTTCTCTTATCCTACAGATTTAGTTTTCCCTTTGAGTATATGGTTTCACTGGTACAGTAAATTAATGTGCTACACTAGTAAAATAGTTTTACAGGTATTACAAATAATTCTACTGAATCAGTGAAAGGATTGGGCTATGGAAAGGTGTGGCATCAGAAAGTGGATTTCTGAAATAAAAATCAGAAAATAAGTACAAATATTTATTAAACATCAATCGACATCAATCAACGCACATATAAAACACACATATAAAATGCACACATATTAAATGCATACAGTTATACATATTGGTTGGTGGTTGACAATTTTCAAGGTCACACACATAAAAGAAAGCAGTTTTACTCAGCATTGCAGTTTTAGCAACAATTGGCAACAAAGTACTTATTTACGACCTTAGTTTGAAGAGTGGCAAATTAGCTTGAAGTAACATAATTATTAACTACACAATGTGATGGAAAGATAGGAATTTCTTTCCAATTGGTAAAAAAGCAAGAAGACTTGGGAGTGGAAGATGCTAATTTGTCATAGGTACAACAAGCCATATGATTGACTAACTTCTTCAAAGCCTTGATAATGATCAATGATCATTGAACCTATCTGTATGAAATAAACAGCAAATAAAGCATACATTATTGACATCATTAACAATAATGTCCTGAATTGTGCCAAATAAGGGTACATCATAAATAAATACAGAAAAATGATCATTTTCAATTAGTGCAAATTAAAAATTTGTTAACTAAGATTAAGAGTACCTTCACTAATCATTTCTGAGGAAATACAAATAATAATACATCCTTTGTCAAATGTCAAACGTATTTGCAGCGCACTTAACATCATCTAGCAGCAAACCTGCGAACTGCTCGCTTTTTCCATGTCAAAATATTTAACATTGAAAGGTACCCCACGCAACAATGCAGTGTATCGCGAATTGACCCGTCGAGTAGGCTGTGTCCCCACATCACGTGGTTTGCCTCAATTCAATGATGGTTTCACTCGCGGCCGGTCGCTAGTACAGTACAATGCCAGACATTGCGTGTCTTGTGACAGGCTTCAAGTTGAAATATAAAATATAAAATTATAATATAATTAATTAAATTAATTAATTAAATAATTAATTTAATTAATTAAAATATAAAATATTTGAGATTTTATAAAGGTAGGCCTACCTTATTTACTGAGCTGTCAGTAAGCCTAGCGTTATTGGCGGCCCTCTGGCTATCCAATTTTTGCCAAAATTTGGCTTGTTGGCCAATGGTAGTGAACAGCTTAGGCAACATGAAATACTCCAATGCGAATAACGCCTCAGTATCAATCTCCTCAGCTGAAATAAAATTGATATTTCAGATTATTATAGGCCTAGGCCTAGGCCTCCTATAAGCCTCCTATTACATGCCTCCTATACTCGGCCATTGTAAAACGCCATTTTAGGCCGATGCACAATACGCCCGGCAAGGAGCTTCGAGAACGGGAAACTTGGCGTATTATAAAGCAATAGGTCTATTGAAGTTTAAAAAATCACATACTCATAATGGATAATCGGGTGTCAATGAAATAAGCTTCAATACACTTACGAGCACCATAGCCTAACAATATGCATAAAAATGATTTGTAATTTTGGAAGCTGGCTCTTTGCCCAGAATCTTCCCAGTGAGAAACCTAGGCCTAGGCCTAGGCCTAGGGCCTAGGCATATAAGCAGGGCTATTGTGTTTTTATTACATATATATAAATATATATATATATATATAGGCTTTAATCCTTGGCTGCCTGGGCCCTAACCAAAGTTCTGTCTCGGGATAGAGGCCTAGGCCTAGGCCCCCTAGCCTAGGCCTAGCCATGCTTTCACGAGCTGCTAGGGGCCTAGCCTCCTAGGCCAGTTTTTTAAGTGATTTCAACAACATAATGGAACATCTTTTTCTCAGCAAGTAGATCACAACAAAGCCTGACAATTAATAATACATAAATATCACATTCTTACCTTTAAACGTGTTTATAACATCGTGTCCGTAGCCCCAGCAACTTAAAGTAGACTCCACGAAGGAGTCAGCCATGATGCATGATCACAAACACGCCGACACGGTCGATCACTCATTCCGTAAACATTTTAAGAAATTCCGTTTCAATCGCGATTTGCGTTCACCTTTCCAAAAACTCTCGTCAAGATCATACATCAAGCCAATCAAAATGGTTTTTACTGAGTTTCGGCCAATGAGCGGGCGGCTTTACGAGAGATTCCTCTGTGGTGCCATGCGGTTTATTTCCGGCACTGCAATGGTACCCTAGTAGAATAGGCCTGCTGTTTTACGCGCTATTTTCGTGTGTAGTGGACTATTCGGGTTTTCCAGCAAAACGCTTTGAACCAATTTGGCGGTATAAGTTTTCAGTGATGTGTTTCCATTTTACAGGGGAACGTCTTCCAAGCACTTCTACTATTTACAACTATGAATCTTTTTGCTAATTTGTCGACCCGTTCTGCTAATTATGAAACTGTGGTCGTAGCAAAACACATTTTTAGTTTTAAGCAAAGTAGTTTTCTAAATAGCTAGGAATTCATGCTATAAAGTCCTATAATATGTCAGCAAGACTCGTTTTGTGAATATTTTTCTCCGTGTATCCTTCGCTCTTAAGCTTCAAACACAATTGTCGGCATCGTGATCGTGATCGGGATCTCAATCGTACATTTTCCCAATGCTATATTATTATTATTATGACATTACAATGTTATTATGAACAGCGCCGTAAGAGCCATGTAAGTTAACTTATTCACGATATCCGGATTGCGTTGGCGATCCCGATACCGACAATTGTGGTTGGGGCTTAAGCCAGCCATGATTGATGCAACAGCCCACTCTCATATCTGGGTAACATCTCCTTTACCGAACAAATGTAGCGGGGACCTCTTGGCTTGAAACAGTAAACAAAATAATTATTTGTTTTTTATTGTTGTTTTGCTTAAATTCTTATGGGCCTTTAGATCTGGATTAACAAATTATATTATATAACTTACAAAACGCATACAACGCAGACACATTAATTGCAATAATAAAACTTTGAGTTACCCCTCAATTTATGCCGATATGAAAGCTTCCCGATGAAGGAACTGTACGCGATCAGGATGTCCGCTTCACAAGGGATGGAATACCGCGCAGTGTTGGGTTGGTTCTTCAATCCATCTATCTGGACTTTATGTTTCTCCACCTTCACCGCTTCGGACTCTACACCACCCCTGCAGGCCTGTAAGCACAATAAAGTTTCGTAGGAAACCTTCCCAGGGCCATAGGAAGGAGTGGTCGAGAGATAATGACCTACCATTCGCCTTGTGACTGAGGAAAACCTCGGAAAAAACTTCAGTCAGGACTGCCGGTGGCCGGTATCGAACCGGCGATCTCCCGAATTAGAGTCTCGCGTCTTACCGCTGAGTAACCTCTATCACTATCAGTAACCCCCCCCCCCGACGTCAAATAATGATCTAGTTGTCGAATACGTTAACCACCAGACAACAATCAAATAATCTTCAAACACCAATTAATAATAATAAAAATGAATCCAAAATTGACCTGAAGTATCCGGCCCCGGGAATAATTGGTCCTGGGTGACTCCGGCAATCGTACGAGGTGACCAAATTAGGTACTCCCCTTGCCCCAATAGTTCCTGTCCTCCAATCACTCCCCAACGTTATATGACCTAGCTGTTGAGTATGTATTCATAAAATTGAAATGAAATTACCCGGAGTAGAGTTTGGGTTAAGTTCATATTCCTCCTACTTACCTGGATGATGAAAATCTTTGGTTTTCCCGTCAGGGCCGGACACTTATTGCCCATGAATGCACCCCAGATGTTTTCCACATGATAGTCGCGATCTCTGGCCCAGATGAGACCATCTTTATCCCCGTGAGTCATCACAGCCACCACCAAACAGTCGCTCTCGAGGTAGAAGTCTTCATTGCCGGCCTCTGAAACAGGTCAAACCATTGGTCACCCTACTTGTCCCCTCCCCCCTCATGAGTCACCACAGCCACCACCAAACAGTCGCTCTCAAGGTAGAAGTCTTCATTGCCGGCCTCTGAAACAGGTCAAACCATTGGTCACCCTACTTGTCCTCCCCCCCCCCCACATGACCCCACCACAGAGTCGCTCTCGAGGTAGAAGTCTTCATTGCCGGCCTCTGAAACAGGTCAAACCATATTGGTCACCCTACTTGTCCCCCCCCCCCCCCCCCATGAGTCATCACAGCCACCACCAAACAGTCGCTCTTGAGGTAGAAGTCTTCATTGCCGGCCTCTGAAACAGGTCAAACCATATTGGTTACCCTACTTGTCCCCCCCCCCCCCCCTCATGAGTCATCACAGCCACCACCAAACAGTCGCTCTCGAGGTAGAAGTCTTCATTGCCGGCCTCTGAAATAGGTCAAACCATTGGTCACCCTACTTGTCCCTACCCCCTCATGAGTCATCACAGCCACCACCAAACAGTCGCTCTCGAGGTAGAAGTCTTCATTGCCGGCCTCTGAAACAGGTCGAACCATTGGTCAACCTACTTGTCCCCTCCCCTCATGAGTCATCACAGCCACCACCAAACAGTCGCTCTCAAGGTAGAAGTCTTCATTGCCGGCCTCTGAAACAGGTCATACCATTGGTCACCCTACTTGTCCCCCCCCCCCCCCCCCACGTGACCCCACCACAGAGTCGCTCTCAAGGTAGAAGTCTTCATTGCCGGCCTCTGAAACAGGTCATACCATTGGTCACCCTACTTGTCCCCCCCCCCCCCACGTGACCCCACCACAGAGTCGCTCTCAAGGTAGAAGTCTTCATTGCCGGCCTCTGAAACAGGTCCAACCATTGGTCACCCTACTTGTCCCCCCCCCCCCCCACGTGACCCCACCACAGAGTCGCTCTCGAGGTAGAAGTCTTTATTGCCGGCCTCTGAAACAGGTCAAACCATTGGTCACCGTACTTGTCCCCCCCCCTCGTGAGTCATCACAGCCACCACCAAACAGTCGCTCTCAAGGTAGAAGTCTTCATTGCCGGCCTCTGAAACAGGTCAAACCATTGGTCACCCTACTTGTCCCTACCCCCTCATGAGTCATCACAGCCACCACCAAACAGTCGCTCTCAAGGTAGAAGTCTTCATTGCCGGCCTCTGAAACAGGTCCAACCATTGGTCACCCTACTTGTCCTCCCCCCCCCCCCACATGACCCCACCACAGAGTCGCTCTTGAGGTAGAAGTCTTCATTGCCGGCCTCTGAAACAGGTCAAACCATTGGGCACCCCACTCAGTGGCGTAGCTAGAAAACCACGGGCCCCCGGGAAATAGAATCTGGCGGGCCCCTATCATATACTCGTAAACGTAATTTTGTATTGTGTCCGGGATTATGTTCATGATCATTATTTAAAGGCGTATCTCAAATCTCTTTATTTTCTAAGCTAGTCGACTAGCCTTTTAAAGTCAGCAATTGTTGTAAATATTGTCACTAATTGTTGCGTTAGTCTGCTAGTTAGTCGCCTAGCGCCAAAATTGGGATTTATACTGTAAACTTGTTTTTTTTTTTTTTTTACCTGAAATGCAACAATAATGAAAACTGGAATCTAAAACGAAATTTTTAATTTTTACAGCCATTGATTTAGAACTTCCAATTCCGAACTTCCGATAGCAAACGAATTGATTAGGTAATCATTAAGTTCGTCTTCTGAGTGATTGTCAATCGAAAGTGTTCTCATCCCAATCCCATGCATTATTCTCAATTGTGAAAATGAGCGTTGTGAACTTGCAACAGTAACTGGTAGTGGTAGAAATTTATCATCAATGCCGTTCACAGAACAAACATCAGAAAAGTGGGATACGCAGTATTTTGAAACTATACTTTTATATACGCAAGATTTACAACCTCGTTTCTTGAACACGACTGAAATGAGATGATCTGCAGCGGCAATTAATAATTTAACATTTTTTCGAAGGAATTGTGTATGACTTTATTAAAGCTTATAAACAATGATTGGTTTCCAACTCAGGGCAGTCTAAAAACCGGGCCCCTCTAGACCACGGGCCCCCGGGCTTCGCCCGGGCTGCCCGGGCTATTCCTACGCCACTGACCCCACTGCCCCTGCCTACAGGGGCCTCATTCCTGTACATTTTTTTAACCCTCCTTAACTCTCGCTAACCCCATGTTAAAATGACCCCGGGGTTAACTCCTACACAGGCTTCCCTGCATAATTCGAGGGCAAATATGACCCTGTCTGATAGTAGGGTTATGAAGAGTTATCTCAACAATACTTTGAAATGCCGCCATTTTGTCAATGCCCGTGTGTATAGTTTCACAAATGTCACATTTCATTTCTTTATTGAGAATACCCTATTTCTTGGATACGTTACTTTATGTGTGTATTGAAGTTTATAAACAATTTTGTGTATTTATAGTACATTTTATAGGTTCTATCTATATGTAAATATGTAGTTTTATTGAGAATTTTGTGAACGTTTTGAGGTTATTGGATTGTTTTTGTTTGTTAGCCTATTGTTTTTGTTTTGTCTCGTTTTTTCAACAATGTCTTCCTTCGATCGGCGTCCCAGTTGCTGACTCCTGATTGGCTATTGGCTAACACCGGGGCTAAGTTTGCAAATGTACTGGAATGAGGCCCCTCAGGATGACATATTTTGATTTTCTTTTGAGACAATTTAAACACATTTTAAAGCCATTTTAAGAGACCGAAATCGGAAGTTCCGCAGGCTAGGCTGGACAACATATAATAAAAAAGAACACAAAATAAATTTAAATAAAAAAATAAAAATAAATTTGAATTTATAGTCTATACCCACTTAGTTACAAGACAAGACTTATTTTCAGTGGGGAACTTAATTTAAAGCGACTAAACCAACCCTGTAGGCTCCGAACACCATCGACGAGTGAGCAATAACCAATCAAAGATCTATATTTTAAATATGAAACACATGAATCAGTGATTGGACAGTGCGAACACCTGCCAGAATCAACAAGGCCGATTCAACAAACAAACAAATAATAAAAATATTCATAACTCACCCTCTTGCAGTTTATCTATAACTTGTGCTGAAGTAAAATCGTCGCAAACGTCAACCACAAAGTCCATCCTGGTAAAGACATCCTTCAACGCCCTTTTGTCCTCATCGGTTCCAGTTCGGACCTCCTGTAGCGTTGCTTTGTCGTATTTCTCGTGGTTGAAGATGATCAGTTTCCCGCGAGGTTTGAGCGTCATGTTGTAGTTCTCATCGTCGCGATACGTCGAGACTGTCCTTACTAGTGATTTTCTGCCGCTATAGAACAGTCCACAAGTTAGTTAGTTATTTAGTTAGTTAGTTAGCTAGTGAGTGAGTGTGTGAGTGAGTGAGTGAGTGAGTGGGTGAGTGAGTGAGTGAGTGAGTAAGTGGGTGGGTGAGTGAGTGAGTGAGTAAGTGAGTGAGTGAGTGAGTGATTGAGTGAGTGAGTGAGTGAGTGAGTGAGTGAGTGAGTGAGTGAGTGAGTGAGTGAGTGAGTGAGTGAGTGAGTCAGTCAGTCAGTCAGTCAGTCAGTCAGTCAGTCAGTCAGTCAGTCAGTCAGTCAGTCAGTCAGTCAGTCAGTCAGTCAGTCAGTCAGTCAGTCAGTCAGTCAGTCAGTCAGTCAGTCAGTCAGTCAGTCAGTCAGTCAGTCAGTCAGTCAGTCAGTCAGTCAGTCAGTCAGTCAGTCAGTCAGTCAGTCAGTCAGTCAGTCAGTCAGTCCGTCAGTCAGTCAGTCAGTTAGTTAGTTAGTTAGTTAGTTAGTTAGTTAGTTAGTTAGTTAGTTAGTAAGTTAGTTAGTTAGTTAGTTCGTTAGTTAGTTAGGTTGATCGTTTGTATTTTATTTTTTTAGACTCTTTAAGTATGAATGTATTTATTTTACTTTTTACACTAGCATCCAGGTTTAAGTGATAATCAGTCACCTGTTGCTGCCGTTGTTATCCAGTTGAGCCATCACTTCACCTGGGGCTGGACATTCACTGATGTTCATGGGTCTTCCGTCCCAGGCGACCTTGGACGACGACATCTGCAACACCATAACATCATCAAACTTGTGCCAACAAGTGGTGACTATAGTGGGTCCGTGGCTTAGTTGAGAACAAGAAAATCAGTCGGTCTTTCGTCGATCTTGGCATTTCACAAATGATGTATACACCGATGATTTTCAACATCTATAGTAGGCTAGATCGCCAGGCTAGCAGCAGCAGGCGTAGCACTTTGATGCCATCTTGAAATGGGCAAATAACACAGGCGGGGATAGGAGTTTCTAATGCGACTTTCTGCCATTGGCAGCGCTAGCAGTACTAAAAGGTCCAAATTAGCATGTAAATTGCCAATTTCAAGATGGCTTCAAATCGCTACGCTTGCTACTGAGTGGAAGGTTCGGGAACTGGCGATCTAGCCTACTATAGATGTTGAAAATCATTGGTATACACCCCTCAGTGGCGAAGCGTCCTATGAGACAAAGAGATGTTGTCTACCCTGTATACAAATTAAATGAATACCATTAATACACTTCTGCACAAATTTATGCTTTCTTTCCTACATTTTTTTGTCTTCCGTGGCTCCCGCGAACGTTTGAATTTAGTTGTCGGCAAAGGACTCGGCATTCGGCAACACTCTCGCACAGTGTTGAATTCAGCTATGATCCCGGGGGGGCGAAGCCCCCTCGGGAATTGTCATTCGCCCCCCCCCGGGAATGAATTGGCTTCAAGCTCTATATATTACTTAATTCTGAAATGGCACAGAAATATTGCTTTGAAGGTTTAATAAGTAAATACATTTTTCTGTGTGTCACAAAAGTATGTGACAAGAGAGCTGAAACAAGCAGAAAAAAGTAGAGAAGGGCCAGGATTATCTAAACTCCGTCTCAAATTCTACTGGGCATCAAGCGGTTTGTTGAACATATTTTTGTTTAAATAGTTTTTTTAGTAGTGTTTGTGTATCAGAACACTTGGACAGTTTATTAGTAAAAGTGATGTGGAAGCACCAGTGATTTTGAAATTGCCCCCCCGGGGACAAAACTCTGAATTCAACACTGCTCTCGCACCATCTACCGTTTTCCCTCGAAGTTGAATGATTTAAACGTGTGGAGACAAACAATCTTTTGCTCTCTTTCGCGCATGATCACAACGCTATTTTCGTCAGGTTTTCAAGAGTATTTGACAACTCTGAGGTGTGAACGCGGGCACATGCCAGACACTCGTTTCATAACACAATGGGACTGGGACATTTGAGGGAACGGCCGTAACATCACGGTCTGATTTGGTAAAATCTGATGACCCAACCCAACCCCATGTGTCTTGTTTACACATTTTTATGTTTGAGGGTAAAAAGATGGATACTTCAGTAACCAGTTCAAGGCAATCCGTTGTCAATGCAAGGTGCGTGCGTCGTGGATTGTGTACAACACAGTACAGTAGTGTAGTGCAAAAGTGTACAATGTCCAAATAGCGTGTGATTTCTACCCTTATTTTTTTAATATTATTGTGTAAACTGTTAGTGACTAACGATGTGCTGCGCCGAAAGTGATATTGTTGATTCTGCCTTGGGCGATTCACGAATGTACGTTTTGCGTCCCCCCCCCCCCCCCCTCCACACATCACCAATTTTTTTTCGAAAAAAATGCGAAATATTACACTTACAAAATTATCTATGTCTACCCTAGTTTCAAGGCCACGCTTCGCCACTGCACCCCCCACTACCCGGCTAGCACAAACATGAGACGAAATCTCCGAATTCATTACCGGAAGCCATAACAGAAGTTCAACCTGTGGTTCAACCATGCGAACATTTCTTGGAAAACCAACATCGCTAGTCAAATGATATAGGCGTCCACACAACAAACAAACGATTACATTTGTTTACTTTTTGACAGTTCGGGTCCAACAATTTTAAGGAAACTGGGGTCGCACTCGGGCTGTACAAACAACTTATTAGAAATGCAGTGATAAAAAATGTCCTGGGGCGTTCTCAGCTTTGCCTCGGGTACAGTTTAGGGTTGACTTTGCCCCAGGGTAACGTAACTCTGCAAAGGTAAAAGTAGGGAAAATGAGATCCTCCAATTTCCCCCTTTCCTCACATTAACATTATAAATCTATTCCCAAAATTAATCTAAATCTATTCTATTAAATCTATTTATATCTAGGGCCTATTCCCTTCTAGTTGCCCCTACCTCCAGTTTTCCCCATTCCGTTAACGTTTTCAATCTATTTTACCCCTTGTCCCTTTCCTCCAACGCTGCCCTAGATTTGGAGTACGTCGTTAAATATGATAATATAATCGAAACAAATGGAACTCAGTCCAGAATTAACGTAATTGGACGTAAGTGATTTCGTTTGTTATGCTTGATTCAAATAAATAATATGTGTATTAATAGGGAATAATCATGCTTTAATTCCTACTTTTACCCATCTGGTCTATGTTGATGTAATTTGAAACGTCCGTTGGAATAAAGTGACATTATATCCCCAGTAATTACGTACTTAGTCTAGTTGTCGAGTATCCAAATCAATTTTTTAACTACCTGAAAATTACTGTTGACAAAATATTATGTGTAGCCACGCCCAATCATTTCTAGATCTAATCTAAGTCTAATCAAGCATATAATACGTCATTCGTAAGACCTTTACACACAGGTATCGTTCTTAAATTTACTGGAATCCAATTTTACATTTATACACACAAATCTGTGTGCTACTAGATTTGTAAACGAATGCATTCATAGTTTGATATGTCCTTCACTGTGAAGGACATATCAAACTATGAATGCATTCGTGGCTTCACTTCAACCTTTTTTAACTTACTCTTTCGGCTTACATGTTTTTTATACTATTTACTCATACATCATATGGTCTAGTAATTAGTTATCTGTGGTCTAGTAGTCGAGCACGTCGTTAAACACCAAATAGTAAAATAATAATATTTAGTAACGTAAATTTGATATCGTACTTACCTTTTTACGAAGTTTCACTGAATGCCGGGTGGTATCTACAAGCAGATAAGTAAGTTTGCAAGGTTTTTTCAACTCACAACTGATAAGATATCAACAATGAATAGGTTCTACGAACAGGAATTGCAGCAACTGGATAAATGAGGGGAAACGATGGAGGGGGGGGGGGGGAGAGATTTGGCCGGGCTGTTTTTTACAATAATATCCGCAAAACATAAAAAGTGACTTGCTTGTAAAGTACTAATCCGACAGTATTAATAATTGCTACCGGTCTACGCTTACAGATCAAGCAGGTGTTCTGAAAATTTGAATACAATAATTTATTTATTTACAAATAATTTATCTGGTGGAGATATAACACAAAAAGAGTATCAAAATCTGTATCAGCAAACAGGTATTTTTTTTTGCTGCCGAATCTCAATTAGTATCAAATACGGTTACCGGTTTGCGCATCTATCATTCACTATAGTCCAGAATTCAACCAACACTCGACGGAGTTTCAGATCCATTTCAATGTAATTTGAAGCCGTTTTATGAAAGAAAACCCACATTTTTTATACGTTGGCATTCATTTTCAAATCTGTTATTGTAATTAAAATGTAAGATATTTTTTAGAGCAGCAGGTCTTCTGATTGTCTTTGTAAGACTACTGTTTCCTCTAATCCACGACAAAGCATTATTTATCTTCTTATATTAATTCTTTAGTATGGTTGTACTTGTATCCGTCATAGAAGGACAAATACAAAACCGCTGATTATGTAATTCCCAGCTCTGTATAGCGCAATGTAGAAATATCCATATAATTCAGAAAAAAGTGCTGTTCTGAATTCTATATGCCATTTGTTGAGACAGGTCATCAGGATTAATAGGTAAGATTATGAACGGACGCATCTCCGATGCCCCACTCTCCGATGCCCCACCTACCTGCTCAAGAAGCCCATGCTACACCGCGTACAATAAGCACACGCACACCCCAAATATAATACTACCTTAAAATATAGTATAATACTACCCTAACCTAACCTAACCTAACCTAACCTAACCTAACCTAACCTTACCTAACCTAACCTCTATCCCTACCGCTTACCGCGCAGTGGACGAGCGATTAAATTGCGTTGTGTAACATGGGCTTTAGAAAAAAGGTAGAACAGGTAGTGGAGTACCTCTACGTCAAAAACCGCAGAAAATTTTCATTTTTTAACTATATCTCAAGATTGAAACACAACATCAAAAATCTGAGACTACACAGCGCTGTGGTTTGGTACTCCCTACACACTGAATGATAAATGTATTTAACGTTATCATCAGTATGATTGTGATCACGATTTATTTAAATTACTAAGGAATTACTTATCACAGTAATACTGATGATAACGTTAAATACATTTATCATTCAGTGTGTAGGGCTTACCAAACCACAGCGCTGTGTAGTCTCAGATTTTTGATGTTGTGTTCCTATCTTGAGATATAATTAAAACTTGAAAATTTTCTGCGGTTTTTGACGTAGAGGTATCCTTCGCTCTTAAAAGGTTGGTGGGGCATCGGAGAGTGGGGCATCGGAGAGCGCCCCTCTTAGGAGCAGCTCGCCGATCAAAGGTTTACGGTCGATGGGCCGAGGTCGATAAGGCGTTGGTCTAGTAAACCGCGGTCTCTGCGTTCCAGGTTCGAATCCTGGCTTGGGCATGGATGTCATGTGGCGTTTTTTCATGCTCATAATCACCCACTCACCGTCTCGATTAGCCTCGTTGCAAAAATATGGGACGTAAAACCCCAAATATCATCATCATCATCACGGTCGATGGGTCGAGGGAAGGAATGTCGGAGGGTTTAGCCAAACGATCAAACTTTCAGACCTCGAAAATATCTGTGTGTCCAACTGCGGGTTGTGTCTACTTAGGGTTGCCAACTATTGAATATGAAAATACGGGAATTTTAAAATTGATGTGAAATGTAGAGGGAAAGAGGACGGCGATTACCAGATTCCCAGTTACCGAAGGCCAAATAGCCGCAGGTGCAAAAAAATGTTTTCCTATAATAGACGTTAGGTCCCAGAAAATGAGTAAAGGGATTTAATATTAACTTTGGAGGTGTTATTTTCTCATTCAATTAATGTTAAATTGGGGAGGGCAAACTGAATTAATATGTATCATTTAAGCTGGGTACCTTCTACATTTTGTCAAGCTATTTTGCATCATGTAGAATCTTTATATCCCGTTTTAAATAATTATACAATTTTTGACACGAAAAAGAATAAATACCAACAACTTGTAACTCAGCTGGTTGATCTGTTTCTAAATTGTCTAACATTTTTATGTACCATTAATAATGAAACAATTGTCTCAACATTAGACTTTAAGTTCAAAATGCTCAAATGCTGAAAACTGTGTACTGTTAGTAGGCGGAAGTTTACGAAATGTGTATTTTAAAACAAATTGTGAAAATACGGAAAAACTGATTCCCGTGTCGAGTTGATACGGGAAGCGGGAAATCACAGTGGAAAACGGGATTTCCCGGGAAATACGGGAGAGTTGGCAACCCTATGTCTACTGTACACTAAGCGTGTCTGGATTGTATTCTATTTTTCTATTCGATACATAATGCTCTGTTTCACACGTGACTTTGACTTACTTGAGCGCCAGGAGTGGAACACGCTTAAAATAAAATAAATAAATAAATACATTCACATTTAGTGTCTACCCACTCAGTAACTAAACTGATTTGCAGTGGGGCACTTTAATTTAAAGCGACTAAACCAACCCTGTAGGCTTTGAACACCATCGATGAGTGAGCGATAACCAATCAAAGATCGATATTGCAAATACGAAACATATGAATCAGTGATTGAATTACTATCACACACAACTACTCTTATGCATATTCTACACTATAGATAGTTAAATATGTATTTAAATACAGCCTGGTACTTACGTACGTCTTTCATTTCACACTAGTAACCAGTCCACAACACACGTACTTAAGAATAGGCTGGATAATCTATTGCCACTCATGCAGATATGGATTTTTTAGATTATTTTGATTTCTATGTGTGGCTGCAATGCGTTTCAATGGCGCGGGCAGATGTAGTGGCTAGTCAGTTGACACACTAGTGTCATAAAGTTGAAAATAAAATAGATTTATCAAAACTAAAAACATGGTGCGGTAGTATTATTTACTCAGTGCGATATAATAATATAAAACTATTATTAAACAGTCAATATCAATTATTTCTGTCTAATTTACAAGTTTTTTGACGTCATCTAAAAAGACCGTTACAGATCACGTGGGGTGGTTGTTTCCCGCGCTTAGTCTCGCTACCCACATCCGACCAATCAGAGCTCTCCAAAAAACTTGCTACGGGGTTTCCTAACCCACATCAAACCAATCAGAGGTATCAAAAAACTCAAGAGGAAATTGCTCGAGATGCTACAAGGTTCCGGTAAGATCTTGGGCGCCATATTGTCTGCTTGTTTTATGCTGGAAGGACGTACATTGCACAACGTCTGATTAACCACAAGTAGATTAGCGATTGATTTGATTATTACTGGTGAAACAATAATTATGCCACCACATTATGGACAGAAAACCATAATTTCTGATTCATGAAACGAGTTCTACTTCTTCAAGTGACGAAAACCCTGCTACACAATAATCGCAGTGGCGTAGAACTTGGCGGCGTCAAGCACTCAATGACGGTAGGTCCAGCATGTATTTTAAGTCTTTTAGAATTTACAATTACACTAGCAAGGAGATATTTAACACTGGACTGCTAGATTCTGGGTTCGTTTTTTTTGCGTCAAGTGCTCCTGTTAACATTTTTGCTGGTGGAATGATTGAGACATAACAACCCTCAGACATTAGTTCTAAACGAAATAAAACACTAAACATTAAAATACAACAATACCTTTTTATTTAAATAGTCAGGAATCCGTGGACAGCATTGATACGAAAAATTATATTCTTAGATTAGTTTGGTATAGGCCTACACCCCACTGTGGAAAGTTTCCACTAACTTCGCATTCAATATGTCAATACTACTAAACCAGAATATTTTACCCTACACAATGTATATACACAAACAAAACAAGTGTCATTACTTGCCAAACCCCACTCATAGAAATGTGTCACATGACAACTCGTATCCACGGAAAAGTAGACAGGGGCGTCGGAAGTCTATTTTTTCAGGGGGGGCGAGCTTTCCAGCTGACTGCAACATTTTCTAAAAATAGTAACACGGTTCATGGCACAAAGTTTAAAGCACCAAAGACTGGTTGGTGGTCGCAAGTTACTCCCGCAAGTTACTCCCACCAGTTACTCCCGCAAGTTACTCCCGCAAGTTTTTCCCGCAAGTTACTCCCGCAAGTTACTCCCGCAAGTTACTCTCGCAAGTTACTCACATAAGTTACTCCCGCAAGTTTCTCCCGCATGTTACTCCCGCAAGTTACTCTTGCAATTTACTCCCGCAATTTACTCCCGCCAGTTACTCACGGAAGTTACTCACATAAGTTACTCCCGCAAGTTTCTCCCGCAAGTTTTTCCCGCAAATTACTCCCGCAAGGTACTCTCGCAAGTGGATGGATCCATCCACTTGCGTATGGACCTATGATGAATAGAGTCACCCAGGACCAACTTGATAAATCAAAACAATAGTCTGCGTCCCAGTCCTGCAGACAGTTGTCACTGTGCGATTACTCACCGACCGTCAACATAACTCGTTATGTCGTAGCGAGCGAGTCCAGCGTATGATATAATGTTCCAACTACTCAAAAAATTTTATGACTACGAATAATCAAGTCTCTAGTTTAAAGATAATGTAATTTGTTGTGGTTGTTTCTATTCTGTGTAGAGTTCTTTTGTCTGATCGTATAAATATGTGCTTTAATTACTAAATAATTAGCCTGTAATAATTAGCGGCAGTATTCGTGCCTGTTCACTTTCTAGCCGTGTTAAATAACAAGTTCTATAAATAAATAAATAAATAAATAAATACAACAATGGTAGTATGTTTGTACTCACCTCCGGGTCCTGCAGCGCGTCGTCAACAATGGTTCCAGTGGGGTACGCGTTGATGGGTGGTGGGGCCATGTATACTAGGCGATACCGTAACGATGTCTTCACGGGGGGGTTGATGCAAACGTATGGGGTGATGATTGACGATAATGATGGAAAGATAACTGAAGCTAATTGATAACATTCTCGAATAATTAACGCAATCACTCACTCGGTTTTTGCGAGACGTATATATAGCGGCCAGTGGAGTAACAATCGCAACAAACAACATTTTCATTATATTTATCATACCACTTCCCTTAGATAAGCTATATAATTTCTTTCAATAAGTCAATTCAATTATTTATGTGTTCATCTACAACTAATACACCTTTCGCTCGAACCAGTAAAAGTGTGGGTACCTATAAATAAAAAAAAGCATTAATCTAATATTACAATATCACGGTCTGTGAATTAAAATTTAAGTAACGTATGTGACTTGTGACCATGATGTTTCACTTTATGTTGAGATTATATTGAACAACCATAAATTATTAAAAACACAGTAACACTTTAACTTCAATATAATACAAACAAACGAGTAGTGGTTCGAGTAGTATTCTTTGAGTCTAAAAGGCACGAAATAATTATAGAAGTAAAAAATAATTTCGCCTTTGGCGAAATGGCCTCCGGCGGCTGGGGCTTCGCCCCAGACCCCTTTCAGTCCCCTTATCTCACTTTTCCCTAATTAACCCCCCCCGAAATATTTCCTAGTTACGCCACTGAGCGGAGCTCCGCTGAATCTTTGATCACCATGATCACACTGATTACACTGATTACACTGAGCACACTTATTAAACTGATTACACTTAGGTTACACTGTGTTACAATTTTCTACCAATCGATCAGATGAAATCACACACTGACTATAACACTACAAAAAATACGCACTTTTGACCGTCCTTCTTTAGTCTACGCAATAAGTCGTCGCGATTAGTGCTTCGATACAACTTGTCTAGGAACTTATGCCGGTATGCTGTAAAGCTAGGGGTGCTTTTAAATCCGACCTACCGTCTACGTCGTTAGTCCCTGTTCACTCTACGAGCTCTTGGTCCCCACTACCACTCCTCTCTTATCTCAGCGGAGGGGGTGAGGTAGGGGTAACGGGGGATACGGTAGAGGTACAGAGTTCAAATGACTGTCACAACCAATCGCATTCTAAATGTAAACTAAGTAATCTGTAAAGAGTTTTTCAAAACTCAAGATTCAACCTGTGCCAACAAATAAAGATAGGTATTAATATTCATATTCATTCAAATAAACTCAATGTTCGTTTGTCATTTTTTTCATTTATTACAGCACATTATTTAATGTTAACAATAAGTACGTGTACACATTCATTATTAACGCAATACAAAATATTTAGTTTAATAGAAATTCAGAAAATATTGGTCAGGAGTTTTGTCAAAAATGAATAAAAGTACGTTTTTTCCCTGGCAGGACTGGTGTCTATGTTTTCAAGTAATGACGTCACATAACATTAGGCAATAAAAAGATTATTCTTAGTGCGTGTATTGTATGCATGTTTATTTTTATTGAGTGTGAAATCTAGATTTGTACCGGTATATTTATATGTATCATAATATTATATATTATGTACAAATGTAAGAGTAACATGTTTATTTATTAGATTTAGAGGCGATGCGTTTCCCTAGGATAGTTAAATATATTTCGGATGGCTCTATTCTGCAAGACATACAGGTGCTTCAGTTTAGTTTTGCCTTTATTAATAGTTAATAACAGTTGATTATTAACAGGCAATTCTATTCTACGGCGGTTTTAGTTCAAAAGTAAAACAACAAATTAGGCCTATGCATACACGGGTTGATTTGTAAATAGCGGTACACGAGCAGCCTTGTCAATCGAACGCTGGCTGGCCGAATTCAACCGAGCTCATGACCGTTGCTCGTATCTAAAGAAGAAGACGACGGTAACCTTTTTTTCTGTTGCTTATCTGTCACATCGAGTAGGTACGTCGTTCCATACAAAGAATTAATTAACGGAAATCCGAAATAACAAGTCCTAAGAGACATGATTTCGACTGAAACATAATAGAGTGCTCATAATTTCAGACTTAGGCCTACAGTAAGTGGAACACAGTGAAAAACTAAAAAATTAACTAGGCCTAGGCTTAGGTTATGTTCCCTGCTCCCTAGGCTATTCATTGCCACCGTAGGCTTAATTGTGCTTGAAACAACTCAATCCTGCTAGACCTACAATGTAATTTTATCCCAGCTTGTCTCCTAGGCCTAGGCCGTATTATGCTACTGCTTAGGTTACAATGATGATAGAAATATTAGGGCAAGTAACGTCAAGATCTATAAATAGCAATGACAGAATCACTTACTTTGATTATGTCTCATGGTATTAACCTAGGATAAATACGTGGGTGGTCATTGAAACGAACAGACTATTGGTGAAGACTGAGAGATAAAACATTGAAGCCCCGCCCATCTTCGTCAGGTACAGGTCCTACTTGCTAGGGCTTGTGGTGCAACTATAGCCTACTACTTGAGGCTTTCAAGCTTATACACGATCCTACTGAGTGTGTCCACTTTCATTGCTGGCAACTCTACACTACAACTCTAGGTAGGCCTAGGCAAAATTGCTAATTTTTTTCTAATGGGCAGGGGGGATGAGTATTGAACAGTGTTTCCCAAACTGTGGTTGATAAGTCTTGACCGTAATTAATCAATATTAAAATATATGAACAATAGTTGTTGATAATTCACTGAATTCTAGAAAACTAAAAACATTGTGCTTTTTGCAAAAATTATTTTTATTTCGGTTCAATCAAGGATGTTTTTTCTAGAGCTAAAACTGTTGTGTTTCCGCTAGTAATCTCCGATGCGTTTTTTAGAGCTCCGCGAACTGGTATCAACATGGCGACTCCAGCAGACGAAGACCTCAACACCAGTCTCCTCAAGGAACTAGAATGTCCCATCTGCTTCCAGCACTGCACTCCGCCAATCTACACGTGTCCCGAGAGTCACAGCGTCTGCCTGGCCTGTCTAGCGCAGATAACGGTGTGCCCGATCTGTCGGGGACCCAAGCCCACCATCCGCAACCGTCTGGCGGAAACAATGTGCACCAAGGTGCGGTTCCCGTGCACCAAGAATGGAAGCAACGGCTGCACTGGACTCTTCACCCTCAAGGAACTCGAACTCCACTTGCCGATCTGCGACTTTCGGTGTAGGTGTTACGCGGGTACCTTCGAGTGTACTTGGCGCGGTAAACAGACAGATCTATTTGATCACGTACTGAGCGTACATCCGCACTACCTCGGTCTTAAGTCGAGTTTCACGATAGATTACCAGTTGATAGTGCTGTGGGAAAACCTGTGCGGAACGCTCTCGAATCTGTGCGCCGCGTTCACGCAATTGTTCTGGGTGAGAATGTTCTATGAACGGGAGCCGGCGGCCGCCAACTGTTACTGCTTCAGCGCCACCTGTGTCGGATCGAAGGACACTGCGTCGAAATACCGGTGCGAGTTTCGTTTCGCCTCCGAGGACAAGTCGTACGAAAACGTCTTGCGCGTTCCGGTGAATTACGAAGACAATCCCGCGGGGACGGCGCCCGAAAACGAGTGTATTAGATTGAGTCACACGTTTATGAAACATTTTATTCACGACGACGTTCTTAGATGTAAAGTTACGATTTTACCAAAATGATTGTTCGAATCATCGTATTAAACGCATGCGCAAGCGTATTTAACGCATTGAAGGAATATTAATGGAAAATTGAAATAAACAATGTTTTTTTTATAAATTATAGTTTTATTGAACACATTACAGTTTTCCATATTTTCTAGTTTAGAACTAGCCAATTGATCTTTAGTTATTGTGAAATACTAATACCATCGGATGGTTAGATTGTCATCATCCATGGTTGTCCCCTGATCAAATACTTTTACTTCTGTACCTTTAAATAATAATAATAATAATAATAATAATAATAATAATAATAATAATAATAATAATAATAATAATAATAATAATAATAATAACAACGATGAATATATTTAATTAGTTCTAAGTAGGCCTATACGTTAATAAGGTAAACACATGGAAATACTTGACATTTATGTCTGTACAACATGTTTACGTTGGTTTTGACCGAGTTTGTATGTATTGCAACAATAAAACAATAATAATAATAGTTGTCTTTATTTCTCAAGGAAAAGGGCGAATGTCAAGCCGTAGGCTTCTCTTACAATTTACCTTCTCACCCAATCTTACCCAATCTTCTTCAGCCGCTGAATTCTCCTTTTCCCAACTACTGCAGTTTAGTTTTGGTATTCTTCACATTTGCACTCGTCAAATACGCGTCACACAAATTAGTGTGCTATCATCTTGCCGATTCACCACAATGTGAAACCATAGTTTATACATTACAATAATCAATAATCTAAAACGTATGGAAATAAAATGTATGTGTTCAGAATTAACCTAGTGAATGTTTGCCCCTACCAGGACTCAATTGGAACCTAAAACTTCCTCTGGCTCTATGTAGGCCCACTTCTATCTCCCTTAGTTTAGGAGAAAAATCCCATAAGACGAAATATGGATTCGTCGTCTGGAGGGTTTGTAGATGATAACAATGTTGTATTAGATGAAGTTGTAATATTACACACACACAGAAAAAACAGTAGCCTATAAAACAACCACTGAAAAGTCAACATTTGTCATTAATGAAACTAATTTATTTACAATGTTTCAATGCTATAGCCTAGTATTCTCATTTATCAGTATATTGTCACTCCTTATTTACATTACAATTGTATGAGAACTGAGAAGTAGGGTTGTGTAAATAAATATATTATTATTTACCATCAGGCATCAACCCATTCATTCGATACTTGATATCGACAAAATTAAAGTTCATATTTTGTCTTCCTAAAGCCCGGTTTACACACCGTAATAAGGTTTAAGGTCTAAGGTTTAACAAAGTTGAATCAAGCTAGTAGCATCATGGCATTCACATAACTTCCTTAGATTTAAGGGCTAGGACGAAAGTTGAAACTATTCCAACTTGTTAGCTCTTATCCCAAAAATTCTTAGCCCAGCCAATGAGAGACGAGCTTTTATAAATCCCGCCAATGGTAGCGATCCTAGTAAATCAGTTTGGAAAATACTTTCCTTAGAACAAAATATTAAATGTTAAACCTTAAACCTTATTCCGGTGTGTAAACCCAGCATAACTGAGCTTGGCACGACCGTCGTCCTAACTGAGCGCCTCCTTGGTAACGAGCTCGAGCAGTTTCTCCAACATGTCGTTCTTGTGCTTCAGTTCTTCGAGAACCTCTTCGTGGAACGCGTCACGCTTCTCGTCCATCTCCGTGAGGCGTGCGAGCGTTCCGGCCCTGAGCGAACGCAACTCTTCGAGGGCGTTGGGTCTGGTGCGGCGACGGGGGCTTTCCGCCCCCCCACCCCCGTCGCGGGGCGGGGGCGCGCCGTAGTCCATGTGGTCAATGATCTCCACCAGGGGAGTGGAATATGGAGAGTCTGAAGGGATCTCCGCGTACGGTTGCATCCTGCGGGAGAGACGCGGACCTTACGTTATTATTAACCAGTTCCGTGGTCATGACGAGAAATTCCGTCACGCCGGTTATATCACAGTAGCGCCTTGGACGTAATATCTCGTCATACTCATAAGTATTTTAAAATCGCTCCCACAGTGGCCGTGACGAGTATCGCTTTAAAATTTTCCCGCACTCTGCAAAGAAGTTAGTTCAATCTTTTTCCGCTAGATAGAACTACATGTATTGAAATGTTGTCAGCAACACGTGTTTGTAGAGAAGGAGGTCTTACGACCGACCGCGCGCAAGTAGCGTGGGGAAATAAGTCGCACTACGTGCACGGCAAGCGCGAGGGAAAGTCGCCACTGAACTGGTTAAATGGCGTTGTAAGTTATTGAATTAATCACGGACAAAACCATCCCTTATCAACATCACCAAGCAACTTCTCAAGATATCGATGATGATAAAGCATCCTGGGACATTGCATTCAAGACACTGAAAGTGATTATTAACAACGGAAACTTAGTAGGCCTACAACAGGTAACATATGTGTAATTAAAAATATAGGCACCGTGTGTTAGTACATACAGCGCTATATGTGGCCAAATTTAGCAACAAACTGCTGAAGATTTCATTCCGCGGTTGAAAATAGTGCTGGATATTATTGTGATATATCTTGTTTTTTGTTTGGTGTTTGTTTTGTTTTTTATTGTTAATGTGTATTTATTTTGTTTTGTTTTGAGTTTTGTTTTGGCTTTTATTGTCTTGTTTTGTTTGTGTTTGTTGTGTGTTATTTGTTGTTTGTACGTCTAAAACGTGTCCTGATTGAAATGGTGGCTTGCCTTTTTAAGATTTACTGATGCGATTTATAATCTGCACAAAAATTTTAAAAGCCGTATTTAATTAAACAATTTTCACAATTTGCCTTTATCGACGTAGGAAGAACGACGCTGCTTCAGCAGGTTGTTGCACGACTTTGCCACTTTGAGCGCTTCATTCGTTTTCACTAGCGCCATCAGTGGCCAATCTCGGTGCCTATAGGACTACACACTGTTCCTTGTCAATTAAAATTATTATAAAACGACGCAACATTACTTATTAGCTCTCGAAATATTGCGTCGTTTTATAATAATTTTAATTGACAAGAAACAGTGTACAGTATAGTCCTATATTTTTAATTACACTGATCCCTATGTGGAATTTGGTTTTGTATAAGCCACAAGATTAATTTTAAACCTATCAAATAATCAAATATCTTGTCCTTTTAATAGGTAGGGCCTAATTGAATTGATTAATGAATTAATTCCAGAAAAAAAAAACACATTTCAACATCTTCAAGCGAATTTTCAAGACATCAATTACATTTGTGTGGTTGAACATTGCGAGCTACTCGTCACAGAATACGAACATGTTGTTCTTTCTTTCTTTTCCTCTTCTGCAGCAGGGCACTTGTCCGGTGGCAGAGACTCCATCCTCCCCTCCTCCACCCCCCCCCCAAGATTTAGTAAGTAGGCATTTACCTCCCCGATATTGACAACACTTCCACATGGTGAATAAATTAAAATAGAAAAATTAATAATAAATAAAAAGTATTAATTTTATTAATATTAATTTATTAATCATCATCATCATCATCTGTTGCCACGTCCAACTCTGCGTTGGGTCGGCATTGAAGATAAGCCTCTCCATCTTCTTCTATCCTGCCACCACTCTTCCCCCTCAACTACATTTCAGTCCCCTCCTTGCATTTTCACATCCTTCCTCACTTTATTAATATATATATATATATATATATCTTGACCCCATTTCCAATATTGGTAAATAATTTTTTTTAAATAAAATACATTTTAAAAATAAAGAATTTAATAATTTGCAAGTTCTAGACTCGAAATCAGCCTGTTAAAGGTAGGTATACGTACGTCTCGTCGTCCTCCAGGAACGCGGAGGGATCGAAGCCGGTGGCGGCCAAGAACTGAGCCCTGGACATGGTATCCTCGTCCCTCGGGAGACTCTCGGGGAAGAACTCTGCCTGCTTGTCGAACAACTCTTCCAGCTCCCTAGGGAACAGTTCAGTTTTAGCCCCTCGTTCTCGTTCTTGCACCGGTGCCGTTCGTATTGGACGTAAAATAGTATTTCACATTTAACTAAGGTTGCCCATCGACATCGATTAATCGATTAATAAATAATAATCGATGTCGATGCAAATTTCCGACATCGATTTTTTTTCCCTCATAAATCGAATTGTTTTTTAAACAAAATAATAAAAATACAAAAAATCTTTACACGTTCGTCAACAAGGTTACAACACAATATCAACTTACCAGAAGGTTTTGCAATGAACAAGAAACGATTTTGTTAGTTTTTCTTTTAGTTTTAACAATGTAGGCCTATAAGGAACTTTTTTGTTCCGATGTCGATTATTTCAGGTTTGATGTCGATGTCGAAAAATTTCCGACATCGCGATGTGACATCGATGTTTTGATTTCGATGTCGATGTTGTAATTTAACATCGATGGGCAACCTTACATTTAACCAGTTCCGTGGTCATGACGAGATATTCCGTCGCGCCGGTTATATCCCAGTAGCGCCTTGGACGTAATATCTCGTCATAAGTATTTTGAAATCGCTTTCACAGTGGCCGTGACGAGTCTCGCTTTAAAATTTTCCCGCACTCTCTGCAAAGAAGTTAGTTCAATCTTTTTCCGCTAGATAGAACTACATGTATTGAAATGCTGTTAGCAACGTGTTTGTAAAGGAGGTCTTACAACCGACCGCGCGCAAGTAGCGTGGGGAAATAAGTCGCCACTACGCGCACGGTAAGCGCGAGGGAAAGTCGCCACTGAACTGGTTAAAAAATAATAATTTTTTATGTGGAGAGAGCTTGTGGAGAGACCGGAAGACATTGAAGTAGAGATGTCAGAGGAACAAATGTTGGAGCGAGATAAAGAAGAAAGGAGGGGAAGCGTCAGGCATGGTTAGCCGGCTTAGGTAGGCCTAGACCCAAGACCCACCAAGTGAATGGTGGGAACCTCCCATCGCCTACCCGACTTGATAGTTGGAGTGACGGTTGTTTGATTGAGTTTAATGTAAAAAATAAATAAATAAATATATTCACATTTAGAGTCTACCCACTCAGTAACTAAACTGATTTGCAGTGGGGGGACTTAAATTTAAAGTGACTAAACCAACTCTGTAGGCTTCAAACACCATCGACGAGTGAGCGATAACCAATCAAAGATCGATATTTCAAATACGAAACATATGAATCAGTGATTGGACAGTGCGAACACCTGCGGACAAATGCCAGACTCAACAAGGTCAATTCAGAACAAGTTTGAATTAATTGAGTGCTTCGTTGCTAGGACGGCTCCGAAGTCACCGTTTACTTATACCTTAGCCAAGAAGTAATGGAATTGAATCCACATTAGAAGTTAAAAAACTTCTGCCTGAAGCGGGATTTGAACCCTAAACGATCTGCATTGGAAGCAGGGATGCTAACCACTGGACCAACGAGCCACCTGTGTGGTCTTGTGTAGAGATCGGAAGACATTGAGTTGAGGTAGAGATGTCAGAGTAACAATTGAGTTAGAGGAAGATAAGAAGAAGAAAGGAGGAGAAGCGCCAGGCACGGCTTAGGTAGACCTGAGGCCCTTGAGTGAATGGTGGGAACCTCCCATCGCCTACCCGACTTGATAGTTGGAGTCATGGTTGTTTACAGTAATTAAGTTTAATGGTTTTAGAGCCTTAAAAGGAGGGACACTCAAAAGTCTAGTTTTTGTATTGCTTTTTAACTGTATGCTATGTCAATGAGTCCATATACACGGGCGGACTGGGATAAAAAGGCCCGGGATGCTGGGTTTCGGGGGGGGGGGGGGCGCACGAGGTAACGTGGCGCAGCTGGGGTCTGGGGCGAAGCCCCAGCCGTCGGAGGCAAATACGCCCAAGGCGTAAAAAATTTGTAAGGGTTGCATTGACTTTTATGGCCTAAAATGCGATTTTAGGGCGCGATTAACAGAGGCCACCCTACCAGTAGCATAATATTTTCAATTATACTAAATTATTGACATTGAATATTTACAATAAACATTACAATAAATTCAATCATAATTTCAAAATAATACTTATAGAGTGGGGTTAAGATTTTTTTTAGTAATATCTGTAGAGAGAAGTATTTACATCATGGGAACTTTCTGGTGGCAGCCCCAGGCCTGGACTACCGAAGGGCCCGGATCTGCTCAGGGGCCCGGGATGCGATCGCATCCCGGCATCCCTAGCCAGTCCGCGCCTGTCCATATAAATGAGTTAACATTGTAGCCTATTGTAAATGCTAGAACTAATAACAAGAATGATGGTATGATAGCCAAGTGTGGACATTTAATAAGAAGAAGAAGATAACAAAAAATCTCCAAAATCCTGACTCAACGAACTTGTTTCTCACCAGATTAGATATTCAAAGAAACAGAAAATAGTGAAAACGCTGTTCTGATAGGCTACTACTACTACTACTACTAGGAGCTTACTTCTGATACGGGCACCGACGTATAAACGGCCTGATCCGTCCCTTTTGTATCCGTTTGTGCTGCAGATCAAACTTCCGCTTGTTGTACGCCCGTTTCAACGTCTTGAACCTGTTGCACATTTGACTGGCACTGAACTTGTAACCGTGCTCGAGCATCTGTTCGCTCATCTTCTCCCACATGACCTTGAACGTGCGGATCTTTCGCGTCTTGACCTGCATCATAAGTTCGCCGTACATCGAGATGAGTAGACGAGTGGGCGCATCGGCCCATATCTCGGCCGAGACCTCTTCGGGGACCTCGGTGACGGTCACCTCGTGATGAATCAGTTCCTCCTCGTGCGAATTGAGAGCTTCCTCGAGCATTAACATCGTGTTGGTGCAGTCGAGCGTTATCTCCTCGACGGAATTATCGTCGGCGACGATTCGAACCACTTGGGTTTCACAGTCTGGGTCGATCAGGTTACTATTGAGTGTCACCGAAGTACCGTCTGGAGTTAACAAATAAAATACAGTTAGGCCTACTACCAGGTCGGGTTGTCGGAAAATGTTTCAATACTAAAAAAGAAGACTAGGCCTACATCGTACATGCATTCACTCTGAAATGTCACAGTGGCATCATGATTGATAAAGTGCAATGGTGAGCGGATATGGATTTAAATTGCGAGCAGTTCGGTGACTATGTTTGCACTGTAACTCCTGGGAGGTAGGCCTATACTGAACTGGTAGCTACCCAGTCCTACAATTTATTAATATGGTGTCACTCATGACATGTGTGAGGATTAAAGGTTTTGCTAGGCCTACTAGTATAGGTTCATTCCATTCCATGCACCAAGACTGTTGGCTACGCTAGGCTAGTCTAGGGCCTAGAGCATAAGGGACTCCTTATAAATGAAAGTGGGTTCATAGCCCTAGCCTAGGGCCTAGGCCTAATCAAAGCTTCCACCATATAGCTAGGGTCAGCTGGCTATTGATGTACCCACGCTTAGGGCCTAGGCCTACCTAATGGGATACGATTACGCCAAGGCCCTAAGGCTAGGCCTATGCTTTGCTAACTTGTCAAGCATTTGCGAGTCCTAGCCCTAGTCCTCCGCCTAGCCTAGGCCTAGGCCGCCAAAAATTCATTGAAGGTAAAATACCCCTTACCATCTTTCAAAAATATATAACTGCCGTCGATATTAGTTGGTGTCCCATCTTCATTGTATGACAATTTCGCACTGCACTTGCGAATAGGCTTAGCTCCAACCATTTTCTCGGGGTTTCTGTCGGTTTTACACACAATTGCTCTAGCTGAAGTACTTGTGTTTACTTGTCCCGCCATGAAAACAAGTTTGTGTTCAATCTGCCGACGATTACACTACACCCGCCAAAGTTTTTCTACCAGCTTTCTACACCTACCAAGTGGCAAAATGGTGCCACTACCAAACACCTTGACAACCAAACAGCCAGATAGCTCCCATCCAGAACCAAAACATCTCCACGGCTCGAAAAGATGCACTCGACAGTCGAAACTCGTACCGTTGAGTACTCAACGCTCGTACCAACATCAGAAGTGAAAATGTAGCTAGTTTCTAGCCGCTGCTTTGGCGCCTATTCAAAATGTTTAAAGAAGGACGTTGCTATCCTAACTCATTTCACTTTCAGATCCTTCATCATGTAATAAATAGATGGTATGTATCATATGTATCAACCATATTGTATCTGTTTGAGAGTAAAATGATATGAAATATTTATTTATTTACATAGCCTTCCTTAAAACACTCATGTGCATGTCACAAGAACATGCGAGTATGCGAAGTTGTCATTTAGGATTAAAATAATACATATATACACACATAAAAACACATATACACCAAATAACCATTATTTGGCAGTACAGATTCTAGAAAGTAAATCCGACTATCAACAGATAAACTACATATAAACCAGCAGCAAATAAGTAGCATACTCGCTACAGCAGCTACTGTATTGCACTGGGCATGTAGCCATAGACGTGCAGCACCAGTTCTACACATGGGCCCTCTATGCTTGATGACACCCCCCCCCCCCCCCCCCCCTCCAAGGTTTACTAAGGCCCGCTAAATATATAGTCCGCGACTAACTCCATATCTCCATGGTGGTTTCCACAGATACACACAATTTAGTCGCCGATTAAATATTTAACGACCCGTCATAAAAAATAAAGCTTATAAACTTTGGCAACTTGCAACTACGCACTTGTTTGTAACTTGCAATGACTATAGGGTACACACAACACCGAAACACAACAACGAAACAAATGAATTGAACTGATGGACAAGCAAGCTGTCAAAAAAAAATATGAAGTTCTGAAGTTGGAAAAACAAACGTTCAGAACGTTTACACACTTTCAGATGGTTGCTGTCCATTCCTGAACATCAATTTTAACTGGCAAGCAGTTACTATCTTTACAAGTTACAACTGATTGTTTCTCCTCATTATTTGCAAAGATATTACTTTGACAGCTTGTTGTTTGTCCACCAGTTCAATTCATTTATTCCAATGTTGTAGTTCGGCTGTTACGTCAGATGTGCGTACCCTATTACACAGAAGGTTTGTTCGTTTGTCCTGCCTCAACAGGAGTATTTTACGCCAGGAGTAATCCGGAAATATGTCATAACGGATATGGGAGTAGAAATCACAGTTACTCCCAATTGGACAAAAAAACAGAGTTGTCACAGTTGAGATCGTTTCAGTTGTTCCTCCTACTCCTACTCAGGAAGCAGGTGTAAAAACCTTACTCCCATCACAGTTGTAGTAAGTTACCACTGGACAAAAGAACTTGTCGCAGCTACTCCCATCACACTTACTCCAGGACAGAAAAACGGGGTTTTCGTAATACCGTACTCCTGGAGTAGTGATCACAGGACAAACGAACAAAGCTAATATAAAAAGGTGAACATGTATGACAGTTGAAAATACAAGTGAAGTGACAAATTTTTGGATAGTGTCCAACAGTTTCTTTCCTTGTTCCATGAATAAATATTCCGTTCTTCTAATGCTGTTATTTGTATAGTTACAGTATGTCCACTCTTCCGATTAAATAAAGAACATTTGAAAAACAGAAATATTTAATGCAACAAAGACAAATTTATAAAAGAGGACTAAATTCTGTAGAATGGGCAGACATACAGCCTTGTAGTGGAAGATTATCGACTCGGATTTGAAATTTTGATACATTTGTTCTACAACAAGCTACAAATTTCAGAATACGTTCATAACACTATGAAACATTTATGATGCAAAGTTAACCAAAATTAGCTCACCGGAAGTTGGTCAAAAAAAATGTCAAAGTCAAATATTTGAAAATAAAATAAAAATCGAAATCTCTCAATATCAAATTCCATTGTGTGCTTACAAAGTTAAGTGTGGTATAAAAAGTCGTGTTTTTGTATCGCCTATTAGCATAATTTGGAAAAATGTGGTATTTTTGCATTTTGATAGTCGTTAAACAATAAAAATAGACCAAAATATCCACACAAAAGTATTTACCGCACTTTAGTCACATAAAAATGATAGAAGTTATTAATATAAAACAAATATGTTTACACGATTGTATAGGTTGAAGAACTAGCTAAAACTTTGTCAGTGGTCAAACTTCGAGACGTGAACTTCATAGCATCGTTTTTCTTATTTCCCTAGTCGCGGTGCGCCGGCCGTGGTCGCTCCCGCGCGCTAACCGGCCATAAGGCCCGTGCTATTCCCGCCCGAGGCGAGCGTGTTTGATTAGACTTTACCACAAAATGTGTACAAAACACTTCTTTAGAAAGTTATATAGTTGAAAACTTTATTTTATTGAAGTTGTACTTTTGTGATATACATTTTTATCTAAAAAATCATAAAGAGGCATACATATTTCTATCCAGGCTTCAAATTACAAATAAATAAAATATTGTCATTGCATTTTTCCATTCTACTAAATTAGAGAGTACATTTTTCAGAATAACACAAATTTATTTAGCATTTAAAAACATAATTTTAGTCAGAAAAGTAAAATGTATCACTTTATTATGGCTAAAAAACATTTCATCACATCATGGTTAGATAACCAATCACAAATTATTGAACTTAAAAGTTTTGATTAATTATCAGGCCTATATTCGAAATCCAATTTTACAAAAATAATTGGTTTGAAATTGACCTTCTTCCTGTATGAATTTCTTGAAGCCACGCAAATTAAGGTCCTGCAGATAAAACTTTGTACGTGAGTGGAGATCATAAGAATGGTTTGTGCAACACATTGAACACCAATCGCATTGCTGCTGCCACTTCGTTGAACAGCAGTCAAAAAGAAGCAGACACCCGGATGATTTTACACTGACCTAGACGAGCGCAATAAATCTTTAGATCTGATTGGACGTATTGTCGAGCAAACTCCAGATAAAAATAGCAAATATAAATTGTAATTAGATGTAGCTATTGTAGTTTTATTTTTCACTTATCAGCATATACATAAGCATATTTTTATTTTATAGACACGGATGTGATGATACTGCTTTTGTATTAGGCCCTACTTATGCAAACTAACGAGTGCACAAGGTATATGTAATACTTAAAATAGGAACACAAATCGGAACACCCGTGTGCATTATGCAGTTGCTTGCCCGCAGCACATGCGCTATCCGGGTGTGACACTGTCTCCTCGTCGTTTGGTATAGGGAAATAAGAAGTATTCCGTCAAATATGTGAATGTATTTCGAGCGAGGAACTTGTTTCACTCGGAGTTTTTCACGAAGGAGGAAACGAAAACGAGTTGGGGGTAGCTCGAAATTTTGCATCCAAAGTTTACGATTCATCGGGTACATTTAAAAAAATACCAGTATTCACTAAACGAATTAAGATGTCATATGTATATCAAGAAGACGACATCAGTTGCATCAGTTTCAAACCTTCCCCCTTGTAAGGGATCTTTCATTCTACACGTATGAAACGCAGTTTGGCACTGCAACATGCTTCGCAAACCCAAAACTATGTTCGTGTTAAGTTTTTCAAGATACACAAATATTGTCCGTACGAAAATTATATTTTAAAATAGTTTGCTTATACGTAATAAAACGCAAAACTTTATTTCACTCGATTAGCCACTGTCAAAATACCACAACTAATTTAAATAAAAATATAACTCTACCATATTATGTGATGAAACGTGCCCTACAAAAATAAATCACATACCTTGGTTCTACAATATACAATGCAATCCCAGAGAAGATAATACAATATTATAATGAACATACATTTAAAATAGCTTTACATTCATGGTTGTTGCACTTGCATATACATTGAAAACGAAAATGTAAGATCATAGAAATAAAAGCAGTAAATAGAAAATACAACAAAGACAAATATGAACATTCAATACCGCAAATTCTTAACTTGCTAGTATTCCTGTTTCTTTGTTATCAGTATTCTAAATACGTGAAACGATTTATTATAATGACAAACTGGTAAAGATATAGGCCTGGTACGCCTCTGAAATTATCTCATGTATAGTTTAAATAGTTGAGCTGCATGTTGGTTTAGTAGCATTTTTGTTTGAAGTACCAAGTAGTAGTAGTTTAGATTTACGTAGTAATTTTACGTACTAATTGAACTTATTTTATGTACGAACTTTAACTAGGCCTATACCTTATAATATTATGTAGAGAACGTGCTCAGTGAAGACTGACTGAAGTGTCTGTACGGTGTCAGTCGTTCACCCAAGAAATATTGTTCTTGTATACTGTACTATGTATTGAACCTCAATAAATTGAAAATTGAACATCTGGACTTCAGCTCACAAACACAACCCTGATATTGACGGAAGTTGCATTTCATTTTATTGCGACATTATACTTATCTAGCTGTAGACACTAGGCAGGAAGAAAAAATACACAAGCCAAATATCACGGGATTGTTTTCTTCAGGCCCTTTAGAAAGCGGGTGGGAGAAAAATGCCATGGGTTTCCTAACTCAAGTTTTTTTTTGCGCACTTGAGATGCTGAACTACTTTTTTGTTCATGCAAATCTAAGAAAGGTTGTAGTAATTCCAGTGTTGTTAAAGCTACTTTTTAAAAGTAGCACTGTTACAGCTACAGCTACTTGATCTTTGAAAGTAACTTAGCTACTTTTCAGCTACTGTATTTTGTCAAGTAGCTCGCTACTTGTACAGCTACTCAAACAAAGTAGTGACGCTACTTTACAGCTACTTTCATTTTTTATAAAGGACCAAGAGTACATACTATTTATTGAAACGGCGGTTAGGTCCGGAAGTGAGTCATACTCATATCACAGCTCACGGGGTGAAACAGGAAACTCAGTGCTGGGGAGGAGGTTTTGCGACTATAGAGCAAGAAAGCCAATGTCACAGTCGTCATTCCGATCCTGTGACGGTGGGAATTGTGGCTGGTGAAACAAACGTGTGTTTGTTTATTGCAAAAATAGAGTAGCGGCGACTTTTCGCTACAAATACTCGTATATAGTAGCTTGCTACTCGCTACTTTACTGCATTTTCAAATGTAGCGCGCTACCAGTCTCGCTACCAAAAAAAGTAACATGCTACAAGTAGCGCGCTACTTGTAGCGCGTTACTTAACAACATTGAGTAATTCAACCCTCTGTCCTTGTATGAAGAGTGGAATAGGGTGTTCTGAAGTGTGCCGATGTGCCAAGGATTGTTATAATATACGCAATCACACTGAAGAACGGATGGTATTGAGCATTAAGCATAAAAACAGTACAAAAATGTAAATAGGTTCTATCTTACAAAATACTGGTATTCTTTGGTATTTTCAGTTGTGTACACAAGAACTACGGTGTTTATTCATCCTGCTGTAAATACTTAGTACTTAGTACAAATACGTAGTACATTACGAAGCTAGCAATGCCAAAATTGATCATACATTACTTTATTCATAAATTCCTACAAAAAATACTAATTGGATTATTACAACTGAATATTGATGTAGCTTTATGCAGTCAGAAAACTTAGAGATACCAGGAATATTAAATTTTCTAAATATGTTTGACACCGTATTTCCTGTTAATAGGGCATGTTGCGCAAACGTTCTATAAACAATGTTTTATGCGTGCATTCTTTACGAATGTTTTTAAAAATAACGCACTGATAATTGATGGTCGCTCCAGGAAATCAATTTAAAGTTTAACCCCATTATTTTTGGCAAATTTGATTCCGAATATACTACTTAAAGCGAATTAATCAAAAAAGTAAGTTCCGTAATTTGTGATTGGTTATCCAACCATGATGTGATGAAATGTTTTTTAGCCATAATGAAGTGATACATTTTACTTTTCTGACTAAAATTATGTTATCATATGCTCAATAACTTTGTGGTATTCTGAAAAATGTACTCTCTAATTTAGTAGAATGGAAAAATGCAATGACAATATTTTATTTGTTTGTAATTTGAAGCCTGGATAGAAATATGTATGCCTCTTTATGATTTTTTAGATAAAAATGTATATCACAAAAGTACAACTTCAATAAAATAAAGTTTTCAACTATATAACTTTCTAAAGAAGTGTTTTGTACACATTTTGTGGTAAAGTCTAATCAAACACGCTCGCCTCGGGCGGGAATAGCACGGGCCTTATGGCCGGTTAGCGCGCGGGAGCGACCACGGCCGGCGCACCGCGACAAGGGAAATAAGAAAAACGATGCTATGAAGTTCACGTCTCGAAGTTTGACCAGTGACAAAGTTTTAGCTAGTTCTTCAACCTATACAATCGTGTAAACATATTCGTTTTATATTAATAACTTCTATCATTTTTATGTGACTAAAGTGCGGTAAATACTTTTGTGTGGATATTTTGGTCTATTTTTATTGTTTAACGACTATCAAAATGCAAAAATACCACATTTTTCCAAATTATGCTAATAAACAGTACAAATACACGACTTTTTATACCACATCCAACTTTGTTAGCTCAAAATGGAATTTGATATTGAGAGATTTCGATTTTTATTTTATTTTCAAATATTTGACTTTGACATTTTTTTTGACCAACTTCCGGTGAACTAATTTTGGTTAACTTTGCATCATAAATGTGTCATGGTGTTACAAACATATTCTGAAATTTGTAGCTTGTTGTAGAACAAATGTAACAAACTTCGCCATTTGAAGAGCTAGCCGTTTGATAATCTTCTACTATTGGAGGAATGGACCAAGAAAAGATAACGACAGTTTCAGAGACGTAGTTTCTGTTTTATTTTTAAAAACTTTTAATACATAATGTTGTTGTCTTCTGATAAGTTTGATGGCAGGAGATTGGTGATTTACTGCAAGAAAACAAGAACAAAACTAGATTAGTTGACGAGTACGACTGGTTGACGAACATGTGGAGGTCAATGCAGTACAAATTTACAATCCAGTAACGGTCCCGTTACAGGGTTATTTTTCTCTTCAACTTGGCAGCAAATTAAGACACATCTAACATTTCACTGAGCAATAGAGAACCGGCTGGCCACAGGACACGATGTCCTGCAGCACCACTTGAGTCGATTTCAAATAACAAAGAAACCAGCAACTTGCAAATTATGTACATTAGGTTTTCAGGACAGAGCACATCTCCTCAGATGTGCCGCTCTTAAATCTGACATTGACGCCCTGCCAAATAACCTGAGCGGGCCAGAGAAGGAAGCACATATTTATTGGATAGCTAGGAAGAAAAATGATTGAAAAATCAAACTTTCGGCATAGGATAAAAAAAAAAAAATAGAACACAGTGGATGAAGTCCAATGCACTAGAAACTAGAAATCAATGAAAACACAAATTAGTAGCGATTTAGGGATACATTTCGATTGATAGGTAGTGGCCACAGTGAAAAATATGGTGTAAGCATACAAAGATAAATGTACAATTGTAACATGTGGCAATAAGTAGTTGCCATTACATTGATACGTAAAATAGGTTATTTATTTCATCGTAATAGAACACACAGTCAAAAAGAATGGTAAAATGAAACCAAGGGGATGATTGGGATCAAGGCTAGAACATAGGTACGTAATCTTAAGATCAAATGATATTACATCCTCATATAAAAAAATGTATTCACACTGGTGTAAGTAAATCTGTATTTATTGTCCACCCGCTCAGTTGTAAGAACAGAAACAGGTAGCGCACACTCAATAAATGAATGAATGAATAAATAAATAAATAAATAAATAAATAAATAAATAAATAAATAAATAAATAAATAAATAAATAAATAAATAAATAAATAAATAAATAAATAAATAAATAAATAAATAAAATAAATTAAATGTATAAAAAAATAGATAAATAAGTACCATAAGTAAATACCTAAATAAATAATTTATGGTTTAAAAATGATCAATCATGCAATATCTTCATAGTTGAGGCATACTCATATTCGTGCACAGCTTAGGCCTACACTCAATAAACCAAATACGATTTGGAAAAAGCAGTACGTATTCAAAAGTAAACGAGCAAAAAGTGTAAAACGAAAACCAAACCGTGCGGAATAGAAAGAGAAACTTATCAACAACCTAGATGTTCTTGCGTTGGAATGGGAATGACGCACCAACCATACCACAATACAGAGACCTTACTTCCTAGGCTGAAAGACGAACGGAGAAACAAAAGGTAACAGAATAGTTTGCGTATTTACCACCAAAGTACACGCGCAGTTGCATGCCATGCCATGCAGGAAAAAAAAGAGTAGTGATAACTGTAAGAACCCTGAAGCATAACAGAGCATATTTTCTTTCATTGTGTTAAATTAAAATTACTAACATGCTAAAATTGTGGGATTACAATACCAAGGTTTTAATAAGAGGATATTAGGAAAGAGGAAGAGTAGTTTACTTAGAAAAATGTTACCGTTCAGTTAGATAAAGATGATTCTTGTAGCTTTACGCCTGGTATTAAATTGCAATCATGCTACTCGAGACGATGAGGGGTGATAGATGAAGGATAATGTCCCAAAAAACCATGTCTTATGCGGGATTGCAACCCACGTCCTTAGATGGCATACGCTTAGGACCTACGCCCCAATCGTACGAGCCATCGCGGACGACCGTCAAGTTAGATTTAATCACAACTTGCATGCGGTCCACTTGTTAATGTCTTGCGTTTACACGTCACGTAATACGGGCACGGCTAATAATATGGCTTGCAAGCCATTGATGCAGGTAGCTGTAGAAAACACATGTTGAATAAAACCATTCACTAGAAAGTAGAGGTGTGCGGGTACCCGAAATTTCGGGTCGGGTCGGATATTTGGTGTCTGATCCGATTAATCACCGTCGAGCTGGAAAATTCGGGTCGGGTCGGGTATTTGCCGCTCGAGTTTGAATTTTGTTGGTTGAGCCAGCGTGAACGTCCACGTTACAGAGGTTCGTAAAACTCCGCTAGATCGCAGCACTAGCAACGAGTCGAAGCAGCAAATCGAAGGTCGACGTTTCTAGCCAATGGAAGCACGGAATCGTCGGAATATCGAGTAGGCCTATCGAATCGTTTGGGGATCATGTACCAACTTGTTTCACTTTGTTTTGCGTCGGTCACGTTTTGCAAGTTTCTTTAAAAGCACGTTGAGCCAATTTACGTTATACTTTATTGTATTTAGTTTGATTTGTGGAATTGATATTTTCGTGCCTACAATGGATGTAGAAGACGGCGAGAGTGACGTCGATGGAGATCTCGAAGTTGACGATAATTTACGTAGGTCTAGCCCAAGCCCTTCTACCAAGTCGGCGATCTGGCTCCACTTCTCCAAGTTGGAGAAATTCCAATCTAAATGCAATTATTGCAATTCAATTTTAAAGAACCTTTACGGTAATACGACGTGCCTCCAGCGTCATCTATCCAGTAAGCATCCGTCCCAGTTCCAACAGTTCAAAGTAGAGGACGAGAAACGGAAAAATAATCGAGAGCTTCAACGACAATTAACTAGGCCTATTAGGCCTAGGCCTACGAACCCGTGTTTATCCAAAGACAAACAGACGAAGCTGAACGACCTTTTCAAAAGCAAACAGACCCTTCCCCCAAATCACCCTACGGCGAAAAGAATAACGAGGTAAGGACGAGATCTCTTGTTCTAGCTAGGCCTAGCTGAACGATAGGTCTAGGGCCTAGGCCTAGGCCTAGGCACTCATGGGCGTAGGGCTTAGGCCTAGGCCTAGGCCTAGCTTATCTGTAGGAGTTACAAATACATAAGTTCTTACTGCTACTTAGGCCTATAGGTACCGTTCTAATTCCTGTTTTCTTATTTTTATTTTAGAGCAATTGGGGAATGGATTGGTATAAACCTACAGCCCTACAGCGTTGTAGAGGAGAGGGGATTCATCAATGTTATGAAGTTGGCAATACCAGAATATAAGATACCTTCACGAACAACGTTCTCAAGAACAGTTATACCGGAACTGTATAAGGAACAATCTGAGAAGGTCAAGGCAATACTTACTGACATGAAGTCCGAGGCTGCGTCACTGGCCCTCACCACAGATATGTGGTCGTCAAAAGCCAACGATTCGTATATATCGTTGACCGGGCATTTTATGTCGCCATCGTTCGAGATAGTTTCCGTTTGTTTGGGAAATGCTATTTTCCCTGGCAGCCATACGTCGGATGCTATATTGGCCAAATTAAACGAAATGATGAACGTGTGGGGTTTGGGAGATGCGGAAACATTGCCCATTTACGTTGTAACTGACAACGCTAGAAATTTAAAAGTGGCAATTAATCGTAGCCCCTGGACGGCCATGCAATGCTTTGCCCACACGTTGCAACTAGTGATTAATGATGCCAAGAAAGATGATGCAGTGCCAGATGTAATACGCAAATGCAGGACTATCGTTGCCCACTACAACCAATCGCCTAAAGCAGAACATAACTTACATCAACAACAAATCGTCCATAAACTGCCCCAACGAAATTTACCTCAAGATGTACCAACGAGGTGGAATTCTGAATTTTACATGCTTGATCGCCTCGTTGGTAACAGAGCAGCAATTGTCTCTGAGTACAATGACTCAGATGATACTGGGCGCATGGAAATGCTATCCAAGGCTGAATGGAAGCTTGCCGAAGGAATTGTCAAAATTCTGAAGCCATTTGCCGATGCCACCGAAGAAATATCAGGTGAGAAGTATCCTACTTTGTCGTTGGTAATACCAATAATTTATCAATTGGAAAGAAGCCTGTCAAGATTCATTTCAAATGCAGACCAGGGTAGCGGTATTCAATTTGCAAGGGTTTTGCTGAACAATCTCAAGGCCCGATTCCCGTTATACATGGAAGATGTGGAAAGATCCATTGCTATGACCATAGACCCACGGTTCAAGAATATTCTATTGAACGACGTCAGGAAGAATGTAACTAAGCGGTTAATTCTCTTGGAAATGACACTATTTCAAGACAGTCGAAATGCAACGCCTCTTCCTGCTACAGTTGCAGACAATTCTGGTAAGAACTAGATATTATAAAACTAGGCCTAGCCTAAGGCTTACATTGGTTTTGGTTTACAAATTAAATTAATTTTGTTACAGTTCCACAACCCTCAACGAGCAGTGCCCCTGATGATTCACTTTGGGGATCATTCGATTCCCAGGCAATCGGGGACGTGCCAGAAGATGATGCTCAAGCTGTGAACCTCGAACTTAGTTACTATCTTTCTGAGCCCGTTAGTCCTCGGTTGGCTGATCCACTGGCTTGGTGGAAAACCAACAAGGACAAGTTTCCACTTCTTGCTCAAGTGGCTAGGAAATTTTTAAGCATACCAGCTACTCAAACTGCCAGCGAGAGGCAGTTTTCTACAGCTGGAAACACTGTTACGTGCCGAAGGGAAGCGCTCTTGCCTAGACATGTAGAAGAAATTGTTTTTCTTAACAAAACACTTTAGGCCCTATGCCTTATGGTACGTTTACAGCTACGCGTTGCGAGCAAAGCGAGGGCGCGAGCTCCAATCAGCGGCCGAGTTTCATGCAAAGAAGTTAATAGTTTCCCTGTTTCACGCAAACTCGGCCACTGATTGGAGCTCGCGCCTTCGCTTCGCTCGCAACGCGTAGCTGTAAATCGACTATTACTCTGTTTCTTAGAAGAAATTGTTTTTCTCAACCAAACACTCTAGGCCCTATGCCTAACTATGTTTCTTATTATTTCATGGACATTGAATACAACCTTCTAATGAGAAATGTAAATAATGTAATACTGAAGTTAAAAGTTAAAATAAAATGCATAGTTTGACTTCCTGAGGGGAATTCTACATCTAAAAATGTACTTTTAATTTAAGGTAAAGATTCACTTTGTAGGAGTAAGCACATGACAGGTGAAGGCCAGAGTCTTTCACAGGTAAGCCTACCTGTATTTTCTTTGTTCCAGCTATGGAAACTATACTCAGGCAGACCATAGTTTTAATTTTTAGTCATATATTTAATATTTGTTCTATTTTTTCAAAACCAATACCTACATATTCAAATAACTATCCGAACCCGAAAATTATCCGATACCCGCGGGTATTTTAATACCCGAACCCGAACCCGACCCGAAATAAAAAGTGCTACCCGCACACCTCTACTAGAAAGTACAGTATTATGGTAAGATCGTAAGATTATAGTAGACCTAGTACAAACATATTAGGCTAAACAATGCACTGCAAAAAACACAATTGTTAGTACTTGGATTCTCTAAACACACTGTTAAAATAATTTTATAATAATATCACAGCAAAACTTTGTTAATGGGCACACAAACACAGCTGAAATAAAACACACATTAATAAGACAATAGAAGACTATGTAATAAATAATTATTAATTGTTTATACTCAAGGAGATATGTAGTGTAAAATAACTCTAATTGGTTACCTGCTATTAAACATATTCATACTTTGAACTGAATAAGCGATGGAGGTAGGCCTACTCCAGTTTAATCCTCAATATTGCTGGGTTACTTAAAACCCTATCATCAAGAAGCTAATTTATATTGGATAGCAAGAAAAATGAATGGCTGAAAAGTCATCATCGTATAAGAGGAAAAAAAAAAGTTTGTATGTGTGCAAATATTAGGCTAACAAGACCTTGTCTGATTGAAAGTCCATGAAAAAATGCTTCTTTAAAAAGATTCTGAAAACAGACACCAAGTAGGCCTAGCTACGTATGAAAATAATCCGTCAAGACTTGCGAGCGTCACCGTACCTTCTTTCCTGCAGCCGCTCCAACCTTGGTCTTCTTCGTTCCGCGAACCTTCTTCATCCTGTTCTTGCGTTCCTTACGCTGCTTGCGGGTTGCCTTCTTCTTCTCATAGAGTCCGTGCTGGAAAGAACAGAGGGGGATCGTTTACAAGCGCTCACAGTTCACCCTTTATCATGTAGGCCTACCCTGCATCTAGACTTACCACACCGAATGTCTAAGCCTAGGCCTATATTTGACATTCTTCTGCGACTGACAGGGTTAGGCCTACATAAGTTTCCCTAGTTGAACTGCATGTGCAAGAAGTGAGAGTGCAGGGCACATAGGCCTAGATCTACCTGTCATGACGTCATGACTGAGCAAGCTACCAGGAGGTTTGATCCCTCATTTACATTCGTTCATTACGTTGCGACACTTTTGCTGATAACATTGCATTCTAATAATAAAGACAACTTATTTGTAGTATAAAGTCCAATTCCATGAGACCATGGCATAGCTAACTCTGGTGAACTTCTTGTATTTAGTGCACCTGGGCCCTCCTTGCCCAGTGGCAGACTCCACTCCACCCCACAAAGGGTGCTTACGGAAACCTCTCGAGTCGAAGAGATCGGATGGATCTGGTCACGTGATGGATTTGATCAGATTCCCTCGATCTCCTGTCTGTTTCCGAACGAAAAGTTGTAGTTGTTTATAAATCTAAAAATAATTATAAATCGTGCTTCCGAAATTAATCTTATTTAATCTACTTTCTACATGAAAGACATCGAAATGTTCTTGAATGTCTTCAAATAATTCTTTAATCCCACAAATCCCACATTGTGCGTCGTCCATGGCAATACAGCCTATTGTTTATAGGCGTCAATTTTGAAAAGGCGGTGAAACAGGCTGTGGTGCGAGATCCAACCCAACAGATCCTTCTTTTAGCAGGATCACTAAGATCGGATCGGATCACTTGATCGGATGGATCTGTGAAGGTTTTCGAACAGGGGTACTTGCAATCTTGTATGTTTCCGAACGAACAGATCCGATCGGGTCAACCAGATCAGGGTTTCCATAAGCACCCAAAGTAGGCCTAGGCCCTAAGCCTTAGTAAATCAAACTCACCCTCTGAAGCCTGTATTTGGGCTCAAACTTCTTGGCGAAGTCCATGGTATCGTAGATCAGACCAAACCCTGTTGACTTGCCACCGCCAAAGGCAGTTTTGAAGCCGAATACGAAGATTGTGTCGGGAGTGGCTTTGTACATCTTTGCAAGCTTCTCTCGGATTTCTGTTTTCTTAACTGAAGGTTGACCGGGATGAAGAACATCTACGACCTAAAAGAAGAACATTTATTAGCTCTAGATTAGGTTAGGCCTAGGTCTAGGCCCTACCTAGGCCTAGCCTACTACTGCTAGGCCTAGGCCTAGATCTCGGCCGCTTAGGGCCTAGGCTACAGAAGCCAGGCACTGGGCGGCCTAGGGCTAGGCCTAGGCGTACGAAAGTGACATTTCTTATCAAAATACAATAGGCTCACACAATTTAATGGACAACATTATAATTACCATTTGCTTCCGGCATAGTAGCCGGTTGGTCATGAACTTCCTCGTCCGGATAGTTGCTGTGCCTTCGCTCTGAAATTAATACAAATCGGTTTCCTAACCATGTTTCTTTACATGTTATGTTCACTTCCCACAACCATGCGGAAAGTTAAAACTTTTAGATTTTCAAATCTAATAGCCAAAAACCAAGTATATCACATTTAAAAATAAAAAGCTAAAATATATAGAAATTTTAGGATCATTTTACATTTGAAGTATATTACATGATGCATTAGATATTACAGGATGAAAATTACAAAATTTCACATACCATTTTGCCAGATCTACAACACACGACTTGAAGGAGAATATTTCGACTTCGATTTAATGTCGACCGCCGATTCGATTTAAATTCGATTCTTACCGACCGCGACCTGCCTCGCACGGTGCTGCCTTGTGCGGCAGATATGCCAACTATTGCCGGCACGTGAATACGTCTACTCGTGAGTTGAGCAAGTAAACACGAACGCAGTCAAATTCCTAACGTTGGCGCATGCACATGTGCAGGAGCTACATTTGACATTTCTCACGTAGAAATGGCGCGAGATAAACATTTACAAATATAAACGTCATCATCACAATACACGCGTGTATGTTGTGTCTTTAAATAATTTTTTCGTGACGTGTTTCAGTGTTTTAAAATTAATTACAAGTTTCTTACGAGTGTGTTTGTGATTGTGTGTGCACCTAAACAACGTGTTCTCTCTCTTTGGAGATACGAGTTCTTTTCCAAGTGTTTTCACTTCTAGACGTGACCAAGTGGAAAAGTGATTTCTTTCCCGTCTTGTAGTGAATTTTAACTCAATTACGTGTGAATTCTTTAGTTTATAAAGTGAAGTGAGTTTTCAAGACTTGTGTTCTTGGCAGTAAGTGGGCGTATCACGTGTTACACCTGTCTTCCGCCTTCTCAAGTTCGCATTCTTCACAGGTAAGATCTCATTTCAATACTTGTTTCTAACAACGAGTCTTGTTCAATTTTTGCACAAACATGATTCGTCGTCAAACGTCAACGTTTGACGTTTTTAGTCAACTCATTTCTTTTAAACAAATAGTAGGATTATTATGAAAATTTACCTACTTGCAACCTTTTGTAAGCCTGCTCAAAAATAATACACTTGTGTGTGAATTATACAAACAAATTACTTTCGTCGAAAATGCGTAAATTATTTTTGAACAGGTTGGTTACAAATGTACTTAATACCATGCGTAGATATGATATCCCTCTACAAGTTGATAAATATTTATAATAATCCTACTATTAGTTTAAGAGTAATTAGTTGACACTAATACATCTGTAAAACTTCTACTGCCGAACTTCATAACATGAATTTTGTGGGCACAATTTTCATCTCGTGATGAGCACATTAATTTATGACGAAAAGGAATTAATATATATATAAATTAGTTATCCGATGTGCAATTTCTTCGTTGTGTTACAAGAACTACATAACCTCAAAAGCAGTAGACTTATTTTGAGTTGTATTCCGTTTGATAAGTAGAAACCCTTTCTCTTAGGAACTAAACAATCCCAATGGCCAAAACAATAAAATAAAAAAAAAACAATAATAGCGTCGTACATTAAGAACTTAAATTAAATTAAATTAAATTATTTAAAATTAATCATTAGCAATAAATAGCAATAATGCCATGCACGTCGACGGGGAAAGGCTACAAGTAAAACTGGAGGCCTTCAACTCAAAACTCGAAAAGAAATCCAACCGAAATTGAGATCCAACCGAAATTGAGAGCATGATTTAAGTTACCGTGGTTCCATGGTAATTAGATATGTAGGTAGATATATTATATTTTGATAAATTCATGTATTATATAATATGAATTGAAACAATTACTAAATAAATACGGTACACTACATTTGTACTTCTGTTCTGCTCATCTACAAGAATGATTTTCGGTGGGGAACAACTATATTATTTAATATGTGCTTCGTTGCTATTATGACGCATCCAAAGTTTTATATCAGTATCATATAAATAGATTAAAGTCAACATCCAAAGTTTACAAACCCGAACCGGGAATCGAACCCTAGACCTTCTGTATTGGAAGCAGGAATAAACCCACTGCAGTGAGAATTGTCAGAATCGAACTAGCATTCACTTTTGCGACTGAGAAAACCCTCGTAAAAACCTTCAGTCAGCAATTGCTGGTGACCGGAATTGAACCGGCAACCTCCTGCAGTAGCTTCTCGCATCTTACCGCTGAGCCACCTCTATCGGTTTTCATAATCATAGTGAATAGGGGTCTGGGCAGTGATGATTTCAGGCATATCCCGGGGGGGGCGGAGCCCCCCCCCGGCATTTGTAAATGCCCCCCTAGCAGATTGAAAAAATCACATGAAGTAATGTAAATTTGCACAAACAAATGCAAAATACAAGAAAATGAGGTATATTTTTCCACCTCATATAGGACTAGGAAATAAATCGATTTCCACGAAAAACTCATCTACATAAATGTTGCAATATTTTATTTTCTATTTAAACGATGTTAGGTAAAGGTAAGAATGGCAAATAGGAATCACCTCATATTCGAAAACTGAAAGGATGGCATCAACAGAGACCGTAACCCCCTCCACCCCTGCCTTTTGTCGTAAAAAAAAAAAACATAAAATGAGTTACTAATTTAGCAACACCCCAGATTTTTATCAGCCCCCCCTAGGAAAAATGTCTGAAATCATCACTGGGTCTGGGGTTGGCATAAAAGAGCGCATCTCCAAACACAAGACTGCAAACCCATACTACAAGTAACTAAACACAACAATAATATCATATCAGACAACGATGAAGATATGATTTCGATAGACTATAGATACAGCATTAAAACATGATGAACTGTAATTATAATTAAAACAGTGTTACCAGATATGTTGATGCTGTTGTTGTTGTGGCCATTGAAAGTAACTCGACTTCAGCAGTATTTGTTATAGGCCTATTGCAAGTCATCTATGTCAAATTCTAACGCGAAAAACACTCAGATTTCATCCCTTTAAAACATATGTTAGGTATTCTATTGCGATTGCCGCGTAGGCCTATTCATTCTGTCTAGCTATGCTACGCGCGGTCTTACAACGACATGTAAATTAAGCTACACATACTTTCAAGGTGTTAATTTTAGCGCTCCCGTTTATAAGATAAAAGAGGCCGCAGGTTTGCGGTAGCACCCCCCCCCCCCTTCACCCCCCACCCCACCACTAACTAGTCCCCGCCGTGTTAAATAGAGAAACTCTTTCACGCACGCCACCCCGTGTCGCAGGGTTAATAATTAATAACGTCTAGTTTTAATTAACCGAACATTTGATGGGGGCGAGAAGAAAGAAAGAACGAACGTGAACATGATTGGCTTGGTAATTGATCACTGGTGATTGAAGGGTGGTATTACGTCACTTTGTGGACGGTGTATAATGAAATGTCTATTAGAAAAAGTTTTTGACATCGTGATGACAAATTAGTGCGTGTATGCGAATCCTGTCCGGAAAAAGAGTCGTGTTATGCACAACCAGCTAAATGTGTCGATCGACACGTGCAAGGTCTACTTGATCTCCGCCTAGCGGAGGCTCGTCGAACTCCCAAGTTAGGTCGTCGCAAGGGAAACAAAATCGCCATTTTGGATCCCACTAAAACAACTGTTATAATAATTAAATATAGCCTACCTTGTAGATTATGTAATACAATACTTAAAACACGAAAAAGATACATTTCGATAGAATATAGGCTAATGATTGAAGGTCCTAAAATATGACGATTTTTCCTTTTGGAAGGTAATTTTATTTGACAGTTCACTTCATTTGTTTTCTTTCACATTTCTCCCATTTGGAACGGACTGCGACGACCTAGCTTGGGAGTTCGACGAGCCTCCGCTTGGCGGAGATAGTTTACCTTGGACACGTGTATGTAGACTCAATTTAGGGGGCTGTGACTTCACAGGCGAACAAACATTGTGTTGCTAAGCAACTCCATTGTTGTATCTTTCTTTGATTGGTGCATATTCAATGTTTGTTCGAGGCAAAACACGGCAACACTGCTATTTTTAGAATTGAGTCTTGAGCTATTTACATCTTGTTACAACACCGCCTCTCCAATTAAATAATAACATTTCAAATGTATTGTAATCATTACGATTGTAAAAAAAAAAAATCTCGGGATTTTGGATATCAATTGCTTAAAATTGGCTTCCAAAGTTACAATCGAAATGTTTGAAACTTTTATCCAATGTTTAGTTCACTCACTACCAAACCCATCGTGATCGTAATCGGGATCGGGATCGCACTCGTACATTTTCAAATCATTATGGTACGACATTACGATTTAGTTGTGAACAGCACCATATGACCATATTTCCGGATTATATGATTATAATCACAATTTTGATTGAATGATTGGTTATTATTCACGTTCTCAGTATTGCATAGCGTTATCAAGATATGTCTTTAAAAAAACAACGTTTTTTATTTATTTATTTATTTATTTATTTATTTATTTGATAGGACACAAATACAGCCATAGGCCATTTTACATTGTGCGTGTAAACGTAATAATATTACTAAGCTACCTAAAACTAACTTAATTAACTAAACTAACATATTAACTAACAATACGTGATAACATGTGTACGAAACATGGGGTAATGAATAATTATAATAGTAAAAACAGAAGAATGTTTTAACATGACAAAAAACATAAGAGAGGAAAAAAAAAAAAAAAAAAAAAAACTACATGGCTACAAGTCACACAAGAGGTTTGGCGTTAGTCATGAATTCCCGGCGGGATGAAAAAATGTCGAGGGTGGATGTGGTAAGTGAGTTGTAGGTGAAGGGTAAACGGTAGAAGAGGGAGCGTTAGTAATACTAACAAATAGGCCAGCGCAGCTGGACGCGGTCGATTAGGCGTTGGTCTAGTAACTGTGTTCCAGGTTTGAATCCTTGCTTGGGTTATGTGGCGTTTTTTCATCTTCATAATCACCCTCACATCGTCTCGATTAGCCTCGTTGCAAACGTATGAGATGTTAAACACCAAATATCATCGTCATCAACACTAACAAATAGTGAGATGGTGGGTGGATGGTGGAGACTTGTTGACGCGAGGGCTACAGCCTTGGGCGTCTAACTAGCCTACCTTGAGACCCCCCACCAATATTCTGCGCCCACCACTGGACACGGTTCATGTGGGTGGGTGGGTCCAACAGAAGAAAGCTTCCATACTGTCTTATTGTATGCAATACACACAAGTCAACTCAAAGCCCTTTGAAGCAGAACGGTAGAACCCTACAGTAGGCTTATCTTATACGATACGGCTACCGTACAAGATGAATTTCGCAATCGATATTGAAGCCTTACATACTCCAATCCAATCTATGGCTTTGTTCGTTTGTCTTGCACTATACTTGCACTGGTCTAGTAGACGGATGCAGGCAGTACGGCTTCCAAGTTTCTGTCTTCCTTCATCAGGGCGCGTACACAATATCTGCAATGTACAGCGTTTTTTTTATTTCCTAAATATTTATTTGTATGTACGTAATTAGAAATTTACAATTTAAATTACCCTGAATCGTGTAATTTTATTTATCATGTATATATATATATATATATATATATATATATATATATATATATATATATATATATGAAAAGTCGGAAGATTTTACTTATAATGTAAGTTATTTACTTCAAATTATGTCAAAGTAAATTACTGTCGATAGAAGAAGGTATCTTTAGTACCCGTCATTTATTTATGGCCGGAACGTGTAAACACACACACCAAGGTAAAACAGTTTAGTAATGATGTAACTTTGCCCCATTTTTCGCCGGGAGGTAGATTACTGATTAGGATAGCAGGGTGTGAGAAAGAAAGAGGAAGTCACAATGGTGGAGATGATATTTGGGGTTTAACGTCTCGTATTTTTGCAACGAAGCTAATCGAGACAATAACATCGTAGCATAGCATCGCATTTACATTTTTTTATTATTGTATAAGTGCAAATCCAGGGCATTTTAATGGATATGTAGAAAAACTGAAAATACTTGCAGAAAAGAGCAGAGAATTTATGCAGAGCTGTTTCAAGCCAACAGATCCCCGTGCCTTGAATGTTGTCATGTATAGAAACGATCCTATATAACGGGATATATGTACAAAGTTCGTGCGAGTGTCGTTGTGCAAGAATCATCAGTATCCATTGTTCTTTAAAGTATTCGTGATCAAAGGTTTGGAGACGCCTACAATATCTATCTACGCATTTCAGTTGAGTGAGAGAGTAATTTGCCATTCGAAGATGTTTTTTTGTGTGGGAATATTGTTTTATAAATGAGTGCGGATCATTTTACATTGCAGAGGTTTCATTAGACGGAAGAGCTTAATTAAAAATGATGGTGATTTAATTTGGTTCGTTCGTATCTTAAAATCGCCACTGAAATCAAAGTTGGGAATTGTGAAGGGGTTTCAGGGGTTGGAACATTGAGCTGCGAGGACAACGTTAGTTGTTTCATTATAGTAATTTAAATAATTAACAATTCGTTTCATTATCAGCTGTCGTCGGCCTATTGATAATGTATACCTATATCTGATTTACGTTATGACAGAACCCTGTTTTTACTTCAGTTTTTTTTTTCTTTTACCTTCTCGTCTTACACATTCGAAATGTTGCATGTTGGGACTATGCGGTGCTGAACATTGTCAAGGTCCACAGATAATCATAAAAAAAGTTCAACGAAATGTATTAAGTTTGTATCAAATTAGACTAAATAATTTGAGATTGAAACAGTCTATAATTTTTCTAACACACAATTTTGAGTATTTTCTTCAGAATAGCGGTTTATCTTGATAATATCTAATCCAAAATCATTCCAAATTTTTGATATCGGTGGACGGTGGTCATTTGAAAGATAAAAAAAAAAACTAAATTCTCACACATTTCAAATTATATATGTGTCGAACGCTACTAGTGTAAGGGCCAGTCTTACAATCTCTTAATAGGAAAATTATTTGTAGCAATAAAGCTATAGGGAGGATTTCAAGGGTTTTGATTGGTCGTTGCCATGGAGACAACAAGCTATTCGACGAATAAGTAGTTACTGGGACATTGTAAGACTGGACCTAAAGCAGCTAAAGTGCAAGCAAGGGCGTTGCATCTGGTATATATACACTGTACCAGTCTGTCTGTCTGTCTGTCTGTCTGTCTGTCTGTCTGTCTGTCTGTGGCGAGGCTAGCGGTGACGTCACTATGCAGACTTTCACCTCTCCGTCTTTAGCCACCTACAACCATCCATTGTTGGTCTGCCTTCTCACAGTGTTGCGATTTATCGGATGAAACTTCACGACATCACCAGAGCGGGTTAGGAAACCGTCTTCGCGATAACCATCGTTGCCACAATGTGTCGTCGAGCAGCTGTGGGGGGCTGGACGTTCTGGGCTCGAGGCCCGGTTGGGTCAAATAATAAGAAATAAACTGTGGTGTGGTTAGCATCCCTGCTTTCAATGCAGAAGGTCCCGGATTCAAATCCCGGTTCAGGCAGAAGTTTTTTTAACTTCTATTAAGGATTCAGTTCCATAACTTCTTGTCTTAGTAATAGTGCACTCAAAATACACTACATGCATTCTGGTGGCAAGAAAATAAACTTCTATTAGGAGTGGCTTAGCTGTCAATTTTCATTGTTGTTTTATTGTTATTATTCATCAATGGCGCTGAAAGGAGGTTGCTTAGCAGCGCTATCTATGCTAGTTTTGAGTCCTCTATAAGTAAACGGTGACTTTGGAGCCGTCCTAGCAACGAAGCACTCAATAAATTCAAAGTTGTTCTGAATCGGCCTTGTGGATTCTGACATTTGTCCGCTGGTGTTCCTACGCACTGTCCAATCACTGATTCATATGTTTTGTATTTGAAATATCGACCTTTGATTGGTTATCGCTCACTCGTCGATGGTGTTCGGAGCCTACGGCCCTACAGGGTTGGTTTAGTCGCTTTAAATTAAAGTCCCCCACTGAAAATCAATTTCGTTACTGATTGGGTAGACTCTAAATGTGAATTTTTTTATTTTTTTTTTATTTAACCCTGCACTTCAGTGAGAAAATTGACAGTGGTCAGAATCGAACCGGCGACCTCGTGAATTATTGTTTAATAGTACCGCTGAGCCACCCTACGCATGCTTTACATATTATACTGAGGTGTTTCCGTCATTCAAACATCTTGGTTCTGTCTGGGAATGTGGAATGCACCTGAAATTTACGTCACTATGGGATAGTCTGATGACTCAGAATGCATCAATGCACTCGATGCCTGCCTGGCAAGTGATTGTCTACTATATGCGCAACGCCGAGAAACTAATGTATAGCAACCGATAGAGGTAGCTCAGCGGTAAGACGCGAGATTCTAATTCGGGAGGTTGCCGGTTCGATTCCGGCCACCGGCAGTCCTGACTGAAGGATTTCTCTGAGGTTTCGGAAAGGGTTGAGTTAAAGGATTGAGTCCTACCCTCGGAAAATTTCTTTCCAACTATCCAAACACCCTAACATATCCAATCTTTGTTCTCCTGTCTTACACTGGGTCTTACACGAGCTAAATAGCCAGTATAAAACTCTCCTGCACTGGCTACTTGTAGCCAGTGTAAGAAGAAGAGTCTGAAGAAGAAGAATGAAGTTTTAATTACAGGCGAACGCCATGTACAAATATTTATACATACTTATACGATTATAAAGGACGAATCAGCACTGACACTGACTTAAACCTGTATTACACGGTCAAACTTTTTTATCCAACTCCTTGAATTCAAGAACACAAAAGCATCAATAAATAATTCCTATTATTGTATTTGACTACATACTGACTGTTTTTGATGCGCTTTTGTCCTTGAATTCAAGGAGTTGGATGAAAAAGTGTTACCGTGTTATACAGGCTTTATGGCGTTTTCCAATGACCGCACTGAGTGTGTGCCTTTAACAATTAAAGCAACAATGCACAACAATATAATAGGCACACAGCCCATTGAAAAACGCCATTACACTAGTGTAAAGTGTGTTAGACAGGGACAGGCGAACGAAACTCTAGTGAAGCTGGTGCGCACCTTATAAACCGATGGGTGGCTCAGCGGTAAGACGAGAGACTAATTCGGGAGGTCGCCGGTTCGATTCCGGCCACCGGCAGTCCTGACTGAAGGTTTTTTCCGAGGTTTTCCTCAGTCCTAAAGGCGAATGCTGGGACGGAGTCATACTATCAGCCCTCGGACATTCCTTCCCAGCTATCCAAACACCCTAATATTCCTAGTTAGTCACCTGAAGAGTGGCACATAAGGCAAAGCTGATGTGCACCCTATAACAGGGATTCCTACACAAACTATTATTATTATAAACAAGTATTATTCCTACGAAAAACAATCATTGCAATATTGTCTATAGGTGCAGTGCAACGCAGAGGAGCTGCTGTAGCTTTGTAGCTTAGAAACTGGTTTGCACTTTGCTTGGCATTACACGTGGGTGCTGTAGTTATCTATTTGCTACGGACAATGTTCACACCCACAATGTATAGTGTAGTGGAGGTACAGGTGTCGCCATAAGGTTTACCACACGAACTGGATAAAGGAAGTTTTTTTTATTTTCTGAAAGGTTAGGCAGTGAATTTGATTCGATAATTATATTTTGACTTAATAACTCGTATTTTTGGTAACGATGCTAATTGCGTTGAATTTTGCTTGATAATTTATTAGATGAATCGGCCTTGTGACATACGTACCGGTGCATCATTCGTGCCTAGATTTGTCCCATTTTCTAAATGCAAGTTTGTAAAAACTGATGTGAAAATAGTTTTACGTTGGTCGTCGTCACATGATTTTAAAGATTATAATCGTGTTTTATGTAGCCTAAGAAACTTTAACAATTATAGTGTGTATGTTTGAACAGTAAACGGTGACTTTGGAGCCGTCCTAGCAACGAAGCACTCAATAAATTCAAAGTGGTTCTGAGTCGGCCTTGTTGATTCTGGCATTTGTCCGCAGGTGTTCGCACTGTCCAATCACTGATTCATATGTTTCGTATTTGAAATATCGATCTTTGATTGGTTATCGCTCACTCGTCGATGGTGTTCGAAGCCTGCAGGGTTGGTTCAGTCACTTTCAATTAAAGTCCCCCACTGCAAATCAGTTTAGTTACTGAGTGGGTAGACTCTAAATTTAAATTTTTTTTATTTTATTTATTTAATATCGAAAGATAAAGACAAACAATAATCGTAGAACGAATGTTTTGATCAATATAATGCGTGGCTACGAAAAATGTTTCCAAACTAATCTATATTGTAAACGATCGTGACAACAACTTGGTTCTATGTTCATATTTTACTTAAAACTAAAAAAAACACCCCGGTCTCTTTTGTATCGTGACAGATTTAATTGATATGTTTCAGTCGTGCCCTAATATAAACACGTATCCCGTACACGCGACGCACATACCTTCATGTATATACCTTCATGTATATTTTCTGAACAGCTATAATATGCAAATTGTTAGATGTATCGATAGAGCTATACCGGCCACGCAAAATACCCCTTGGTTTCAAAAACAAGTATTCGATCTTCATAAACAACGGTGAACACGTGAGATATGAGTGTTTCTAGTTCATAATCATATTATAATTATATACGGTAACTACTTTATTATGAATGAACATTTTTACAAAATTAACGCGCGTTGAGGGTAAAGAAACGAAATATGAAACATGATTCAACATGGATATGGTTTCCAATACATTGTTCAGTTTCTTCGTGAGTCCTTTATCAACGTGCTTCTTTTGATGGTTTGTTGATTCCTGGTGGTGTCCGAGTCCTTGTGTATTGAACGCGCTCGCTCCATCTAAGTTTTCTAGACTTGAAATAAGCATAAGTCTTTGCTAAAGTAAAATAAATAAATAAATTCACATTTAGAGTCTACCCACTCAGTAACAAGATTGATTTTCGGGTGGGGAACTTTAATTTAAAGTGACTAAACCAACCCTGTAGGCTCCAAACACCATCGACGTGTGAGCGATAATAACCAATCAAAGATCGGTATTTCAAATATGAAACATATGAATCAGTGATTGAGCAGTGCTAACACCTGCGGAAAAATGTCAGAATCAACATTGCCGATTCAGAACAGTTTTGAATTTATTGAGTGCTTCGTTGCTAGGACGGCTCCAAAGCCACCGTTTACTTAATTCCTAACCCAAGAAGGGATGGAATTGAATTCATTTTGGAAGTTAAAAAACTTTAAAAGTTGAGCTGTTCTATCGCCAAACCAATTTAATAAATAAGCTTATTTTAATATCTTTTATACCTACGCCCACCACCTGAAGAGGGGCATGAATTGTTTCCCTGAGCCATATTCTGTGATCTGCAAAGAATTCTGAATTCTGCCTTTTTGTACAATTTTAATTTACTTTTTAAATAACAAGTTTGAGTTCGGTCAGAACAGAATTCGTTTCAAGATATGTACAGTAACAAAGTTATTACAGAATATGGACAATGGGCTGGTTTCGTACGAAAAATTATTATTCTTATTAAGCTCGAGCCGATAATCGAACCCTGGGCCCAGATTCACAAGGTTCTAAGTCTTATTTTGGTATTATCTCTAAGACCGGGCTTACTTTGAGCATCTTGTAAAACCAGACCCAGGTCACATACTAATTCCTGGTAGGAACAAGGACATAATGAAGATTCCAATAATATGTTTTAAAATCTGTTCTAAGATATTTTCCTGGTTTTATAAGAGGTTCAAAGTTAGGCCGGTCTAAGAGATAAGACTTAGGACCCTTTTGTGGATCCGGGCCCAGGACTTTATATATTGGACGCAGAAACAAACAAACCCACGGATCCAACGAACCACGAAACTTCAATTAAAATCTATAATACTCGTATAACTAACTAAAATATTTTTCTCTATCTACTTCACTGTGAAAGAGAGTATTATAATATATTAAGATAAGATCCTTTCAGAATGTTCCCCCTCCCCCTCCCCCCATACTCTTAATTCTGTACCTTATCCCGCCACCCTTATCATCAATCAAGAACACATAATAAACCCATCTTCTCGGGGATGAAATTAATTCCGTACCCTTCCTCTGTTCTGTTGTGCCGTGTCGACAATCGAAAGGGTTAACGAAAAATAAAAACTACCCCCCCCCCTCGCCCCCCCCCCCTTGTAATTTATTACGTGCTCGATTTGCATGTCTTCGACGCATTCCTCAGCACTTCACGTGCGTGCGTGCGTGCGTAATAGGGTGTAATTAATTTTTAATTACCCCACCGTCACTACAATTTATAAATTATTCATTACTTGCTTGATGATAACATGATGGTATGGGTTGATATGGTGGCGGCAACGTGTACTAGGAATGTACCGCCGCGTGGTTTCCGGAGTCGTGGTACAGTTGTACATATTCAGCGTAATGCCCCCCCCCCCACACTTTTTCGGTCTGTTAAAGTTGTTTTTTGAAATGCTTGAAAATTGTCAAAAAGTAAAGCAAATATGTGATGCTTAGTGCCGGCCGGATGCAGAGTATGTACCTACAGATACTTGCTGTCACATCTCGATAGTGCAAGATCACATGGTAAAAAGTGGTAATGTAGTTCAATTTGGGTTCGTAACAACAACTATGTAACACAAATTTTTGATAGTGTAATGATTTATAACGATTCTGTAATAGTAGTGTAATGATTTATAACGATTCTGTAATGATAGTGTAATGATTTATAACGATTCTGTAGTGATAGTGTAATGATTTATAACGATTCTGTAATGATAGTGTAATGATTTATAACGATTCTGTAGTGATAGTGTAATGATTTATAACGATTCTGTAGTGATAGTGTAATGATTTATAACGATTCTGTAATGATAGTGTAATGATTTATAACGATTCTGTAGTGATAGTGTAATGATTTATAACGATTCTGTAGTGATAGTGTAATGATTTATAACGATTCTGTAGTGATAGTGTAATGATTTATAACGATTCTGTAGTGATAGTGTAATGATTTATAACGATTCTGTAGTGATAGTGTAATGATTTATAACGATTCTGTAATGATAGTGTAATGATTTATAACGATTCTGTAGTGATAGTGTAATGATTTATAACGATTCTGTTGTAATGGTAGTGTAATGATTTATAACGATTCTGTAATGATCATGTAATGATTTATAACGATTCTGTTGTAATGGCAGTGTAATGATTTATAACGATTCTGTTGTAATGGTAGTGTAATGATTTATAACGATTCTGTAATGATAATGTAATGATTTATAACGATTCTGTAGTGATAGTGTAATGATTTATAACGATTCTGTTGTAATGGTAGTGTAATGATTTATAACGATTCTATTGTAATGGTAGTGTAATGATTTATAACGATTCTGTTGTAATGGTAGTGTAATGATTTATAACGATTCTGTAATGATAATGTAATGATTTATAACGATTCTGTAGTGATAGTGTAATGATTTATAACGATTCTGTAGTGATAGTGTAATGATTTTTAACGATTCTGTGTTAGTATAGTTTAATGATCATGGTTGACATTTCAAATAACAACCATACTAATTTAGTAATTATAATATAAGGCAAGTATTTTTAAACAGTATTCAATTCTTTCGTTCCCAATTTGAGTACGATTTTCATCTTTTTTGATGTCGTCTTATATTATTTTTTAAACTGCAATTTTCGTGGTTTAAAATATTCGCGGTTTAGTCTTTCCTTGTAATTTAGCGAGGTTTTAATGTCGCGACTCTCCAAACGTAGGCATGCGATACTACGGAGTAATGTCTTCAATTAAGACGGTTATTAGTACGTTAATTAAGTACGTGGACCTACTTACTACATACATACATACGTCGGGCCGTTGAACTTTTCTCTTTCATCGAAACACTCAACTGACTTATACGACGATGTTCGATAAAAGTAAAAGTTGGAAGACTTACGTTCTTCCTTGGTGTAATTTTTTTTTTTTTAATTAGGCTCCTCAAGTCTCGTAATTAATGCCGGATTAATTTCCGTGCGGGGGCCTACTTATAGAGATTAATTTGGCGTAAGATGGAGTGGGTTTATCGTAAGCAGCCTGAGAAGTGTGGGAATTTATTATGTCAGAATCGTGGAAAAAAAAATTAAAAAAGCAAATAGGGTATAGTTCCAAATTCCAATTGTGTAACAGTACAATCTAGTATCGTTTTTTTTTTCATATAAAATTTTGATCATTTTAGACCAGAAATTCTGTCTCTTCTGATAAAATTTAGCAAATCTATTATAAATTAATATGTAAATTCCTTGTTTTGTATCCAATCCAATAATCAATAGAACCCAGAGGTAGGTAGGAAAGATACTAATTAGAATCGAGGATAACGTTTATCATTTTTAATCTCTAGTTAGTTTTTAATCCAAATCTGTGTAAACAGTTTTTCTTGAGACGCATGAGTTACTACGAGCTTCAATTTCACGTGATTTTTCTTTCCTAACTTATTTTTTCCCCCTATTCCCATTTTGTCCCGTGTCCCCGTTGTCTCTGACGGAATCTCTCTGAGTATCTTCGTCCGTTGTACGGACTAGATGTGCCCCCACATCAATGAGGTCTTCTTCCTCCTCGTAATACTTGGTAATACTACAGAAGACTCGTAGACAGGGAGACAGGGAGACGAGCTGGCCCGCATTCCTAAGACAATTCGCGTCCGCTAGTGTGAGAGAGTGAGAGAGAGAGAGAGAGAGAGACCGCTAGGTACAGCGGGCAACATAACACGTGCGTCACCCACCGCTAGCGGTACAGTACAACCGCGTGCAAAGTATTTTACACACACAGACTGCTGGAGTGAGCGCGTAGTTCATTCATAACCAGTGATTTCCAACCTTTAAAATTGCTCTCTGGCGTCGCGAGGGGGGGGGGGGGGGCAAGGGGGTGTGCACTTAGCCCCTGATTTCAGGAATGTTTTTAAATTGAAGCGGTAATCACAAATATATGTGTTGTAAATATTCATTTAATGCGTCAGAACCTCGCAAAATCGGTTATAAAGCGTTTAAAATACAAACGTTTACCTTCGGCGGGGCTGACTGGGAGGTTTACACTCCCAGTCCCTCGTATATTACACCCGAATGGATATTGTTGTTTGTTTTGCCCCCCTTGAAAAATATCCTGGCGGCGTCCGTGTCTCTATTGCTTTTGATTATGTGTTGTCGCAAGGAAATACAAATTACAATTTTTTTTAATAGATCGTACAATTTTTTGTAAAACATACTTTTAAAATGGAGGGGGGGGGGAAGAGAGAGAGAGAGAGAGCGAGACAGAGAGAGATAGAGACCACCACGAGGTATGCATTTACTAGCTGATTGATTGCATCAAGACAGGAACAGACTGCTGCACTTGAAAGGACGAGAGGACCCGGGCTACAATGCTATAACTAGAGGTATTCTGTTAGATATCGACCACCATGTTATACATACGTCTTGGCTGATGCTGAGACGCCAACTTGCCGGACCTCACAGACCAGACAATACAATACAATACAATACAATACAATACAATACAATACAATACAATACAATACACCGTTGGGTCAGATTAATCAACCGATACTTAAACCAGCATATTATAACATTTTAACAAGAAGATGTATTTTAAAAGAAATTAAAATTAGCTTTATGAAGTCAAAAGAAGAAAAAACATATTTTTAATTTTAGCTTCAAAGAACTTTAGTTGGTGTTCACCATGCTATCAATGCCGGCATTACACGACTCAATACTTTCGTCAAACTTATTGAATTCAAGAACAAAAGCGAATCAACAACAGTTTGCTAAAAAACTGCAACAATATAGCTTCTATTAATTGATGCTTTTTTTGTCCTTGAATTCAGTAAGTTTGACGAAAGTATTGAACCGTGTAAAGTCTGTATTACACGGTCAAACTTTTTCATCCAACTCCTTGAATTCAAGAACAAAAGCGCATCAAAAAATAATTCCTATTGTTGTATTTGACTACATACTGACTGCTTTTGATGCGCTTTTGTCCTTGAATTCAAGGAGTTGGATGAAAAAGTTTGACCGTGTAATACAGGCTTAATGTGGGTATTATGTTCATCAGCCATATTTAAAGTGATTTTTTTTTTCATTTCAAAACTTTCATATAGCCTATTTTCACAATGAAGTGAATGGATTCATATTTTTATATTTAAATCTTACTAATTAGATAGCACAAGGCTACAAAAAGTGACGTTTTATTCTTTATATTCACGTGACGTCACTGACATTGTTGGCGGCCATATTCCTGTACATGAGGTATTGCAGTTCAAACACATAGCGGCCACCATCCCGTACACGAAGTCATTGTTGTAGACAAACAAATGACTGTATTGCATACACAGAATAGGGTACGCACAACACCAAAACACAACAATGAAACAAATGAATTGAACCGATGGACAAACAAGCTGTCAAAAAAATATGACGTTCTGAAGTTGGAAAAAACAAACGTTCAGAACGTTTACAAACTTTCAGATAGTTGCTTTCCATTACTGAACATAAATTTTAACTGGCGAGCAGTTACTATCGTTACAACCAATTGTTTATCCTCATTATTTGCAAAAATATTACTTTGACAGCTTGTTGTTTGTCCACCAGTTCAATCCATTTATTCCATTGTTGTAGTTCGGCTGTTACGTCAGTTGTGCGTACCCTATAGTACTGTAAACTGTAATGTACATACCTGAGTTGTTGCCTGTTTTATGAGTCGCACTGTACCCACGATGAGCAGCTCTTTTGCAATAGTGGAATTAAGACGCGACCGGGGTGTCATTCGGAAGTGGATGTCACTTGCACCGTAGTCGTTTCGTTCCGTCTCCCTCCTAAGTAGATGGCGGTGGGGAAATGTCTTCGAGGTTCGTCGTTCTTTTGTTTGATGGGAACTCGCGCGCGTGCGATTGTGCTATTTTGGAAAAGTCGTCTCTGATGTTCTTGACTATCTCTTCATTTCATAATGTCTTCTTATGGTCGGTCTACACTCTACACACATGCTAAAGATTTTAGAGGCGTTCACACAGATGATTATGATAATACTCAATTCACTCCAGTATTCACAACACCATTGGCTAGAATGCTTCTGACGTCACAACTGTATATGATAATTGATTGGTTGGTCTAAGGTTTGTCTTATGGAGTGTCCAAGAAATGAAATTTGGTCATTTCGTTAAACCTGTGCAAGTCAATTAGCCCCGTGTGTGAACGCTAGCGTTGTTTTCCTTATTGATCAATACAAGGTCTTACGCCGTGCTTAAGCCTTAAACATGTGTGTAGACCGACCATTATTGAAAACTAACTGTAGCAAGATATAATGCAATGTTTAATCTGGATGTGCAACATGGTTGGAATACGCGTCTGCGATTCTCATTTCCGGTTTTTGACGTTCTCGGACATTTTAGCCCCTATCGCTAAGCAATTACACATCAACAGTCACAACAACAATGTGAACAATGTCAAAAGCCGAAACTTAAGAGCTAAAATGGCTGCCACTTCTCCCGTGACTATTTAGTTGGTACTTTAATTTGTTAGCTGATTCAAGTCCAGTTACGAAGTTACTATTATAAGTCCATGGTTTAGAATTTGATTACTGATTCCTCAATTCCTTTTGTTTTTTTAATAAATGGTCTAAAGTAGGAACATTTGTTTGACATTTATTGAATTAATGAATGAATAAATGAATGGATGAATGAATGCATGAACGAATTAAATTTTATTCCAGTGAAATACATTATTTTTACATACACATGAGCACGGCTGCAGACTACTTCCAATATAAGAAGTAATAATTTAAATAATAGTATTTTAAACTGTACACAAAAGTGTCACTGCCTTGCATAATAACAGCATTGTAATATTTCAAAAAACAAAATTGTAATTGAGGCCTATTTTTACAAATAATACGGCAACTATGTTAAAATTCGTAGGACTTCGACGTTCGAACGCATGCAACCGCGAAAATATTACCATTTTCACACCACAACGTAAAAGGAAACACCGTGGTCAATTTCAGTTCGAATTCCAATTGAGCTCGGTATTGACTTTCTAAATGTGGTGTAGAATTATTGAAACACGATTAAAAAATCGGTGATTTCTCGTGGTTTTCATATTGGCGGTGGTCTTTCCTCGTTAATTATAGGTTCGTTTGATTTACCGACACCTTCTGTACTTTTTTCACTGTCTCCCATGCTCTCTTATGGGGAATAGTGCTAAAAGTACAAAGCCAACGGCCGGTTCCCATACGAACAAGTTACAGCAACATTGGGCCAGGTCAGGAGGTGGATGGGTGACCACTCACCTCTGAAACACTAGTTACCGTTTGTTAGAGCAGATTGGAGGGTTCGAAAGCTTGTGTAACAGCTTCGTTCTTCTCGTCAACTGCTCGGCAGTCCAGGTCAGTGGAGGAACCTATATGACCGATCAAAGTTACACCGTCTTTTTGGATGGGACGTAAAGCCGATGGTCCCCTTGGTACTTTTCGATAGGAGTAGGCTATGTGCCGGTACCAGGTTTCCCCTCTTCCCTTCCTCATTATCATTCATCAATCATCACTCATCAGGCTAAAGAGGGCATTGTGCCCTACACTGGCCTTAATTACAATAAAGTAAGTAAAAGTACAAAAGGTGTGGATAAATCAAACGGATAATATGTGTGTAGTACCGATAGAGGTGGCTCAGCGGTAAGACGCGATACTCTAATTCGGGAGGTCGCCGGTTCGATTCCGGCCACCGGCAGTCCTGACTGAAGGTTTTTCTCAGTCGTAAAAGCGAATGCTGGGACTGAGTCATACTATCAGCCCTCGGACATTCCTTCCCAACTATCCAAAGACCCTAATAACCTAGTTAGTCACCTGAAGAGGTGCACATCAGGTAAATCTGGTGTGCACCCTAGAACGGGTATTCCTACAAAAATTATTATTATTATATGTGTGTAGTGCAAAGTGCATAGTGTATAAAGTGTAAGTGGGGAAGTGGCCGTGTTAGGTGAGGCTCTAGCCAGAGAGGTAAACGTCCTGTGTACGTGTAGGAATAGTCAGATAAGCAAAGAAGAACACTTGTTGCCGGACAAGTTCAAACCGGTTATCCTGCGGCTTCGGCCTTGCTTCTCTGACTGATGCACGTACGGGACTGGCTTCTGTTTGCCGGGTTGCCGGTTCGATTCTCGTTGCAGTCCTAGGAGACTTTCACCTGGATTTAAGTTACCTAGACTTAACTTAATTAGTTCGTTCGTTTAAATAAATAAATGAATTCACATTTAGAGTCTACCAACTCAGTAACTAAACTGATTTGCAGTGGGGGACTTTAATTTAAAGTGACTATACTAACCCTGTAGGATTCGAACACCATCGACGAGTGAGCTATAACCAATCAAAGATCGATATTTCAAATACGAAACATATGAATCAGTGATTGGACAGTGCGAACTATAGTCGCATGACGACCTCAGATCCTCATCTTCTGCACCATTTTCTTTTATGCACGATGCTTCAACGAACGCCAACAGATTCCTAGCGTTCTTTCATACTTTCGTAAAGACGGATCCATTTAGTAGAGTACACAAGCCTCGTTAGTCACGTATTCATAGTTCCCACGTGACGTCACAGCGGCCATGATTGCGACACAATTGAGGAGGACCAATCCTAGATCATTGGCAAATACTATTCTAATTCGATAAAAAAGCCTAATTTAGAATTTAAAAAGTAAACGTAAGTAAAAAAAAAATTAAAAAATTACGACACATACCAATTGTATTTAAAAAACATGCTGAATTTTAAAGAACTAAAAATTTCTGTGTTCTACCACAACAGCCTTCAATTTTTTCTCTATGGCAACGTCAAAGTTTGATCACAAGTGTGGCCGCCACGCGCAAAGAGGTGACGTACGTGCAACTAATGAATGCTGACTTCTGTGTTAGTAAATAATTTCTAGGTAACCAACCCAAGGGAGAAAATTATCTGATATACCTACCTATTTAAAGTAGGTGGTAGAATGGGACTAGAAAAGTAGAAAACGAAGTTGGTACTCAGTGGCGTATACACGGGGGGCGAGGGGGGGGAACAGGGGGGACAACCCCCCCCCCCTTTTGCAAACATGAAAAATGACCGTTTACATTTCAATAGACAGTATCAATAGACAGTATTTCAATAGACAGTCAGATGTTTTACTTTATAATTATTGTATATTGTTGTAATCAAAAGCAAAAGCAATACGAAAAATATGCAAATTATTAATTGAGGTTCCTTTTATTAGCGGTGCTAAGGAAAAAATGTGTTGCCAAAAACTGAGTAATCTTGTTTCAGTTGGCCGCTGTAAAACGCACAGATTTGCATTAAAATTACCTTGACGAGAATTTTTTCGGGGGGCAAGCCCCCGAAACCCCAATTATGTTTCGGCTCCGCTTTCTATAATATGGGTTGAAACCCCCCCCCTTTCTCAATTCCTGGATACGCCACTGTTGGTACTATTGTACTGGGCTGTTTTGTAAGCCTGCATGAGACTTTTTACATTGGGACGACTTTACTTATATTTGTGATATAATTCATTATAATTTTTTATTGTCTTATAGATAGTTTATAAATTATTATAAAACTGATTTCTTGTGGAGTTAATAATAAAACTATCGTTTCCTGTTGAGACCGCAATTTAAAGTAGTTGCGTATGCGTTTTTCTTTATGTGTGCATGATGTTGTAATGGTTTTCGTATCTGCCCATATTAATTCTGTGAAATGACGTAGGCCTACTATAGCTGTAATGACCTAATGACCCGTTGTTGTCTTCTTAGTTCTTGTTACGCCGACATCAGCTAAGTTTTTCTTGTCGTGGCCTATAAAGAGAAATAAAAACATTTCCCACACTAGGAGAGCGTTAATTAATACATCATTAGAGGCTGTAGTGATGTGTTGGCCCCGAAACCGCATATTAAAATTATAAGACTGTATTAGTGATGACGTCAGATTAAATGGCGGACGAGCTATCTGACTCTAAACAACTTTCTGAAACGTAGTTATTATTTAAAGTAGTAATTGTATCATTACAATACTTGACTAAACAATTTAATCAACTTCTTTTTCACGCGGTTTCGTGTTAAGGACAACGAAATATCTGAACGGATAACCCTCGCTACAATGTTTGCAAAAACAGAACTATCTGTCAATTGTCAACTGTCATGATTGTTTGGAGTCACAAATACGGTTCGTCATTGGTTGACACGAGAATCGTGACGTCACACTATAACATAAGAGCTTTTGTTTGCATCTTTGGAGATGGAGTTGTTTGGCCTTGCATTCTTTTTATCACTGTTTATAAACAAATTTAAATCCCAAGTCACCATAAAGTTTTGTACGTGTATTTTGGCATTTATATTACTTTGTAATTCATTAATTTTATTGTAATGTTTTCTTCATTTTTAATCTGTAACAATTTAAATTTACCGCATAACTTACATCATTTTAAATTTGTTTTGCATTTTTGTGGAATGCAGTCGTGATTTTTGCTATTGAGATGAATGGATTTGTATCGTGATAAAGTGTCGCATGGAGGACAAACTAATCATTTTCTTAGGTCGACTATACTTTAATTGATTGATTTCAATTTTATAGTTTTTTAGGCATGTTATCAGTCACTATTCGAGTCGATCATTATCATTTATGTAATCGAACTTAGTGATCAATATTAAAATAACATAGCCACTTATAACCTTACTGTTTTGTGCCTTTAAACTCCAAAAAAAATCATAATATTTGGCATCTCCATGTATCTTTTCTTTCCACCTGTTATATCGAAACAATATAATTAACACTTGTTTCCTTTCTTTCAGGTAAGACAGATGATACCAATAAGTGTTTCCCGGGAAAAACACCGCTCTCGATCATTGAATATCTGGTCAGTCTACAACCTAGGCCGCCACATCACAATATTATGCAAAACAGTTCCTGTAAACTAGAAAACCAGTAAGCCGTTCACTTCACATATTTATCATAGCGTATTATCATAAATTAGCCTATGTACACTCAACGCCATAACTCTGTAGGTAGACAGCTTCAGAGTTATGACGTTGATGAGTTTCAAATATTGACTTCCAAGCCTGTTCAACCCAGCTTGTTCGTTTTGTTAACAAGTCCGTGTGACGAACCGAGTTTTATGAAAATAAGTTCTTGAACGATGCGAGAGTTGAAAGTGGTGGATAGGAATATTTTAAATCTTTATAAATATAATAAAATGTAAATCGAGAGCTAGCTGAGTGTATGGGAGCGAATGAAGGGATGTCGTGTACTGGTAGGTCATAGTTTAAATAACCGTACTTAAGCCAGACAATATGTTTTATTAATTAAGGCATTAATTAAATAGATGAGTCTAAAGTACCATTATGGCCAGGCGAGTTTTGGAATATTTCCAACAGATATTGTGTAGTTAGTGTCTGGTCTATTTGGTCTACACCTTGTTTCCACTGTTTGCATTTATAAGCATCCATCCATAGATCTATGTGGTATACATTGATATGACATTTGTCAAGAGTTTACTACATATATAACAATATTACATATTTTGCAGTTATTACAATTAATATAATTTTGCAAGTTGTAGTTACTAACAAGATACTGTAAGAAGAAGCACAATATAGTTATAACTGATCGCATGCAATGCCGTAAGGCCATGTAAAAACACAGTATAGGCCTTGCATAATGTACAAGATCACCTTTAACCTTCCAATGATGTTTTTATATATTTTTTTCATTTCTGTATACACTCATTATTAACTATTATTGTTGTTTCGTTAAACACCAAAATGATGTATACAAGTAAAAGGAGGGGAGGCGTAACAAGTGCACAGAGAGCGTTGTGAGCGATCCGGCCTACAGTCACTGTATATTGGATACACACAACTTTTTGGGAAGACTACTTGACTTGTTTGGAATCGATGGATATTTTCCAAATAATATTTAGTGCACTGGCTTCTAGAAGGGTTTTCGGTGACTTCTATAGCAGGCAGTGCTCAGTGGCCGAAACATAATAGATCGTCCGAAGGTGGCAGTGGGAACAAGTTAGAAGTTTTAAAGTATGCCATACAAGTGTTGGAAGGGATCTAGATCCACAACCGCAGCACTTCCTAGTCATTGTCTTCACGGGAAGCTAGCCTAGCCCGTCCATCTAACTCTATAATACGGATATCTGCTCCGCTCGGACTTGTATATACAGGATATGAGAAACGGCGCCATTGTGTTTTTTGTTTGCAAATTATTACTACTACAAGTTTCAGAACCGGATCTGCCTATCTGTCCATCTATCTATCCACTACGCTAGTAATCATGTCGATTAGATTGAGTTTTTGTGTAAATCACGATGTTTTGTTTGCGCTAACTTGAAAGTTTTATACAATAATTGAGCAAGTAATAGCAAACACTGTAGGACTTACACAGTTAATTTTTTTTCGATGTTGTTCAACATCACGTCATGCAATATTTCGACAGCTGCTCTGCTGTCATCATCAGGCACGACTGAAATTTTAACTGTGTAAGTCCTACAGTATTTTTTATTACGTATTTTCCAGTTAACTAGAGTGTTTTTTTGTAATTGAGGAAGTATTGTAAGGTGATGGCCGTGAATTTATAGCGGACGTTGTATGTTTAAGTTTCTTGGGAAACACCCGATTTCGGTCTAGCAAAATTTCTTTTAAACTGTCCCAAAAGAAAATCAAAATTTGTCATCTTATGGAGAATTGAATGATCTTTCTTATGAATGTTTTTTTTATTTTTTATTCCAATAAATATTTCAGTTTTGCAGATGTTCTTAATTAGGTCTGAAAGGTGTCCAGCAACATCACATAACAAAAGGTAATTAAGAACATCTAAATAGAAACACTCGTAAGTCGTAAGAAAGAGCACTTAATTCTTCACAGGATAAATGACATACTTTGATTTACATTTGGGCAACAAAGCAATTTTACCAGACCGAAATCGGGAGTTCTGCAGGCTAGGTAGACATACAGACATGTTTTCGACAGTTTTCTCTAGGCCTATATGCCTTAGGTCCAATCTTACAATGTCCCAGTAACTACTTATTCGTCGCATAGCTTGTTGTCTCCATGACAACGACCAATCATAACTCTTGAAATCCTCCGAATAGCTTAATTGCTACAAATAACTTTCTTATTGAGAGATTGTAAGACCGGCCCTAACAATGTCCCAATAACTACTTATTCGTCGAATAATAGTAATAATATTTCGTAGGAATACCCGTTATAGGGTGCATACCAGCTTTACCTGATTTGCCCCTCTTCATGTGACTATAACTAGGTTATTAGGGTGTTAGTCGGAAACCTGGGAAGGAAATAGCTTGTTTTCTCCATGGCAACCACCAATCAAAACCCTTGAATCCTCCAAATAGCTTAATTGCTATAAATAACTTTCTTATTAGGAGATTCTAAGACCGGCCCTTAGTGTGCAATGTCCTAGTTTATTCGCCTACAACTGTGATTACGGCCGGTGTGAATTGAAAGCATACATGACCGCCGATAATGCGACAATGTCACGAGAATGAAGTACAATGTACATTAGAGTTTTTTCAATTAAACTACCTACCCTACCTTGTTTCGATCATGATTGTGAACTAGTTGAATAAACAAACATGCAATCTGATTGATTGATAAAGTTTGACTGCTTATTACGGTAGCTTTTAAAGTTAACTTTTTTATTTAACTTTTTAGCCTTGTCGAGGTCGTGCCTATGGTGGTGTGTATAAACATTTTCAATGTCATTTTATAATCCATTTCTATTTGTTTATTTTGTGTCGTTTTAAACTCTTTATATATTGTAGTTTATTTTAACCCGCCCATCGACTGCTACCTTATCGAGGTGGGGAGGTCATGTGCACTTTGATGATCCCGAGAGCTATTCCGGCGGAAGCGTATGCTTCTGATAGGGCCACCCTAGCCGGACTGGTCGAGGAGAAGAAGTCAGACGAAATGCAGTCCACATCCTCCCCACTCCCTTTTCCCCTTTCCTCCCCGCCCTCCCACTGGCCCTTTCCCTCTTAACACCCCCCATCATCTTCATAATTCACCTTCTCATTGTCTCGATTAGCCTCGTTGCAAAAATATGAGACGTTAGGCCCGAGTATCAATCACTTTATTTTAGTTTTATTTCGAGGTAAAGTTACCTTTCTCCCTACTTTTTTCCCCTGCAACATGTCTTTAGTGCACATTTTAATGTTGCATTTAAACTGTTCTCCTTTGTAAATCAGTTGTATACTGAATAGGATGATATACATTACATAAATCCGTGTATAGGTGTAAGTAAGTAGGTTTATGGTCGGGTGAAGGGGTTGGTGATCCGTGTCAAATGATACATAAAGCGCGTGGGGGTTTTGTTTGATGGCAAATAACTCCACACAGCAAGGGCGCAGTAAATTGACATGATGGGTCCTGTACGCAATGATACGTTGATCCCATGCCCATGTAGATTATATAATAATTGTATATAGCAGAGCTCACAGAGTTTCATTATAGAGTTGGACTGTGTGTGTAGTCTAGCTAGGCAACCCACTCAATTCCCACATCAAATCAAGGGGGTCTGTACTTTGTACTGTGATGTTGCTTTGCCTCCCGCTTCTGTCAATAATGATATTATGCCTGCGTAGCGTATAGGGAAATATGCTGTATACGCTCGCTCACAGGGAAAGCTGGCGAGCAAAAATACGCTTAGATTAACAGGGGCGAATTATAATTTAAAAAATATACAACATAAGCGTTTGTGCAATTAATTAATTATTGATAGCGTTAGCGAATTGAATATTTTATAGGTTAAAACTTTCGTTTTAAAAATAAACTTGCTTGCCATAGAGAGAGAAACGAAGGTGATTTGCATGTTCTTAATTATTATTATAGTACGCGGTACTTTTACGATCATTCTTAACGTTTACGAATTGTAATATAATATATTATACAATTTGGATTGAACTTTCAAATATATGAATTGTACATTGATCGAAATTGTGGGAAGATACACAAGACAGATATTATCAGGGTTTACAGATAAGTTAGTATATGTCTTAATTTAAAAATTACTTCTTAATCTTAATAATAATAATAATCTGTCTTAATCTTAAAATAACTCCTAGGTTTTCGGAACCTATTGATATCACCATAAACCGATAGAGGTGGCTCAGCAGTAAAACGCGAGGCGATGCGAGAGGTCACCGGTTCGATTCCGGCCACCAGCAATCCTGACTGGAGGTTTTCCTAAATGTTACAGGTAAATATGCTGGGATTTAGTTCTACTAACAGCCCTCGGACATTTTTCTTCCCAAATCCCAACTATCCTAACACCCTTATAAACCTAGTTGGGCACATCGGGTAAAGATTCACAAAGATGCCCAACTCAAAGTGCCCCAAGTTAGACAAATCTAGATAAATCAAGATACATCACCTCTGGGTAATAACTATACACATTCACAGATAAAATGTTATAAGTTCAATTGTTACTATTGTTAATCTTTATGACATTGCAGAACGACATATGCGTGATTTATATCACTAAGATTTGCCTAAACTAGAGGATGTCTTAGCACTTGGGCACCTTTGTGAATCTGCACCCTGGTGTGAACGGTACGCACCCTATTCATAGGTTGCACGTACGTCACATCTTTGCGCGTGGCGGCCACATTTGTGATCAAACTTTGGCGTTGCCATGGAGAAACAATTGAAGGCTGTTAATGCTAGAACACAGAAATTCATAGTTTTTTTAAATCTAGCTTGTTTTTTTAAAAATAAAATCGGTAAGTTTAGTCTTTTTTTATTTTTGTATTAATTATGTTTACTTTAAAATTATAAATTAGGCTTATTTATTAAATTTGAATAGTATTGGCCAACGATCTAGGATTGGTCCTCCTCAATTGTGTCGCAATCATGGCCGCTGTGACGTCACGTGGGAACTATGAATAACAGGGATGCATTCGAAAAAATATTATTATCATATCACCAGGAGGATGTTTCATCTCACAATTCTGGACGATCACATTGACAAGTGATCATGTCATACATCACGTTACACACCATCACGTGGCCTGGTTCCCATGAGGCCACATCACATACGCGTCGATAATCCATCCTATCACCACACACGACGGACAATATTAATAGACGCCTCGTCTAGCGAGATTTAATCCGGTTTTCTATATATATGTTCACTGCAACAGGGATGAATTAGTAATTTATTGACTAATTTACCGTATGGCGTAGAGTTTTATATTGGTTTAAGGGGGGACAACGCTGAAAATCTCATTATTTAAACAAAAAAATTTCAATCTACAATTTTTTTTATTTAATTGTTTAAACTATTAAAAATTGATTCAAAACACAAAGTAAATTATATATTTCATATAAAATACTCATATCTATATTCTTGTGGATGTATGCGTTGCGTGTTTGGCCTAAAATGCGAGCGACAGGTTTTGTTGCGATTTTGCAGGAAGTATTTTTCCTACACAATACAGTATGGAGAAATTCATATCTTCTAAACTGGTCACCTAAATCTTATAGTATTTTGTGTGTATGTTCTCCAATGTCATAAAGACAAAATGATGCATGGCCAAGTTTGTATCTATGTAAAAAGTATTTTTTTTCATTAAAACATTTTTATTTTTATTTTTTTTATAAAAATGTTAAAAGTAAAAAATGTATAGCCTCCATAAAAAACACAGGCTCAAAGTGGTGATGCATCATTTCATTGCTTGTCTGCATAACTTCAAATAACACTTTACAAAAGTTGATTATCTCAATTGGTTCTTATGTAATCGTTTTCCCGGTGTGCATTGTTGTAATAACAACAACAATGTCAATAACAATAGAAATGTAAATATTTAAAAAAAAAAAAAAAAATAATAACTTTAGGTAAGTGTTTGGTGTGTTCAACAAGTTTCAGTTTAATTGTTGCCATAGAGCAGAAGTTAGGATTTTCAGTGTTGTCCCCCCTTAATATTAGTAATTGGTCTCGTAGGCAATATGTTTTACCGGTCGGTATAGATATGCATGTTAGTGAGTGTACATTTATGAATCTGTTTTATGTATTGGATTGGATTTATTTTTTATGGATTGGATGGTGTTGATGAATGAATATGCAGATAGTTTCGAATTGGATTTTAAACTCTATGAAAAGGTTATTAATTTTGCTACAAATGCGCAGTTCTCAAAAGAAAATGTTATGAAATAAATTTTTTGAATCGAAATTTTATTGACTGTTTGAAACGTTGTCTGTTAGTTCACTGTTCATTCAATTTTGATAAAATACTCATACGATAGGCCTACTAGTTTCATCTAATTTATATAGATATTCGTTTTTATTTAGGATCTGTGTTACGCGCAGATAATAAGTAAGTTAATAGTGAGCTATATAATCATGAGCTATAATAAAATATCAGGTGGAGTTTAAAGATATGGATGATTTGTGGCTGCCACGGTGAAAACCAATTAATAGCTTTACTAACTGTCTTCTTAACTACTCGTAATACCGTATTGTCATCTTTAGTAAATCACTTTTATAACTGAATAGGATAGACATAAAATAAATAAATATGAGTGTATGTGTTCTAGCATAAAAACTACTATTTTACTTTCCCTCGAAATGAGTGTTCAAATAAAATATACGACGAGTATACATTTCTTGTAGCCTATACAATATGTCCAAGAATAATTTAGAATGAAATGCTTTCAAAATAAAGACATGCCACGCTCAAATTTGAGAATTTTAGACTGTAGCTATAATTGAACTTATTATTATGTATACTCAATCCAATTTGTTAAAAAAAAAGATTTTTTATAACTAAGTATGTATTTATTGTTTAAATTTATCATTTTTATTAGTAGGCCGATAATAATAAGAGAAATTTCACAAAAATACGTTTTTTTCTTGAAGGCCGTCCATAAATGATGTCACATAATTTGTGTGGGGGGGGGGGTCTTCAACTTGTGACAATATGTGACAGGGGGGGGGGGGGGTCAGTCTTTCTGGGACATCTATGCATGCACTGCATATAATGCCATTTTTTAGTGCAGATGCTTTTGCAGTATTTTACATTTTTCAAATAATCCCGCAATTCCACGCATTTCCAAAACTGGTTTTTAGCCACTAGAATGCGCCATCTGCCGAGTTTCGCCCATAGAGATACCACACTGTAGTAGCTAGAGTCCCTACTCCCATTTCCGTAGCATGGGCCGCCATTGGCAGTTTGAAGAAATCAAGATGGCTTCTTTGTGTGGCATAAAGCAGCGCGGAATTCAAACTGAATGCAGTTTCTAAGTACTTGCCGGTATTGTATCGGCTTGAATACTGATCTTCAGCTTATCCAATCGTATCACTTATGAACTTTTTAAATTAGTTGTAGTTCAAAGACCGTTTTTTAAGAGAAACGTTAATGATATATTATTAAAAGTGGGAAATACCAGACAGGATAGAACAAGAGGTTCTAAACAGTATCACAAATACAGGTTAAACTTTTCTAATCGTATATTTGTTGTGTACAATGTGATAATGCCAACCGAGCTTAATGAACCCACTACCCCCCCCCCCCCCCCCAGATTTTTTTTCAATGGAAAACCGGGTTTATACAAGTTTATTGCAGGCCCACTACCAGTATGTTAGGCAGTTGAATTTAAAAAAATGCTATAAGCAACTGATTTCATAGGGAATGTGATGTGTGGTCGTGATAATGAAAATAGAATAAAAGAAAACAGAACAAAAATCCCCTCCCCCCCCCCCAAGCTATAAATTGACATATAAATGTTAGAAGACCTTAGGGCATGGAGGCAAGTTTCTAGACTTACTACTGGACAGGGAAGACGTGGAATGAAACAGACTTACTGCGGGATAAGAGTTATAGGGTTCCCGTGCAGATTTCTGGCCGTGCTGAAAGAGATGGAACCCGAGGGAGAGAATATGCAGAGGTTGAATAACACTTTAATTAATAAATTCAATTTTACAATTTAATATTTATTGTTTAATTATGTTAAAAGTAGAAACCAAACAAATCTATGCATACAATATAGTGTACAATATAAAAATTACATGATTGCACATGACGACATGTCATGAAACTTCAAATCTTACACACACAAAATGCAACCCCTAACTGCACCACGCAACAACATGGAAAATATTATCTTGCTCGCAGACAGTCTTGATAAGGTGTGATGGAGACTGGAATATGCTTGGAGTAGCACCATGCCTGGAAAATAAATGCATTTCATCAGACTCACATAACTTGTTGTAACTGCTAGTATAGGCCTAAAACATTTAAATAATACTTGATTGCACAACATCTGGGCATATGCATAATTACAGCTCTTACTCCATTCTATTTTTTAGTAGGCTTATAGATTTAATCCTCAGCTGCTCAGTTAGTCTTCGGATTCGATATAGGCCTACCCGTTCTTTTGTAAGTAGCGTACTTGGAACTTACACTGACGTCTCTTATCCTGTATGTAATTCTGTTTCCTGTTTGCACTGGCCAGATCTACACTGACCAGTGTAAGACCCAGTGTAGAACAGGGGAACGAAACTCCATTGTGACATGCGAACGAAGCTTGTGTCTACAGTTTGATTTCTTATTCGACCTCACCTTAATCTCCTTCGATTTCCCCCTGTTCTCGAGAAAAGGTCCGAATAAATAAATGTATTGGTATTTGGTACAAAACTGCTCGCCAAGAGCTCCGGAATCTTTAGCAGGAACCTGTAAGAATGCCGAAGTAATTTTAGAATGAATGTTTTAAAATTAGGAAGGCTATCAAGAAAACACACTTTATGCACTAGGCCTAGTAACACAATGTGCATGGGGGGGAGGGGGGGGGGGGGGGAATTGCAAAGAAAGTTAACACTGTGGTACAAAGTCCTAGGGCCTATTAGGGCTATGGAAAATTATTGAAACCCGTTTGCTGTGTAAATTAGGCCTGAGCCAGCCCTAGAGGTGTAGAGTCTAGGCATGCCTACATTTAAGACTTAGACCTAGCGCCTTGGAGGCATTAGGCCTTTGGTTTAAAGTAGACTTTAGGCCTAGACTTAGGCTATGCTTTAGTAGGCCTACTAGGGTCTAGCCTAGGGCCATGGCTGAAATGCCCAGGCCTAGACCACCCAGGATCTGAGGGTTATGCCTAACCCGTAAGTTTCAGTTGGACCTTTATTGCTTTAGTTACTTAATAGCACAAAATATGGACTAAGTGCTTATTACTTAAAACAAACAAACAAACCATTTTTCTAGACCTAGTGTCTGAAAGTGACAGTTCCACCCCTTCCTGCTTAGTATACGTTAACTTTAATATCACAAGAAAAATATGCATAAAAATACAATGATATTGCGTGTGAAGCATTGCGGAACATATAATTAGGTTACTTACCTGTGCCAAGTCAGTTGTTTTTCGCTATTTGTTGCTCTATTCGTACATTCAAACAGCAGCACATCAATGTAACTTGCAGGCTTTTGCCACACAATACGGCCATCTTGGATTCTTCAAAATGCCGTCGATCCAAGACGTAGTGGTGACTCTAGGTACTATAATAACTCTATGGTTTCGCCATGGTCGAATGACCAGTAATCAGTATGCTGTGCAAATGTAAAAAATAAAGAAATCACAAATATTTGATCTCGATGTGACTGATTTCGTCCCAGTTCTTTTTTAAGTTGGCATGTCGGGGGGGGGGGGGGGGACCGTAAATTATTATTTTGTGACATCATTAAAGGGGGGGGGGTGTCACACTTTTTGTGACTTTCTGTGACAAGGGGGGAGAGATGGGGGGGGTCTAATTTGGTTAAAAAATTGTGTGACATGATTTATGGACGGCCCCTTGTTGCCGTTGCTGTATTTCCGCCTCGATACATGATTAGGCCCATGTGTGTTCATGTGGGTCCCGGGGGCTCAAAGAGCTGAAAAAGCGCGCGCCGTCCTGATGTGTGGAACATCTTTCTCGAGGCTGGCTCAACGTCTTTGGTTTCTGAACGGGGCTAATGGACCGGGATGATCGGCTGATTCTGGCCGAGCGACGAGCAAGCCCGTGTGATGTGGGCCGACGTGGCTCACATACACTACACACTGGGCTGCTGCGTGCAGGAGGCCGGGGTTCGAGCGCCGACAGAGGGGTTCACAAAGATTTATACTCTGTCGCAGAGTAAATGTAGAGATCAATTGGCTTTGAAAAACTGCGTTTCTGAAACCCAAACACATCACTTACATCCAATTATCCTTGTCGCAGAGGAAATGTAGAGATCGAGTCCTTGAAAAACTGCGTTTCTAGACCCAAATACATCAGTTAGGCCTACATCCAATTATAATGTATATCCTATTCAGTTATACTAGGAAAACACTCCACGTTGCCAGATAAGCGATTTTTTTAAATATATCAAACAAAGCATTTGCATAGGCCTATAAAATTAAAAAAAAACGTGAAAAAAACATATATATCTTTTTACAAGATGGCGGCGTACGTTTCCAATTTACAACATATTTAATGTTATAATACAATATTCATGGCTGATTTCCTATGGTACACCTTATAGTGTAGACAAATTACAAACACCTTTCCGAGGAAGTTTCAAGCTGACCAAACAGCAATCTTCATTCATTGACATATTCCCCAACCAACGGTCTACACCAAGTGTGTTCGTCTTGAGTGTAGCCTACACGAGCCGATAATGCAGTCCTCTACACTCTTCTGTATCGGTCAAGCTAATCGCACCCGACATCCAAATAAACATGTTCCTCAATTGTGTACACCAAGTGTGTTCACATGGGGAGTGTAGGCTACACGAGCCGATAATGCAGTCCTCTACACTACTGTGGCGTCTACCCCATGCATCGATCAAGCTAATCGCACCCGTCATGCATATAAACATGAGCAACCCGTCCCACGCAATCAGCTGTAAAAGCTACCGAAATCACATTCTTGAAGGGTTGTGAAGAAAAGTGGTGATTTTTTTTTGTCTCCTCTCAATTCTTTCATCTCTTCTTGGTTGGGGCGGATGTGCCGGAGCATAGCCCGCCCGTCTGGGGACTCCCCCGCTCCCCCGCTCCCCCGCTCGCTGCTCTGGTGCCGGAAATCGGAATTAAATTCAGAGGGTCGTTCGAGTTCGATATCTAGAGATCGACGTCTCTAGGCCAACTTGTTAGGCGTCTTGTGGTTCGCGTACTTGATTGTCGTGTCTGTCTCGTTGCCGTGCAGTGAGGCTCATCGCGACTTGCTGGGGTACTCTCACAGCTGTAAAAACAGTGACACGCGTTAACGGATTTTATTTTTATTTTGAATAAGTGACTAATGACGAGGATAACTGAAAAGTGGATTAACAAAATTCCAAATGTTGCACCCATTACGGTTGTCATTAACACACAAGTTTTGAAAGTTTGGGTAGGCCTAAGTCAAAACTTTTCACTTTTTTGTGACATGTTATTGTCTATTGACTACATATTTGAAAGCGAAGCCGTCAAAGCAGCGAAGCACATGATGAATTGTATCAAGTCCCCCACTGATAATCAGTTCTCGTAGCTAACTAACTAACTAACTAACTAATTAAGTAACTAACTAACTAACTTACTAACGGACTAAGTAACTATCTAACTGAGATTCTAGAAAATAAGCACAGATGTATTTAAATAATGACCGTACAGTCCTATAGGCCTACTGCTCTAATACACGTTATGGTCATATATATTTAATTGCAATTATCTCTGTATGATAATTATTTTGTTGCTATGTCCAGAAAGTTGTGAAGTTAGTTAGTTAGTTAGTTAGTTAGTTAGTTAACATACGCACTGTTTGTTTTGTTTGATGGTTCTAGGCATATTTATTAATTAATTTTAATTAATTTATTATTTTATTTTGTTCGTTTTTCTACCTGTTGGGGGCACATCGGGTGAAGCTGGTGTACACCCGGGCTATAGTTAATTGTTATTATTGGTGTTCGACAACAAGGCTAAAATCGCTGAAAAATGATTTAAAATTTCAAAAAGTAAAACAAAATAATGTTGTTCGTTAGAAAATTTATGTTCTTTCTTATAAATATAACCGTGTTTCAAATTACCTCATTTAATGTTTGTAATGCATGTATAACACAAATATGTAACTGTAATGTGTAAAAACAGATAAACAATACAATGAAATACAATACAATACATCTTTATCTTGTAAAACAAAAATGGCAAGGTTCAATTACAAATCGTTCTTCCAACTAACCACATACATATCATACTTAGAAGACAGTAATAATAAGTATTAATAAAAGTGAGAAATAAGTAAGTAGTATCTACACCAAGAACTCTTTATGTAGAAATGGTTCTATAGGAGGAACTCCTTTATTCTGGACTTAAATAGACTATGTTGTTTCTTTAACTTTCATTCTAAGTGCATTATGCATTATACAATCTGCGTCCCAAATAATAAATAAAAACAAAGATAATAACACAAATTATATTAATATAATATATTAAAAATATAAAATAAAATATGTTTTTCCAAATGAAGTTTAAAACAAGAAAAAATTACATTCTTCCGTGCGATGATATATTTTGATTTACCTATTGACACTTTTAAAGAATTTTTGAAGCAATTTCAACCTTCAGAAATCGGGTGTTCTGCAGGGTGAGTCGTCGGTCCAGATGTTGATATAGATAGACCAAAGATAACACCTGACGTGCAAGTACGTTGCATATATAGAACTACACCCCTACAGCCGTAACGTGGACTCAACCATTCTGTACGTCTTTTCTAAAATGAAAACATCACCCCCGCGGGACCAATAGCGCAATAAACTTTTATAAAGAGCTAAAACGAGCACCACTCTGGGCTTTTCTGTGTATGAAAGTCAATAACGCTGTATGTATGATGACGCCTTCATATTTAGTGACGTCAGATTCGCCTACGTCATGAGGTGGGACCTGGTTCTAAGTTTCGTTGTAAAGAGAAGAGTTTTGAAGCGTGTATTCATAGTTCCCACGTGACGTCACAGCGGCCATGATTGCGACACAATTGATGTAGACCTATCCTAGATCATTGGCAAATACTATTCAAATTTAATAAATAAGACTAATTTAGAATTTAAGAAGTAAACATGTAATAAACAAACAATTACCTCACATACCAATTTTACCTCATAAACAGGCTGAATTTTAAAGAGTTAAAAATGTATGTGTTCTACCACAACAGCTTTCAATTGTTTCTCCATGGCAACGTCAAAGTTTGATCACAAATGTGGCCACCACGCGCAAAGATGTGACGTACGTGCAACCTATGAATACGTGAATACTCATGCAGTTAAATGAATACTCAGTTAAGCAGATGGGGGTTTTAATTGCGTTCTTCACTAAACGCACATTCACGTTCGTTAGTTTAAACCGATGTTTGATTCAACCGTTTTCTTCTTAAAGATTTACTTGAAAGGTTAAAATAACTTTATTTACTCCTTTGACAATTTTCTGTTTAGTCTGTGCGAAAAGATCGCAACCCTTCCTTTGGTTGGTTGGTATTGAATCTCACTCTCTCTCGCTCTCTCTCTCTCGCTCTCTTGCTCTGTCTATTCATGAAAACACTTCCAGAGAAGTTGGAAGGATACCAGATTGAGTTAGAATCCTTGAAGTGTTGAAATGTTCAGCGCGCGACGCCGAGTTTCAAGCTCTTTGCTCTCCGAGTGGAATTGACGGCTTAAAAGTAGTATTTTTGTCCCGTGTTAACGACACACTTGCCGCTTGGAATTGCCGACCAGAAATACTTATACTGTACGGCGTACGGATCATTAAGTTGTGTAGAAAAAGTTCACTTATTTGGACTTTTGCTATACCTGTAGATAACTTTCAATGTATATAGTTTTCTTGTACAAAACTGATTGACTCATAGTCGATTTACAGCTACGCGTTGCGAGCGAAGCGAAGGCGCGAGCTCCAATCAGTGGCCGAGTTTGCGTGAAAGTATTAACTTCTTTGCGTGAAACTCGGCCGCTGATTGGAGCTCGTGTCCTCGCTTCGCTCTCAGCGCGTAGCTGTAAACGTACCATAAGTTGGACAATCAGTGTGGATACAGATTAAATTATACATAACAATAATGACACTAATAAAATGCATCAATGAATGAGATAATAAAAAGAAGTTAGATATTGAATCAATTTAAGCTGAGAAATTTTAAAATTTGCGCACTATACAAGCGGATGGAGGAGAAAACAATTGGAGCAAATGCATCTAATAAAAGACTGGCTTTAGAAGAAGAATAATAGATAAATGTATAGAAACATATATTTTAACCCCATCCATCGAGTTGGAGGGAGCAGGGGCTCTGACGTCTTCTCTCTAACTAGGCCTGACGCAAACACCTTCTAGATCTCCCCTCAGGATCGTGACTGGAGGTCTATTTTTAAACTGATATATATAGCAAACAAATTATTTAAGATATAATTTTATAACATTACAATAAATTCAAAAAGTCTAATCTGATCTGTTACTAAATCTACACTAATGTTCAAATATATGAAACTGTAGTGGCCGCTGTTCTTTAACAAATACATGCAAAATTGTGTGCCTTATAACTTTCTATACTAACATTCACATAATGCTGGCAAATGCAATCTACCTTTTAACTATAAATTACTACTACAATACATAAGTTTCAAAACCAAAAATTGGTGATGAGGGTCGTTTCCCCCCTTTTGGACGCAGCCCAACGGCTGGAGAAGAACTTTGAGCAGTACCATATACATTCCTTCACATCTGCCTTTCAAGCCGTCTCAATTCTCTCTTTGAAAACCGTCCGTTTCTCAATAAGCAGCAAAAGGTGATAAAATGAATTTTTAAAATCCTCGTCAGTCATAACTTCATAAGATATTCACATTCAGTATGAAAGGAGGCATAAAAATAAACGATTTTCACCTACAAACGAAAACCTTTGATGTCTACAAAGGGCACACGTCGATGTATACATATATATATAAGTGGATTTACAAAGCAAATTGTTGTGTTGAGATATTATTAATACAAGCGAGATAGATGCGTGAAAGCGCATCGAGCTTGGCGGAAAAAAACTGAAACTGAAAGGAAAAACAAATATTAGTTAGTAGATCGCGTTGAGTTTTCTTTTTCTCTATACCTTCGCTTTCTATGTACTAAATTTGTAAACGTTCAATCGTAATTGTGTGTACACGTACAAGCGCGCGAAGCGAGGTACCCCAGTTAAATACATCCAACACAGAGTGTTTGCAAACGTTTATATTTTGTTTTTCTCCGTCTTTAACCGTAGAAAACATGACAGTTTACACGTGTAGTAAGTAGTGTAGTACCCAATCAATACAACAGATTTAACAAGAATGCCTTTCGACTACGCCAATATTTATGTAACATTCAAGGTTCTGATTTCCAAAATTTTGTCCCCCATCTTATAATATATATATTATGTAAAAATGACTTGGGAGGAAATGCAAGAAAATTCAAAACAATACCAGTTATTTAATCTTTTTTTTTAGCGTATACTTGCTTGCAAACCAAACTGATGGCATTTTCGAACGGCTGCACTGGACCGCACTGAATGCGCCTCTAACAATTAGAACAACAATGCACAACAATACAATATACGCAGCATTGCGCACTGAGTGCAGCCCATCGTAAAACGCCATTAATAAACAAAGCAGCGTAATAAACAATTCTCAAATCGTGGGGTGATACATTTTCGTGACCTGGTAAAAAAATCACAAATAGAAAAACCGCGTGAACATCGCAATAAATTCTCATTAAATATTTATCAAAGTATTCTAGTGTTTTCAAGTGTATAGATTTAATCATTTATTCTTACCCGTGTATGACAAGTGTGCGAATCATTCTGACGAATGTGCGGGCGTGGGTAAAATAGCGGTCTAACGCCCATTTCCCATCATCCCACGCGCTGTATCTAGTCCTATTAAAAAGTCGAACTTTGAAAACTATTTGCGGATACGGCAGCGAAATAAAAAAAAAAAAGAATCCATTAAGATACTTCTACAAGAGTTGTCTGTACCAGAAAAAAGTTTCGTGGATATTGATCTATTGGTATAAGAATGATATGCAATTTGCTGTGCCACTACAAAAGTAAGACTCAGGGCCCAGATTCACAAAAGTGCCTAGTGCTAAAACGTCCTAGTTTAGGCAAATCTTAGTGAAATTAATCACGCATATATCGCTCTGCAATGTCCTAAAGATACAATATAGTTTTATAACAACAATTTAACTAATAATATTGTATTTGTGAATGTGCAGTAATACCCAAGGATGATTTATCTTGATTTATCTATCTAGGATTTGCCTAACTTAGGACAACTTAGAGTTAGGCATCTTTGTGAATCCAGGCCCAGGCGTCTTGTGCCTTGTACGACTGTTGAGAAACGGTCAGTTAAATACATTTTACAACCCTCCCTTTAATCTTTCAAGTTAGTCCGCGTGGAGAGAAAAAGAGAGAGAGAGAGAGAGAGAGAGGCAGGCATTCAATTCAGTTTCAACCCCTATTTCGACAACGCCCGCGTAAACGCTCTCACTTATTCAATCGGAAAATCGCGAGAGAGAAAATAAATAATTATATCTTTTTAGACCACCATTAGAGACGACGGGAGTGGTTCGAAAGTAAACACTCTGCTAGCTGGAAAATGTGGAAAAGTTGTTAATTTTTTTTATATTTTCCCGTTGCGCTTTCGTTCAGGGGGGGGGGGAGTTCCGCGTTTCGTGGGTCGACGGGGCGGTCGTTTAGAATCGTGAAGGGGGGGGGGAGTACATAAAAAGGTTAATTGGTTCTTTCTTATGGTTGGGGGTGGCTATTTCGAGCTGTTCTCCCGTGTTTCTTAGCTCGGTTTTAGGTGCAAGGACGTTGCAAGCGGGTGATAACGTAGTAGGGTGCGTGCGATGTTCGTTCTACCCTGTTTCAAGACGCATGGACGTACATCCAGGACACTCTACTTTAGAGTACTCCCTAGTCTCAGAAAGAATTGTAACATATCTCAAATTTGAGATGGTTCTACTTAAATATAACCGAAGTTTTTGATATCTCTACACTTTGATTTAATAGTTGAGAAACAATTTCCAAAAATGTCATGAAAACGTTTTACCGGGCTCGATTCCCGGTCGGGGCAAACTTTTCCGACTATCGCTATATCTCTTCATGTACATATTTTATTATTTAACCATTTGTTTCAATCTTTGTTGTTCGCCGTTCTCTTTTTCTACAGTAATTTGCTGTTGGGTTATTGTTTTTTAAATTTTATTTTGTCCAGTTTTTAAATTTTTTAAAGTTGAATATCGTTGTATTGGATTGTATTTATTCCTCTCATATGTAAATCAGTTTTACATAACTGAATAGGAAAGACATTAAATAAATAAATACTATAGTCGCAGTACCAAAATAAGTCAGATAGTTACTTTTTCGTTCTCAACTTAACAAGCACGAATCACTAACGTTTTTCCCGATTTTCTAGTACAATTTGATTGCGGTAAGTTTTTTGACAATAACGTACAAGAAAACGTGCAAGCAGGTTTCCGTCAAAAAACTTAACGCAACCAAATGGTACTAGATAATCGGGAAAAACGTGTGATTCACACTTTTTAAGTTCGAAACTAATTCTGGGCGGTCCTGACTCCACTGACACTATCTTACTTCTTGGTGCGAGAGATACCTTTATCATTAGCTATGTTTACATGGCGGACCGTACTAGACTGAGAACTGTCATGGCCGCTTGCGTTTATATGAAGGTGTACCCAAACTTGATTTCGGTCTCGCGCCACACTTGTTCGTTTTGGTCGTACATAACCCTACTTTTTCCTTCTGCCATATAAAATTAATTTAAAGATGAATCCCGGCGAACAAAAAGTTACAAGCTGTTGTAAATATTTTACTTGATTTTTTGTTGATGGCAACTACAATCATTTTCCATCTTATTCACCTACAAACAGTGTTCGTTCAAAGTTCCAGTTCTTCAGTCAGTACGTTCTACCCGTTTACATGATAGGACTGAGTCGGTCTTTCGGTACGGTCTAGCTTTTTTGGCGGACCGGACTCAGTCGGTTCGGTCCCATTTTTTATGTGTTTACATGGCGTGGACCGTACTCAGTACCGGACTCAGTCCGCCATGTAAACAGGGTTATTCATAGGTTGCACGTTCGTCACATCTTTGCGCGTGGCGGCCATATTTGTGATCAAACTTTGACGTTGCCATGGAGAAACAATTGAAGGCTGTTGTGGTAGAACACATAAATTCTTAGTTCTTTAAAATTCAGCTTGTTTTTTAAATAAAATTGGTATGTGTCATAATCTTTAAGTTTTTTATTACTTCTGTTTACTTTTTAAATTCTAAATTAGGCTTATTTATTGAATTTGAATAGTATTTGCCAATGATCTAGGATTGGTCCTCATCATTTGTGTCGCAATCATGGCCGCTGTGACGTCACGTGGGAACTATGAATTGTTTGCTAGAGGTCGCTGCATGCGTCTCCCAGCACGTACTGCCGCGCTCCCCTAGATGGGAGTGTTGTGATTTGTAATTGGCTGTTGCGTGTAACAAGTGGTCCAGGCTCAGGTGTGAAGGAGAGTGGAAGGAAGTCTCGGCGCTCCGGCTCCAACCACGCTTCAACCGCGTCAAGTGAGAGGGGGTTGATATACTCGAGCTCAACCAAGACATTCCGTAAAAGATTTCCCCAAGTATCGTCTGTCGGAAAGAGCGAGTGAAGAAAAGCTCTCCAAAATCGAATGCAAGCGGTGAATCAAGACAACAATGCAACAAACGAATAGATGATTTTCAGAATTGATCTAGCAAAGGGGTGATACGCTCTATCTAACGGTCCTTGATAGTTATGTTGAGGAGCATTTTTCACTGTTGTGCATTGTTGTCATTAAAGATCTAGATGGCCGTGATTAGCTCTATCTAAGGGTCTTCGATCAATTCTGAAAAGGTCTATTGGAACTGTTGGATAAGACACAGGTTATCAATAAAATAACGTTGCTGCTATATGAAAGAAAAGATGTAATCGCATGGAATTCTAGCTTTTGACGTCACTTGCAAGAATCTAAAGGACCTGGATGTTGAAACCGGGTATTGATATTAAAATAAAGGAACACTTTTTAAAAGAACATCAGCTCCATTAAAAGAATTATGTTACTATTTGTAAAAGAGTAAAATACAATCGTTACAAGTTCTGTCCGTTCTAGCCGCGTGACGTCATTGCACGGTTGGATCTAGCAAGTACAGATGCGAATGTCACCAAAGAATTATGTGAACTTACCAATATAAAGATGGTTAATAGGGAGCCTATATTGTTGGTATCAGAGTAGCCTTGTTATTGTTGGCCACCATGAATTCACCATGTTCACCGCAGATTTGGTAAAGTCATAGTTGCCGAAACCGTAGAGTTAATACAACCGAAACCACGTGATGACTAGGAGAACTCATCAAAAGCTATGACCACTTTTGTCCACACAATAATGTCTAGAAGACTCTTCCAAGCGGGGCGGCTTAGAGCCACGCCGCTAGGGTCGCCACTAGTAATGTGTTCATTGTACCTATGTGGACTTGTGTAGCCACCACTGTTAAGACCAATGAATGTATACTGCCTGCGTCGATGTTCACAGAGTATACAAAGTATACAAACAGCACACACTGCATGAATCAAGTGTCGTACGGAGGACACGACAATGCTTATTGGAATCTTCGCCTTGCCTTCGCTTGGTGTATATCCACCACTGTACAGACCAATGAATGTATACTGCCTGCGTGGATGTTCACAGAGTATACAAAGTATACAGACAGCACACACTGCATGAATCAAGTGTCGTACGGAGGACACGACAATGCTTATTGGAATCTTCGCCTTGCCTTCGCTTGGTGTATATCCACCCCTGTACAGACCAATGAATGTATACTGCCTGCGTCGATGTTCACAGAGTATACAAAGTATACAAACAACACACACTGCATGAATCAAGTGTTGTATGGAGGACACGACAATGCTTATTGGAATCTTCGCCTTGCCTTCGCTTGGTGTATATCTACCACTGTACAGACCAATGAATAAATGTATACTACCTGCGTCGATGTTCACAGAGTATACAAAGTATACAAACAGCACACACTGCATGAATCAAGTGTTGTATGGAGGACACGACAATGCTTATTGGAATCTTCGCCTTGGCTTCGCTTGGTGTATATCCACCACTGAGCAGACCAATGAATGTATACTGCCTGCGTCGATGTTCACAGAGTATACAAAGTATACAAACAGCACACACTGCATGAATAAAGTGTCGTACGGACACGACAATGCTTATTGGAATCTTCGCCTTGCCTTCGCTTGGTGTATATCTACCACTGTACATACCAATGAATATATACTGCCTGCGTGGATGTTCACAAAGTATACAAACAACACACACTGCATGAATCAAGTGTTATACGGACACGACAATGCTTTTTGGAATCTTCGCCTTGCTTTCGCTTGTTTTATATCCACCACTGTAAAGACCAATGAATGTATACTGAATGTTCACAAAGTATACAAAGTATACAGACAGCACACACTGCATGAATCAAGTGTTGTATGGAGGAGACGACAATGCTTATTGGAATCTACGCCTTGCTTTCGCTTGGTGTATATCCAGTTATCCACCACTGTACAGACCAATGAATGTATACTGCCTGCGTGGATGTTCACAGAGTATACAAAGTATACAAACAGCACACACTGCATGAATCAAGTGTTGTGCGGAGGACACGAAAATGCTTATTGGAATCTTCGCCTTGGCTTCGCTTGGTGTATATCCACCACTGAGCAGACCAATGAATGTATACTGCCTGCGTCGATGTTCACAGAGTATACAAAGTATACAAACACACACTGCATGAATCAAGTGTTGTATGGAGGACACGACAATGCTTATTGGAATCTTGGCCGTTGAGACCCCGAGCATATTGCGCTACTATCTTGTTGACATAGGACTACGTAGTACGACCGTGTCTCCTTTGTGGCTGGACCGTCTTTGTCGTGTAATGATCGTCGGGGGGGGGGGGGGGGGGGGGAGAGAGAGAGAGAGAGAGAGAGAGAGAGAGAGAGAGAGAGAGAGAGAGAGAGAGAGATATACATGTCTTTATTTCCAGGCGTGATTAAGGCCAGTTGGGCCTTCTCTTACATCCAACCTAACTATTACTAAGTAGAAATACAAATGAATGAATTAAGTACAAACTGATACAAAGTGAGAGAGAGGTAGATACATAGATAGATAGATAAATGTCTTTATTCTCAGGTGTGATTAAGGCCAGTTGGGCCTTCTCTTACATCAAACCTAACTATTACTAAATACAAATCAATTAATTAAGTACAAATTGATACAAATTGATTACAAACAAATATGATAATCTTAAAACTTTCAACTTATACACTAACAAAGAGAGAGAGAGAGTGAGAGAGAGAGAGAGAGAGAGAGAGAGAGAGAGAGAGAGAGAGAGAGAGAGAGAGAGAGAGAGAGAGAGAGAGAGAGAGAGAGAGAGAGAGACCCCATACGAATGTCGTTGGTATTGCTCTGAAGCAATTGTGTAGTTAGGTGGTGATATTTATGGCTTTTTCGTCTTATATTTTGGCAACGATACTAATCGAGACGTTGATATTTAGGCGATGTTTTAAAACGTCACATTATACCCATGCCCGAACCAGGACTCGAACCAGGAACGCATAATGACCAGACTTGAGGCTTCAGGTATGACGTGAAAATTTTCGAACAATGTATTGCGAGATTATGAACATATTTTAATTATTAACGATACATACAGTTATATTGTGAGAAAAACCAGGGTGCGTGATTAAAAAATTTAAGAATCTCAATGTTTAAATTTAAATCAATATTTGTATAATTTGAATTATTTTTATTTAAATCAGATGAACATTGAATCGAAGAAATACTTGTTGGCCTTTTTAATATGTACAGTTTGAAAGCTCCGTATTTTTTTCTTCGTTCGCGATCCTTCATCCTTCTTGTAAACTCATCTACCTCTAAACAGTAGCATATTACATTTATTCAGAGTTACATCGTAAAAATAAATTTGTTTAGATTCTGAAATCTGATTTATTTTTATCATTCCAAAATATATTATGATCTCGAAGCTGTATGAGCGTCTGCCAAAAACACACTTTCTAGCGAATTCCTTTAACTTGTTTTCTTTTCCCAAAGCACATACAATAACATACAAGCAATCGTATATATATCCAATAGTATTCGTCCAACGTATTTATATATATATGTGGAATCATCTTTATTTTTTTAGCTCCGCTTCGAAATGTAAGTCCCTACAGAACATAACTTAATATGATTGCGGTTCGTATATGCGGGCTCTACTAACGAAATTAAATTACTCTTGCCTATAATAAAATTTTATCAGCAAGAGAAAAAGAAAACGAAAAAACCGACCGACAACGTTCGCGAAAATTCTTTCCGTTGGACTCGTGTAATGTCCGTTTCTAGGTACATACATTGCTATTAAAAATACATTGCACGATTTCGGTCGCGACTATAGGGTACGCACATCTGACGTAACAGCCGAACTACAACAATGGAATAAATGAATTGAACTGGCGGACAAACAACAAGCCGTAAAAGTAATATCTTTGCAAATAATGAGGAGAAACAATTAGTTATAACGATAGTAACTGCTCGCCAGTTAAAATTTATGTTAAGTAATGGACAGCAACTATCTGAAAGTTTGTACACGTTCTGAACGTTTGTTTTTTCCAACTTCAGACCTTCATATTTTTTTTGACAGCTTGCTTGTCCATCGGTTCAATTCATTTGTTTCATTGTTGTGTTTTGGTGTTGTGCGTACCCTATACTGTAAGAATGACGGCCCCCTCCTTATCCCCACCACAGCTACCCGACCCCCCTCAACTCCGTGACAACCTAACAAAATGAAATGCGTAACTGAAAATCAGTTTGTTTCAATTGTTCAGTTTGTTGTTGAATGGAGTGGAGGGGGGTCGGGTAGCAGTGGAGGGGATAAGGAGGGGGCCGTCATTCTTACAGTTTCTCAACTATAGTATAATAAAAGTGTATGTCCTGCTGTGGTTGATCAGATTCGGAGCTTCTAATACGTTATGATCGATGAAGAATATACTCAGTCACACAACCGTTGAGAAACGGTTGTTTATTTTTACATGTTATTTTATTTATTTAATTGTCCAAAGAGATTGAATGAAACGAGAACGTAATTGGAAAGAGATCCCCGAATTAGCTGCGAGTGCCGTTAACACAACTCATGGTTATTGCGGCCACAAATCACAGTTGACATTGATATTTATAGAGTTGTGATATGAATGTGACCGAACATTTAAACACAAAATAAAGTCACATATTTTCTAAAATACAAAAAAGAAATCGTGTAAATGTTGTTTGTATTTGTGAATGTTTTGTGTTTTTAACGACGCACTCAACCGTGTACGACGTAGGGACAGGGCTTGGAGGATACGGAAAGGTGGAGAAATAAGTGGATTAAGGGGGGGAGTAGGAGGAGGGGGGCAACTTGGAGGAAAATCGAAGGGGAGGAACCTGGTTTATTCGTCTTTTACGAGCGATAGAGTAACTCTAGGTCAAATTCTACCCCTAGGCGAGACGGGAGTTGCATGCTTGGATATCCATAACGTGGGAAAGACAATGAATCAAACCATTGTACGCGTTTAGGGTTTCCGGAAATCCAAACGAAAGCAGCAGCACGGGACAACACAGTGTGTCTCTCCTATATATACCTTGTAGTGATACCGATGTGACGTAACCACTAGACAACACAGCGTGGCGCCCCTATACAGACAGTTTCCTTGAGCTGTGTTGTGATTGCCAGATAGCCACGTCACAGCGACACAGTCGGACAAAACGGCCGACGGAATGGTCTTGTATAACGTGACGTCAGCACTGGACAACACAGCGTGGCGCCCCTATACAGACAGTTTCCTTGAGCTGTGTTGTGATTGCCAGATAGCCACGTCACAGCGACACAGTCGGACAACACGGCCGACGGAATGGTCTTGTATAACGTCTATCTCTGTGTGTGACGTCACCACTGCACAACACAGCGTGTCGCCCCTATATAGACAGTTATCTCGAGCTGTGTTGTGATTGCCAGGTAGCCACGTCACAGCGACACAGTCGGACAACACGGCCGACGGAATGGTCTTGTATAACGTCTGCCTGTGTGTGTGTGACGTCACCACTGGACAACACAGCGTGTCGCCCCTATATAGACAGTTATCTCGAGCTGTGTTGTGATTGCCAGGTAGCCACGTCACAGTCGGACAACACGGCCGACGGAATGGTCTTGTATAACGTCTGCCTGTCTGTGTGTGACGTCACCACTGCACAACACAGCGTGTCGCCCCTATATAGACAGTTATCTCGAGCTGTGTTGTGATTGCCAGATAGCCACGTCACAGTCGGACAAAACTGCCGACGGAATGGTCTTGTATAACGTCTGCCTCTCTGTGTGTGACGTCAGCACTGGACAACACAGCGTGTCGCCCCTATACAGACAGTTATCTCGAGCTGTGTTGTGATTGCCAGATAGCCACGTCACAGCGCCACAGTCGGACAACACGGCCGACGGAATGGTCTTGTATAACGTCTGTCTGTGTGTGTGTGACGTCACCACTGGACAACACAGCGTGTCGCCCCTATATAGACAGTTATCTCGAGCTGTGTTGTGATTGCCAGATAGCCACGTCACAGTAGGACAACACGGCCGACGGAATGGTCTTGTATAACGTCTGTCTGTGTGTGTGTGACGTCACCACTGCACAACACAGCGTGGCGCCCCTATATAGACAGTTATCTCGAGCTGTGTCGTGATTGCCAGGTAGCCACGTCACAGTAGGACAACACGGCCGACGGAATGGTCTTGTATAACGTCTGCCTCTCTGTGTGTGATGTCAGCACTGGACAACACAGCGTGTCGCCCCTATACAGACAGTTATCTCGAGCTGTGTTGTGATTGCCAGGTAGCCACGTCACAGTCGGACAACACGGCCGACGGAATGGTCTTGTATAACGTCTATCTCTGTGTGTGACGTCACCACTGGACAACACAGCGTGTCGCCCCTATATAGACAGTTATCTCGAGCTGTGTTGTGATTGCCAGATAGCCACGTCACAGCAACACAGTCGGACAACACGGCCGACGGAATGGTCTTGTATAACGTCTGCCTGTCTGTATGTGACGTCACCACTGGACAACACAGCGTGTCGCCCCTATACAGACAGTTATCTCGAGCTGTGTTGTGATTGCCAGATAGCCACGTCACAGTCGGACAACACGGCCGACGGAATGGTCTTGTATAACGTCTGTCTGTCTGTGTGTGACGTCACCACTGCACAACACAGCGTGTCGCCCCTTTATAGACAGTTACCTCGAGCTGTGTTGTGATTGCCAGATAGCCACGCCACAGTCGGACAACACGGCCGACGGAATGGTCTTGTATAACGTCTGTCTGTCTGTGTGTGACGTCACCACTGCACAACACAGCGTGTCGCCCCTTTATAGACAGTTACCTCGAGCTGTGTTGTGATTGCCAGATAGCCACGTCACAGTCGGACAACACGGCCGACGGAATGGTCTTGTATAACGTCTGTCTGTCTGTGTGTGACGTCACCACTGCACAACACAGCGTGTCGCCCCTATACAGACAGTTATCTCGAGCTGTGTTGTGATTGCCAGGTAGCCACGTCACAGTAGGACAACACGGCCGACGGAATGGTCTTGTATAACGTCTGTCTGTCTGTGTGTGACGTCACCACTGCACAACACAGCGTGTCGCCCCTATATAGACAGTTATCTCGAGCTGTGTTGTGATTGCCAGATAGCCACGTCACAGTCGGACAACACGGCCGACGGAATGGTCTTGTATAACGTCTGTCTCTCTGTGTGTGACGTCAACACTGCACAACACAGCGTGTCGCCCCTATATAGACAGTTATCTCGAGCTGTGTTGTGATTGCCAGGTAGCCACGTCACAGCAACACAGTCGGACAACACGGCCGACGGAATGGTCTTGTATAACGTCTGCCTGTCTGTGTATGACGTCACCACTGCACAACACAGCGTGTCGCCCCTATATAGACAGTTATCTCGAGCTTTGTTGTGATTGCCAGATAGCCACGTCGCAGCAACACAGTCGGACAACACGGCCGACGGAATGGTCTTGTATAACGTGACGTCAGCACTGGACAACACAGCGTGTTGCCCCTATACAGACAGTTTCCTCGAGCTTTGTTGTGATTGCCAGATAGCCGCGTCGCAGCGCCACAGTCGGACAAAACGGCCGACGGAATGGTCTTGTATAACGTGACGTCAGTACTGGACAACACAGCGTGTCGCCCCTATACAGACAGTTTCCTCGAGCTTTGTTGTGATTGCCAGATAGCCGCGTCGCAGCGCCACAGTCGGACAAAACGGCCGACGGAATGGTCTTGTATAACGTGACGTCAGCACTGGACAACACAGCGTGTCGCCCCTATACAGACAGTTTCCTCGAGCTTTGTTGTGATTGCCAGATAGCCGCGTCATAGCGCCACAGTCGGACAACATGGCCGACGGAATGGTCTTGTATCTCGTGACGTCAGCACGGGACAACACAGCGTGTCGCCCCTATACAGACAGTTTCCTCGAGCTTTGTTGTGATTGCCAGATGGCCGCGTCACAGCAACACAGTCGGACAACACGGCCGACGGAATGGTCTTGTATAACGCGTCTATCTCTGTGTGTGACGTCAGCACTGGACAACACAGCGTGGCGCCCCTATATAGACAGTTATCTCGAGCTTTGTTGTGATTACCAGATAGCCACGTCACAGCAACACAGTAGGACTAAACGGCCGACGGAATGGTCTTGTATAACGTGACGTCAGCACTGGACAACACAGCGTGTCGCCCCTATATAGACAGTTATCTCGAGCTGTGTTGTGATTGCCAGATAGCCACGTCACAGTAGGACAACACGGCCGACGGAATGGTCTTGTATAACGTCTGTCTGTCTGTGTGTGACGTCAGCACTGGACAACACAGCGTGGCGCCCCTATACAGACAGTTTCCTCGAGCTTTGTTGTGATTGCCAGATAGCCACGTCACAGCAACACAGTAGGACTAAACGGCCGACGGAATGGTCTTGTATAACGTGACGTCAGCACTGGACAACACAGCGTGTCGCCCCTATATAGACAGTTATCTCGAGCTGTGTTGTGATTGCCAGATAGCCACGTCACAGTCGGACAACACGGCCGACGGAATGGTCTTGTATAACGTCTGTCTCTGTGTGTGACGTCAGCACTGTACAACACAGCGTGTCGCCCCTATATATAGACAGTTATCTTGAGCTGTGTTGTGATTGCCAGATAGCCACGTCACAGCGCCACAGTCGGACAAAACGGCCGACGGAATGGTCTTGTATAACGTCTGTCTCTCTGTATGTGATGTCAGCACTGGACAACACAGCGTGTCGCCCCTATACAGACAGTTATCTCGAGCTGTGTTATGATTACCAGATAGCCACGTCACAGCGCCACAGTCGGACAAAACGGCCGACGGAATGGTCTTGTATAACGTCTGTCTCTCTGTATGTGATGTCAGCACTGGACAACACAGCGTGTCGCCCCTATACAGACAGTTATCTCGAGCTGTGTTGTGATTGCCAGATAGCCACGTCACAGCGCCACAGTCGGACAAAACGGCCGACGGAATGGTCTTGTATAACGTCTGTCTCTCTGTATGTGATGTCAGCACTGGACAACACAGCGTGTCGCCCCTATACAGACAGTTTTCTCGAGCTTTGTTCTGATTGCCGTCACAGCGCCACAGTCGGACAAAACGGCCGACGGAATGGTCTTGTATAACGTCTGTCTCTCTGTATGTGACGTCAGCACTGGACAACACAGCGTGTCGCCCCTATACAGACAGTTTTCTCGAGCTTTGTTCTGATTTCCGTCACAGCGCCACAGTCGGACAAAACGGCCGACGGAATGGTCTTGTATAACGTCTGTTTCTCTGTATGTGACGTCAGTACTGGACAACACAGCGTGACGCCCCTATACAGAGAGTTTCCTTGAGCTTTGTCCTGATTGCCAGATAGCCACGTCACAGCGCCACAGTCGGACAAAACGGCCGGCGGAATGGTCTTGTATCTCGTGATGTTGATTATAATTTGGCTTCGTCCCCGCGTCGTCTTTACTACTGTCTTGTTGTCGCGAATCTTTTCTCTGTCTTTTGTGTGGTTGGCTGGGGTCGTTCCACGTTATGACGGGGCGGCTATGGAGAGGACGTGGGTCCTTTGCTTTGATGACGTCAGAGATATAGAGTGAAGCAGAGTGAACGTTGAGACACGCACTGTAGTATGGAGATGATGTGCCATTCATTCGTATTAAACTCAAGTTTATATTTAGAATATAGACGTATACTAGCCAAATATTAATTGTTGTTAAATTAAATAAATAAAAATAAATTCACATTTAGAGTCTACCCACTCAGTAATGAAACTGATTTGCAGTGGGGGACTTTAATTTAAAGCGACTAAACCAACCCTGTAGGCTTCGAACACCATCGACAAGTGAGCGGTAACGAATCAAAGATCGATATTTCAAATACGAAACATATGAATCAGTGATTGGACAGGATCTAGACATTGCTGAAGGTTTAAATCACTGCTGTTGGCTTAATGTTTATGGTGAGTGACATATATTTACTAAATTTTGAGCTATAAAATTAGCTTTTTATTTATACTGTATACCTTCCATCGTAACTATATCGTATCATAACATGTTTTTTCTGAGATATAGAGCCATACCACGAGCTATCATTAATTCAATCAATTTTTATATTGTATGTTTTTGTTCTTCTTTTTTTTCCTATGCCCGCATTTTTGTTTTACTGGGCCATCGTACATTTTCTGGTTTTCCAGTAGTGAAATATACGGAGGATCACATCCCTTTCGGAGTTACCTTAAAAAAGTTACATAGTTATTGCCTTCTTAATCATAACACACAGTATTGTTTTCTTGTAATTTAAAGTACATGATTACCACTGTGCTTTTACATTTTTGTGTCTCGTGTATTTCATTAGCTAATATACTTTAAAATTTAGGTTAAAGCGCAGGAATCACAGTTTCCTATACATTATCCTGATCGACAGAATTATAAATTTATATGACGGACTTTAGAAAATTCTGTCACAAAACTAAGGTTTTATGGGAGAGTAAGAACTAACGATATCGTACCGGAGACGTAATGTGTTTACCATTGATATCTATGGCCCCATCTGTTCCGTTCCTTGACCCATAATATATTTTTCCCACTGTCTCGGCGACATCCGTAATGCATTTCAATATATCTTCCGGGTACATCGGTATACCCGTGTAATAATATATTTTACAAATAGTGCCACCCGTGCTGGCTGGGAATGCACTTCAATATATTCGGTATCTGTGACGTAATTCACTACGTCGACCAGTAGGGTGTATTCACATATTGCGCATGGAGGCCACAATGGCATGTGATTGGTAGTTCATTGTTACTATGTTTCAGCTGGCGTTTGAGGCACATTCAACTGTTCTCTAAATTTGGTTTGCTATTATTACTTAAAATCAACTTAAACAAACTCTTTTGTCTCGATTACTCTTTTAATCGTTTACAAAAGCATACCATAATCATTTTCGTGCACTTTATCGGGGGATATACGTGTTCAAACTTGTCATATTTCCCCATTAACAATATTATTCGTTTTCTATTGACAGCTGAATGAAACTTGAAATAGTACTATAGGTGGCTTCCAATATG